>OX103973.1:19235587-19945921 GCA_944470395.2 Schistosoma turkestanicum
CGATAAGGTGTACAAAAAAAAAATTGAGAGTAGACTAGAGACCATTATTTACAATTAACCATTAAACGTAAGAGAGCCTAACATCACAAAAGGAGGGAGGGTGGTGTATCTGACCAGCATTCATGACGGTGGGGCGATAACCTCAATCTACCCATGTCTGTGTGGCAGAACATTTTGTTTGCTTACGGCTCCTTACCATATAGCAGGATGTAACAAATCAGTGATATTGATGTTACTTTTCCTAGTTAACCTCGTCTACAACCCATGTCTGTAACCTTGCGCTGGTTTTTACTTCCTACCGAGAAATCCTATTACAAGCTGGTCTGGATAACTATACTAAAAAAGAGCTCATTCATAATTTCTTGAGCTGCAGAGTTAAAAATAAAAGAATATATAAAACAAAAAATTATATCACTGAGCCTCTTTATTATATTTTGTAAATCAACATTATTACTAACAACTTGGTACTTCTGAATTTCCTCTATTCTTTCGACTAACTTCCCAATAGTTATCTCACCAATAATTTGTCTTCATTAACCTACATAAATGCAGGTGTAAAGTGTTATGATATTAAAAAAGTCTGAGTAAACATACCTTTGTTTTATCTATAAACGTATTTTCTGTTCCGCTCCTCGTCCCGTCTTCTTTATTCCTCTTTTTTCAGAACCTTATTCCACTCCTCATATATTAGTCTGGATATTTGCAGTAGACTTGGTTACCCTACCCAAGAACATGTAAAATCATTAGCTGATGAATATCAACCAGACCTTTGTACATTTACCGCATCAATTCTAGTTATATGCAAACCTATCTCTACCATGAATCGTTTCTCAGTCCATAAGATGATTGTCGTAACGCAACCTTCGTAACTTGCGCCAATTATTCGTATTGAACATTCCATCTTTAATATCAATGAATCTTGTGAAATGTTTCAGTAAATGTATACCGTTTTAAAAGAAATATGTTGTTAATCTTAACATTTTGATCTTGCCTGTAAATTGGCATGTCTCTTGTAACATGTTTGTTATTTGAGAATAAATTATTATTATTATTATTATTAATTCTTGTTATATGAAAACCTGTCTGTACCATGAATCATTTCTCAGCCCATAAGATGATTGTCGTAACGCAAACTTCGTAACTTGCGCCAATTGATCGCTTTGTACATTCCAACTTTAAGAAAACAATGAATCTTATGAAATGTTTCAGTAACATTACAGCATTTTCAGAAAAAAATATGTTGCTAATTTTAACATTTTGATCTAGCCTATAAATTGGCATGTCTCTTGTAACATGTTTGTTATCCGAGAATAAATCATTATTATTATTATTATTATTATTATTATTATTAATATGCATGAAGATGCACTTAGAAGCATTTTTCTGCAACTGTTGAATTCTAGACCATTCAGATAATTTTTGCGGTTCGTTTCGAATCTTCGCACAATCCTCTTGGCTTTTTATTGCTCTCCATATAATGATGTCGTTCGTATACAACAAAATGGACGAAGATAGGAGACTAAAAAGTTGAGTAGCAGCAGTGAAAACACTGATCCTCAAACTATACCCTGAGGACTCTACCGGTCAGTTTTTCTGTGGGAAGCCTCGAAATTAACTAGCACACTTTTTGATGTCCAATGATGAATCATAAAATCCCGATTTCACCCAACGCGGGTACGAGACTTCTGTGAGGGACTATGCTAATGCCTTTCTTAAGTCAGCGGAGAATAATAATTGGTTTGTGAGGCATGGACAGCCTACTCCGAAGCCATGCTGCCTTTCGAACTGAGTCCGATTTTCGTCTAAACTGCTAAATACTTACTTACGCCTGTTACCCTTTAATGGAGCATAGGCCTCCAACCAGTTTTCTCCAGCCTACCCTGTCCTGGACTTTCCTTTCCAGTTCTGTTCAATTTTTGTTCATTCTTCTTACGTCATCCTCTGTTTCTCAGCGTACTGTGTTTCCTGGTCTTCCACTCTCCCCATTACCTTGAGGATTACAAATGAAGGCTTGTCTTTTGTAGCAACTGGGTGCTTTCTACGGGGTATGTCCTATCCACTTCCGGTGCTTCTTCCTGATTTCCTCCTCCTCTGGAATCTGGTTTATTCTCTACCACAGTAGGTTATTGCTGGTGTATGGCCAACGGGTCCGAAGTATTTTGCGTAGACAACTGTTATTGGATACTTGTATCTTCTGGATGATGGCTTAGGTGGTTCTCCAAGTACTTTACTAATAATCTTGTCCAAAATTTTCATAACCACACTGGTTTGGTTAACAGGTTCACAGGTTTTAGTTTCGTACATATCAACAAGACAGGAATTACTATTGCATTCTTTCGGTCTTAAGACTATCTACCTTAGATCGCAGGTAGATTGAAGTAAATCCCTAATTGATTTGTGATAGGTTTTACGAGGTTCGTTAGTAATCTGAGATGTATTTCATGGGATCTTATAGATTTATCTACGTGAACCTTGTTTAAGAGATCAAAGGCATCTAGTTCTTTGTTGGTCAGAATGTCTACAGTGGGTATGAAAGTGTTCGTACGAACCGAAGTAAAGGGATATGTGTGGCGAATAATTGAGGTTCGAGGTCTTAGTCTCATAGTGGGTTAGTTCGATGTTTAGTGAGGATGAGTCGGAGTCCGGATCGTACCTAGTTGAATCCTCTATAAGTTACAGTAGGGCATTCGTGTTGACCTTGTCGGCTAGTTTCTCTTTGAACAAACTCTCTGACAATCCAAGTCATGGAACTCTCCAGTCTACGGAAGAAGAGTTAAAGCTCCCTAAAATTAAACAGCAACTACTTAAATACTAAGTATCGAGCTTGTCTACCAAGACCTTATTCACCTCACAGTTTGGGTAGTGGTAAGCGAAACCGAAATCCAGAGCCCTAGTCTCCGAAACCTTGGTCATCCAGGCTTCTGTCTTGAGGACCGCATAAAGCCTGATTGGCCCCACTGTACAGCTTTCCCAGGTCAATTAAATTACTACGTGCCACAACCAAAATCATTTACGCATCTTTCTCTGGTGAAGCCTCATCTCTCAATAATTTGCAGCTCCACAGTCTATCTCGCCAGCGTCTTGTCGTAATTATAGTTCTATTTCGACCTCTAGTTCTCTAATACGGTCAGCGAATTCCCATTCTTTAGGGACAAAAGATTATTATCTCTTCAGTTTTATTAAGTCTTCTGCCATTAACATTCTGAGTTTCGTTATTATCTAAGGTCGTATCATTATCTTCTTATCTCTCACATTACTTTTAGTTTCTATTTCTGGTGGAAAGATAAATGACGAAACCTGTAGATGCTGCTCAATTACCGTCGATCCTAATAAGCTTGAACTACCCCGTTTCACTATGAGTTCCTCCTTGTTCATGTGTTAACAGTTAATTAAATTTTTATTTCCATAACTTTCTAACTTTCCAACACTTTGCTTTCTTACTTATCGCCTTACTCATATTTAACGCCGGAATTCTTCATTTACGGTCGTCAGATTCCTATCCTTCCTATACGCAAACTATTTACTAACTGATCCATATCTTACAATTTTCGCCATTGATTAACTTAACATCAGTGTAATAAGCTATATGGATATGTAGTCCAATATGCAGAAGCTAAAGTGATTTGGTTTGTTTGTAACATGGAGCTAGTAGATACAGTGTATTTCAACAGGAAGTGCGAAAAATGGGGCTCAGACTAAAACATTTATTAAAACATACCACAGAATGTAAGAGAACTTAAAATCACAAAAGGAGGGAGGGTGGTGTATCTAACCAGCAATCATGACGGTGGGCACCCATGTCTTTGGAGCAGGACATTTTGTTTACTTAAGACTCCTTACGATCTAGCCGGATGTAATTAAACAATGATGTTGATGTTACTTTTCCATGCCAACCATGTCTTTGACTCATATGTGTAGCCCTGAACTAGTTTTAATTCCGGTCAAGAAATCCTGTCAAGCTGATCCTGGCAATTATGTTGAAAAAGAGTTCACCCACGACTTTCTAAGGAAGAGTGTTGAGAAAATATAAAAAAAGCAAATGAAATATCACTAGTGCATCAAATCACTGGGCCTTCCTTTTTATATTCTGTATATCTACATGATAACTCCGCCAGTAGAACCTTCGGGGCTACTGCCGGTCCCAAGCCCGGGTAAAGGAGGAGGGTTGGACATGGGGTTGGCGACCCCATTCCGTCAAAAACTAACTTGCCAAAAAAACGCTAACCAGTAAAAATATCTACATGATTTCTAACAAATTTGACCTTTCGAATCTCCTCTATTCATAAGATTATTCACCTATTTAGTACGTTACTAGTGACTTGTCTTCATTAACTCGCATAAACACAATTTTACACTAACTGGTCTGATACAGAAAAATGAAGGTCTAAATATATATGTCTTCATTGTTGTATTCAAAAAAGTGTCTGTCGAATCATACATCAGCTTTAAACAAGAACATTTTATGTTCAGTTTCTCGTGCTTTTCTCCTTCTTTCCCTATTTCAGCATCTCATTGGACGTCTTAAATATTAGCCTTGATATAACACATTTACCTTATCACTTGTCTTTATATGCAGAACTGTTTTTAACTCGTCACAACGCAAACGACATAACTCACTCCAACTATCGTATTATACATTCCAGAGTCTAAAACATTATCTATAATTTTATGTAAAAAATATTAGCCCTCTATAAAAAGCCAGTGTATTATATAAATATTTATGTAATTGAACAACCTTTCACAGTAATAATGTCAGCAATTTGACGTTCTGATCTTGCCTGTAAACTGGCGTACTTGTTGTCTGAGAAAAAATCATTATTTTAATTGTAACTCTTATGACAGGAAATTAAGAAATTGTATTAGATTGAAGTAAAGCTATGATTGACCGTAATGTCGATTCTTCGAAGCGTCACAAATATTTATCAGTCAATATAATAGTAAAATATGGCTTACAGACAGATGATATTGTGTTTGTGCCTGATAAATTTTAATATTCATTCTTTTAGTTCGTTAGCTCACATGAGTACCATAAATATGCATACGCAGTGGTTAGTAAATCTCCAAAACTAATAGCTCTTTGAGTCCTCTACAGTAATGCTAAACTCAATAGGTTTAATAGATACAACTTAACCGAAAGCGTTCAATCAGGCATCTGAACTAGATGGTGTTCGGATACTATTCTGCTCCCTGTTTGAATTGCAAGTACAATACAACATGTTCGATTGTCCTCACAGTGCTTATTGCAATACTGGTCCGGACGTGACTACTAGATGTGATAATCACAGATCATTAGGTAAAGATTCCTGATGCACAGTGAAGTCTCCAACATCGTTTTCAAGACGAATGACAGATACTGATGGAAGTTACAACACTCAAAAGCGGAATAGCCACATGTAGAGGTAAATAAACCCCAAGAATAAATAGCTCTATAAGTCCTCAGCATTACTGCCAACCTCATCAACCTTACTAGATACACCTTAACTGAAAGCGCTCAATCAGGCTTCTGAACTAAATGACATTTGGGTACGTAATGATGCATATTTCTCGCAATAACTGGTTAGATTGGATTGTATTTTTCTGAACTCAGACCACCTGTCAGATATACTGTTGAACGTCTTCATACCTGAATAGTTTATAAACAAATGTGAATACCCTTGATTATGATGTTACGGACGATAGCGTAGTCAGGCACCGAATGTCCGTGACATCGCTACATATGAGATTTTAGACAAAACCATTACACTTGGAATTAATTGTAATTTAGGTCGTAATGCTCTGACTTTTGATAAGGAATTTCTAAACTCACTATGGCATACTAAATAAGTATAAAATATCTGTTATGGCACCTAACAGTTGTTGCGTACAATTCTTACATCACTATGACAGAAATACAATGGTCCTAAGAAAAAAATATACTCCTCACTTGAATTAATATATATTTCCCAACCAATAGGAAGCTGAATGAGAAATTTGTTAAGGATACGTGACGATGTCATGAATATTCGTTGCCTGACTACGCTATCGTCCGTAACATCATAATCAAGGGTATTCACATTTGTTTATAAACTAGTCAGGTATGAAGACGTTCAACAGCATATCTGACAGGTGGTCTGAGTTCAGAAAAATACAATCCAATCTAACCAGTTATTGCGAGAAATATGCATCATTACGTACCCAAACGTTATTTAGTTCAGAAGCCTGATTGAGCGCTTTCAGTTAAGGTGTATCTAGCAAGGTTGATGAGGTTGGCAGTAATGCTGAGGACTTATAGAGCTATTTATTCTTGGGGTTTATTTACCTCTACATGTGGCTATTCCGCTTTTGAGTGTTGTAACTTCCCTCAGTATCTGTCATTCGTCTTGAAAACGATGTTGAAGACTTCACTGTGCATCAGGAATCTTTACCTAATGATCTGTGATTATCACATCTAGTAGTCACGTCCGGACCAGTATTGCAATAAGCACTGTGAGGACAATCGAACATGTTGTATTGTACTTGCAATTCAAACAGGGAGCAGAATAGTATGCCAAGAAATCATTACTGTACACAGCTACCAGATAATTCTTCATTTTTCTCTATTAAATGCTTGATCCGTCTATTCGTCTATTTGGATCGGTTCCATATTCACTTGAATCTAGAACGCCAACTGCATCAACCGTGGATCATAATTCGGTAGGAATAGACGAAGAAAATTCTCCAAAACATTGAATATTTAAAGTTAATTAATGGTGGCCTGTTTTTTTTGTGCCATAGAATACCTGATACATCGTTTTTAGTAGAACGTGGATACCTCAGATGTCACTCTTAGATAATAGGGTTTGGAGATATTGGACCCTACACTGGGCAAATTATACGCGTATGAGAGAGGTCCTCCTACATGCCTTATGGCCACGGGAGTGGTGGAGGCTGACAGTAGATGATCACTGCCAGTCAGCGAGAGATATCATCCAACGTAAATAGAGTGCACGTGAGCTGGTTAGTATCCACATCGGGAGTTTCACAGGGGATCATCTTACGCCCACTTCTCTTCCTGATATTTATTAACGACCTGTTAGGCTCAGTTAGCTCACTGGCATTGATCTACGCAGACGATACGAAGATCTGGAGGTCCATTAGAAGCGAAGCGGATTCGACTGAGCTTCAAAAGGACCTTACATCTATTGAGAAATCGGCAGTGAAAAACCGTTTAAAACTCAACCAACCGAAGTGCCAGTTCATGCATCTCCTGCCTCACATGACGCAAACGATCTATACCCTGAATGAAAGTCCGCTCCTTAATGTCTCCTCAGAGCGCGATATCGCTTTAATAACCACAGAAAGCCTCTACAGCAGTCCAAACTATGTAGGGGATGCAGCTAAGGCAAATGCGACTCTTCAGATTATGCGAAGACAAATTGGTGCTATCACCCCGCAATTATTTTTAATCCTATTTAATACGTACTCGAAAGATTGCATATCAAAGAGCGAATACTCAGATTCGTGCACACTTTTTCTCATTGCGAGTCGTCGCAGCTTGGAATGCTCTCCCAGCCGAGGTGACCACAGCCCCCTCAGTGGACTGCTTTAAGAAGAGACTTGATAATCACGTACTTACATACGGACTATCATCTCCCTCTTGGACAAGCTGTTCATGATACGTATCTTGAGACCTGCTAGTTGTTATCATTACCATCCCCTCAGATCACTTACTTTATCTATCTCGCCTATCCTCTCTGCTTCCTCTCCCTGGCTTACACTTCAGTCCTCTCTCACAATCTTCACTACCAATTATTAAACTAAATCATCTATATGTTATTTAGTTCTGAAATTTTATTCATATTAGCATTAGAATTTTTTCCTTATTATTCTTATTATTCTCCACATTGCAGATAACTGATCTCCGGTCTGTTAATGTGATAGCTGTTAGTATCCAGAAACCCTACAGTCCTGAAACAAACATTTTCATTCAAATCCTGAGACATACAAACTCACAACCAAATGCCAACTGACTAGAATTAGACTGTCGAGTGGATAGACTTCCACCCATTTGAAAGTACCGAACACCTGGAACCGTACCGAAAGAACAAGAATCGAGCGCAAAGAAATCGAATGGTTTATACCAGCTCGTGAAAAAGGTATTGGACCCCTTTCTTAAGCGGACGATTGAACTTGAGGTCACAATGAATCAGCTGCTCCGTCTTGGCAATCTGAGGTACTTAGGCACGGTACCTGCTTTAAGAATATGCCTCTCTACATATCCAGTACTTCACTGTACGAAGCAGTATTCAGCACATCTGGTTTGTATTTACTTGTAATAATTTTAAAATGTAGTTTAAACCAGGATCTAAGTGGAGATGGAGGTCTTTTTCTGTTGCTAGTAATTAAAATGCTAAGTGCAATAATGTTTATCCACAGACTATTCCAGTGGTCATTCCAATGGTGATCCATCTCAGAATAACCCCAACAGGATTGATAATTATTCATTAATCGCAAGTGGTGTCTCATGTATCTGTATGTTAATTGCGTGGTGGTTACTTGTCAATGTACCTAATATACCTCAAGTAACTTTTCAAGTACTTGCATCCATGTTGGAAAAAGGTGAAGTCCAAAGAATACAAATAACGTCTTCTGGCAACGTGTTTGTACTTCCTTATCAAAACGGCCAATCGCCTGTAAGCCAAAATTTTGTTTAACATGCATGCCTAAATCATCACGAGAAAAAGTGCAAAATTTTTGTCTCACAGAGTTTAAAGTTCATATTAGAGAACTTGTTCCTAGTGGACCAATGTGTTACTGTGTTTGCTGTACCTAAGCTGAATGAACCAATTTTAACAATTCACGGTGGTTTAGTTTCTTTTCATTTCTTTCTGTTTAAGTACCAAACTCAAACTCAACAGCAATCCCATATAAAGTAATGCATTAAAAGTACTTTGGTCACACTAAAATCAAGTAACTTCAATGTCAAGTAGTTGGCTTCTGTAACGAATACTGAAATTTAGGTCAGTTTTTTATTTCTATTTAACACGTAGTAGACTTAAGAATTTCCTTCAAAACAGGAGTTTCAATCTATCAAAATTTTCTGTGGCATAAGTTTTTGAAGACTCCCGTTTTCTTTATGTTGTGACTATATACAATCTCGGACTGTACTAACAGTTTATGTTTTTGGTCCTTTTTATCAATGAGACTGACTGATCGATTCATTTAATGAGTTCAGATTTAAACAGAGCTAAACGATTGGGGCATAATTATTATGTATTCAACGTGGTTCATGTTTCATTATCCAGATAGCCTTGTCAATGTACTGATGCATCGAGATGACTTTTGCTTCTTTATGACTCCCAGACGTTTAAAAGATATTTCCTCTTTACCTAATCATAATTTTAACTATAAATTATCATCCTTAATTTTCTTTAGTTGGTTCTGAAGCACTCAACATCTGTAAATGAGTTCGTGGAAAATGTACGATCCTTAGAGGATGTGTGGGGCATCGAAGAACATGATCGCATCCCTATCCAGATGTCTGATTTGTAAGTAAATTTGCTAAAATGTGTAGAATTTTGTGGTTCATCAACAAAGCGTCTGTTCAAATACAAGTTATTGATTATGCTTGTTTCACGGCTAGAAACACTCCTCAATTCATTATTCAAAATGATATATAAACGCTACTTTATTAGAGCGGGTTGATGATAGATATATGACCTTTATCACTATGCAGGAGTGTCAGTACGTGATATCTCTAGATTTTGTACTACATCTTATGTGCAACATCGTGTAATGTTATCAGGTACTGTCGATGTTCGGAAGACAAACCTTTAATGGATAAGCTTCTTACTTTCATTGAAAAAATAATCTCAACAATTCGACATCGAGTAAGAGCTCGTGGACATGTCCATACGGTAAAATTTTCCTACCAGTTAACTTTGTGTATGTAGTTCTCATATAAACTCTTGTTTCATTTCTGTACTCTTTTCCCGGCTGTTCGAGAAAATATATTATGCCCCGAATGAGTGCTGGTTGGTACTGATTTCGTTAAGTCTAGTTGAAGTGCATCAATTGACGAATGACGCATAAGGATAACGTAAATCGAGAATCAAGTTTTTTTAACACCATATGAACATTTTAAGATAGCTATATAAGCTTTCTGAATACAGGTTAAGTACTATTTTCCGTTATTTTTATCTCAGAACTCATTGTCTATCCCATTATTATGACTCAACATTTCTTTTTACTGGTGAATCTTTTGGTAGTTATATTCTATCAAGTCTTTGTCTTGTTCAGTAAATAATGGTATAAAAGTTGTTAAGGCTGAGGGGATAAAGTGCCCTAAATAGCAACGGTTTTTTATTGTTAATAACAAATACCAAGAATCACAAATATCTTGGATAACTTGGTTTCATTTTTGTGCTTCAGTTATTTATTTTAGCCAGCTCGTTGGTCAGCAAAATTTCAACTGTTATTACACTTGTTAGGTTTTAAACTGGTTGTGATCTTTGGCAAAGTTAACTGTTACGTAGTTTTTTCGGAATACATAAACTAAGAATGTAGTATTTGCAGGTTTAAAAGCGCTCATAAAGCTTAACTAGATCACATTTTCATGTGATCGGAATTCTGTGCATATCAAAATTACTTTATGAAAACCGGTAATTGGTCTTTTAATAATCTGGACAAGAATCTAAGTATTCATTCTATTGCTTATTTTTTGCTCATACATTGATATGCCGTTTTCAAATACATATTGAACTTTTCAAAGACTTTTTTTTGTTTTTAATTTTATCCTTAGGCCTTTAAACACGTTCATGCAAAGATGGTGTTTAAAATTAAGCTCTGGTCTTTTATTAATATCCTCTGGATTGCTTATATTTGTATGTAGAAGAGTGTTTTTCTCAAAGAATAACTTAGAAAGAACAACGAATCGTAATATTTCATACAAGTCCACGGATATTCCGAAGCATCATGATGACACTAAACGATCAAAAATCTCTGGTACAGGTTTTGATTCTGAAAATGAACGATTTCCTTTTCGTCCACCCTTTAACTGGGACCCTGTTACTGGTTTCAATACAATCAGACCTACAACATCCACTGTAAAATTTAAGGTATATATTATTTTAATTACGTTTTCACTTATTAATACTATTGTTGGACTTGATAGTTCCAAATAATTTGAGCATTGGGTTGAAAGTTATCAATACTAAAATAATTGTAATTTTTTGGTAATATCCCAATGAGTAGAAATAAAAATTTCACTTGTTTTTGGACCATTATGTGAACTACATATCTTAAATAATTAAGTTATCCATGTTTTTTCTGATCAGATAGCTTTGTTTTCCCAGTTTTACCATTTATTTTAATGCATCATCTATACTTGATTAAGTATGCGAAACCAGGCTATGCCCACCAAACACCTATAATCGTTTTTCATTTGAATACAGAACATCTGTTTAATATTTTTTTTTTAAAAATTGACTTTCTTGACATGGGAAGTTTTACTAAGCTCATTTTTTTGAATAAAATAATGACATTGCTGTTTATTGTGTTGTAGTTAAGTGGTACAGGCATTTATCAATTAATCAAATCTCATATTGTTTCGCTGCCTAACTGCTTACATCTGCAGTGTTATTTTTGAAAACTGACATTTTTTCAAATTAATATATAGTTTTCTACAAGGGGGCTTTGTATTGTGTGTACCAGTACGTTGGGCCCACAGGCCTTGTCACAGCTTTCGGACAAACTAATTAACCCTTCCTCTCCGAGTTATTATTCACATACCTTTTGACCTTGCTAATTATTACCTTTGTCTTGGTTGTCCTAATCTGAGTGCGTCTGTGCATGTCTACTTTTACGCATTGTGTTCTCATCCTATCTTCTTAAATTAATGCATGGAATAAATTCATCCACAAAACTGTAATTGGCCTCCTATTGCTGCTATCGTATAAACTGGGTTCGCATACGTATGATATACTAAACTTGAAGGGAAGATTTATTTCATCGCATTCTCGACCATTCTTTCAAAATGGATTCAGATCGCGGGCCACTAGAGTGGTGAGCCCGACGCTGAACTTAACACAACCTGCAGAATTACGTCGACAAAAAAGCTCTCGAACTTAATGCATTCGACGAATGAATCAACGTATCAAACTCAAGGAACAACGCAGACAACACAATTTCGTATCCGACGTACGCACGGAAGCCGCTTCAGTGAGGATATGCACATACAAAAATTGTATTGTCATACCATTATTTTTTTCCTATGTCAACTCGTTGCATTAATCTATTTCGCGAATTATCCTATTATCGTTATTATTGTTCTCATATTATCATTATCGTATTATCGTGGAGGAACTATAATCCTTATTCATATTGATATAAAATTATAACGTTTATGGAATTATATTAATCATTCATAGAATCATGATACTAAGAATATTGTATTCACGTCATGACATTCAAAAACCACAAGGAAATATCCTGTATACGATAACGGAGACGATTTTCCTGCTTTACGTCAGCTCGTCCCATTTTTTGCCTTATCTGATTATTATATTCTGATTCACTTATCCCAGCAGTGGCTTTATGATTATCATGTGGCAGATATTTCCAACGTACCGATTAGCTGCTCGTACCTCGAACATCTTGCAACATACTTAGTAAATCGGTAGTTGTGCACACGAACCATCAGTATAAGCAGTCGAGCCCACCTCCTGCACACTGATAATAACATTTTTTCAACTACCCCAACGCTGGCAACAGTGAGCTATCATGGACATACATTTGGAGTTATACTCCCAGTAGTAGCAGCTTATGTTCTCGATGTGCAACGAATATTTATTCATCGCATTTGTATGCAGCGATCATCGTCCTCAATTTTTTCGACAATAATCTCGACTGAACTTTCCTAACATATCCGGAGCCACTTGATTAATCGATAAGCCTTGCCATAGTGTACATACATTTATCACATTTCGCCTTATTTGATGCGTGTATAACTTCATGCTACATTCATTTCTCCGAAACGTTGCACGATTTCTGCAATTATATTCGTTCCTGTTGAACTGTAAATCAGAACATAGAGTTTGGAGCTATCCCCTCAAAGAAACTCATTTTCGTCGTATTCAAGTCATTTTTATTTGTCCGGCATATACAGTCGTATGTCAGTCAGTCAGTCAACAACATAGAACTTCGTACGTACGTTCAGTTCAAGTTGCCATACCACATTAACACGAAGACGCAACTGTCAGTTACAATCCCACGTTAGTAGAAATAGTAGAAGTATTAAGGGCAATGAAGAAGATTTAGGTTCGAGGATGCTATTCAAAAAGCATAATTCAGTGAAATTTAGATAGAGGATGGTGATGATAAATTCATAAGACTATAAGTTGAGAGAACTCAAAGAGTGGATACATCTGCGCCATTCCAAACGATTTTCCGCCATGTTGTTCAAAGTCTCTAACCATGGATTACTATCATCTCGCAGACCCCATCCAGGTAGTCTACATTTACCAACATGACTCAACCCAGCTGCCAGCACCTTCATGGATTTGTTCCGTGTTTTGGTTTGATCGGCTCTAGCTTTCTTCGTACCTACTCTTACACCGCGAAACGTAGCTTGTCGAGGCGGTCGGTGGTTGGGACATATGTTACGTATGCCCAACCACCTCAACTGATCAAGTTCCACTACTTCTACAACTGATTTGCAGTCCCTATCTAGTACTCGTTTCCTAACTATAGCACTGCTTACTCGACTGCCCTAGGATACACGAGCAATGCTTCTCAGACATCTATAATCGAATGCTAATAACCTACGGAAGTCCTCTACTCTCACCGGTCATGTTACGCAGCCATAAAGTAGGACGGAGCTAACTGCTGCTCAGTAGACGTGTTCTCTGGTTAGCAATAGGATATCTCGCCTGAGCCATAGGTGACGCAAGTTGGCAAAAGCCAGTCGAGCCTTCTGTATTCGCGCTGAGATTTCGTCACCCACCAGGCCATCAACACTGATGAGACTCCCACGATAACTGAAGCGGTTAACACGCTCAACTGCTTCACTCCCTACCGTTAGTCCAGGTGTCGATACAAGCCAATCATAAAGCAACATTTTGCATTTTGCCGCGAAGAATCGCCTCCCGAACATGCTTGCATTGTTGCTTAGCATTTTGTCAACTATGTCTTTGGGATATTCTAGGTCAATAAGCGATCCTCCTGGTAGAAGATCCACCTCTGAAAAATCTGACGACGATAATGTAAACTCTAGAAGCATGTCGACAACAAAGTTAAACAAGAATGGAGAGAGTGAACAGCCACGACGGACACCACTCAAAGTAGAGAATTCCGATGACACTTCGCCATAAGCTCTCACTCGACCAGTGGTGTTCGAGTAGAGAGCTAGTATAAGTTTAGTGTACTTCTTTGGTACACCTTTTGATGACAGACTCTGCCACAGAACCTCACAATCGACAGTATCAAATGCTGCCTTTAGGTCCAGGAAGACAACTACTGTAGGACGCCTAAATGTGTGTCTATGTTCTAGGACCTGTCAGCCACGTTGGAAACCAGCCTGGTTTTCTCTAGTCTTCTCTTCACCAGCTTTCTTTTCGCGTCTAAGTACTATTGAGGCTAACAGTTTAGACACTATATTAATAAACTGATTCCTCTGTGATTGTCACAAGAGGACTTTTGTCCTTTCTTATAAATTGGGACAATCATCGATTAAGACCAGTCGGATGGGATTCTACCTAAGATCTCAGTCAATCTAGCTGCTAAAACTGGACCACCATCCTTAAACATCTCAGGAGCTAATTTGTCAGGTCCCTTTTCCCCCCCATTGCTTCAGATTTCCTGTGGCTATTTCAACTTCATAAAGAGTAGGAGGACTTACATCTATTCGCCCTTCAGGTTGACTAGAGATCTTGGGCAGCCGAGGTGTGGCTGAGGGCCATATGTACATACATACATACAGTCGTATGTATTGGTACTTTCTTCAGGCCACAGTAAAGTTTCTCAGCAAGCGAGGTCGAGTGCATCTCTCCCTAATGACTGAAACAACGCTAAGACTTCACTATCAAAGAAGAATAAAACTCTGCGCATCTTGTCTCCTCAATCATTATTCTGTTCCCCTAGCCATTTTACAAATAGATATTCAACGACATCTCCACGCATCTGGTCGTTATACTAGTGACAACGTATACGAACTCAAGCTTACATGTAATTGTAATAATTCACACAAAAGTTTTACCTTACATCTTAATTTCGTAAATTTAGATATTTTTCATTATGTTAAATTTAACTTTTTCTCGAAATCACAGACAACTTTATATCTTTGTTTTCTGGTGGGGGATCTATTATGTCACCTTATGTACGTTTGAGTTTACGCTTAATTTATTTAAGCCTTTTTATTAACTCGTATAACAGACAGAGTCAATCGTACAACAGCAATAACTTATCTATGCCATTTTACTTTTATTATTGTTTCGCTTATATAAACTTGTGTTCTTGAGCATTGCTTACCGCCTACCCTCATATTCATCCTATTAGCTTTAGCGTTAGTCGCTTAAATAATTCAATGACTCATTCATTTTCCTAAGTATATATTTATGTACACTTACATCCTACTCACTCGTCCGCTCGCTTGGCATGTGGTCGGTATGGTACGATAATAAACGTCATCAACGCTTCGTATTCGTCTTCTGATTTGTACGCCGTTGGGCGTTATCTATTAACAGTTATCCAGGCGAGCTGTATACGAGGTTTAGGAATTATATCAAATACCAAGCGCCACAGAATTTGTAAGCCCACCTCACCACACACTTCACTTCTTCATTTAGAAGAATCCAATGGTTTTGCAGTTTTCGGACGTATGTAACTCCGTATACAACCATGAATCAATTGTTCAATATACGTCGCTCGCACCTGTTACAACATGATGTTTACGCAAACCAAACAAAGGACCTACTATTCTTCAGGACATGAAAAATAAATTTTTATTTTATATGTAGTCTTTTGTACTCCACTTCCGTTTGTATTTCCACTTCATAATTGCGTGGTCAAGTAACCAAACTACTTACATACAAGAGTTACCTGAAATAAGTGGCACGGTCTTTTCACTTGTAAATGTACACCTTTTGTGTTGACTTTTGAAACTTATCGGAGATCGGGGATGAGTAGTAGTACTGTTCGTTTGATGGGTGACAACTAAGGAAAATTGTCATACAGTTAGGAACATTGCTGTCAACACTGAAGGGATTTCAAACAATATAAGATGTTGGTTTGAAAATACACTATTATTATGCTTGTTGCAACTTGACATTGGCTTCTAATTGCGAGACACAGGGTACTAGTCTTTTTAAGCAAATTAAAGGTATGATATCTGGGAGGAGTTTAGCTCAGAGTAGTACAGTTATCATGTGATATTGTCTAGTGAACTTTACATGTTCACCGTATGCACTTCCAGCTACTTGACAGGTAATGTGAAGATTTTATCCAAATTGAATACATAAGTGTACGGAAAGAATGATGACACTCAACACAATGTTTACTTGAAGATGGGTAGCGAGGTAGTTGATACATTTAAGAGATTATGAACAGCTACCAAGCAGGTCGTAAAATAATACTTTTTCTTGAATGGTTTGATAAGTATTTTGATTGAGACATTTATCGCTAAACTCTTCCTTTGGTTGTGATTTTTGAGCAAACGAGATACAAAAAATATTCGTCATTGTCAGCATACTGACCGGTCAGAAATATTGAAGTGTTAAGTCATTAACTTAAAATTGGGAATCACGTGATGATCAAAAAGCTCTAGTATTGCTCTAATTTTATATAGTCCGTAGTCTTTGTGGTGGCGATGTATTTTTCGGACGGGACATGATAAAATGACTATATGTCTAGACATATTAATGCACAATAATTTTTTGGCTTAGTTGTGTCGAAAACCCAAACAGTTTTTGTTTTTACGCTTTTTTGTACTTAATGTAGTTTACGCAAACATATCGTGGCGTTTGTTGTTTGAAACGTAAATCTGTCAACCTGTAAAATGAACACATGATTAAGTATGTTAACCCACCGTTTATAACACTGCTTTGAACGAATAGTTTGCAGATTTCAACTCTACAACATGTATTTCAATTTTAGCAGCTGGTTAGTACGTTTGAGTATCACACCTCCATTGTGGTTCATAGTGTGCTTGGTAACGGAGTTGCATTTCAAATTTTTATGATCATGGATATATTTATCCGCCCTCTGCTAGTATTTTTTATTCATAGTATAGAATATACTAAGTAATCTCACTGAAGTATGAGGGAAGTTCAGGATCAGTTTTTGTAATGCAAGTAAACAACTGTCATTTTGTATATGTTCTTTGCCAAGGTTTAATTTTGGTAATGCATTGAAAAGACACAGTTCATCAAACCATAGTCAGAATTTTTGAAATATGTTACACTACTATATCATACCGTAAATTTTATCTCATGTAGGTACATATTTTATCTGCGTTTGCTTGTTTTTTGATTGTGGGTAATTCAGAATATTTAAATACATATATTTTATATATTGTACATATTTTTTTGGTTTAATAACTTGCCTTAATATAAAACTGTACCAACTCTTACGTTTCTTAAACCAGCAGCTTGATTCTATCGACTGAATTCGTCACTGATCAAACTCAAAAAGAGTGCCGTTAAAACCCACGAATCACTGGACAGTTATTTCATTCTAGTATGACATAACAATATTCTTACGATTTCGCTTAGGGCACTAAAAATATCTGCCATTAAGTATCAACCTAGTGCACTCACCACAAAACCTAAAGGCTCTGGCCTCAATCCCTTAAGGGTTTCGTAAATGTATGGGCGAGGAATTCCTTACTAGGACGAGACAGCTGTCCAGTTTTGCCTTGTTTTCACTCCGACCCTAACTGTTATCAGTTTTTAACGAATACGCCTACAGAATAAAATAATCCAAAGTAAATTAGTTCGTTGTTGTATAGTTATTTTTTGGTCTTTGCAGCGTTGTTATCGTGAAGATGTATTCATTTATTGGAATTTCCTTCCCACTTTTTTTCAAATACTACGTTAGGACGTCGCTGGTCTTCATGCCTGTAAACAAGAAGTCATGGAGTTTGTTTCTTATCTAAAAAATCCTCAAAAGTATCAAGCATTAGGTGCCAAGTTACCAAAAGGGGCACTCCTACTTGGTCCACCGGGAACTGGAAAAACCTTACTCGTATGTTTTGTGTGATATTTAGTTTTTTTGAATTTAATAAAGTCCTTTTACAACTTGTTTAGTTGTTCTATTAAGTTTAAAATGTGTGAAATAACTAGGTCCTTTAAATTCCTTTTTGGGTATATAAAAGTAATATTGTTATATAGTAAACTTAATGTTTCTCAGAATTTCCTCATGATGTGTGAATTTAAAAGCATAAAATATTAAATCGTCATATATCTTCCATTCTGTCTATTTCTGCGCACAAATTTTCGGGAAGAAACTTCTTTCTCTGTGAACACTGTTGTCTTCATGTTACTGTTGAGTTATTGATTTTTCGATGAATCTCTCTTTGAGATGATGGAGAATCTCTCTTTCTTGTTATTTGCGAGTTTTGACATAAAATATCAGTAATAATCTGATTAATTCGTCTGACCAGTTTTTTTCCTAGTGATTCTTTCTTTATGCAATATTGCTTTTCTCAAATTTTGGCAATATATTACAGAAACATTGAAAATAAATTTTATTGTTAGTCATAATTGTTATAGATTGAAACCTTTTTACCATTTAGGTTAAAGCATTGGCCAATGAAGCTGAAGTACCATTCTTTTCAATGGCTGGACCACAATTTGTAGAGATTGTTGGTGGACTTGGTGCTCTTCGATTGAGACAGCTTTTCAAAGTAGCTCGTTCTTATTCACCAGCTATAATATTCATAGATGAGCTTGATTCTCTTGGTCGACGTCGTGATTCTGCCAGTCATGGAAGGTAATTTTTTTATGATGATTATAGCGTTAAAAAATATTTCCTTTTTGAGTTTATTTTACTTGCAAACTGTTAACATATTTGTTGGGTTATTTATATTATTAAATGGGAAAATAACTATTATGTTATTAGTTAGGAAATTTTGATCTTTGCGTAGACAAGCATTTGATAGAAATTTTTAAGTGTTGTAACCAAGTTTAGTAATCAATTTGAAATGGTTTAGGCCTGCAGGAACATCAAGTTGACGTGTCTTACATAAAGATGAAATGCGCGTCCTGAATTTCATTGCAAGCCACATTCCATCTATTTTATATACCAGTTGAATATATTCATTGTGGGATTTCCGAATCTTTAAGAGAATAATAAGAACGTTCTCTGTGGATACTTGGAGAAAGTTTTAAACCCAATCCAGTTTATTTTTTCTGATTTTTTCGTTATCGCATTATGAACATTATTTGAAAATTCTTTTAGCAATAGGATAATGATAAAAAATAATCCTGAAATTGTTGAATAATTAATCAAGTCTCTAATTTTTACACCAGTAGTTGATCTTGACCGAACTAGGATATTTTGAAAGGCTTAAGAAAGCTCGAATCCATTATTCCTACCCAGTGTATATAGTTGCTGATTGTTAGTCTGGGAAATATATTGTAAACTATTTGAATGAATTTCCCAAGATAATAGAACAAAATAATAATAAAAAGACCCGATCTGCACAATTCTTGTTGATCAAAATGAAGTGCTTTTTTTGTTTTCGAAACTGAACGTGAATATTTTTTTTCATTCCGTTATTCATTTCCTCTAATTGTTTAGGTTATTGCATCTTTTCTGTTCAAACAACCCTTACAAATGCATCATTTGTTTTAGTTCTTATTATGAGATTACCAACATTTAGTGCATAGAATTTTTAATATTCCCTGAACTGCAAGTTTTTATTTGACTCATCAATTGTTGTTCATGTCTTTTTTTGTTGTTCTAAAGCCATTTTAAATTAGTCATAAGCCTATTATTATTAGTATTCCAACTTTGTATCCCAAGTATCCTAGTTTGGAACAGATTGTAATTTTTTATTTATGGTGTGTTGTGAGGTAAGTTCCATGTACACAGAGGTTAACTCAATTGTTTTATTCTGTCACGTTCCGATTAAGTTTTAAGAACAAGGAATACCCCATAGCCAATCAGCATTTGCACAATTGGTTCTATACTCTGGAGGGGGGTGTTAATATATATTTAGTTTACCATAATAACTTTTTTCTCTCCTCTTATTTGCATGTGTTCTATGTAAACTTTATCTGTTTACTTTTTTTTATAGCGGTGGTGGTGGTGCATCTGAGATGGAACAAACATTGAATCAACTACTTGTAGAAATGGATGGAATGGATACAACTGAAGGCGTGATTGTATTTGGAGCAACAAATCGAGCTGATATGTTAGATAAAGCTCTATTACGTGCAGGACGATTTGATAGGCATATTTTTATTAATTTACCAAATCTAGCTGAACGCAAAGAAATATTTGCTGTATATATCGGTGTGTGTGAAAGGGTTTTTTATCGTATTTCGTTTCAATCTTATTTTTTTTTTAAAAATCAGTAGCTATGTGTAATTTTGTGTTACAGAATCTGATATTATATAAATTCCCATATAAAAGTGTGTGAAATGAGTCTTACTGAACGATTGCAATTATGTTTTAGGTTATGTACTTTGGTTAATTAGTCACATTTCTGAAATCGTACAACCATTCAGTTAGGAAATCGAAAAAGTAAACTGCATAGTTCCATAGATTAATAGAGACTGGGTATTCCGTTCCTTCATTTGTTTCTCTAAGGAACTATGTAGCAAACTGATTGGTGATAAATAATGGTTGGTATCAAATTGACTTCAAATAAAGAGTCATATTAGGTAAATGATTTTCTTTATCAACTGTTCCGACATCGTAGTTAGCAAAAACAATTTATTAAAAAGAATGCTCTTTAATAGAAAGTATTTTGTAGATGTAGTTTCCAATGTTAAATATTTGATGTGGAACAGTTTACTAAATGCATTTTATGACTTTATATACATCTGTTTCTTCGTGAAACATTAGTTAAGGTTTTTTTGTAACATCTTTTACATGTAATTGAGACGTGTTGGTCGCTTTTAATGAACCCTGTAGATATTTGTGTTCCTTCTGAACATTTTCTATTGTACTGGTTACTGAAATGTAGCTAGAAATTCATTCTTTTGTTGAACATTTCTTCTTGATTGTAGTTTATATCCAATGTGAAGAGTAATAATTTACTAACACTAATTCATAAGTATCTGAAGATCCTCTATTATATCACCATAAAGCCAAAAAATAGATATCGTCGAACATTTTATGGTGTCAAACAGAGAACTGGATCCTGTTAGTCCCGAAAATATTCACTGTTATTGCTGTAAATTGAAAATGTAGACATTTAGGGGATTGTTTAGATATGAAGTGGTATCTGTGTTAACTGAATAGACTAAACAACTTATACACAACACTTCAACAATAATCCTTTGGGCAGTTGATGAGAAAGAAGTTTTACAAGAAGTAATGTATTAGTGAAGACCTCAGATGAATGAAGAATAATATTGCACTTAAGTTAATCAGTTATATGTTGATTACAATGATTAGAATCTGTGTATACATCACTGAACTCAAATCACAAAAAATGAATTGAAGGTTCATAAAGAAATATGATAAAAATATATTGAAAAATGCGCTTTAAATCCTACTTTAAGCTTATATTGGTTTCCTTCTTCATAGATTGTATTTTGAGGATTTCATGTTCTCAACAGTTATACGAGAGAATGATCAACTATACATTAACAATCAAAATTTTTCCCTGTGTTCGATAAGATTACTGAATTAAATATAAAGTTAATGAAGGCCATAGTTAAAGGGAAAACCACAAAGTGTTTGTTTCTGAATAAGATTCATACAGTTCATTTCTTAGGATAAGACTTAAAACCAACGTTGTTTATTTCCGTACTTACATTCATTATCTTTATCGCATTTTTTTTAGGTTATAATTCCCGCATATTTTTACTATCTCTTTTTCAGTTGTTCTTCATTAGGTTATAGTCTTGACAATTAGTTCACTACTACTGTTCATAATGGTGTTAAGTTATTTTCTCATTGTACTAATGTGAAATACAACAACTTGAACCCACGTACATTTGTACCAGTTCCTACATTTTATGTGACCTATTGAGTAACTAATTTCCATCTTGATAAATACTTTAAAAACAAAAAATATGACATTTTGTGCGGAGCATAGCTGTTAATCAGTTAATAGACAGTTTCAAAAGGGTAGTAAACATAAATTGATGGAAATAATATTGTAACATGATTTATTGTCATTTTCAAATAGACTAGTAAATATATATCATTATTCCAAGTGTTTCCATTTAACTGGTTCAAATTAGAATAATATGAATAATTTCTATTGTTAATAAAAATGTTTAAACTTTTAAATACAGATATATCATTTCTAATATCAGAATATAAATAGTTTTGAAAATTTTAAGCTAGTTAAGTACATGTTTACAAATGCCTAAACAGTCATTGTTTTGTGAACTGTACAGCTTTAACACTATGTATCTAAAACCTTTTGTCTATAGAACTGTATCATCAAAATAATATCAACACTCCATAAAACAATTAAATTCAATCTCTTGTACTTCCCAATTCATTATTTATAGTTGAGTAATAATTCAATCAACTGTTGGAATGTTTTTTTTTCTACCTTTTTCCATTCAGAAGTTCGACTTTTTTTTCACATTTTAACTATTCACTTTGTATTCGATCTTATCCTCTTCAATTTCAGATAAATATCGACTTGCTCCTGATGTTGTACAAAATGAACTCATAGAACGTCTATCGGGCTGGTGTCCTGGAATGTCTGGAGCTGATATTGCACGTCTATGCAATGAAGCTGCTTTGCATGCTGCTCGAAGAGATGACAAAGTTATCGGTGTTACTAAAGCTGATTTCGAAGCAGCATTTGAAAAAATAGTAGCAGGTTGTTTTTCCAGAAGATATTTTTAGTATTCAATATAGTTAGTTATTTTAACTTTATTTTTCCTGTAGGACTCCTAACAGCTTTTTTTACTTTGTATGAAAAAATTCAAAACTACCGCTAATAAGTTGGTTAGTTTTTTACAGTTCTGAATGACTAATTTACCTTGCGATGTTTATCATCAGTGGATTAGTCGCTGTAAATTTTATTAGCATTGGTCTGTAATCGAAATCAGTTCAAAGAATATTTTTCATAAAATCATTTTGTCATGAATAATGGCTTTTTTCTTATTGATTAGGCGCTGCAAAACGTTCCAACCCACTTACGGTTAGTGAACGTCACATGTCTGCTGTGCATGAGTCTGGTAGGGCTCTTGTAGCATGGCTTCTTCCAGATAGTGGATTACTACCCGTAAAAGTTTCAATTATACCACGTACAGTTTCTGGTCCAGATACTGTTGGAGATCTGGGTTTTACGCAATTAATATCAGAAGAAAAACATCTACTTAATACTGATGATCTAGCTGATCGTATGTCTGTATTACTGGGTGGTAGAGCAGCTGAACATGTCGTATTTAATGCAATTTCAGACGGTTAGTTTGTTTTATGTTTAGTTTCATTCAGATACATTTTTTACTTTACTAAAACTTTCAGTTTAGCTTTATCACACACTTTTCACTGCATACTGTTACTAGTAAGCTTCATACACTGTAGTGTTTATTGTTAAAGTAAAAATTCAATAATACACTATTCCATATGACCATGTTATGTAGGAGGTCTGCAATGATCGACAAGGTGAGATTTCTCATTGTCAAATCCAGGGAATGTTAATTGATAGATGAATGCAATGATGTGATATGACCGAGTTATGTTAGCTCACGAGACCATATTATTGATTTAAGCCCATGAAGACAAGACCGATAGCCAGATGAATAGGTTTTTAAGTAATATAATAACGTGCTTATATACAAAATACTCACACAAAATAAGCATGATAAAGTCATTAGCGATTGGAGTAAATTAGCTTGTAGGTTATTCATTCTCCAATCTATGGAGATGTAACCGTTACGCTGTCTTTGGGCACTGTATCAGACAACTAAGTTTCCAAGTCTGAATTCGTACATTTAACATTTCGACTATTTGTTTTAAATAAAGGTCAATAATGCTGTACAACTACAAAATGTAAAGTAAGCCGAGCGAGATACGAACTTGGAGCTTGGGGATTGTAATTTGATAAATTTAATACTTACATTACTGATCTACATTTGATCTAACCAGTTATAGATGTTATTCTGATGATGTTCATTGATTTAATACGTTTTCTCTCCATATTTATTGGCATGTAAAATTCTGGATAAGGTAGTCTGCAATTTAGGTGTGTATTTTCATAAATATTGACATGAGTTCAAAAAGCGCTCCTAGGTTCCACAACCTTGCATTATCTTCAGGGTAGGCAAGATAACCGACTGACAACTAAAGAACAATAAAGCTGCTCGGCAGTTCTCTGCCTTACTTTATAGCAGTAAGTCCTGGCCTTTAAAAGTAGAGAAACTCTGAGGCTTACCAGTATTTGATCATAGATGTATTCAAATGATCATTTACGTGTATTGAAATCACCCAGTAACTAGTATTGAGGGTAGGCGGATACCAGACAAACATACCACATTGGTTGGTGATGAAAATCTCCAGCGAATGAAGTGTTACATATGTTCAACCACACCTTATCTCGATGACTGATGTTAGTTGGTGTCATTGGCTGTTGGACTGAGATGCATTGATTGTTATGGACTACCTGTTCAGGTTCCTTGAAATTATCATGATCAGTAGTTGGAAATTTTGATTAACTTGATTTAGAATCAGTTACAGATGGATTCACTCTTCTCCTATATCTCGATACCGTGTTTTAAAATTATACTATACTCTATATTCGGGCATATGTTTAGGAAAATGTGACATTTCAAGGTCGTGAGATATAATCATCATACATATTTATTTTCAGATAAATGTAATCACTTACATTTTATTCCAACTGACCGTATAATATGATGGGTATATGCAAACTTCATCAATAGAAATAACTGTCAGACTAGCTTATTTTCTTTGAAAGGGTGGTATTTCTGTTTCTGAGTCTAATTGTACGTTTCCCAGCCAATTTTGAAAAAATCACAGGTATAAAAGACCTACCTACATTTGGAAGTTTATCATATCCATTATTTCAAATTACGCATATTTATTTAGCGTTCAGTAAATTTGAATGCTTATTAGTTTTATGCTTTGCATTTCTATTTTCGAAATTTCCTTCACGTCTGTATGTATCCTGAAATATCATTTTTATATTTTGTCCAATTAATATGTAGTTTCACAAAAGTATCTACGTGAAGCTAGTAAATTAGCAATGAAGCAAGTACGTCAATTTGGGATGTCTAAGATTATTGGTAATCTCAGTTTTGATGTAAGTTTACTAACTCTGATGAAGCACTTTATCTATTTAATTTTTTAAAAATTTACTTTTAATAATTGATCTACTTCAATGTGTACTGAAATATTTATCCACTGTTTTCTATCAACAACATTTACGTTAACTAATTATCATTAATTAGGCAGATTTTAGAGTATATATTGTATACATCCTTCAGTGTATGAGCTATTATATTTGTTGTCTCTTCTATATCAGTGAACAGTTTGTACTTGTAGCCACATGTGTATTTTTGATAAAAAAAATACTGGTTGCTTCAGTTTCGGTTTTTGGGAAGTAGAGAGCACTGAGGCGCATAAAAGTTGGAGTTCCAATGAATCTAGGTAATTCTTTGACTGCTTCACAATTGGACTAAACACTTAATAACTTATTAAACCATTTGTTTTTATCACAGTTTTCATGTAAAATGTGCACTAAATTTAATTGATATTCTCCTAAGTCGCTAGTTTTGAAAGATGTTGGGTTGTGTATTGTTTAGATTTAGTAAATAATTGTTTTATCAAAGTTTGCCCCCTAGTAAGAAAATCTAGTTGATCTAACGTTAAATCTTGGTTTCTCAAAATTTTGTAGCCTGGTGCAGACCAAATAACAGATAGATTTAGATAATACTGAGAAATCTTGCGTTGCATCAAAAAAGCTTACTTTAAAATTCCCAGTCACTCACTTAATTTCTACCTATCTATTGAGAAATAGTTTTGTTCAGGTTTATCTGAGATATCTGTTAGACTAACCCATGACTTCATTGGTATTTATTTATGCAGTGTTAAGTTAGAATATGCAGAAGTACTTACAAAAGAAAAAGATTTCAACCGTATGCGTCGGAGGCTTACAACTTCTATGCAACCATGTACTAGTTCTATGACTAATTAATTATTCTCAAGCATTTGCATTCAACAGATATCGTAATGCTAACAGGCTGCTTGAACCGGTTGATAGGCTGTTTAGACAGAAAAGAAAGTTGTTTACGTAGTGCGAATATTTCTAGACACCAGATGCTGAGTCCGTCTTCTATGAACCTTAGTTTGTTTTTTGTCATGACCATCTTCTGATGGTAATTGTGAATGCGGTTCCCTCTTATTCTGAGAGGTACTAGGGGGTGTAAGAAGGATTTGATTTTGACCAATTTGGTCTCGTGTGCTGAGTCATGTTGGTAGATGTAGGCTACCTGGTTGGGGTCCGCGAGACGATAGTCACCGATGGTTAGAGACCTTAAACGACATGGATCAAAATCGTTTGCAATGGCGCAGGTGCATCCACTCTTTATGTTCTATGAAATTCTAAGCTTCTGAATTCCTCATAATCTCTACCTTTCTTCTTCTAAATTTATCTTACTGAATTATACTTCTCGAATCATATCTTCGCTTTCTAATCTTCTCTATTACTGCTAATCCTTCTTTTATTGCTATCACTCTTGGAATTGAACTGACAGTTGCGTCTCTGTGCTGATGGGGCATAGCAACCTGAACTGATGTACTTACGTACGAAATTCTGCGTTGTATCTGTCTGTCTGTCTTATTCTGGGACTTGGGATCAATTAGATCACATTGAAGTCAGCCATTTGTCATATGGATATGTGTTAGGCCATCTGTTTAGATTGTAGTTAGAGTTTAGTGTAATTACGACTTGTCTGTTAATACTGTCTTCGCCTAAGACTATGTATGAATTGTAGTCAAGTCTCAAGCAGTTATTTAAGTCAGGTTGTCAATTGATACGGAACTATAGATAAATATTGACTTCAGTCATTTGAAGAAATATGGTACTTACATTTTATATTTTTGCATATTTATTATGCGAAGTTACTAAGTAATAATGTTTATCTATATTTTAGGATGAATCGTCCAGTGGGAAGTTCTCTGTGAAGCCGTTCTGTCAAAAAACTGAATCTCTTATGGAACTAGAATCTAATCAACTTGTATCCTCAGCATTTTCTCGTTCTGTGAAAATGTTAGAAGAGAATAAGAACAAACTATTAGTACTTATTGATGCTCTTGTAAAAAATGAGGTTCTCAGTTACGATGACCTGACAAAACTGTTAGGTGACAATCAAAGTCCAACAAAAATTAAACCTCGATTATGATGTATTTTTATTTTATTTCTTTTAATTTTCATTGTCATATTTTGTGTATATAATAATCATAGTAATACATTTTGCAAATCATATCAATAACGTAACTCTAGAATCCGTTAAAGTATTCTAACTTAACAATCAGTCTATATATACATAAGTGCTTTGAAACTAAAGACGTAATTGTGATATAATAATCTTATGTAAAAGAAAAGGGCTCATAAAAACTTTGAGTCGTAAGTTGTCAAGTATACCGTCTATGTAAATAAGGAACCAATATGTAACTGTCAGATCAAAATATCAGCAGTTAACAAGAGTAGAGCAGAAGGGTGGACACATTTTCACGAATAAGAGAATAAATCAAAATGTCTAAATTGGAAATGGTTCATTATAACAGAAGAGTATTATTCATTTCAATGTACAAGTCATACAGTAACATACAACAAAAGAGAATAAATGAATTTTGAAACAATAGATAAATTTGATAGGACACATAGTGTGTTACAGTCATATTTAACTTGATATCATCCATATGAGAAATCATGTGGTTGTTAAGGAGTACTGATTTGTCGCTGGAATGCGTCATTGCACTAAGTAATTGAGACAAAGGAAAACAAGTTTCGTGCTTCCTGAAGTTTTAATCATGGCAGAAAGATATCTGCAATGATAATAAGTTTAATTTAAATCTTTCATCTTCCTAATGTCTCATCAACGCAGCGTTATATTTTTATTATCCCTGGAACACAACTTAAACGGATAATTTCAGAGTTTTTTTTACTCGTTTCTCACCATTCATTTAGCCATATTTACTTGTTTAAGATGTGTGCAAAAGATCTTGATTCACTTTATACACATACCGTTCTGCAGTGTAAAGTAATTTAATCTCCTAACTTATGTAATGTCAATACACCTTTTGTAATCATCTTCCACATTACTAAACAATGTAGGAGTCATTTTTTCCTTTATTGCTCATGGGTCCATCTATTTGATTATTGCTTCGAGATTTGATGAGTTTGTGTTCTTTTAAATCCGTATTAACTGTCAGCTTCTTCAGCATTTGTACTGATGCAAAGGCTCTTGAAAAGTTTCTAGTGATTGGTAGCTTTTTTTTATATGATCTTCAAACTTCACTTAAGTAGCCTCACTACTAAGAAATAAATATTTTTGTTTTTTCGTATGTTTGCATTGAAACCTATTAAGTAGACTCAATAATTGATCGAACAATAGCTAAAGTGACTATTAAGTCTGTTCTTATGAAAACGTCATTCATTTGGATAACTGGTTGTAAATAATAGTTTCCAAACTTCATAACATCTACTAAACTGGTCTTCAAAAAGATAGTCCAATCCTTTCACATTGCTAAATTAAAGCGCTTGACTTCCGGTTCGAACCCCACCTCGCTAATTTCTATCAGGGCAACCGGATAGTGTCACTAACACGTGCCTGGTCAATAAATTAATCTTTTGGATGACTAACGAATTGTTTTTATTGATGTTTTAGTGCAAGGCTAGAAGCTTCGTTGAAACATCAACGCATTATTACTTAGTCAACAACTAAACGCATCCGAAATTATGTTAGGCTACATTTAATGTGCGATTACCGAACATTTATTTTCCGTGTTTTGGTGCTGATATGAGTTTGCAAGGGCATATTGATTTTCGTGAAGATTTACTTCATCACTGATAATCTTAAAACTTGTGATGGTTGGTACGTGAAGTTCATGATTGATCTTTACGGAACTGACATGTGTATACAGCGACAAGAATATCTAATTGATGTCAAGGCAAATGATAACTTTCTTTCGTTCGTTAATATAACCAACAAATATATTGATGCCCACATCACGGTTGACAAACATTGTTACCTCGTTAAATTTTCTGTTGCTGTAGGTAGAAGAAAGCAACTATGATCGATAAGCATAAT
Organism: Schistosoma turkestanicum; assembly: GCA_944470395.2. Taxonomy (NCBI): domain Eukaryota; kingdom Metazoa; phylum Platyhelminthes; class Trematoda; order Strigeidida; family Schistosomatidae; genus Schistosoma; species Schistosoma turkestanicum. The sequence continues at coordinate 19,265,017 of OX103973.1, forward strand.
AGGTCGACCAAAGGTATTTTGAATAATTTATGATCCGTGATTCTAATCTAGTGGTAACAACAAAGCCTAGTTGTTTTCAGAGTCCCCTGCACTGATAAAACCAAACTAATGAGGCTGCAGTTAGACATTTAATTGTATAGTTTATCCTCTGCCAAAACATTGTGCTGATAAGATTCTAAAAGATGGAATGTGTCAAACATGCACCAACTACCGCGTACTAACAATAAAGCAGTTGCATACTGATGTCTTATGATGTGAATTCAGTCTAAACAGTAGCGAACTACAATTGAATTATGTCCTAGAAACATCTTGTTTAATTGAACAGATAGTTCAGGATTGATCCCTTTATGCATAGATTGACTATTTGATCTAAGTAATAGCTGATGACTATCTACATCTCCGTACTACGATCATTAGTGACGATTTCTAACAAACCAGATAACCTTTCATACCCCGGTATTAATACGATAGTTACGTTGGTTAGTGATAGGTACACGTTCGACACTGCGTGTAAACTTGTTTATCGTGTCGAAAATGCATTGACACAGTCCACCAACAGGCAGGTTCATGGAACCAGATAATGTATTTGTAAATATCCACATATACATAGTGGGATCTTTACGTACATCATATGGATACAAATAAAATGACATATATAGACTAGTTCAACCAGTTTTCAGTAGCGATGCCCCTAAAAGATAGATCAGTCGAAGCATTTGCAGAAGCTATCATGTACCAAATTGATAGTGCCTTTCTGAATTATTATGGGTAGAAGTGAACAGCGCGAAAGCTGCTTCTCCAAAAAATTTCAATAAGTGTTATGGCATTACAATATCAGTATCAGATAGCCTTCTAATGTTGGTTGGTAGAATTTCACATTAACGCATTGTTTTAGGTTTTTACTTCTAATACAGCAGTAAATCTATTATGCATTTGACTGGAGAGAATTATAACCAGATAGACAAAATACATATATTCACAGTGAATTAAGAATAGCTGTAAAAAAGGAAGTAATTGATTATCAACAACTGATAGTTTATTGTTGGTTATTGTCTATATTTTTGTAAATCGAATGTAGTGCTTATACCATACACAATAAAAAAATTTAAATACCAATTTGATATTTCGTGTTTGTTGTGAAATAATTTTGACTGTACAATAATCTCTTAGTGTAGACGTGAAAGTAGATTATTCAGATGTCATTTAGTACACTGAACTTTGCGGAAATGCTAGTTTATTTTAGATAAAATATTATTACGATTTTAATTTCTTTGCTGGTGGTTCAACATCTGAAACTAGATCATTTTCTGATAAATATTTTATGAAAGAATCCGACAACTGAAAATCTGACATGTTTATTTTTTGTGTGGACGGTATTTCAGGAACCGTTATATCTTTCTCAATAAGTGTCTTCAATTCAATACGAAGATCGTCAGATGACATATGCGTTAGATGGTCTAAAGAAACTTGTCTCCCATCGATATGTAGCATATACAGTTTTGTCGAAGTGGCTCCTATCCCGCCAACACAAACATCATTTCCCCATTGCATAATTAAATTAGCTAATTGATTTACCTAGAAAGAAAGAATTTAAAAAACGAGCATGAAATAATGCATGATATGTGTCAAGTGTTAAAAATAAATAGCAAGTTTGTCGAAAATATTTACGAAGTTTGGACAGTTCCATTATTGTTATTATTACAATGATTCTGATTTATTGCTACTCTAGAACGTAGCTGCCATCTTGATATGGTGGTCGGGCTTGCCTACCCAGATGACCCGTCCGGGCTATATAGGCTAAAAAATATATTCCTTTAAATTCTACCATGCCAGGCAGGTCGATTCGAGAACCTTGAGACTAAAAGCAGTAACTCAAGGTCTGGTCTTATACGAATGACCATTATACAACAGATGTTTTTATAGTCTAGTGTACACAGATGATACAGATGCTAAATAAACAAAACTACTCAAAAATTGTAGTTTTAATAAACAATTTAACTCTGTGGATGTACTTATATCTCTCCATTAAGAAACTATCATGACATAAAGACTGTGTTGTCTTTTCAAGCTCACGGTGCTCTATAATTTTAACTAGTCCTCACTTTAAAATAATAATTTAACTGTAGATTTATTGATCACTGAATAGTGAATCCATTAGGGTAATATTAGCATATTATGACTAAATAGTATAGACTGAAATTACTGTTTGAAAAAGGTTCTTACCATGGGACTATGATGTTTTTTTAATAAAAGTAGGTCCCACAGACATGCACTTGCAGGAAAGCATAATTCTGGATCATTTATATCTGATCTATAGTTATTGCATATTTCTGGATCACATTCAAATAGAATTTCACAACGCGGAAAAAGACGGAGAAGATGAAAAAGCTTGATAAGCAAAGAACTGGAACAATATGGATCTGACTGAAATTAAAAATTTTTTTAATGAAACTAGTTAATACTTGAATTTGAAACTTATATTATATTTTAACGGAAAAAAAAATTTAAATCTTTTGAAAGACTTTACTAGAGAACACTTTGATCAGATCTGCGGGATTTAAACCAGTAATTCAATCGCGAAGTAAACCAACGTTTTAAGACCCTTGGTCACTGGATTTTAGACCTGTTTCGTTTTCATAGTATTAAGCTGAAAGCATAAACCCATAAGTGGTGTTTATGGTAAATTAATAGTGAATTTGTACACTATTTCACGCCTTAGTCGAATTACAAATCATAGTGACATCGAGAGCGACCAATATTCTCTCTGACTTACTAGTCCATCTGTGACTTCAAGAATACGAATTGAACAGTCCTGGAGATTACTAGTTAGCATATCGACTCGACTAACGCTAATTAACATACTTTACCTGGTTATGAGTGGAATTAAAACATTGTTTAAAATATACATTTTCAACAGTTCATTTTTATGTAATGCCGCTACCATTCCTCCTAATTTCCAAATATGTTGATTTTTTAAAACTAAACCCCTATTTATTAAATGCTGTAACTAAGTAGGATACAATCAAATTAAACGCCAACTAAACTTTTTAAGCATTATTCAGATAACTATTGATTTCGAATAGCTACTGATGTTCATTAAGTCGGGAAAATACCGATTTCCTCGTTCATTTTTCGAAAATATATCCCCGTTGCCATTGTTAGGGGATAGGCTTTTAAAGCTTTTCTAAACGAAATTTTCGATTTTTAAAATAAACAGAAGGTGTATTAATTGACAGGTATGTAATTATATGTGGCTAAATTACCGGTATTCACGGTACCTTAATTGTTGACGCAAACCCGAGTGATTTGAAATCAAAGATCACACCACCAGCTAGAAGAATAGACCTTTTAAGTAGTAAAATAATGTGCTTGTGTATTGTTAGGATATTCATCAAATAACTAAAGACAATTATTTTTGAAAGTCTAATTCTTTTGGTCAATTTCCTACTGGTCGATATTATGGTCGTCGAAACTTTCAATGTTACAGACTTCAATGTTGTTTCCTATTCGACCTAACTGTATAAATACGCATTATCTGTAACGTTTTACGACCCGAATCCCTAGTCCGGGATCCTGATTCTCTTCTGGACTAGGACAGTGTACTTTCTGGATGCTTGTAGAACACAGGTTCTACTTTATATCAAGTCTTCTTCTATCCAATAGGGATTTGGGACGCTCGGATTAGAGTAGCCTGTCGTGTCGCCGGATCCTCGATCTCGTTTTCCGACTTAAGTAAACTCGTAATACTTCAAGCATATTAAATTGATGTGCTTACGTCCATGCGTAACATGTATAAAGTGTTAACACTAAATAAAACTGATAAACCGTCAGAGGCGATTATAGAAAATCAGTTTATGGGTCAATCACTCTCCGATCAACTAAGACTCAATGCTTGGGCATCGTAACAAATAAGGAAGAAAGTGGATATTATGCTGATTCCGAAAAAAAATATACACATGCGTCAAAAACTGAGTGGTGATTAGCGTGATTTTTAAGTATGTTATCTGGTTGCTGTGCGCGAGGTAGGTAGTATATCAATACCTTTACACATGGTTTAGTTTTGATGATAGGCTTTTATTTCAATACTGAATTTTCAATGTCATTTGGTTTCGTTATCTTCAATTTTTTTGGCAAATATTCTGAATATCCAATCCGGGTTTATTCACTTTATATATGTGACTATATTAAATGTTCTGTTTCAAAATAAGTAAAATGTTTACCCAAATATTGAGAGACTTACAATCGTCAAAGCTGCGCTAGCTAAACGTTTTGCGAAAGCGAGAATTCGGTTAGTTGAAACCTCATGTTTTCTTCTCACAAGAAGCATATTTAAGCAAGATATAAGAGTATCTGATAAATTTTCAACTTCACATGCATTAATCCTTTTGCTTATACCGGCACCAGCAGAAGTGATTTCATTTGAACATGTTTTCTCTGAACTTTCCGTGATTTTAGATCTTTTTACAAGATTGGCAACAGCTTGAGCAGCTGGAGTATTTGAACGATCATAGGCTTTCAGTACAGAAGATAAGTTTGAGATTGAACTTTCAGTTTGTGTTATATTATCTATACCGACACCCGCAATGCGTCCCAAGATAGTGTACAGATGATTGCAAAATGAAGTAGGATCCGTAGTGAGAACATCAGATGCATCAGATGATGATATAATACACAATGCTGTATGTACACAGTGTAGGCTATCCACAATACTGGTTGACTGCAGAAAATAAATAATAATACACGTACATAATGGAAAAGCTTTAACAAAAAGCAGTTATTTGAATATTTGGTGAATCAACGAAGATGCTAACTACAACGTGGTTCTGTAGCATATGAGTATACTCGAATGACATAGGCATTAAACCAACACTTTTGTGAAGCATCTAAAAAAGAACAGACTTCCATCATAAGGCTTTTAATCGTATACATGACTTCTTCGCATGTTTAATTTTATTAAGTTTTTTCTGCTTGGAAGACTTTACCATAATGTAGATTTAAAAAATCACGCTCTTCCAGATATTTGCTTACCAAAATGGAGTGAAATGTGCTAGGTAAGATTAGTTTCTTGTCGTCAAACTAATTTTAGTTGTTGAAGTATTTGGTAATTTACAGAAGTGCTGACAGACTTTTGTCAGTTTACAATACTTATAATGCGAGAATCATTTTGATAAAGTATTGTTTGGATGTATTGGAACAATTAAATCAGTAAAATCTTCAATTTTGTGACAAGCTTGGTAAGTAGGTCTGATGGAATTTGTTTTAGGAAACAGAAAATTACTTACTCTATATTCACTGTGTCATTGCTTTATGAAATCTTTTAGTTTTTTCTACTTTTAAACTATTGTTATTTGAGAGCGAATTGTTCGATGATATTGTAAATCAGGTTATCGACAGACATTTGAATTCGCACAAACAGATGAAGTGTTATTTTACCACGCCATTTACATAATTCAGTTCCGTTTTCTTGTATGCCTCTTGTCAAAACGATATACAGTCTAACTACTCTAAGCAACAATGCAAGCATGTTCGGGATGTGATTCTCCCCGCTGAAATGCAAAATGTTGCTTCAGGATTGGCTTGTGTCGGCACCTGAACTGGTGATAGGAAGTAAAGCAGATAATGGTAATCCATGGTTATAGACGTTGAACGACATGGCGGAAAATCGTTTGTAATGGTCCAGATGCATCCACTCTTTGAGTTCTCTTAAATTCTAGTCTTATGAATTTATCATCACCTTTCTCTTTCTAAATTAATTTCACTGAATCATAATTCTTGAATAATATCCGCGAACCTAAATCTTCTCTATTACCCTTAATACTTCTACTATCTCTACTAACGTGGGATTATAACTGACAGTTGCGTTTCTGTGCTGTGGTATGGAAACTTGAACTGATGTATGTACGTACGAAGTTCTACGTTGTAGCTGACTGAGTGAGAACGATATGCAGGTATATTAGAACTAGTAGAGAAGAAAACTAGAAAAAACTCTGCAAAGCCGTATTGAGCACATACACCACGCGACAAAGGGTTTGTAAAACCTGACCCAACTAGGAGCTTATAGTACCTACGCCTTATTGATGATTGCAAAGTTTCTCATTTCCTTAAACTTTCATTAATATCATTTTATTTGCTTATATTACGCATATAGATATCTATGATATTGTGTGAAGCTATTATTATTATGCAGGAAAACCAGATAAGGTTGATACCTTAGTCTAAATAATAAGTTAAAAGTTGTTCGCGGTTGTTTGTTAACTTGAGCGTGAATAGTGGACAAACAAAAATGGTTCACAACGTAAAGTTAACCAAAGCTGTCTCATTGCTCATACGTTTTACATACGATCCGAAAATAATGTTTGACAAGAAGATGAAATTACTTACTTTTTTTGCTACCATTGTATTCAGAACAGACAGCAGGTTGTCTACATACTGTGTGTTGATTAACTTGGCGTATCTGGAAAATTGTGAACATATCGATTAAAGTTAAAAAGAATTTACTTAGATAATCCTCTAAAAATCGCAGACAAAAGCTCAGAGTCAGAAGTTGTTTTCAAAATTTTGAAGAAAACAAACAGTATTTCATTCATAACCAAGGTGTTCTATCATTCAAAAATATCATGAAGGGAATCACATTTACCATTTTCAAACGCTTTTCTCGAGTTTGGAGGGATTGGGTTTCAGCCATTTCCTTCTCAAGTTTGCGCTCCATTTTGGACTCCTAAAGAATAAAAATGACTTGTAGGACAATACTTTAACAAAAAAATTATTTACAAAGTTAACAACTTTGCTCGCGACTATTTGTTTATGTTATCAATGAGTAGACTTAAAATTTGTCAAGATTTCCCTCCTGTTGTAGAGTATAAAAATCTTATTTTCTGTTTCCCTTCACTTAGTATTGATTAGTTTATGAGAAGCCGAACACAACGTCAGGATATTTATAGAAACTTAAGAAATGTGCGAAATGGAAAGTAGAAATAAGTGTTAGGTGATATTGTGTCTCAGCTCGTCTTTTCAGAACACTGTTTTAAGTTGCTATATAAGTTTAGAAAGAAGAAATTAACAATGCGGAAATCAAAGACGCCAAGATGATAACAAAGTAACTAACTGTATACAGCATAGTACAAAAAGATGCATGAAGTAAAGGGTTAAAGAAAATAAAGAGTCAATTTGTACTACTTAGAACAACTTTTAAACATACCTACCGAGGTCTGAAACCAATAATTAGAAATATTTCGAGTTGTTTCACCTGGTGAGGTGTAATTTTGCTGGGCCTCTGCGGCTAAATAACAATATTAACTATCATTATACCTGAACACCGACTATGTAAATCTCTTCTTGAATGGTGAATAACTAAGTTGGCTTTACTAAAAACATAATACGTAGACTGATGTATTCCCTGTGTAGTTTGTATACCTAATCCAAAAATAATGCTGAGTAATTGAAGTTAAAAATAATAAGTCTAATGCTTTTACCTTATGGAAAAAAGTTAAGCACTAACCTTTCTTTCACGTCGTGAACGCATACGCCTATCTACCTTAGGTTTTTCTTTTTCATTATGGCGTTCAACTTCTGTAATGGAGATACAGGACAAAGCTCTGATGACTGAAACTCCAACTTTATAAGACCTGGATCGACAAAAGCGATGAATAGCACGGCAGATCTTTAAAGGTCAACTTAAAAATTTAGATAATACCATTAAAGTGACGTCTCGGTCAGTATCATTCTCAAAAATATTATCTAGAGTTGTGATTATCACTGACGAAGCCTATAAATAATCTAATAACGTTTTGGTTATCACCTGTGTCGTTGTATTGTTGAGGTAAGGGGGTAAGACTTCTATTAACTCTTTGCTGTAGTTGAAGTCCGGATGGCTTTCTAGAAGCTGACAAACACATCGTATGGCAGTAAGCCTTTCATTCTGTAAGAAGTCAATAAAATAACTAAAGACTTACTTCATTCCAATCTAATTTAGAGTAAGCTTTCAGACGAGGAGACTTCATGTCCATATGTTTGTCTGCAAATATTAGTGTTTATTGTAAATACCTCCCAGGATAACTCTGAGCAACTCGGTATATTTTCGGTAGTTCAAAAGTAGGTTTTCTTCATAATACCGTATTTTCCGGGTTTCTTTCTTAGTCTGCAAAACGACATAATTATTCTGCCTTTAGTTACTGGTTGAGTCTTTTCTTTCTCAGTTGCAGGTCGTATACGGTAAGCAGGTAACACATCTTTGAAGACAACACACAAGGAGGCAATAATCAAGGACCTAATTTGCTTGAATTTTCGAAAATGTTCGGATTCAAAAGTTTTTATTATATCCCTCAGCGAGTGAATCTTCAGAGACAAATAAGAAAGTACAAGTTACATTTTCCTCCGGGGATTTTATGACGCTTTCACACTTGACAGCGATTGAGTGCTTGATATCTGATATTACCTTCCGATTTGATAACATCTGCTGCACACATGATAGTTTATCTCCAACAGTCATGTTGAGAACGACCTTAAGACTTTAATTATGCCTCTTTCAGTTCCGATATCCAATACCTTTTTCGCGAGCTTGTATAAACCGACTGATTTCTTTTTGATCCTTTCTTTTTCTTCCACTACGGTTCCAGGTACTTGATAGTGTTCAATGGACAGTACAGTCACTCGACCTCACTGATTCTAGTCAGCTGGCAGTTATTAGTGAATTGTAATGTTCAGTGATTTGAATGAGTGCTGTTGTATAAGAACATTTTTCAAATACAACCAATAACTCGAGTGAAACAGAAACATCAAGAACTTATAAACTAACTAAAAGATCAAGATCTGTAAACCCCGTGCTTGATGGATCGGTAATTGGAAGAGTCAGACCTTCATCTTTTGAGCCTTACGTCTATCGGTAAACTTCGCTACCACTAGGTACTAATCTGTATGACAACATTTCTTTTTATATTTTGTAAACCATCAGTGAAACTTTTGGGTATAAGATGTATTATACCAACATATACTGAAGTGTTAGCACAGCATTAACATCACTTTTTTCTTGTAAAGTCAGAAACTAAAAGTTCACAAACCAAAGCGTCGTTTGATCCATCCTATACGGATCATAGTAGTAATCATCGTGGCAGTAATATATGACAGTTGTAAAACTAACTTGCCCGAATTAACGATAAACTTAACCAGTTATCACTACTTACGCACATATGAGCTTGGAATAATGATAGAAACCTCAAGGAATTAACTAATTCTGACTGCACTCTAGGATTTGTAGTTAAGGAAGTTACGAAAAGAACCATGTCTTCCTACAATGCGGTTGCGTATGGTTTCCCTTCGACTGCAAATATCCACTCAAGCTACGGGATACCTACCTTCAAGCATGTGGTATAGCAAACATCAGTTTATCAGAAAAAATCTGATAAATCAACAAACACACATTTTTTCAAATTCGGATGCTGTAAGGACATCAAACAGTTTATTCATTTGAATAAAATATTAGCTTATCAACCCCGTAGAGAGACAAAAAGATTACTCCAGATCTAACGCCTGGTTAATGTATAAAAAGATGAAAGGCGACTAGATTGTATAGCTGTATCACAGCCGTTAATCAAATGAAGAAAACCTACAGTGCCGTAACGAATAATAAACGCATCGATCAAAAACAAGAAATGAATGCACATATGATAAGTCGCCTTGTTGATCTTGATGAGTCTAAACCTTCAAGTAAGGTACGAATCTCGACTGTCATCGGTAAATCTAAATACACCTGAATTTGCAATCCAAACTGTTTGAATTTTAAATTGTTTGAAAATGTGTTACAAAACAACACGAATTAAGTTAAAGTTAATCAGTTGAAGACTAGTCTTCCTAAATATATTACACGAGAGGACCAGAAAGAACTAGAATTTGTCTAAAGAAGCGCGTCCAGGGCATCAAAACACTCCCCACCCTTAACAAGGGAGAGTGAATAAACTAAATCTTGGGCCTCGAGTAAAATATGGGTAAGATTGAAACCAACTTGCCCACGACTCACCCAGCTATGATCAACAGGTTCACCCTATTGAATATCCTGTGATGTGCTCCCAACCTCTCTATAATAAGCAAAGGTGAGACCGACACCCAAACACTCAGACGAATCTTGCAGGTAAAAACGACCACTGTTAGGATATTAATCCAATATCCTAAGATAATTATTGGTCAATTCCTATTGGTTAATTCCTACTGGTCAATTTTATGGTCATCTTGGATATCAATGTCGCGTACTCCAATGTTGTTTCTTATTGGTCATCCTGACTGTTCATGTCACTGCAAATGTTGTTTCCTATTGGTCGTCTCAACTGTCAATGTCACAGACTTCGATACTCTTTCTTATTTGACCTAAATCTATAAACAGGCATTATTTATAAAGCTTTTCATTGCATTCCTTCCTGCCTTCCTGTCTACTGTACTCGACCCCAAAAACAACTTCATCTAACGGTGTTGTGCTCTAATATATAGGAGATTGGGAATAGTATTTGGGGTCGTATTAGAATATCTGAATTTGAACGTCGGTAGGATTTGAATAGTTACTTAGCAGCATTATAGCAATCACCCAAATTAAAAACGCTCATAACAACTTGCGGTTATATACGGCAAACCCTTCCCAAGTTAAAACCAATCCAAATAAATATATAATGAAGACTATACTAAAGCTGTGGTTCGCTGCATAGTCAGCCTATCCAAGGTTCTTTTGGATATACCCCCTAGTGGTGCCTCAAGCCAGACATACGTCACAAATCACTTCACACCACACACAGTCTCAAACAGGCAACATTTTTACTCGTCTCTCCGGGCTAACAACTTCTCAAAGTAACTTACTTAAAATGCCTCCTTTCGACTCTTGTCATTAACTGAGTGCTCACTCGAAAAACCGTTCCCTAACTTCAAACCCATATTACACTCATGAAGGCCATAATGACTCTTATACTCAAGGTACTGTCAAATATTTTAGTTTAACCGGACATTTGCGTAGTGTATGTCATAGCAGCGCTCGTTGGACCTGTAATGTAGGGACAGATTTGGCCACATTTGTATCACTTCTTCAACCATCACTTATAATGATTTCTTAGTCATGGACTGCCAGTAATATTTCTGATCTAGTTATATCTTCTGAAAACAAATAATTGCTTCGAAGTGATATGCAGCAAGGACGAGGTAGAGGATGCCTCCTATATACCTAATCTAACCTAAACTCACTCCTATGTAATGTCCTAGAATTGAACAAACTACAAGATTCTGTGTGGGTCGTAATGAAACACTCAAATGCAGTCCCTTTTTTGTCCGGCTGTGTTTATAAGCAGTTCACCGCACCAACAGGGCTCTAGTAATACTGTCAGAAGTATTCGCATTTGCTTCATTGTTTATTGGCAAGACAATATGTGGGGACTTCTACATACCAGAAATATCTTGGTTCCCAGTCAAAGCATCTAAACGTTTAAATCATTTATTGAATGCTTAGGGTTTCGGAAGTGGACTAATAATTTCGGTGGCCCTACCAGACATCACAATACTTTGGATTTACGTTTCGCCAGTAACCTCATCCTCAATACCGTTTATAGAGTAAAAAAATTGCCAGGTAACAATCATAATATCGTCATATACAGTCATGATATAAAAACTATAACTACAATACGTAAAACCAAATTGCCAAACTGCTACCACACTTACCGTAAGAGGTTTCACTGTTAGAGGAATAAACATTTTCTGTTTCTGATATCGAATATACATCATGTCACCGACAGTCAAAGCTTAATACAGCCACACTTTCAACGAGTGATTACAAATAAGGTTGGGTGCATAAAAGAGTTCTTGGGTGGTTTGCATAATTCAGGAATGAATTTGTTTTAAAATTTAGATTGGAATGCGCTTTGTATAAGCTGTAAGCTTGACGAGAGTGTACGTAAGGTTTCTAAGAGACACTGTGGTAATGCAACTGCGGGCAGGATTCTGAGAGGGTGAATAGAAGTTGTAGTCATAAGCTAGATGTCAGTACATTGAAGCCGGAAGCTTAGTAAGAGGAGTAAAGTATGTGAAAAACACTTATAGTTATATTGTTCAATATCTGTTTTTAATGAAATACCAACCTACAAGTTATACTGTAAGTGCCTGATTAAGCATGTTGCAGGTTTTCTTGGCGGAACAGCTATCTCAGCATATTACTGGGACCATGAGTCTCAGCGGTGGCAAGCGTATAACGTCAACTTCTGTATCACTGATTAGTTGCCTGATCAGTCAAAAAGAGCCGTAAGTAAAGAAAATATTCTACTGCACTGGCATCTCATCTTTTCTCTTTTTCAGAAGCTCATCCTATTCCCGACATAACGATTCTGTTATAATAATAATAATATATCGCCCGAAGACTTGGTTGATTTACCCATGAGCCAGTCAAACACATGAGAAGATCAACACACATTCACATAATCAATTTTTGTTGTGCACAACATTGGATTTTACTTGTAGTGATTCTCATCCAGCAATTGTCTGTCACAACGCAAAAGACACAAGTACTGTATTGTACTTCCCTGAATCTGAAGCATTATTTCCAATCTTATGTGAAAAATATAAGCTCTCTGTAAAAAGCGTTTTGAACATTTTGCCCTTGTCTGTAAACTAGCATGCCTTATGTAACTCATTTCTATTTGCGAATAAATTATCATTATTATTTTTCCTGCAAGTTGCATAAGGGCCTTCTTATTGACCGCATCAGCTGGCTTCTGTTTGGAAAAACTTCTGGACAATACAAGCTTTGGAATTTTGCAGTCCACCGTAAGTGCACTCAAGTGTCCTTGGTCTTAACACTGGACAGTTAAAGACTGAATGTTGAGCCTATTTAACAAGAAATCATCCATCTAACAGTTTGGGTTGTAGTAAACGAAATCAACCATCATCTTCCATGCCTAACATTTAAAGCGGTAACTAACTAATTCACGCATTACTTTTTCATGGGATCTGTTATCGATAACTGTAAATGAGGTATTATTTACCATCAACAGAGCTACTCCTCAAAAACTCTTGTACCTGTCAACTCTTATTAATTCAAAATATCCGAAATCCAGCGCCCTATTGTCCGAAACCTGGGTCATTCAGGCTTCTGTTTTGAAGATTTCACAGAGCCTGATAGCGCCTCTGTGAAACTTTCTTGCATCTCTTGTATAACAAGAGCCACGTAACAGTTCTGAAGACCACTTAAATTACGCATCTTTCTCTGTCAAAGCCTGACCTCCCGAAAACTTACAATTCCACAGTCTGTCTCACCAGCGTTTAATTGTGATTTTTGTTCTCTATCGACCCTTACTTTTCTAATACGGTCAGCGAATTCTCATTCTTTAGGGACAAAATATTGTTATTTTCGGTATTGTTAAGTTCTCTCTGTTGTGCAGTTTAGATACTTTTCAGCAACATAGCGTAACTTTCTTGTCTGCCCGTGTTGGGTATGTTAGATCCCCAGAACTCGCTTGATAAATGCCTAATTTTGGATTTCACGTTTGCGATCATGGACTGATCAGTTGACCTTCAGATTTCATTTCCCACCAGGAAAATCCATGGCTGTGATTGGCTTCTGTGTATTTTAGTGTGCTATTTTCGTAACTGTCTCAAGGACGTTTCTATGATGTATAAATAAACGAGAGTTGTGTGCTTGATTGTATTCTGATTGCTGGGTATTTGTAAAATATACTTTCTACGCTTACCAAGCCTTCTGTTTACAGCTTGGGATTCAAGGTAACCTATCTGGACTCTGGTAATTGTCTTGTTCGCGTTTATCGACTAAGGTGAACTCGTAATAACTTCATGCGTACATGGTGACGAATATAACAGCCCGTTAGACAGTTAACTTTCTCGATAGTGATCCAGAGTTGTCTTTAGGCATTAGCTCATTTTATAGAGGCTCTATCATTTCAATTTCATATTGAAAGCAAAACTTGTGCTCATAGATTTCAGTGCCTTTTACTTTATGAAAGGTGAGTGACCTATCACCGTGATCAGTTTTGGTTTCTGAACTGCTGTTGAGGAAACTGTCTTTTATTATTTGAGGTTGAGTTATTTTTCACGACTGTGTACATCTATCAATTTACACTACAGTAACAATCACAGCTGAGCATACTGTGAGATGCTGGATGATCGACCATGACTTGAGTGGTCATATTGTCTTTTCAGCTGGAAACAAGTTCAACCTTATTATCAGAATTTTTAGGCATTTGTTTACTGCAGCTTCTTGATGGCTGAGGCCAAGAGAAACCTAATTTCTTCGGATTTTACTGATGACTAACCTCTTTTGAGTCACTATCTTCTCCTATGGCTCATGAAAGTCAATCTTCTGTGAGCTAATTCAAGATGACTGCATATTGATTTTTGTTTGGATAGAGCGAATATTACTAGACTCATCCCAGTTAAGCAGTGGTCACCGTTTCAGTTTCTTTAGATAGCAAGCTATTAGCATTTTGGCAGCATTGCTGGCACAGCTACGTACACTCATTTTTTTTAAATCGTCTAAAAGCTGCGGGTGTGAGCCACACACTATGTGGTACCGGTCTTTCAATGTAAAACACTGTACCAATTTTCACAGGGTGTCAATAAACAAGGCACGGAAAAAAGCTACTGTACTTTTTATATAAGTTTTCTTTATTTAATATTCTTGAAATAATCGTGTGTGAACCGGATGAATTGTTCGGTGTCGTTTCTTAATGTTTCTGTACGGTTGCAAGTCTTCGGTAATGTTCACTAGGTGATAGTCAGGAATGTTTGTAAGGCTGTTGCAAAAGTTTGCGTACCGAATCTACTCGTACGAAAACATATGAACAGGTAGATAACTCTCGGGGGAGAGTGACCTGTCGATGCTCCGTTCGAGTTGACACTAGAGGTAGTGTTTGCACATATTCAGAAAATAGTAGGGCGAAGTCTGATTTGCCAGAATTATCACTGCTCCCTGGTGTGAAAAGTTGCCCGGGCAGATGTTATGTCGTGCCATATACAAGTTCAGCAGCGGAACATTGGATATCTGTCTTTAAGCTCGTTCTGTTACCTAAGAGGACGAGCGGCAAGGTTTCGTTGATGTTTCCGTGTGCTGGGAGAGCGTTTTGAATTTGGCGATGAAAACATCCACCTACACCATTTGAAGCTGGGTGGTAGGCGGTAGTGCGTATGCCCTTCGTACCAAGCGAGGAGAATAATTCGGACTCGAACTTTTGTCCTCCGTCAATTGTGACAGTCGAGGAACAACCGTACAGCGCCCACATCCTTCTGGGAAGCGGTGAGAAAGTCTCCACCGTAATAGAAGTGATGGTAATAGCTTCGGGTCATCTTGTGAAACGATCGATGCACGTGAGTATGTGATCGTACCCATGCACTGATGGCAATGGTCCCACAGTGTCAATATGAACGTGATCGAAGTGATCATTAGCCGTAGTGAACGTGCCGACGGGGGCAATCACGTGCCTGAGCACTTTCGATCGTTAATATTGTAAGCATTGCTTTACCCACATACGGACATCTTTATTCAATGACGGCCAGACGTATTGTGCAGTGATGAGGCGTAATGTGGCTGCGATACCTGTATGGGACAATTTATTAAGGGAATCGAAGATGAGACAACGATAAGCGGGGTGTACGATGAGTCGAGGAAGACCAGTAGAATTATCATTCAGAGCTAGTAGCCATGGGTTACCTCCGGGCATTGAAGGGATGTAGATTGTTGTGCTTCTATAAAGGAGGGATCACTTGCTTGGGCAGCGGCCATAGTAGGAAGATCAAGCACCGGTAAAGTAACTTCATTCACTTGGAAAAATGACAAAGCTTCGGCAACATAGTTCGACTCGCATTTGATATGACGCAGGTCTGTAGTGAACTGAGAGATATAGTCCCAATGTCCTCACTCTCGTGGTGATTAGCAGTCAGACTTGGTATGCAGAGCATACGATAGAGGCTTATGGTCGGCCAAGAGGATAAAGTCGTGAACTTCTACTGCGATTCGGAAATGTTTGATGGCACAGTAGGCTGCTAGCAGTTCTCGACCAATGTGGCTATATCTCGTCTCCGTGGGAATAAGGCGTTGTGAGAAGAATTCAAGAGGTTGCCGAATTTCAGAAATGTTCTGTTGCATAACGGCTCTTATAGCAAAATCTGACGCATCAACCGCCAAACTAAGCGTGGCTTGAGCTAAAGCTTTTTCAATCTCCTAAAATGCAGTACGATTGGCATCGTTCGAATCTAATTTGTGTGGATTACCGCAAAGTAATTCGGCAAATTATCGTAACCGTTCTGCCGCGTGCGGGATAAAATGTTGGTAGAAGTTAACGGAACCAAGAAATGCCTTTAGTTCCTTGAGTATGAACGGTTCGGTGTACTCCATAATTTCACATACTTTGTCCTCACAAGGTAAAATACCCTCTTGTTTAATAATGTGACTTATGAATTTTATTTCCGGCTTGCCAAGTTCACACTTGTCCGGGATGAATGTTATTCCAGTATCCGAAAGGCGCTGGAATAGGAGTGTTAGATGCTGATAATGTTCACCTAAGTTTAATGATGCGATTAGCAGGTCGTCAATATAGCCGTGAGGTTTGAGCAGCATTCTGTAATCCAAATGACGTTCGTAGGAACTCAGACAGACCGAAAGAATTCATGGCAGCAGTTTTATCGATACCTTCCAAAGCGACTGGGATCTGATGATATGCTCGTGCCAGACCGATCTTAGCAAAACTAGTCGCAGTGTATGTGGGAGATGGGATAGCAATCAAAGTGTGTGGCTACGTTCAGTGCTCGGCAGTCGCCATTTGGTCGCCAACTAACCCTATCCTTCTTGCGAACCATGTGGAGAGGTGAGGCCCAAGGACTGTGAGCAGGTCGAATATTATCTGCAGGTGGATAATCCTCGAACTCACGTTTAACGAAAGCTGATTTGTCCGGTGCTAGCTGGTGAGGTTTCGTAGTGACTGGGGGCCGGTGGTTGACAATGTGGTGCACCAAACGATTAGTCAACGACTGGATCTCCTCGAGAGGTCTAGTAAAGTCGATGAATTTCTCGAAAAAAGCGTGGAATGTGTCGCCACGCCAATAAAAAAATGCCTGTGGTTCGGCACGCATTTGTCTGAGCTTTAAAGCTAATGAATTCGCTGTTCGACGAAGTATCGACTAGCTGCAGCCTAAGTGAATCGACAAAAGAATAAATAAGACAAAAAATTATATCACTGAGCTTCTTTATTATATTTTGTAAATCAAAATTATTACTAACAACTTGGTTCTTCTGAATTTCCTCTATTCATTCGACTAACTTCCCATTAGTTATCTCACTACTGAATTTTCTTCATTAACCTACGTAAGTGCAGGTGTTTAGTTTTTGTTATGATATTAAAAAGTCTGAGTAAACATACCTTTGTTTTATCCATAAACGTATGTGCTAAGCCGTTGTTCGGCTTTGAACAAGAATATTTTCTGTTCCGCTCCTCGTCCCGTTTTCTTTATTCCTCTTTTTTCAGAACCTTATTCCAATCCACATATATTAGTCTGGATATTTGCAGTAGACTTGATTACCCTACCCAAGAACATGTGAAATCATTAGCTGATGAATATCAAGCAGACCTTTGTACATTTACCACATCAGTTCTTGTTATATGAAAACCTATCTCTACCATGAATCGTTTCTCAGTCCATAAGATGATTGTCGTAACGCGACCTTCGTAACTTGCGCCAATAATTCGCATTGTACATTCCATCTTTAAGAAAACAATGAATCTTGTGAAGTGTTTCAGTAACTGTATACCGTTTTAGAAGAAATATGTTGCTGATCTTAACATTTTGATCTTGCCTGTAAATTGGCATGTCTCTTGTAACATGTTTGTTATTTGAGAATAAATTATTATTATGATTATTATTAATGCTGTAGGAGGTCGATAAGAAGTATGGCTGTGGGAACATCGGCATCACTTCCACTTTTTGGCGTCGCTTGGAAGATGCCAGTTTAGGGCAAGTAGGTCCAGCTCTACGTGGTCGCAACCTGGTTCATGGGATGTGAGGTGCTAGACTTCGTAGTTATTATGTCTGCTACGGGGGCAACCTAGGTAAGATTCGTGTCCTCGAGCAGGGTCGTGATCATAGGCAGTATATACGCCGGTAAAGATTCCACCCACAATTCCTTAATCATTTTAGGATCAGCTTAAGACTTCAGGCGCATGAAGTAATGGCTCGGTTTAGCGTCACCCAGATGGTGACGTGCTAACTAAGTCCTCAGTCGTTCCTCATCCGATGGGGAGAAACGTCGGAAAATCGCCTCCTTGAGACGATCGTAGAAGTCAGGTACATTAGGATTGAGGACAACCTCACGAACAGCCGCTATATGATTCCTAGTTAATGTTTCCAAAGCGTAGGCGTATTGTTGCCGTTGGTTCGTAATGCGGCGGACCTCGAACTGAGCCTTCAGTGTCGTGAACCAGACTTCTGGATCGTGAGGATAAAGGAGACTTCGGAAAAGAATGACCTTTACTTCGAAATCTATTATATTATCAATATGTTCGAAGCTTTTAGAAGGTATCGATATCAAATATATAATAACGTAATAATGAAAAATTGTGGATGGATGAGGAAGGGTGGTGTATTTGACCAGCATTCATAACAGTGGGGCGATAACCTCAATCTACCTATGTCTGTGGGGCAGAACATTTGGTTTGCTTACGGCTGCTTATAACAGGATGTAAGTAATCAATGATATTCTTGTTACTTTTGCTTGTCAACCTCGTCTACGACTCATTTTCTTAACCTTTCACTGGTTTAACTTCCTACCGAGAAATCCTATTACAGGCAGATCTGGACAATTATACTGAAAAAGAGCTCACTCATGACTTCCTAAACTACTGAGTTAAAAAGAAAAAAGTAAATATCATAAAAGCATCAGATCGTTGTGTCTCATTACTATATTCTGTGCATCAACATTCTT
This sequence comes from Schistosoma turkestanicum, assembly GCA_944470395.2. Classification (NCBI taxonomy): domain Eukaryota; kingdom Metazoa; phylum Platyhelminthes; class Trematoda; order Strigeidida; family Schistosomatidae; genus Schistosoma; species Schistosoma turkestanicum. The sequence goes on from OX103973.1 coordinate 19,283,960, forward strand.
GTTAACAATTTGGTTCTTCTGAATTTCCTCTATTTATACGATTAATTGCCCATTCGTTATCTTACTACTGTAATGTCTTCATCAACCTACATGAGTGCAAGTGTACAGTTAGTGTTCAAATTTTGAAAAGTACCTGCGGCGCTATTGTTCGGCTTTAAACATGTATATTTTCTGTTCTGCTCCTTGCGCTGTTCTCTTTATTTCTCTTTTTCAGCATATTATTTCAATCCCTAAATATTAGTCTGGATAATTGCCTATGACTTGATTACTTTACTGTAAATTTATTAGCTGACGAATGTCTACAAGATCTTTCCAATGGAGTTCAAACACGAAGTAGAACAACAGCAAAACTGAAATGAAAAAGAGCGATGATTTTATCTTCCAATACTATATTCTCAACTATACTAGATTGTAAGGCTTCTTCAATATCAGCCTTTTACCCTGAGTTTTGGTTGTTTTCAAGTTTTCAATCTTAAAATCAAAGAGGTCAAGTAGTGAAGTGTTACCTGGACCACTGCCGTTGACTAAACTTAGGCTGCTCCCACTTCATGTATCTCCTTGCATTCTAGGATCGTATTCTATAGCATAGATACGCGTCTCATTGAAGATCGACAATGTAAGTTGTTTTAGGCTCAAATTGTAGATTGATCACGCAGACTAATTAGGCGGGAGTACAACACTATGGTACAAAAGCCTATTTACTTTGAACAAGTTAAGTCATGCATCCTCAGCTTTCATAATGCGAATGAAAAGAGTGTCACAGACGAAACTCAGTTTTTGCAAAGGTTATGTGAAGCTGTCGAATCTGTCCTACGCATGGGGCTGAAGTGTAGTCATCGCCTAATAAAGCGGATGGATTATTGGAATTGGATGAAAAACATCCCAAGCATCTGTAAAAAGTGGGAAATTTTTGTCCACCCAAGTTATCTGGAAGCGGTTAACCATGTAGGTAATGTCTGTTTCGTAGTGATTCAGTCGTTTATGTCCATATGCACTGGCGTTTACAAACATACTTAATAATCGCTTTCAAATCAGATTAATGGACAAATTACAATAGTGGTGACGTTATTAATTTTCCAAAAAGATTATCCCATAGGTGACTGTAATAGTGTGTAATTCTAACCACTGTTTTACACATGGAATAGGCTTATGACGTATTTTCGTACACTTTATTTCCATGTAGATTGGTAACCTGGTTTTCGATTTCGTACGTCATACGCAATACCGATGGGGACCAGGAAATAATTGTTCATTCTCGTTTCCAAATATCCTGGTATTAATGTACCGAGAACACCGGAAACTTCTCGGAATAATTAAGTCAAGAACATACATTCACCTGAAATTGTTGTTGTAAGGATCACACATAAAAAACAACTTTACTTTCTTATATATTCCAATTCAAATTAGCTAGACTGAATACACTAATCTTGCTTTGTCATTCTAGTCCGCATCATTTCATCCTGTAATTGAATGATGAGTAACAACCACAACCAACCAACTCAATCTTTTAGGTTCATGTTTGTTTAGGAATGATCAACGTTCAAAAGTTCATGATATTTGTGAAACTTTTCTTCCCTTTCTCCGTCATTTTGGATACATCACCTAAAAACTTTTATGCCGTCCCACTCATTATATGGGTTAAACATTTCATCCAAGTAGTCATGGTATGTCTCTTTCAAAAGCGACAGTACCTGGTAAACATATCTGTGTGCATATTAATGTATTTTATACTTGTTCATCCCGTCATACTATTTAACAAGGTGGTTACCTGTGTTATCTAACCCAAGGAGACCACCAGTATTTCATTGTTCATGTGTTAAAAGAGCATATAAACTTCCTGTTGATGCACGTCATTTTGCTATTGTTTATCTCTGCCCACTTATTTCTCTACTGAAGTTCATTTTTGTTTTGCTTTATCGTGCCACTTTGATTCATATCTGACGTTAATATCCTGTCACCTTTTTTCCTGGCTGAATGTTTCCGATACTGTGATTAGTTTTTCAACATCTAATACATTGAATAACTGATACGCTGACAGAAATTGTAAATATTTAGTTTAGAATTTTTCGATCACAATTTGTTTTGTGTGAGTTTTTAGTTATGTACCTTTGTATACTCAATTTATTTGATTGAATGTTAGCAAGTTACAGCAATTTGAACTGATATGCTTATAATGGTATTTCACATCAGCTACTGAGTCTTGGCCTTGTGGTATTTAGTATGGTATCTAACAAAAGTATGATTAGTGAATGAGTATAAAATGCCCTAGTACGATGTGAATTTAAAATTTAAGCTTCATACAAGAAAAGCATACATTCAAGGTAAATCCGATTTAATGTAAAGCATATACGCTATTTCAAATGAATTAGCTAGCCATCAAATTTTATTTCTATCTTGTTACGTAGTTTTGTCAGGCAAATGGATAAAGATACTGGAACTAGGGAACGACAGAGGATTAGAAGCGGATAGATTTAATGTGCTTAAAAACAGGGTATTCATGAGTGGTTTTGTAGCACCTCACATATATCTTGACCTTTGTTTACCATGGTTCTAGTGAGTGAATGTCATGCTAAATAAGAAATTTTGACCTTATCTTCAAAACTGTATTTACACAAATAACATGTTGCTTGTATGTGACTGACGAGAAAGCACGAAATGGTACTATCTCACAAAATATGTCTTCTTATTTCTCTATTCAAATTTATCAAAGGGAACCACTGTTTTGAATATATCTTGTACTTTTTTTATTGTTGAGCTTGTATGCGCATGTACGCTTGGGCATTACTTGCTCAGAAGGTTGTTTGTTCGAATCACGTCGGGCTCACCAATTTATTATGGCGTTAGGCTTTCGTTATCTTCGATGCGCATACAAGCTCGACAATGATAAAAGTACAAGTTATATGTGAGGTGCTACAGTTTAAATGGACACTGTATCTGTAAACATAGTTTCTCGTTCTTTGCTCGTTTATTTTCTGCTAATTACTAAATTAATGTAGTTTACTTATGAATTATACAACTTTATGGCACATTTCAATTAATAACTACGTTTACCATACGTTGATTAATATCGGATCGATTTTATAGGTCCAAAAGTGCCGAAGTGTCACCACTGCTCAAGGACGCGGGCGTCTTCTTATTCGTATGTTATTGAGTTCTGGAACTTTGGATTTCCCATTTAAGTTACTGCTTAGTAACATGCATTTATCAGCTGCGTTCTACGAAGAGTCTGAATCAGTTATGGGAAACGATATTCTAATTCAAATATTTTCTTCTCTTGTCAGTGAAGTTTGTCGGATTCCTTTTAATTTGAATGTGGATAATACCGAATTCCTTGATGAAACATGGTGTCTGCCAATATTTAAAACGTTTACATTCGTTCCATGCAAGTATGATATAATTTCAGATTTTCATATGATGCATTATGATTCTCAGTTTTGTAGTATACGTTGTAGTGTTGAGTGACTGTTTATACATATAACTACATAAATTAATCAAAAACGGCATTAGTTTTACCATTTATGCTGTAGATCAAACTTTACTGGAGTGAATATAGCTCCCAACATGATATTCACCTAACACCTACATTCTTTGATAGCGTGCGAAATAGATTTTGCACTTTGACATAGTTATTTTTGTAGTATCAAACTTAAGGATGACAGGCTTCATCATTACCTCCTTCATTAAAACAACTTATATAAACTTACACTATATGCGGCTTCAAAATTTACAGGACGGGGAGAGTCATTATAAATAGGTCGTTTTATTCAAATTGATATCATGAGTACTCAAGAAAACTAGCTTGATCAGAAGTCAGTATTTTAACACGGTAACTGATTATCGAAGAAACTGACTGAGATCTTAGCTAGAATCTGGAATCTGAACGCAAATCCATCTGACTATTCTCAATCACTGATTGTCCCAGACTATAAGAACGGACAAAATTCCTCTCGTGATAATCACAAGGGAATCAGGTTGACTAGTACGGTGTCTAGGCGTTAGCCTCAATAATACTTCAATGACTAACTAGTGGAGAGCAAATTCAAGAAAACCAGGCAGGTCTCAGACACGAACGTGGATGTCTAGACCAAACATTCACACTTCGTCAGGTCCTAAAACACGGACACACATCTCAACGTCTAACAATTGTTGTATTCCTCATCCTTGAGTAGGCATTTGACTTTGATGATCGTGAAATGTCAGTGTCAGTCATTGCAAGGTGCATCAAAGTAGATTAACTTTAAACAAGCTCTCTACTGGAGCACCAATGGTCTAGTGAGAGCATATGGCGAACTTTCATCAAAATTGATTACTTCGGGTGGTGTTCGTCAAGGTTTTTCACTTTATCCATTCTTATTCAACTTTGTCATAGACTTGCTTTTAGAGATAACAATTTCTTCATCTGACATTTCAGGAGTTGATCTACCAGGAGATGACATAGTTCTATTCAATGAAAACGCTGGCAAAATGCAGTCATCTGGTCACCTTAGGCAACAATGCGAGCATGTCCGGGATGCAATTCTCTCCCTCAAAATGCAAAATGTTGCTAGTGATTAGGAGTGAAGTATTTGAGCGTGTTGATCACTTCATTTATGTTGGAAGTCTCATCAGTTTTGATGGCCTGGTGTCTGGCGAAATCTCAGCACGCATACAGAAGACTCGATTGGCTTTCGCTAACTTGTGTCACTTAAGGCGTAGGTGATATATCCGTCTCCTGACCAAAGGAAAAGTTTACTGTGCAGCAGTTCGCCCCTTCCTTCTTTGCAGATGTGAAACATGGCTACTGAGAATAGAGGATATTCGCAGGTTACTGGTATTCGAAGCATTGCTCGTATTATCCTGGAACCATCGAGTAGCAACGCTAGGATTAGGAATGGGGTACTAGGAAAACATGGCAATTCAACTGATAAAGTCTAGATCTTCATCAACTAAGATAGTTAGGATATTTGTTACGCCTGCCCAACTACTGACTGCTCCGAAGAGCGATGTTGTCTGATGTAGGGGTAGGCTGGGAGAAAGCTAGGGGTGGCCAGACTAAAACATGGCACAAATCTATGAAGTCATTGACAAGTGGATTGAGCCCTGTTGGTAGATGTAGACTACGTGGTTGAGGTCCACGAGGCAAGCGTAACCATTGGTTAGAGACTTTGAATGACATTGCTCAAAGTCGTTTGTAATGGCGCAGATGCATCCGTTGTTTTCCTTCTCTCAAATTCTAGTCTTTTGAATTCCTTATGACCTTTTTTCCCTTTTTAGATTTATCTCATTACATTATACTTCTCGAATCATATCTTCGATCCCTAATCTCTGCGATTAGCACAAATACTGCTTCAACCCCTACTATTATGGGATTTGAACTGACAATCCCATCTCTGTGCTAATATGCTATGGCAACTTCAACTGATGTACGTAAGTACCGAGTTTAACATTGCAGCTGACCGATTAATCCACACCCCTGCTACCTACTTTGTTTGCAGTTGTCTTCAGAATATCATCGATGGGAAAGCTGTAGAAGAATTGTGAATTCTGGGAACCATTCCTAACCCAATTGCTTGAATGAAGCAATAGGAAAGGTGGTTATATGCTTTCTTCGGCCAAGGAGAACAGGACAAACTAATCAGTGTTGCTGAGGCAACAGCCCAGCTAAAATGATCCTAAGGAAATCCTTCTCACCGTTCAAGAAGGCGGCGAATGTTGTTGATTGGCGTTCCACTAACTCCTTAAATTGTTTCACTCACACAAGGTTTCTTGCTTCTAGTGATTCCAACCAAATGAAATAGCTCATAGCAATTACCACTTGTAGCAGCTTCTTCCGACTCGACGACATGCTCCGGCCATCAGGTTTCTCGGTCTCTACGGAGACTTCTGAAATATACTCTTAGACTTGCTATCGTTAAGTAGAACGCTAAGAGGTGTCCTTGCTGTCCTTCTTACATCTAGTAAGCCTCAGAAAAATACATGCTCGTACTTAATCATGATTTGAGTCTAGACATATGCCGGTATGGTAGAACCTAAAGCCACATGTTTTCCAGCTGATATAGCTCGGTTGGGTCATCACGATAGGCAAGCCCGACAGCCACATCAAGGTAGCAGCTACTGTTTGGATGGTGCGGATCTGTGGTGGTGAATCAATCTAATAATGTGTTTATTAATCAGTTAGTAGCAAAATGTCTGTATAATTAAAACTAAAGAGAAATTACTGATACGTTACGATACTGTTTTTGAGATAAATTTCGAAGTTACTCGAACGTTCCATTTTTGTTAAATTTTACTGTTTGTCTTTAATTTTACTTATTTGTATTTAAAAGTATGATTATCTTGTTTTCATCTCACCGATCGTGTTTATTACTCACATAGTTAACGCTAAACATTCATACCTATATTCAACTTTGATTTACATTCTTACTGTTATGTTACTAGTGTCAATAACAAACCGATTATGAAACTTCACCTTAGGTGTAATTTTAATTTTACAGACGTTTTGTTTCTAACTGATTACTAACTATATTATTAAATTGACTTACACCATTTATCTGGTATTGGTTTTATATTTAATTGTTAAACATATATTATTAGTCAAGAAGTTTTTGAAAGGAATTACTTCTTCGTTCAAATTATATTTTTATACTTTCTTCCGATAGTCAAGGTATGAAGTCCATGTTTCTAGCTATAAATTAATCACTGACTGGAAGCTCATTGATCAAACTGATTATACTGTGTGGTTATCAGAACTTTGTAAATTCGTGACTTAGTAAATGTAAACCGATCACCAACACGAAGCTTTAAGTCTGTACGTTTTAGTTACAGCACGATATGTGACTCAGAAGTGTTCAATGCTATTAACTACTTTTCAGGTGTTGCGTTTTTTCCTGCTGTTATCGCTTAGGTCTTCGAATTATACTGACATTTTTATGAGTTGTAAAAGTTTTATACTTTCTTTGTTTTTGCATAATAAATTAATTAATAATTAAATAACAAATTGTATTTCATCCCCCATAGAATGCTTGGTGCTCGTGTAGAAACGGTAGACGGGCACTATCTAGTGACAGAAGTAGATCCTAGTGGAGTTGTTGCAGAAGAACATCAGATAACTGTTGGTGATATTTTATCTACTATGCATGGTTGTATATTACACAATTCTGGAGTCTTTCTGAATAATCTTCGGTCTCTTTATGATGGTCAACCAATTCCAGTCGGTGTTACGAAAGCTCTGATGCCTGATGGGCGTATATATCCTCGTTTAAGATCTCTTTTAGAACAACATGGTTACGTAGACTTAATTACAGAGCTTGGAAGATCAGGACAAGGTATATCATATCATATATCATATTTCCTTAATTTATTGTCATTTGGTGACTAGTTATGGGGTTGTTATGGCGATTCATTTTTGGACATTTTACTGTACATGTATACGACTAAGTGTGAACTCCCTAAGCAACAATGCAAGCATGTTCGGGATGCGATTCTCCCCGTCGAAATACAAAATGTTGCTGAAGGATTGACTTTAATTGCCACCTGAACTAGTGATTAGGAGTGAAGCAGTTGAGCATGTTCACCGTCTCACTTATCTGGGGAGTCTCATCAGTGCTGATGGCCTGGTGACTGACGAAATCTCAGCACGGATACAGAGGACTTGATTGGCTTTCGCTAACTTGTGTCACTGAAGGCGTAGGCGAGATATCCGTTTGCTGACTAAAGGACGAGTGTACTGCGCAGTTGTTCGCTCCGTCCTACTTTATGGCTGTGGAACATTGCCAGTGAGAGTAGAAGATATTCGTAGGTTGCTTGTTTTCGATCATAAGTGTCTCCGAAACATAGCTCGTGCGTCCTGGAACAATCGAGTAATCAATGCTGTTGTTAGGAGATGGGTACTATGTAGAGATGGCAGATCAATAGATACAGTAGTGAAATTTCATCTGTTGAAGTGGTTGGGACATGTATTATGAATGTTGGAAGAAAGCAAGAGGCGGTCAAACTGAAACATGGCGCAAATCAATGGAGTCACTGATAAGTGGACTAAATCATGTTGGTAGGTGTCGACTTCCTGTTCAGGGCCCGCTAGATGATAATAACTGATGGTTAGAGACCCTGAATGACTTGGCTCGAAACCGTTTGCAGTGGCGCAGTTGCATTCATTCTTTGTGTTCTCTCAAATCCTAACCTTCAGAGTTCCTCATCACCTTTATCTTTTTCGTTAAAGTTTATTTCACTGGATTTTACTTCTTGAATAATATCGTCGAACCCTAAAGTTTCCGATTACTGTCAATACTCCTACTACCTCTACTACTATCGGATTTGAATTGAAAACTGCGTCTGTGTACTAATGTGGTATGACAACGTGAACTGATGTACGTACATACGAAGTTCTACGTTATAACTGACTGACTGACGACTAAGTTTGAATGTTCTTTAGGCCTTATGCTCATTTTAATATCTTACTGGTTATAACCAGGAAATCCCAGAGAAGTCAACTGTGAAACCTAGGAGGTAGAAATCGCTTCTCTTGATTATATTATGCAAACAAACTGCATAGTATCACTTTTAGGCTCATGCTCCTTGTTCATAATGTGATTCAGAATTTGTTTTCTGGTTTGATGCTTCGTAGAAAATCGGAAAAGTAAGTACACGAAAATAGTAATATCAATAATCTGTGTATCATCACTTATTAACAGTAAGATTAATATCAGCATAATAAATAGTTTACATATTTGTTCATTAACTGCATTAATGGGAAGCCTAAAATTCTGAAAATTTTATTTTCCACTGCTACTTCTGTTGACAAGAAGTGATGAAGTTATTACAAAATAATCTGGTTGTTTGCTAATTTGTGTAAAACACCAATATTGATCAAATAAAAAGTAATAATGAAAATAAATAATCATTTAACAAACTCAGTCAATTTTTAGTGGAAATTATCGCTGGAAATTTTTAAAACTAAATAATACAAGAACAAATTGTTTATAGTCAATAATGATGATGATGATGATATTGTATTTTATCGTTGTGCTTTTTTTTATCACGGTTGATAAAAATTAATATAACTTGTCATTACGATTTGCTTATCACTTTTTTTTTATAAATCATTGTGTATCTACTCAATTTATTTAATTCATTTATTTCTATTGAAATTAAATTGCTAAACATGTTGACTTTAACATATACTCATAAACACAGAATGATTATTTGTAAATCAAGTACAACATGCTTTGTCATACATAGCAAATTTTGTTGTATTGTCTTATAATGTTAGTTTGCACATTTTTATAATCATCTGTCTGAATGGAAGCAGATATCAAAAGATGAGAAACATGAGTTCGCGATTGAACTAGTAGACCTAGGGAACCATTCGCTTATTCTACTAGAAGTCCCCATAAATTCACTACAGAAAAGACATAGAAATGACTCCCTCCTCAAATTTTAATGAAAAAATGATCAAATACCATATTGGTTGGCTCCTTGTGTTTTAGAAAAATTTATTGAAGGAAATTATTATACAGAAATCGATATTTATAACATGTTATTGTTTATGTAGACATTGATTTTCGTGTACCTTGCTTTTGTTTTTCCATACTAGTTCATATTATTGACGATCATAAGTTTTTCAACCAGAAACCTTGGTGTCATTTTCGGTATATTGGACAATGTGAAGTGGGTCCAAGTGGTGGAGTTAACATGATTAATCAGTCAATTGTTTCTGTTTTAAGTGATTGGAAGAATTCAGATGAACAGACTCCGGTGCACATTGAACTGGGTAAATCAATGCTTATATATATATATATATATATATATATATATATATATATATATATATATATCGTTTTCGGTTTTCTTTATTACGTAAATTTGTTATTTTATTGTTTAATAACTTAAGGTGAATTGGGAGTGACTATATGGCAGTTACGATGGAGAGATAATAAAGTCGATCGTAGCGAAGAACCTCTACTACGTCATTCCTATCCACAAATATCTTCATGCGGTCGAAGAACCGATGGAACCAATTATTTTGCGTATATAGCCGGAGCGGAATCATGCACTACAGCTAGTCATTTTACATGCTATGTATTCGAATCAAATAATAAAGAAGAAGCTAAAAGAATTATATCTGGTTTATCATTGGGTTTTGATAGGACACATTGGACTTTATAATTGTTAAACATAACTTGATGTAACATCATTTTTAAGAAAGGATGTATTTTATGGCGACATTTCATTCCATATTTATGATCACCTTTCTTGTTCACATTCCAAAAACATATAATATACTTTCCTTATTTTGGTCCAGTTTATTTTTAATCCGGGCAATTTGTTTCATTCCTGTTAATTATGTGACAAATTTTTAATGTTTTTTAGCCTATTTTTTCTTTACGGAAATTTATATTCAAGTAAATATTCATGATAACATCCTAAGATTAGTAACGAATATTGCTTTTTTCCATCTTTCCACTTATTTTTCATTTATTTTCAAAACAAACTCCAAATACTCATTTGATTTATACTCTTTGTTAATGGTGAACCGTCTTTTCCTGTTTATTGCTCTTTTTATATGCGGTTTTATTTCTTATATTATTGACTCTATTGATTTTATGACGAAACATTTATCGATCATTGCATTGTAGAGTTGTTTGTGCATTTTGTGATATATACTTTTTTGATTTATATGTATTTATATGCATGGTGGTAGTATTAAGGTGTTTTCTTGTCGTTCTTTTGTCCTCAAAAAATCACCTTTGACCTGAATGTTGAACTTATTTTCTTCATGGGAAGGTTAATTAATACGTAACTTATTATCTGGATTTTAGTGGAAACAGAATTATTCTTCATGATTCATGTCCATTGAGATCTGTGTAGTTGTGTCTGTCTTTTTAAAATCTCTTTAACTTGTTTTAGTATAATTGAAACTGTTTAAGTAGATATTGATTTTCAGTATCAGATTTCGTGTAGATTGTTGGATTCTACAGCGATCACGAACTGATTTAAGATAGACAACTATTGGAAAATTTTAAGCACTAGACAGCTGTTTGATTTATCATAAATCTCTAGCAGTGTGCATCCAGGACCACGCCATCGGGGATCAAATCATAGACCTTCAGTCTCGTATTCTGTTCCCTAATCTCTAGATCACTGGGCCGTGGTCCAGTTCTATGCAGGTATAACTTCAATCGATCTACAATATTATGTGACCATATTCCATTATCTTCAATGGATACACTTATCACAACATTTGGCATTGCTTAGTTCTACTGGCCATGGTATCCCTTCGAAGCTAGTCACTAATAATCATCTTATGACCGCCAGTATGTTTACTTTATGTGGGTTGGATCTGTCAATAAAAGACTAATGTTTATACATGCAGAGTATAATACACGGTAGAGTTTAATGCATTTTACTACTTGGAGTGAAAATGTGGAAATGAACCTCTTTGATCAGGTAATGATCGTTCGATAACTTACTTGATACTGATCAGGAAGTTTTTGATTTAATCGAATTTGTTAAGTCGCTAGGTAGTTTCACTAATCATAATATGGTTACTGTAATTATCAACATAAAACTTCTTGTGAATACTTTCTAGTGTCTGAGTGAATATCATCATTATTATAAGGATAACTGTAATATTACCAAGATTGTAATTTTTATTTTTTCTTTTACTTGGCTATACGTTTGTATCGATAGCTGCGGACGTAATTTGGTTTAAAAAATATTTCCCAGTGTTTTCTTGTCACTTATTGAAGATCTCATCTATATTTGTTGTTTCTTGTGATTGTTTTGATTTATTTGTGAAACTTATATATTCTCCATTGTCAGCTATGTTAGGACTATCGATCTTGGCATTCAAGTTCTCTTTTTCTTTGCCATTTCATAATTGAGCTCTAAATGAAAATGACTATTGGCTTGTCTATCATGCATACAAACTTATTGTCTTTGTAGTTCCAGTAAATACAATATACTTTTTTTAAGCATATGAAACCTACGAAAAGTTTTATTGGTAAACTTTGTGTACGCAAAGTATTAGAATTAAGGAAGCACTATAATCAACAACATTTTCATGGAATACTATTTTTGAATCAAAAAAAAATATTATTCATTTCAATATAGAAGGATTACTCATTTAACTAAAGCACTTAAATATGTCACAGCGTTTCTACTACTGTCTATTCAAAAACAAGCACAATAAAATTTCTCAGTGTAAATATAAAAACAACACACTTGTTTAAACTCATTTATACTCTCGTCTATATAACAGTTCGATAATTTCAAATTTGTTCATTTCTCTTATTTAGTTTATAGTTCATTACTGATTATTATCAAACAAATAATGTGTTCTTGTTATTCATATTTATATAATGATTAGTTATAACAATAAATTGAATAATGAGCATACAGTTATTCATTAATTAATGTACAATGGGTAGTTTTGAATAATATCAGTGGAATACAGTTAAATATTTATACTACTTAATTGTAAATAAATGCTTGTGTAGTTCTGTATAAAAATTTGCTTAAAATGGAGATCAAAAATTTAAACTGTAGTTATTTGTCGGTATAGGTTATGGAAATTGTTGAGTTTTATTTAAATCATGAACAGATCAATGTTAGTTATTTATTGATATCGATTACATTTTAAATATATAAATCCATTGTATACATGCTAATGACAACCAGAGCAACCATTCTTTTAGGTACATGGAGCGTTCGTACATTGTGGGAGACTGGAAGACTATTTCACGTTGCGGCAGAAATGAAAAGATACAACCTCGAGGTGCTTGGAATCAGTGAAACGCATTGGACACAAGTAGGACAACTGAGACTAGCTTCAGAGGAACTGCCGTTATACTCTGGTCATGAAGAGGAAAACGCTTCACATACACAAGGAGTTGCACTGATGCTGTCCAAACATGCACAAAAGGTACTGAAAGGATGGGAATCTCATGGACCCAGGATCATTAAAGCATCCTTGAAAACAAGGAAAAAGGAAATTAAAATGAACGTCATCCAATGTTATGCACTTACCAATTACTACAATGAAGACGTTAAAGATCAATTCTACGAAAGGCTGTGGTCAATCGTCGAGAAATGCTCACCAAAGGATTTGACGGTTCTTATGAGGACCTGAATGCAAACGTTGGCATGGACAGCAACAACGAATACAATGAAGACGTTAAAGATCAATTATACGAGAGGCTACAGTCAGTCGTCGAGGAATGCTCATCAATGGATTTGATCATTTTGGCAGGAGAATTAAATGTCAAGTTTAGCATGGACAACACTGGATATGAAGACATCATGGGACGACATGGACTGGGAGAAAGGAACGAAAGAGGTGAGAGATTTGCAAACCTATGTGCTTTCAACAAACTGGTCGTCGGTGGCACAATATTCCCACACAAACGCATTCACAAAGCCACATGGATTTCACCGGACTACACTACTCAAAACCAAATTAACCATATCTGTATCAACAAAACGTTCAGAAAGACCATGGAGGATGTGAGAACCAGGAGAGGAGCTGATATAGCTTCAGATCACCACTTGCTGATCGCCAAAATGAAACTGAAACTAAAGAAGCACTGGACAACGGGGCAGACAACATCCCAAAAGTTTAATACGGTGTTTCTTCGGAATACTGGAAAACTCAACGAATTCAAGATAGCCCCTCAGCAATAGGTTCCAGGCCTTGCACAATCTATGCAATGGGGAGGAAACAACCATGGAGAACAATTGGAAAGGGATCGATGAGGCAATCACTTCAACATGTTAGCAGGTTCTGGGTCGCAGGAAGTACCATCACAAGGATTGGATGTCTGTTGGTACTCTTGCAAAAATTGAAGAAAGGAGGAACAAGAAGGCAGCAATCAACATCAGCCGAACAACAGCACAGAAAGCCAAGGCACAAGCTGAATACACAGAAGCAAACAGGGAAGTGAAGAAGAGCATCAGAGCTGATAAACGAAAATATGTGGAAGATCTAGCAGTGACGGCAGAAACGGCTGCTAGGGACGGAAACTTGAGACAATTGTACAAAACTCGCGGGAAACTATCGTAAACCAGAACGACCAGTGAAAAGCAAGGAGGGAAAAGTAATCAGCAACACTGAAGAACAGCAAAACAGGTGGGCGAAGCACTCTAAGGAACTCCTGAATCGACCAGCCCCACTGAACACACCCAACATCGAGGCAGCATCCAAAGACCTCCCAATTAATATTGGCGCACCTACAATTGAGGAGATCAGTATGGCCATCAGACAAATCAAGAACGGCAAAGCAGCAGGACCAGACAACATTCCAGCAGAGGCAATGAAATCAGATGTGGAAGAAACTGCAAAAACATTTCTCATTCTCTTCAACAAGATTTGGGATGAAGACAAAATGCCAACAGACTGGAAGGAAGGATACCGCATCAAAATACCAAAGAAAGGCGATCTCAGCAAATGTGAGAACTACAGAGGCATCACTCTTCTTTCAATACCAGGCAACATCTTCAAGCGGGTATTGTTAAACAGAATGAAGGATTTCGTAGACGCCCGAATTCGAGATCAACAGGATGGATTTCGTAAGGTTTGACCGTGTACTGACCAAACTGCTACATTACGGATCATTGTGGAACAATCAATTGAATGGAACCCACCACTCTACATCAAATCCATTGACTACGAGAAAGCATTCGATTGTGTGTATAGGAAAACACTATGGAGGCTTCTTCGACACTACGGCGTGCCTGAGAAAATAGTCAACATCACACGGAATTCTTATGAAAGATTAAACTGCGAAATCGTGCATGGAGGACAGCTGATAGACTCGTTCAAGGTGAAGACCGGTGTCAGGTAAGGTTGCTTACTCTCACCCTTTATCTTTCTCCTGGTGATCGACTGGACTGTAAAGACCTCAACATCTGGAGGGAAGCTTGGTATACTGTGGACAGCCAGGATGCAGCTGAACGATCTGAACTTCGCGGATGATCTGGCCCTACTGTTGCACACTCAACAACAAATGCAAGAGAAGACGACCAGTGTAGCAGCAGCCTCTGCAACAGTAGGTCTCAACATACATAAAGGGAAAAGCAAGATTCTACGATACAACACAACATGCATCAACCACATCACTCTTGATGAAGCCGCCATGGAGGACGTTAAAACCTTTGAATATTTAGGCAGCATCACTGACTATCAAGGTGGATCCGATATAGATGTGGGGGCGCGGATCGGCAAAGCAAGGGCTGCACTTCTACAGTTGAAAAATATCTGGAACTCCAAACAACTTTCAACCAAAACCAAAATCAGGATTTTCAATACAAATATCAAGACATTTCTACTGTATGGAGCGGAAACTTGGAGAACTACCAAAGCTATCATCCAGAAGATACAAGTGTTTATGAACAGTTGTCTACGCAAAATAGTTCGGATTCATTGGCGAGACATCATCAGCAACAACGAACTGTGGGAGAGAACAAACCAGATTCCAGTGGAGGAGGAAATCAGGAAGAAGCTGTGGAAGTGGATAGGACACACATTGCGGAAAGCACCGAACTGCGTCATAAGACAAGTCCTCACATGCAACCCTCAAGGTAAAAGGGAAAGAGGAAGGTCAAGAAACACATTACGCGGAGAAATGGAGAAAAATATGAGAGGAATGAACAAACATTATACAGAACTGGAAAAGGAAGCCGAGGACAGAGTTACTTGGAGGAAACTGGTTGGCGGCCTATGCTCCATTGGGGGTAACAGGCGTAAGTAAGTAAGTAATACATGCTAATGTAACAACTTGTATATAGTGCCAATAATTTCTGAGTAAATAAAGTGAATACTGTTCCACATCAATAATTAACATGTATAAAGTTATTTTGGTTTATGTAAAATGGTTTTAAAATTTTGGAAATAAAGTCTGAGCGTTTCTGTTAACGAGAATGATCGTTTACTTATTCTTAATTAAGATTCACAGTGTTCATGCTTGAGCGAACATCCAACTCAATGGAACAAAAATAAGTGATAGACGTAGAAACGAAATATAAAACAAAAAAATGTTTATTAAATCCCAAATAGGTTGAGCTTTTAATTAGTAATGCAAAACGAATACTAAATAATATTGAAATCATCATGTGAAATGAACGGAAACTTTGCTGATACTTTTTATGAAATTAGGCCACATGATAACATTATGTGTACAAATTGAAGTGGCGATAGGTTTCTAGAGAAATGCAAATGATATATTCTGACACTCGTTGTCACAATAGAAAATTAGTTATAATAATCAGATTGATTCATTTTTATTTAATGGGGGAATTTCGTTAAACTAGATGACGTTGAAGGAAGAAGTTTCTTTTTCAAACAGCTTCCATTATCACTTTAACTACTATTATTTGTAGGTCACCAATGAGATATAATAACCATATTCATCTATTATTTACTCCTGTTACCCCCAATGGAGCATCAGCCGCCCACCAGTATTCTCGATCCTACTCTGTTATGGGAATCCCTTCCCAGTTCTGTTCAATTTTTTGCCCATCCTCATCTGTTTTCATTGCTTCTACTGGAATGTTGTCTGGTCCTGCTGCATTGCCACTCTTGATTTTTCTAATGGCCATACTGATCTCTTCAATTGCCGGTTGGCCAACATCGATTGTGAGGCTTGTGGGTGCTGCTTAGATGTTGAGTGTGTTCAGTGAAGCTGGTCGATTCAAGAGTTCCTTAAAGTGCTCTACCCACCTATTTCTCTGTTCTTCAGTGTTGGTAATCTCCCACACATTTAGGTCAGTCTGCTCTGATGCTCCTCTTCACTTTCTTGTTTGCTTCTGTGTATTCAGCTTGTGCCTTGGCTTTCTGTGCTGTTGTTCGGCTGATGTTGATTGCTGCCTTCTTGTTCCTCCTTTCTTCAATTTTTGCAAGAGTACCAACAGACATCCAATCCTTGTGATGGTACTTCCTGCGACCCAGAACCTGCTAACATGTTGAAGTGATTGCCTCCTTGATCCCTTTCCAATTGTTCTCCATGGTTGTTTCCTCCCCATTGTATAGATTGTGCAAGGCCTGCAACCTATTGCTGACGGGCTATCTTGAATTCGTTGAGTTTTCCAGTATTCCGATGAAACTCCGTATTAAACTTTTGTGATGTTATCTGCCCCGTTGTCCAGTGCTTCTTGAGTCTCAATTTCAGGCGGAGTTATATTGATCTGTTAGCCACCTAATATTGAATATTGCGCATAAAATTAAATTCAGGCTACTAGAATATATACTTTGCTTTATAAACATTATTCTTTTATAGTAAAAACAATGTGGAGTAAATTTAATGACAGTATACTTTGTGTTATACCCTGCTATTTGTCAAAAAATGTCTCTTCTACTGAATCCGCATGCGAGGAAAAAGTACCGTGAATTTACCCTGGTAATCTTTGAACCATTTTATAGCCTAGAGTAAAATGATTATTTTCTACTGTTTCTTATTCTTTCTTTATTACGCTAAATTTCTCTCCTCATTTACAATTATCGCCTTATATCACAATTCGAATTTTTATTGAATTGAAATTTTATCAATTTTCACACAAAATATCTTGATAAGTATTTGTGTAATCAAATTGTTCAAAATGTATAGCGCAAATGCATAACACTTTTCAGATCGGCTACGTCTTCCCGTTTGTCTTATCGAAAAATTGTTCCACAAGAAAGTATTGTTACTGAAATGTGATTTGAGTAGTTATTTGGCTTCACACCATTGAATGACTATATTCACTGCATTACTTTTCTGAGTTAAAACAAAACAAAGTGTATACAATTCAGTCAAGTGAAATCATTTTATTCTGGAGATCTTTTTGTTATTATTTTGTTCTAAATTATCAAGAGAATTGGATTTTTGAGACCTATGCATAGTGATAATAAGTTATCGGCCATGTATTCTTAAGCCTGAAATTTTTAAAATCTATGCCATTTTTCAATCATCACAAAGGTCAACGTACACAATTTGATTGTGTAAGTAACAAGGTTACTTAACTCGGAATGGAGTGGATGCAGTGTGGTGTTTTCAGAGCCTTAGGTGTTTAATGTACAACAATATCACAATCACCCCAGATGATTTCATCAACCATTATGGCTTAAATAAATGAAGCAATTTAAGGAAGTTTTACTGACCATTAGGAAGGTTAGATTGTGGGTAAAGGGTAAACTTATCAAAATCTGCTAAGCAGAAACTTTGTGTGAGATAATGCTAGAAGAAGGAAACCTTTTTGATATGTCAGTCAGTCAATTAGATGCAACATAGAACTTGTCGGTGTGAATATTTAGTCTATATGTCGACGTCCAGGTCTGAAACCACTCTGGTTTTTTGAGTCTGTTCTTCACGATCTTCGGCTAGTCGTTAAAGTATTACTGAAGCCAATAGTTTAGACACTGTATTGGTCAAACTAATTTCTCAGCGATAGTCACAAGAGGATCTTTGTCCTTTCTTATAGACTGAGACAATCAGTGATTGAAAACAGTCAGATAGGATTGTGTTCAGTTCTCAGATTCTAGCTAGGGCCTCAGATAATTTAACTGCTAAAATTGAACCATCATTCCTTAATATTCTGTATGTTCAAATCATGAAATTCACATAAAAACATAACGACCGACTACTCACACACAACTGATTCAATAGGATTTCCACATCTTCAGAACTTTTCTTACTATACTGACCTTAAGGTATGCCTTCATCTGCCGCTCAAATGTGTGTACAACAAGTGATAAATGTACATTTTGGCTGATTGACTCTTGTTCACCTAATACCATCAACTTGTGAAACAGGCTATCCGATTTTTCACGGTTATTTAGCTGATGTTTGTTCATAACGAATGTGATCAGATTATTTCAACAATTGATGTTCAAGATCCTTTTGTTTAGTTCACATTCTTTCGTCAATTTATTGTCAAGTGGAATTCATCTAAATATCCAGCAAGTTTCTGATCACATGCATCTTATATTTAAGCATTATCGTCATCATTATTTCGAAACTGAAGATGAATAAATCTGTTCGAGTATCTCTTAGTAATAATTTAAATGGAATATAGATATTGTAAAAACGTTAAGTGGAAATATAAATTCGAAATTAAACTGAGATATGTATCCGTTTAGTTGTATACTTTTTCACATATAAGAATAGTGATTTTAGTCGAAACTGAACCTAAGAAAGAGATAGAATTTGAGATAACTAGTTTCAATATAAGCATCGAAATGAATTTCTAATAGTTCCTAACTCATTGGAGTGATATGCTACTAGTATTCATTCATAGATGCAAGAGTCACATCAATGATACTGTGTAAAAGAATGCTAATAGTTTGCAGTTATAACAACCTACAGTTCATCCGTGTCGGGTATGAGGCATCAATGACATGGTATGGTGGTTAATCAGTATTGCTAGTTGGTTGAATTTACAAATGTAAACCCGTGAATATCAACTCAGTAGTCTAGAGGTCGAGCACTAGGCGTAAGATCTGGAGGTTTTGATTTTGAATCCCGGTTGATATGAGGGTAAGAACTGTTGGGAGCAGATTTACCGTTCATTGGTTTCTAGTTTTTAACAGCTGCATAACTAAGATCAGTCCGTGGTGTATAGAATTGTTTGAACAACTCAAAGTTTCATTACACATTTTTGAAACCATGAATCGATCAATGTTAGACCACCATTAGAAACATGCAAGCACACTGCTGAGGAGTCCCATACTAGGACGAAAGGACCGTCCAGTGCTTCCAGCTTTCTAATGGTGGTCTAACATTAATCGATTCATGGTTTCAAAAATGTGTAAATAACCCGTAATGTCAAAGTTTCATTAACGAATAATGGCAGTCATGAATTATAGTAATAATAGTGACTGAAATAGAAATTTTAAAGATTTACAATGAAAGTGAACATAATATACAAAGGTCACTTTTGTGACTTAAATTTTTATGAGGGTACTGACAGATCCTCAAAGCAAACAAAATTGATTTCAGAGATCATTATGTGGCTCAGTAGTCAGTTTTTTAACCATAAAATGTAATGTTTGGTCTATTTGAAAAATCCACACTTAGTACATACTTCTTAACCTGATTGGATGATTATTAATGCATAACAGTGCCCTAATTTAAAAGTGCACATCGAGATTCATTTTAGAAATTTCATTATTATGCAATCTTCAGTAACTCATAATCTATTGATAATAACAATGGAAATGTATACATGTATTAATGGCTTATGTGGTAGTAGTCTTAGTGTGTTTGTTTTTAAAAGATTTCTTTTATAGATTCATCATCATCAACTTGTTTGATATTTTCAATTGCTTCCCTATCTAAATAAAATTGTTACACTTAAAAATATAAAGTCAGTGAAAGTTCGATTTTCTCAAAATGATAGGATAAATCACTTTTAACAGTCATATCTTCATTTTGTTTATTGATCAGTGATTTGTATGAAAAACCAAAGTTGAATCGTTGTTACATAGACAAGTTAACAGAGTAAAAATAGCATCTTTCATTATTTTGCATGGAATTTCTAAGTAACACTTTGTAGTATTTGTCTTATAAGAAATTCCGTCAAACGTATCGTTACTGTTTGGAATCGGCAGATCTGTCATTTCATTATGAAGTGAAAATTACGGATAATTTATACACCTCGGCGATATGAGGTATCTATTATCGTCGAAAATTTTATTTTACTGGCTTTAAGTTTTAGTGAAGAAAGAAAATAAATGCAAGTCATTACATAAAAAGTCAGTCTAGCATGCCATTATGTACAGGAGTCGTATGGAAGCTAACAATGCTCGCCAGTCTGAAGGGTCAACATCAGATATAATTTCCCAGATCTTTGAGCTATGAGATTGTTTCTTTCAGATTGTTTTAAATCGCCCAAGTTATCATCGCTCTACTGAATTTGTTATTCAAAAGTTCAAAAGAGATTCGACATTACTCACTGTTTCTCTTGATTGTATGACCAATCAGAAAGCATTTGTTTTCATTGATTTTTCTCAACGGTACAAAATGAAAGTACACCAAATACTTAGTCAATATCTACTCTTATTAAACACATCAAATCTTTTGATCTATCGAAAATCTTTTGCATCGCCCCAAAAACCAAACATAAATCATAAAGTAATTAGTGAAATTTCGACGAAATTTTTATTTAATGTATATCAAGGTATGAATGGAAGAAAAAAAAAGTAAAATCTTATTATTGTAAAAAATTTGTGCAATTATTTATGAAAATATGTACTAATGTATGTAAATGTGCATGTACGTATTTTTATATGTGCATCTCTTTCTCTGTGTGTGTATTTAAAACAAAACATATTTCATTGTTTTACAAATTTCTCACTTTTTTTTTTCTAAAACCAAGAATCAAATGAAGCTAATAATCTCAAACCACAGATCCAAGAACCAAAAAAAGAAACAAACAAAAAACCAACGAAAAGATACCGAAATCTATGAAAATTAAAATTAATTAATAATATATATTCATTGATAATTCGAATTGTGAATAATATTTCCACGTCATACACATGAAAAAGGAAGTAAAAAACAGGATGGTTGATGTATAGGATCTACAGAAATGAATATGATGAAAGTAGTTGATTCATTGTTTTTGTCTCTTCTTTTTCCATTAACCACACACAAATCGACTAAGTGATCCATCATTTAAACAAAATTTGAAGCAAACAATATTTGTAATTAGAGAAAGTTTATACTTGGAGAAAAAAAAGAAAATGCATATCACTCACTCTATTATATCATTAAATTTACTTGCAATGACCAACTGAGAAACAATAAACAATAAGAATATTGATAGAGATAATCATCCTCTTGTAAAATGTAATAGCAAAAAGTGTAGATATCATCAACTAATAATAATAGGTAGATAGATTATAGGCATTGGTTAATTATGAAGATATGTAATGGAATTCAAGGTATCAATAGTTTATAAGTGAAAATGTAAATCAATATCACATAGTGTGCATTATACAAAATCAAAATTGTAATTGGAAATTAATTAAATTGAATAGATTGTCTAAGAATGCATTATTTTTTATCACCGAAAGAAAACACAACGTGGAAATGGCAAAGTTTTTTCATCTAACAAAAAAAAGCCCGAAAAGATTTTGTTCATTGAAACAATAGAAGAGAAAAAAAACAAATCTATTGAAACAATTGAACAGGAATGCTATTTTCATTTAACAAATAAACGCAACATTAACAAGAAATAATATTGAACCAGTACATAGGACAACAGTTATAAGCAAGCAAACAAACAAGCTGTTTTCTGTGGAACAAATTATTAAAACTAAATATTAACAATATGATGATATACAATGTAGTAGATAGTTGTAAACAAATAGATATTTCAATTGAGAGTAGGTACCAGTGGCAGAATTTCGAAATGTTGTTCTGTATAAAAATTTCTCATCTTATGTTTGTTTGAATTATTTTTTTCTTTTTTGTATACAATTTATCAAGATTGACTTGTCATAGCAGTGGAATCCTTGAGCAAATTTTCAGCATGATTGCCTATAATAAGTGAAGAAAGAAATAAGCAAATGAAATTTAATGCTTTTGAAAATCTATACAGAATAGGTTGGAGAATATAATCAATAATTTCCGTGAAATTTATGTGTATGCTTTGACGTGATCATGTTTGATAGAAATCAGCCAGGAAAGTCATGTTTATTTAAAGTAAGAAATGAAGTTTCACTATTTATTGATAAAGTTCTGATGACTGATTTTATATATATGTGTATAGTATCCTATAATAAGGATGTGAATCAAAGTACGCGTGCTAAAGAAACACATCAATAGGAGGGAACATTATTAAGGGAGACGTTATTAACAGCTAGCACATCACGAGGATGTATTTTATTGGTGGACTTTATAATCATATTTTGACTAACTTATATTGATGTTCTTCAGAAAGTGAAAAACCATAAATAAACATTTTAATTTTGATGATTTCATAAGTAAGAAAGTTAAAAACTAGTTGGTAGTATAAAGAAGTTGAAATGATGTTTTTTATGTTACTGAACTGCTTATTAATTTAAATGGGTGATTAGAAGTACAAGTTTTAGGACTAAACAATCAAATAGTATGGACAGATTGCTAATTGAGTTATGACCGATTGTATGTATGTTTAGTCTTCCGGTATTGATCGAATTCTATTGATCCAGTTGTACTGTGTTCATTTACCTGGATGACTCGACATCGCAAGTAGTATATACTGAAAATAATGCAAGGGTTCAGTCGTGGCTTATAGTTAGTTATACCACAACGATAACGTCTCAAACTAAGAAGCTGAATAATGAAGGATCGAATCCCATAAGAAACGTTAATTCCTTCAAGATTGTAAGTAGACTTTGCAGGCAACTCGTACTAAACCTAGATGAAGAGTTGATTGTCTATTGCCTACAATCACCTAATAAACAAATGAAAATGTTTAGAGGAAGCGATCTTATTCTACAATAATCATGGATGAATACGAGAAGACAAAAAAAATCGCGAAAAAATCAACAAATGAACTAAAACTAATGTAGTTATTAACACTAATTTGCGAATAAAACTAAGTTCTATGTACAATATATAAAGTAATGTAAGTAAGTAGACAGGAAAAGGGAGGCAGAGAAAAAGCAAATTAAGCAGGTATACTACTAAGTGAACATAATTACACTGAAAAACACTGACAAGATAATGCAATAAGATGAAGATAAAAATCGAAGATTAAAGATTAGTACATTTTAAGTCGAGAAGAAGAAAATAAGTCAGTTTATCGGATATAATTATTGTGTATTGTGGAGATTGTTGAATTCTGAATTTCTCATCACTGGTTGACTTTATTTATACAAGCAATCGAAACTAGGGAAACAGTGGACAGTTGTTCCATTGTAGTATAAGATTTCTCAGTGGTAAGGAACCAAAATCCTAGTAAAAATCGAATCCATGGCGATTGGTTAACTTCGATACTGCTGAGTTTTCAGCCAAAGGTTGGTACTTCTAGTTTTAGTTGATTCTCAATAACGTGTGACCACTGGTCACAACCAATAATAATGTTTTTTTCATCTTATAACCAACTCCAAACTAAGATGAAACAGCTGTCCAACGATTCTTTATTTTCAATAGTCCTTTAACTCAGATCAATCCTTGATGCAAACTATGGACAATCAACAATCTACACAAACTGTTTGCATTAATTAAAAAAAAATCATTCAAGTAATTGTTTATTTTAAGGTTAACTAGAAGAGAAAAATCCGAATTCAGAAATGAAAGAATAATGTCAAGGGTTGTTTAATACATGGAATTATTGAGTAGCTGAGTAAAGCTGAAATAAGAAGGGAAAAAATAAGAGAAAACGAATGAATTACGCTTAATTTCAACATTTTTGTAACAATGACTTCAGAAAAGTCTAATATATATTATTTATTAATTATTTTGGGAGATTTTCAACTATCAGTATCATT
Source organism: Schistosoma turkestanicum (assembly GCA_944470395.2). Classification (NCBI taxonomy): domain Eukaryota; kingdom Metazoa; phylum Platyhelminthes; class Trematoda; order Strigeidida; family Schistosomatidae; genus Schistosoma; species Schistosoma turkestanicum. Next base: position 19,308,387 of record OX103973.1, read on the forward strand.
TTTACTGATATATAAAGTTTTTTAAACGAAGTCCAATGAACTCGTTAAAAATTACTTATGAGCACACACATTGATAGTGTTTATATTAAGATAAAAAAATTAATTAATTAATTTTAAGATAATTAATTTCGATCCAAGTTAATCTTATATACAAACAAAACTTACGATGAAAGACCTTGAGAATAGTTTCACATACAAATTGAAATTGACCCTAAATTAAAGAAATAGAATTATATACAAGGTTATCTGTATTGAGTTGATTTTCAAAGAAAAACTAAACAAAACAGTTCATTTAATTGATAAAAGTGAAGTTGATTAAAATGAAATTATTTGAAATAAATTATTTAGTTTAGTTTAGTTTAAAATTGACAAGTTGAATTCATTTGACTGTTCAATTACATAATATTGATGAACTGTGAATATTACGGTCAAACATATTTCCGGTGTATATTTCAAAAGTAATTTTACAATAATGAACTGATACTAGTGAGTAGGGGAAGAGCATGATGAGCCCGTGGAAATCATTTAGTTCTGAATAATTGTTCTGTTCTAGTTTGAACTGGTAATGACGTTTAATACGATCAAGTAGGGAGACTACAAAGTAAAAGATTCAAACCAGTAAGCTTGAGTTAATCAATATTCGTCAATTATTAATTGTTCTCAAATTGATATGAGTTGATAAAGAAAGTCAACTCAAAAACGTTATGAACTGTCGTTTAATCATCTGTCTTTTTAATTTATATTCAATCGTATTTCAGTTGTGAACACAGTGAGTTGATTAACTATTTTTGTTGAAATAGGTAATTATTATCATCGATAATGTAAGATCGATTTTTGAAGGGGTTTGTTTGTGAAAATCCCTCCATGTATACATTTTTAACTTGTCCTTATTGATTCCTTCAGTTGTACATTTTGTTTATCTGTTCGATTCCGTTTTCAGATGATAATATTTGTGTTTCATTACGGTTTCTATTTTTTGTGCCATCACTAAGTCTCTATGTCCCTTTCTGAACTGCATTTATGTTGTTTAAACTGATACTTAGTCATGGCGACAGCCGTATTGATTTTTCTTTTGATTAGGTTGCTTGTACTGACTGGAATTGTGCATCTTGATTGTGAAGTGAATCACTCTTCCAGAATAGGAAACACTCTGTGTTATAAAGCAACCAAATATTATCTGTCGAACGAATCCAGGAGGGAGAGAATATCATCTATTTGAATAATTGGAAAATTGTTGGTGGAATAGCTGTGGTAATATTGTTAAGGTAATGATGTATATTTATATTTATGATGAATATATTAGAACCGTTATTTACCCAAATCACTTGTTTTGATTTCAACTGGGCAAAAGCGCGTATCTAACCTACCTAGACAGTTATACCTCAGTCCAAACCTCCGTTTGGATACTTGAATAATCGGATTAAATTTCTAAATTGTTGTTAGAGGTTTGTAATGAGAAATTTGGATTCCCAATGAAAATAAGTACAGCTGATTGTTATTTAAAACAGAGGGTATTTTGTATTTCAACATTTATACTGGATTTTATGAAACAGATATAAAAAAGGAAAGTGACTAATCATAAGTTAATTACAAAGAAATGTATTTATTTACATTGATTAAAATTACTTATATCCCATAGATCTTTGCAGTTTATAATTTGGTTCACTTTGTCGAATGCAATAAAATTCTAAGAGTTTAAAGTTTCAAAAATATTAAATTAGTTTCATTAAATGAATTAAGTGGTTTGTTTATATCGGTTATCAGGTAGTTAATTGAATTTTATACAGGTCAATTACTTTTTTCTATGAGAAAAAAATATCTTAATTAAATTTAAAATAATAATAATAATACTAAGGATTTATTTATTTACTTACAGTAGTTTGAATAAGCATTGCTCTATGTTCACGCATTCGTTGAACTAATTCTATAGGTTTAATTGGATAATTACATCCCATTAAATTAATTGATGTTTCAATAGCAATTAATACACCAGTTCGACCGATACCAGCAGAACAATGTACAACTATTGGTGTTAGAGTTTTGCCACGAATTCGTTGAACTTGTTCTACAAATGATATAAGTTGATCAGTATCATTTGGTACACCATGATCTGGCCAACTGATATATTGAAGTTGTGAAATACGACGTGTTTCCATCTGTTTTCTTAACACTGATTGTAAAGAGGCACGATGTGAAGGAATTTGAGTGATATCGAATTCTCGATAGGCAATATCAGTAGTAATCTAATTTGAAGTGAACAGTAAAGAATGTCGATTAGTATAGATAACATCATAAATTATATAGATAAAATTAGACTATAGAATCAATGATATGTAAAAGTCTGTTAAAAAATTGAATTTTCATAGTTTTCAAATTACGAATTGATTATAACTAATTCCCGATTGGAAACCAGAAAGCACTGGATAGCTGTTTCATCCTTTCACTGAACTTCCTCAGTAGTTAGCATCCACAATCCAGTCTCAGAGGAATGTAATAATTAGGTTTTTAACCGAAAAATCATGTTAAATAAAATTGTTTTTCAGCGAATCATACAAAGATTGAACAAATAGTGCTTAGCGTTAAAGAATTAAGGTTTATGATAAGTGAAAGTTGCAGTATTTTTCAAAATTATTGAAATTATCCTTAATGCGAAAACTTAATACCCTTAAATTGATTCTATACGAGGTCGTTGATAAGGTCAAATAGTCAATTGATGCTTTCTGGTTTCTAAATAATTTTTCAACCGAAACCATTTCTTGAGGAAAACCAAGTTCAACTTAAGTGACTCAAAAATCACGCAGTGATCATGAGCATTCTCAAACAATAAAGTAGACGGTTGCTGATCAACTAGACTTGAACAAATAGTTGATATATCTATGGATATGGTGACTTATGGTTGTCAACTTGACAAACAGTATATTTTATCAGAAATAATGTATGTAAGCAGTTTTCTCAATGAACAAAAAATGTTTTACTTTTCTAGGTATTATTCATGTTTACTTGTAGTGCCTCCACATATATTCCAGTTCGCTTAGATCTATTTTGGTTAAGCCCTTTCCATTAATTTATTTAACCAAGGCATTTGTATTGCAAAAATTTATATCTACCATTCTCTCTTATTATTGTCTGGTTTGTATGAGCTCACATGACATGTCCCACTTGTCATTTGACCTTGTCAACTATTCGTCGCTTTTATTCATGTGTGCCTATTTCGCTTGTCTCATGTCTGTCTTATATTTGTCTGACTATATATTCTTAGTCACGCTCTATCTCTTGGAATTGGCTCATTAGCCCTCTCCAAATAGCTTCATCCGTTCATTCGCCTATTCACTCGCTTGCCTGCTTTCCAGCGCTCGCATGACGATTTTGTCTTATAGCACTTGTTCATACGATTAGCTTCAGTCGCTCATTCGTTCGCCAGTGTACACACAACATACTAATTGTTTTGCATTCATGTAATGAAAATCTTAACAGCTTTTCTATTAGAAAGCAAGTAATTAAAACAATTATCAAAATCGTTTATAAACAAAGATGTTATAATTAAATAAGATGTATTTTTGTAAACAACGATGATAAGTGAAATGCACTAAGACTAATTCACCAGGTTTTGTGTTTTGAAGACTAGTATGACTTAAACGTCAGACAATCAGTTAGTTTGTTTTAACTGGGATTTGTTAAAAGTGTACTCGGAAGGAATCAGGCAGCCAAAATGAATGAGTCTTAGATAGATCATTAAATAAACACAAAGTACTGGTAACATCTACTTGTTTGTCGATTTCGCAATTTATGTTTATGTTTTGTTTTTTCAACTGATTGAATCGCTACCAACACTTAATGGAAATGCAGTTTCACTGTAAATTTATGATATGCTAAGACAAAGAGAATACTTTTCTCACAATAATTAATGTATTTCAATACAAAGAATGTTCAAAATCAAACGACTAACCCCTCCGGTCAAACTAGCCTTTTCCCTAATGCATTATACTGTCTACTCTTTGATAGTGATTGAACCCTACTGAGTAGAGTTGAAGATATGCCTTGATTGCGATTGTGGACAAATACAAAATCCAGATGTTGGACTTCAGAACAATTACCGATAACCACTCAATATAGGACAAAGTGTGCTGTATCAATTAGATTAATGGGTATATCATGACTTGACCAATACATTTCAATCAGGATATTAGTTACCAACAAAAGATTAATCAGTGTATATAGATTCTTAGAAATAACTGAAATCCGATAATTATAAACATATTTTTAGAAGGTCAAGTTCCTCTTTGTTGAACAAACCGATTCTTATCTTATATAGAATTATAATAAATGATTAAAACAAATATTGTTCAATGTTAAATACAAGTTGATCTTAAAGGAAAGTATACAATGAAAATAATAAGTTGAATGGTGACTATGAAATCCGAATGAAATAATTATAGAGATTACCTCCTCTCGTACAGTTTTCAACTGTAGATCTGTCGAACTACGTGACTGTGAAATCCTAGGACTGGAAGAAACAGAAAAGTTTACTGTATGATTGAGATCTGGCCAGTATTGATGACATTTTGCCTATGAAAATTTAAGCCGAAAATAGACAGAAAAGGATTATAAATCAAAGTGAATAATTTGTTTGTTTGTCAAGTTTATAGAAAATTGATCTGAAAGTGGAATTCAAGAGAGATGTATCCATTCCCAAAGTTAGAAAAAAATGTAACAACAAGAACTACCTGAACCGATATTCGGATATTTATAATTGCACAAAACTTCAGTATGTAATTTTGTGGTACATATTTTTTAGAGGCAGCTTCTTCAGGCTAACACTGGTCAGTTGCTCTCACTTGGTAGTTACGATAGAAAACAATACAACATGTAGAATTCTCTAACCATACAGTTCAAATTTATGAGTTATTTACACAGCAGTATAGGGTACAATCTTAATATGTTTAAAAATATACTATAAGCGGAAGAGGATTGAGTAACGGATTTGTATTCCTAAATACCATAGTATGACCGATAGTGGAGAAAGTCCACTCTCTCTCTCTCTTTTGAAATGCTCTCAAATGGACACACGTATTACAGCCGCTAACAGGGAAGTCCTACTTACTACCTACAGGTCGAGGTGTTGTTTATGAAAATGAGGTCGAAAAGCGAGTGTCCAGCACTTAACATTCATTATTCTTTTTTAAAAATGATCAATTTTTATTTGTCCAGATGACTGAAGTCTCCAACTTATTTATATAATCTACGATAATGCCAATCATACTTTATAAGTAACTTTTTATATATATTCATATTTTAAAATGATTAGTATGGAATTGTATAAAAACATAAACTATGTAATTGATATCATTGATATAATCTTAATGAATAGTTAATGCTTATTTTGTGTTTTCTGTCAATGTCCCCGTCTCTCTCTCTCTCCCACACGCCCCCCACACACACAGAACAAACATTTAAAATCTCATAATTGTAGATTTAGTGAAGAGAAAAAGAGCATTCAGTCAGTGAGTTAGATGAAAAACAAAATACAACATTTTAATATTGTTCAAGTAGAATTTATTATTATTTGTATTTTTCATTAGAAAATTTCATCATTGTATTTACAGTAGAATCATTCTATCTATTGACCAAATGTAATTTCATTTTAAAATAATCAATGTACAAGGTAGATACAATTTTTAAAAGAATGATATAAATTCCATGTGTGTTGAAATCAAATATGCTGGTATTAAATAGAATTTTATTGACAAAAATTATACAACCATTTTACTTTAAACCATATGGTAACTATTTTGTTTTAATAAATTAATATTTAAATAAAATATCATATTTAGCTTTAATAGCAAAAAACAGAGGCAGAAATAGCTATTCATTAAAAATACTGAATTTTTACATACTTTTTTCCAAGCTAGGAAATATGATACATCTCTGTCCTATAGGAGATCAGTCATGGCTCAGATAGTCTAGTGGTAATATATATGATTGTGAAACTGGGTTCCCTCAAGAATACCAATAAGTTCAAATCGTAGGCCCAGGCTTTCATTTCAACTACTTCCAAAAAGCCATCTTACATCTTTACACAATGTGCTCGAAGTCGAGTCATCAAGTCTAGTGGTTACACTATAACTTGATTGATGATAGTCACTACTTAGTGACTAGTTAATCGTAATTGATAAGAACATTTAATTGCAGGTAATGTAGACAGTGATAACTTTTGTATCATGTGTTCTTTTAATGTGAAAGTAGAGGAGATAAAAAAACATTTCGATTGCCATTTACTAGTTGACAATTAATAAACTGTTTTGATGGTATCATTTCTATATTTACTAAATCCTACAGTGAATCAATCAATATCTAATATTAAGCGGATTATTATTGTATGGTTTGATTAATGAGAGACAATTTCATATTGTTTATTGAAGTTAATTGATATTCGCTGTTATATCTCAACTGAACAATTACTTGCTTGAGAAAAACTTGTTGTTTGTCTATGTAACTATGTAGTTCAAATGGGAATACGGGTTCCCTTCAGTTAAAGTAGAGTAACAACTGCTGGCAAAGCAAGTGCTGCATTTCTACTGTTGAAAAATATCTGGAACTCCAAACAACTTTCAACCAAAACCAAAATCAGGATTTTCAATACAAATATCAAGACAGTTCTACTATATGGAGCGGAAACTTGGAGAACTACGAAAGCCATCATCCAGAAGATACAAGTGTTTATGAACAGTTGTCTACGCAAAAAACTTCGGACTCGTTGGCCAGACACCATCAGCAACAACGAACTGTGGGAGAGAACAAACCAGATTCCAGTGGAGGAGGAAAGCAGGAAGAAGTGGTGGAAGTGGTTAGGACACACACTACGAAGAGCACCGAACTGCGTCACAAGACAAGCCCTCACATGGAACCCTCATGGCAAAAGGAAAAGAGGAAGGCCAAGGAACACATTACGCTGAGAAAAGAGAGAAAAACATGAGAAGAATGAACAAAAACTGGAAAGAACTGGAAAAGGAAGCCCAGGACAGAGTTGGTTGGAGAAAACTGGTGGGCGGCCTATGCTCCATTGGGGGTAACAGGCGTAAGTAAGTAAGTAAGTAAGTAAGTTACAACTGCTGGCATAAAAGAACTTAAAAAAAGTGTTGTGATTTTTTTTATTTATTTAAAGATTGAAAGTGACTGATTTCATTTAACTTGCAAATGTCTCATAATTTTCAATCTAATGCAACTGTATCATTTTTCAATAATTTTTCAAATTGAAAAAAATTCAAATTCAAAATGGTTGATTCAAAATTTAGTTGTTTGAACTATCAACTTTAGTGCATTCATCCTACAATATTGAACAATCATTCCATGTTGCTTCACTGGTTTATGTTTTACTTATCCTATCGGTAGACTTCATCGATTATTGGCAATAAACTTACAATTCCAATTACTCTGAAAATATTAATCGATACTTTTGAAGTCTTAAGAAAAAAAGTGATATCGAAAATACTGACGTCAATTCATTCGAACAATCAAACGTTGATCATCATCATTTTCATGAATAACAAAAACAAAAACAAGACAAAATTGGATTCTGTTTATTTTTAGGAATTTTAATTTTTTGGTATTTTCTATTTCATCGAAAACTGATAGAAATGCAAATTTCAACATTATTATTATTATTATTATTATTATTATTATTATTAGTAATAGAAATAGATGACGTGAATTTTGTAACAAAAAAAACTAATTTACTCACGTTGTCTGAATATATTACAAAGTTATTAAGAAAATAACTTTTTTTTAAAAAAACTATTTGTATGGATATTCATTGAATGAAGTGATATGTTAGCGTTGTTTTTCAACCGACAGGTATGTGAGATAGTCATTTTTGCCTGTCTTAAGACAACAATTTAATTTATGATATTTTTCGAAAAAAGGACTTTTTATCAATGCGTAGACGATTATTCCGTGGTTGAGAAGAAAAATATTATTATTATTATTATCATATCAAGAATAAAAATATGAAACAATGGATTCTGATTAAAGAGACAAAGACGTAACATGCTCACAGCTAAGCTTAAGGGTAATTATTTCGATTCACTTTCTGTGTGATTGTAAGTGAATATTGAATGTCAAGCTGTCGAGAACTACAATCAACAATTCTTCGACCAATGTCATTACTTTAGGAGGCTGATTTTTGAGTTAACCGAATTCGAACTACTTGTCCAAATCAATCAAAGATCGAGACTAAAATCTTTAGATTTATTCATTCGTATGGTGTCGCTAGAATCACTCTTTGCGAGTTCTTCTTCAATTATCTGTATTTATCTTTATTTATTATTCATTGTATAATGCATCTATTTCGCGATATCAATAAGGATTATTTGTTATCACATGCGGTAGGATTTGTCTAGTTAATTTTTATTAGAAATCGTTTGCTGAGTTTGTTGTTATCGACGGAGTAAGCAAATGTTCCAGTCAGTCAGTCAGTCAGTCAGATGAAACATAGAACTTCATACATCCGTATATCAGTTTAAGTCGCCATACCCTTTAAGTACAGAGACGCAATTGTCAAATCAAATCACATAGTGGTAGATGTTGCAAAAGTATTGGCGGTAGTAGAGAAGATTGGAGTTCGAAGATGATATTCGAGAAGTATAATCCAGTGAAATAAGTTTAAAAAGGGAAAAACAAAGGTGATTAGAATATGAGAGAAGACAAAGAATGGGGGCACCTGCACCATTGCAAACTACTTTGAGTAATGTCATTCAAAATCTCTAACCAATGGTTACGCTTGCCTCGTGGACCCCAGCCAGATAGTCTACATCTACCAACAGGGCTCAATCCACTTGTCAATGACTTCATAGATTTGTTCCATGTTTTAGTCTGGCCACCCCTAGCTTTCTTCCAGCCTACCCCTACATCAGACAATATCGCTCTTCGGAGCAGTCAGTAGTTGGGCAGGCGTAACAAATATACTAACTATCTTAGTTTATGAAGATCTAGACTTCATCAGTTGAATTGCCATGTTTTCCTAGCACCCCATTCCTAATCCTAGCATTGCTACTCGATGGTTCCAGGATAATACGAGCAATGTTTTGAAGACACCTATGATCGAACACTTGTAACTTGCGAATATCCTCTATTCTTACTCGCCATTTTTCATAGTAAGACGGAGCGAACTGCTGCTCAGGAGACCAGTCTTTTGATCAGGAGATGGATAACTCACAAGGATTTTCCTTGATGTCTTTCTAACGTCTAGTAAGCCTCAGAAAAATACGTTCTCGTACTAAAGCATGAGCTAAATCTAAATATATGCTCCAAAATGAGCCATAGTCTTCAATCGAGTCTCCTCGTTGGTGACTGATCTAGCTGGATCCAACATTTGGACGACTTTGGAGGTCACCATATCCTTGTGCTTAAACTTAGTATTTGGTAGAAAATGGAGATTATCTAAGCATAGCTGCAGCAGACGGTCATAATTATCTGTTTTTTGAGCTACTTCCAGCTGTCTTTCCCTTTCCCTTAGTCTACCTACTTGAGTATTGAAGTCACCAGCGACTATTAATATATTAGAGTGCTTAACTCTTTGAAGAAAGCTAGTAAGCTTTGTGTAAACCTCATATTTTACCTCATCAGGCCTCTGTCAAAAGTGACATGGTGAAATCAAATTAATGATTTTACTGGGATCATGTATACGCGTTTCGGAGACGCAGCCTAAATCGATAGCGCGAGATTCTAAAGTCCTAGCTAAGGGAGCCTGTCGCCCTATTTGACACAACTCCGCACATTAAAAGCTCTAACATGTAGTCTAGCACGGGGTTTCAGGAGACCAGAAATAACGTTTCGTGAACCCGCTTCGTATGCAGTAGCGGAACGTGGTGATAAAAGAATGTGAGAAGAGTCGGTTCTGAAGATAAGAGAGTTATTGGGGGGTGGAGGAAGAATTTGATTGTGGCCAATTTGGTCCTCTGTGCTGTTGTTGGTATGAGGGCGAATGTCACTTCTCTGCTGCCCGCACCGTGGCAAGGTCAAGCAAATGTTAACTTAAACACAATGTTTTGGAAATAATCAACTTGATCCTAAGTTCACTTTGTATAAATAAGTCACATTGCCAAAATATGGTGTGGAATTTAAAATAAAAGGATGTAATTAATGTAAAACTAGATTTTAAAGTAGTGCATTGAGCAGATTGCTGAGTTTCATGGAAATCACTAAGTGATTAACATTAGACCATCACTGAAAACTTGGGGACACTGGACGGCGGATTCGTCCCAGTATGGGACTTCCTAGCAGTGCACATCTACAATTCTGCATGCAGGAACCGAACACAGGACCTTAGGTGCCGCGCGCGTGCCCTTAGCTTCTAGATCACTCAGCTAGTGTCTGCAGGTATCCAAAACTTAAACCAATCCATGACATTGTGCATGCGAACTGCTGAGGAGTCCTATACTAGAACCCAAAAGGCCGTTTAGTGCTTCCAAGTTTTCAATAATGGTCCAGTGTAGATTGTTTAACGATTTCGATTAGATTAAAAAACGTCAGTTAATAAATATTAAGTCAGTATACCAAAATTAATCAGCTGGCTTCAAAATCAAATATTTCTGTAATTTGACTCTTTAAAGGATCAAAGGAGATGAATGGTTCAGTTAATGTTGTGGACTATGACATTTATAAATGATTTACTCACATGGCTTGTCCTAGCTTTTGGTCAACCTAATTAACCTTTTCTATCCAAGTTACAATTCACATATCCTTTGACCTTATCAATTGTTTGCTAAAGATCTTGGTTGTTTTGATTTGAGTATGTGTGTGTGCATTGCTTGTTTCGTTTGTTACACGTCTAGCTTATTATTTTCTGACTCCATAAATACTCAACTCGTCTTCTCCGCCTCACGTCGCTTTGTTCGGGATTCTATTGTTTGTCGGCTTACGCAAATTTATGAAGTAAGTGCACCCAATATAAACCATATTGGGCTTTTAATTGCCGTGATGTTATTCAGACACCAAAGGAAAGATTTATTTCATAGCGTATTTATTTGTTCGTGAAAAATGGAATCAGATCGTGGACCACCAAAAAACGCTAAATCATGAATAAAACTTACTCGACCGCGTTCGCTTATAGCTGTCAGCATAACGATCAGACAAACTTGTTGTTCCCAGCACATTTGCCAAAAGTCACCATAAGTATTCGGTAACGGGCCTTGAGCTGCGATATAACGAAGATCTACTCCACATTTGGGAAATTCCATCTGCAGAATATAAAAAATACATAAAAATAACTATATGAAATTCTTAGAATAGTCTAACGTTTTGAATTTAGTACTTTAAATGATTAATTGACTGTTGAGTATAGACAGTGTGTAAATGTAAATAAGCCTTAAATTATTTTGTTCGAAACGTTTAACAAATGTGACTGTAAATTATCTTTGTAATCATTGAAGAATACAAAGAGATACACTTCACAAAACGTTTATGATTTTGAATTTCTTTGAAACCAAACTTTTGGTTGTATAGTTAGTTGTTTGACAAAGTCACGTTAAATTCCCAACTCAATAAAAGTATTGACCACAATCTATTGAAGAGTTTCAGAAATTGATGCGATAAAAATATTTCCGTTTATTTTTCGTTTGCGATTAGTATTTCAGCATTATCAATTTGTTATGAATAGAAGAGTATGCAATGGAAGTAATATTTCTGTCAACCTTGAAACATGAATCTAATCAGTTGTGAATTTCAGATTAAATGTTTTAAATAGAATAAATATGATCACGTAAACAAACGAACAATTGGTCTGTTTCACCTTACTTCAGAACTACTCAACAGAATACAAAAATGAAAGGAAAATGGATTTAGACTGTCGCTTTTTGGCTCTCAGAGTAAGTACAATGAGACACACTTGTTAGGTCAAAGTCGAATGGTTGATATTTTTAGGCTACAGTTAATGTGCCGTATACTACAATGTCTATCTTATGTTATCAGTGAGGGATTCTATTTCACTGTCGACTTACTAACCCTGTAGTGCCTCCACATATATTCCAGTTCGTTTACATCTAACTTGGTTAAGCCCTTTTGATTAATTTATTTAACCAAGGCATTTGTATTGCAACAATTTATATGTACCATTCTCTCTTATTATTGTCTGGTTTGTATGAGCTTACATGACGTCTCCCACTTGTCATCTGACTTTGTCAACTATTCGTCGCTTTTATTCATGTGTGCCTATTTCGCTTGTCGCATGTCTGTCTTATATTTGTCTGACTATATATTCTTAGTCACGCTCTATCTCTTGGAGTTGGCTCATTAGCCTTCTCCAACGCGCTTCTCCTGTGCATTCGCTTCCGTCGCCCATTCGTTCGCATTGTAATTCTGGGAGTTGGCTCATTAGCCTTCTCCACATTGCTTCTCCGCTTAGCTTTGTGGTGTGTCCCAAATAAACGTACTCATCACTTTGAGTTCACCTTCTGATTTATAAACCGTCAGACGCTATTTAGTAACGATTGTCTGGACGAGCTAATTACCGAGCTTAAGATGACGCAGTAAATTGACTCACTACAACCCAATATATGATTGCTTTTAATTTAAATATCAGTTTATTACTTCATTTGTTCGATAGTATTGTTTGGAATAAACTTGTATAAAATTTTTCGAAGTATTGAAAATAAAATAAAGTTTCAATGCATCAAGATTAAAAATGAAGTCAAGAATTCTCGGTTTATATGCGTAATGCGAACAATATTAAGGTACTTAATAGCCAGTAAAATCGATATTCAAATTTTTCATCAAAGTGATGAATTATTAACGATGTGTGATTTATTTGATACACGTGAAAAATCTGATCAACTATATTTCGTCACTCCATACCAAATTCAAGTACATATGATTATACATTGATATCGTACTCTTCAGGAAAATTTCAAAAGAAAAAACATTGAAAATATTTCTGGTTACAGAGACCACACATTTGATACACAATACATTGAGATAGAGATTATATATAAATCATCAGCTTCGCGTTGGTTATGTTAAAAAGTTTTAAATATATTCTTTATACAAGACTGTTGTAACCGGAACCAGTCAGAAAGTGAACTAGCAATGATAAACAGTTACGTGTGTGGCTGGTATTTTTTACATGTTCAACTCTAAGAATTCTTCAAAAGTAAACTATCCTACTTATCGGGATAATAAATAGAAACACTAACGGGAACTACAGTATGTTTTAGTTGATCGTGTGAAATTTCGAACAAAGTAAAACATAAAACCATCAACTTGGTAAAAGAATTTTTTTTAACAGGAAAAACAGAAATATTTTTGTAAATGTAAGAGAAAATTACAACATAGCTAGGATCATGATGAAGAGAATGATCAAACACACGATTTTTCTAAGACTCGTTCTTACTTCGAATCGTAGGTCGTCAGAATTTCTTAAGTGTATTCAAGCGCCAACTTTTCGAAATCCTTATTCAGTGTTTACAAATGACGTCAAAATACGAGTTTCAAGAATAGATAACATCAATAGGATGCATTTTCTTTGATCAAACCATGAAGAGAGATGTTCTCAAATGAGATGAAAAAGTGATCATGTCACTGGGTCATTGTCTCATTCTCGTTTATCGACTAAGGTGAACTCGTAATAGTTTCAAGCACATCAATTTGACGAGTATAACAGTTTCACCGAAGTAAAAATTGAAGTTCACGGAGTAATTTAAATAACAGTTTAGCTAAAATAAGTTAAAATAAGCAGTTTGGATCTTATTTTACGCTCAATGACTTACTGATTACTCCATATTTATACTTAATCATTCACTCTACAAATCTTTATGACTAAACATTATTCAGTTACTTTCTGTCAATGAATGGTTTTAATCGATAGAGATACAGTTTTAAATAAACAAAACTATGCATTATTATGATTAGCAGAGAAAGATCGGCTGATAACAAAGCAATGAACAGATGTAATTATGTTAATTGCAACAACTGTCTACGATTTTTTTTACAGGAGAGGAGATACAATTTTAAATTTTAAACAAGATGATATTAATTAAATATTTTTAAGTTGGATAGCTTAAAAAAAATAAGACAAGTAATTAGTTCTGTAAACGGTGAACAAAACGTCAACTGCTGGCTAAATAAGAATAGTCATAAAAATTACTAAAACATAGTTTACACAATGAGATGATTTTGACTAAGCAACTAAAAAGTAGGGAGAGATGGATAGATGTGTGAGGCTAGTGAGAGACACTTCAACAGTATGATTCTACGATGCTGTCTTACTGTTTTGTGTTTCTTTTCATAGAAATAGTTTGCTCAGTAAAGACTGGTTTAGTGTTTACAGGAAATTGTATTGCTTTCATTGACTTTAAGTATTATTTTATCTGTGTGTTTTATAGGCTAAGGGGATTTATATCAAAAGCTTAAAATCTAAATTTTCAAACAATATGGAAAGAAATAAACCACAAATAATAGTAATAATTTGGTATCTCTGATTAAATAAATTTAGAGCTAAAATCGTTTTACTCAAATCAACAATGATTTAATCTAAATATTTATTGAAACAATTAAGCTTACATTTACAAAACTAGCATTGATATAATCTCCAGATCCTTGTTTTAATATGACACGAGTTTGATCATCTGTTTGAAGGTAAATGAATAGGAGAAAAAAAATCAAACAAAATCAAATGACAGATAAAAAGAGATTTATTCAAGTGATCAAATTTCATCGAATCATTATCACATGCAAATTACTCAACTGGAAGCTATTACGAATGAGTTTTCATTTTCTTTTAAATTAGATTTTTACTAGTGAGCTGAATTAAAGTGTTAATGTTCACTTGAAAATAAATTTGATAAAAATCCCATTGGGTAAAGAATTTGCTATCCGATTTGCAAGCAAGTCTTTGAATTCTGGTTTAGTAATCTAAACGTTAAGTACTCAGCACGAGACTTGAAGGTGATGGGCTTAATAAAGTGAAAAAACTGTTCAGATCATCTTGATTTTCCCTAGTTGTCTAAGATCGATTAGTGATGTAAACTATGAGAAATCAATGAAGAAATTTTGACAGCTTTCTCATTCTTGTTGGAAAATTGTTTCACAAATACCCAGTCTTGACTTCTGTGAGGATGTGATTAAAGGTTAGAATTTAAAATTATAGGAAAAATATTTCTGTTTAATTGCTGTTAGGGTTACAGTGTTGTCTTTTTTAAATTGTCTGTCATTTCTAAATGCCTTCATCATATTTTGATGATCACAATTAAAGGGATAAATAAGACAGAACGAAAATCAATCATATATCCTTAAAATTAAATAGAACCTTGATATCAATTATTTAATAAATGAACAGTTTGGAGATTTCACCCTGTATCTATTTAAATAAAGCAAGGATATTAGAGGACTGAAAAATTGTAGTTTATAAGGATTTCGTCATAATTTCATAAACTTTTAAGATTATTAACAAATGAATAATTTGATCCGTTTATTTATAAATTAAACAACTAGATTAAGTTCAGTATTAAAGTTGACTTAAGAAGAAAAATCTAGTCATTTCAGAAAAAAATTTAAATTATTTATGAATGTGTCATGTTCGTCAATCGATATGGGTGAACTATTACGAGTTCACCTTAGTCGGTAAACGAGAGCGAAGACAATGATCCAGTGACACGATAGGCTACGCTAATTCGATCGTCCCAAACCCTCACTAACGGTATCAAAAGTCTTGATATGCATTAGAAGGTGTATTCTACAAGCACCCAGAAAATATGAAGTCTTGTACAGAAGAAGAAGAAGAGGAGCATAAAACTTTACAGAGAATGCATATTTATACAATTAAGTTGACCGTGAATACTAATCAATAGGAGAGAACATTTAAAAGTATGTGGACTTGATAGTTTAGAACGACCCTAAATACTGACCAATAGAATTAGACTTAGAAAATAATTTCTTTAGGATATTTGGTGAATATCCTAACAGAATGAGGAGCAAGTAAGCACTGTTCACTACTTAACCATAATAGAATTCTATCATTAAAATTTAGAAATATCAGAAAAAATATTGTTAACAGTAATTATTATACAGAGATTTTTATGGTTATTATGTTGTTAAAATTTATCGATATATGTCTATTTTCAATAATTTATTTTTTGATACAAAGATATAGGAGCTAGAAAGAATTTTCTATTTCGAAAAGTGCATAAAATTTAAATTCAATTAGAAATTTCCCCCAAATATTTAATGAATGAGAATAAATTAATCGTATTAAGCATAAAGGTTGTGAAAAAGATATTTTGCACATTGTTTGGATAAAACTATAATAATCCTAAGTCAATAAACAGCTCGTATTAAGTGTAAAGTGATCAGTCAAAACAACTGGATCACTTTTGTGACAGTTCAACGAAGATATTCAGGAAATCATGTCATATATAACATTGGAAAGAAATCGTACACTGTCATCTGTGGATATTAACGAACGGTAAGCAACTCCATTTGTGATTTTGAGGTGCATATTAAATCTTGTGTTAAAAAAAAGTAAGGACTCGACGTTCGCATTAATGAGTAAAGTTAATGAGAAAAAAAGAAGGTTAGGAAGGCCGTTTAAAAAGTATATTCACATAATCTTTGATGCATACTTACATAATTTAGTTTTTGTGGAATAAAATATTTTCATTTTAACTAGATAACATTCTTGTATTTCATGGACAGTGAATTCAAAAAAAAAAAATTTTTAAGAAAAAATCATATTCTTACATGGTGAAATATCACGATAACGATTTTTGATTGAATTCTCGCTTAAACGAGACACATTCATTGTGAGACCAGATTTTCTTCTAGGTAAATGCTATATTATTTAAAAGTAAACAATTATTGCAAAATTTTTTAATTCTTATGTAAAGCTAAAAAACAACATATGGAAAGTGTAAATTCAATCAAACAAACCTTAGAAGCACTGTAATCTAAGGAAGATCAAATTGCGGTTACGTCGAACAGGTTGTAAAGATATATGTTTTATAGTACTAGGAATGAAAAAGTTGTCGGAGTACACAAAATGTACACTATTTAAATTATGTATTAGAAATATGGAATGCTTTATTATGTGCTGGATTCAGTTGACTGATTAGTAGTCAGGAAAACAGAGGCAGAAAAGTAAGTAAGTAGTATTATGGAGATGGCAATATTAAGTCATAAATTGAAGTTTCATACCAGTATAGACTCAAATGGCAGTTTTAAATCTACTATTAATCGAAAATAAGCTGTTGTTAGACCAGTAGAACCTGAAAATAAGAGACATAGTCCTGTAGCAGGACGTCTTACACACCATACTTACTTTCTGTGAATCTCTTGCAACTTGATAATAAAAGTTATTTCACTTCAGGGGTTATGGATTTTTATTATCGTACACTTTTTGTTCAAATTATGCTTACTAAAAACTGTGAATTCTTTATGAATAATTTTATTCTAAGTATCATTAGTCGACTCGGTATAATGGTTTGAAAAATGAAAATACCCAATATATTAAACTGAACAGAAGATATATCCAACTACTTTCACTCATAAGTGAAAAAAATACTCTCTATCGTCTGCTGGAATCATATAAATTCGGTCATTATCTATTAAGAACTGATGTGAGTTATTTCTGATTGCTTGAAATATTGAATATGGCACGTAGCCATTATTTTTAAGGTCAATAAAAATGTCAAGTAGATTATTCATTTCTCAGCAGAAACTAGAAACAGATCATTCTCTCCTGAACATTACTCTTATCTACATTGACAATCTAAGCTTTAGTAATGTGTAGGCATTATTTAAATAAAATATTATTGATGATTCATCAAATATTTAAAAAAAAGGTAACTAACAATTACAAGTTTAACATGATATTCGTTTGATTTGATAATTTCTTTTTTCAGCAGCGATATACTTTGGATAGTTAGTCATGAACAATTTTTTTCCTACCTTAAGGAATGGCAAATTAATAGATGAAGTAGTGAAACTTCATCAGTTAAGGTGGTTGGGAAATGTGTTACGTATGGCTAACCACCGACTGCCCCGACGACTTATGTTTTGTTGTGTAGGAGTAGGTTGGAAGAAAGCTAGGGGCGGCCAGACCAAAACATGGCAGAAATTCATGAAGTCACTGACAAGTGGACTAAGTCTATGTTGGTAGATGTAGGATATCTAATTGGGGTCCGCGAGACGAAAGTCACCAATGGTTAGAGACCTTGAATGACATGGCTCAGAATCGTATGCAATGGCGCAGGTGCATCCACTCTTTGTGTTCTCTCTAATTCTAAACTTCTGAATTCCTCATAATCTCTATCTTTCTCCTTCTAAATTTATCTCACTGAATTATACTTCTCGAATCATATCTTCGCTCCCTAATCTTCTCCATTACTGCTAATAATTCTACTAGCACTATCACTCTTGGATTTGAACTGACAGTTGCGTCTCTGTGCTGATGGGGGATGGCAACCTGAACTGATGTACTTACGTAAGAAGTTCTGCGTTGTATCTGTCTTTTTCTTACCTTATAAGTTAACATTATCAGCTCCTTATAATGTGTTATTGTAACAAAGTTTTGGGACGGCTTAAATAACGTTTAATATTACTCTTATCATTATGATTGGGACAAAATGCAAGATGGATTAAGGCTGAACATTTTCTTTTTTCCTGGTAGAATGGTCGGTTGTGTTGAATTTTTAACATCCGTTCAAATCACAATTGTAAAAGTAACTGCTAAAATAACTTGATTAATTGAAACAAATCATGAAGTAATGCGTTTGAAGGGCTCTAATAACTTCATCAATGTACTTTGAGACTGGATTAGAGGATTCTTTATAAAAAAGTTATCTAATATTTTAACTGAAATATTTCAATAGAAGGTAGAAATCATGGAATAATAATGATACAATATGATACTATGGAATTATTTCTATGATAAAATAAAATTCAATCGATAAATATCCATAAACTTACTTCGAATTGATTTAACAATGATCCATCAGCTAAACGATTCTCTAGCTCTATCATTGAATCCAGTAATGTTGAACCAGAAAAAGAATATCTATGTAATACACCATTAGGATGATCTCGATCCATTGGATTATGTGATGTTGATGAGGATTTAAGTGAGAAACGTGTTAAACGTTTTGAATTTCTTGCAAATTTCTCTAAAGAAATTGATGGTCGACGAATCGATGAGGAGTGATAAGATCTCGGTGGAACTGGTGGAGCATCACCAGAATCTGGGATAGGATTGTCATCATTTACATCATCAGTAACATAATCTGTATGGATGAAAATGAACAAAAATCGATTTGAATTGGTTAGCTATGTGCACATATATTGTATGAAATAAAGTATAGCGTTTGTTTTTTTTGTTCGATTATGAAAACTCACAACAATGTGAATTATTTTGTTAATTGATTGGAATTTGTTACTGTTTGCTTATCACACTTCAGTACATGCATATTCACACGTAATATATGTTGTTAAATATATTGAATGGTAAAAACTGATCAACTGATCGAATCTATTTTATTGTCAAATTAATGAATTAAGTATGATTGTGGATAAAAAAAAGACGAAAATTTCTATGCTATTGTAAGAAAATGACTAACATTTAATGAATAACGTTGAGTCAGCCAGTCAGATGCAACGTAGAACTTCGTACGTAAGTACATCAGCTCACGTTGCCATACCACATCAGCACTGAGACGCCATTGTCAATTCAAATCCAATAGTAAAAGAGGTAGTAAAGGTATTAGAAGTAATCGGAGGGGTAAGGATTAGAAGATATTATTCAAGAAGTATGATTCAGTGAGAAAAGTTCAGAAAGTCAAAACTAGAGGGGTTGAAGAATCCAGAAGATTAGGATTTGAGAGATCACAAAGAATAAATGCACCTGCGCCATTGCAAACGGTTTTGAGCCATGTCATTCAAGGTATCTAACCACTGATTATTATCATCTCGCGGACCCCAACCACGTAGTCGACACCTACCAACATGACTCAGTCCACTCAGCAATGACTTCATGGATTTCTGCTATGTTTTGGTTTGGCCGCCCCTAGCTTTCTTCCAACCTATTCCTACACTACAAAACAAAGCTCGTCGAGGAAGTGAATAAAGCTGAACTGATTATTGAATAGAAAAAAATCTCGGCTGAAACAAAACGATGCAAGTTCATGAAATGAGTGACTGTTGAAATAAGATAAATGTCTATTACACCTGATTCCATTCAAATCAAAGGTTAGAAAGAGGTAATTACATGATATTTACTACAAATATGAGCAGATTGGATGTGTGTGTGTGTGTCTGCAGCACAAACTAGTTAATAAGTAGACCTGCATTACGGTTGTTCTTTAGCCACTATATCAAAACTATATTCAAAAATATAATACTGATTTTAAATTATGAAAAACATCCCACTCGTATCGTTGCTTCAAAGTATCTTAAACAAATTGTAGTCTTAGGCTGAACATAAAGATTAACAACTTCAAGGTTATACATTTATCATCAGGTTAGTATTTCAGAATGTTACATTCAACCATCAATTTCTTGTTTTATTCTGCATTAACTTAAAACACATTCTAAGCAAATCAGCCTTGCAAAGGTGTCTCCCCCTTGATAAACTGAATTCTAGACAGTTGTTTTTTCTGAATGGATTTACTTGAAAAATTCATTTGAAAATTTCAAACAAAATGTGAATGTGTTTAGTTTATATGTAAATTATTTTAATAATTATGTTCTGTCGAAACATTTCTGTTTCGATTTTGTTTAATCACACTCATAATAATAATAATAATAATAATAATAATAATAATAATAATAATAATAACAATAATGTTATCACTAATAGTTTAAAAAAAAACAATAATACAAGTTTTGCATGAAGGCGTTAATTCTACAGCTTTGCTAACTCTGTGTAGGTGTGTATTGACATACTGTCTCTGTTAAGTGGAATAGGCAATAAAACGGAAGAGAAAAATTAAGTCTTTATCTTTATTTTAAAAAACTATTGCTCAACAATCTCCAATACTTTTATCATGCCTTTGTTAGAACAGTGGAGAGATGAAAGGGAGAAAAAAAAAGTGTGAACGATTGAAACAATGTCAAAATCCAACAAACGAACAAATTTATATTTTATGGTTTGTTAAACAAGGGGCACATCACAACAACATGACTAGTGAAAACAGAGCTAACAATGAAAATTGAAAAAAAAAGATTCGTGTATTACCAGAAGATGTGAACAATAGTGGTTTTCAAATTTCCGGTTATCGATAATAAAATAGCATTCAATCTATGTCGACCTTAGAAAATAATAATAATAGGTGAATAACAAAAGCTATTTTAATTGCAATATTTAAAATTATTTAGTGATTTGCCTTGAGCAAGAAAATTCCAATAATCAAACATTGTTGTGAAAAAGAGAATATATTTAAAAGCTTGTTAGACATAGTAGAAAGAGAATTAATAAACTTTAAGCAGTTTAACTTGGTATTTCAACTGTATAACTGTTTTCATACGTACATACTCAGACAACCATACATAAGGCAAAGATAAATGGACAGGATTTGTTGGTCTCAATTGGATTTATAAGTTATATAATATATATATATATATATATATATATATATATATATATATAAAGGTTAAACAGAAAGTAATCACGCTTACCACTTGGTTTAACTAAAAGTTCTAGTGTACCATAAGGTTGTTCACTTGCAGCACGTATCATTTTTACAACCTAAAATTCCAGTTTAAAGATGAAAACAATGAAATCGACAGGAGGTTTAGTTAAAAAACAAAACAATAATAACAATAACAAACAAAATATTTCGCAAATTTAATTTAAAAATTAAACGAAATTACATCACTAGCAAGCGCAAAGTTTATTGTATGATATTTATTAGCAAAAATTTGTTCTGTTTAATTCTTCCGATTTACTATTTACAGTAAGAAATAAAACCAAACTAGGAAAATGGAGCGAGAAACTAAGACTGTAAGAAATTTCTGATCACACAATCAAATTCAGAAATAAGTGTAGATAGTTCATGAAGGCAATGAGGCGGATCGGTACCTGTTAGCTTCTGTCATCATAATAACCAATAATGGTTCATCATTAAAACACATAGTGACAAATGTAAATGACAATTTATTAGAGATAAATTCATTTAAATACTTTTCTAAAAAGTATTTTGAGCCAACATCTGACATTATATCTAGAATGAAGGAAGGAAAAAGAAGCTGAAAGCTTAAGGAAGACAACTTTTCCAAAAAAAAGAAAGCACGAAATTTCTGGGAGTAGATTATTCTTCAGAATATTTAGTGATCATCAATGATTTTTTTTTTGTTAATCATTTGATGAAATAATTCGTAAATCAAAAACGAATATTTCAAATTGCTATGCTTGGAACTATTACCAGTTCACCGTAGTCGGTAGACGAGAAGGAAGACAAATGATCCAGTGACACGATTGGTTAATCTAGTCCGAGTGTCTCAAGGTCCCACTAAGCAGAGGGAGAAGTTTCGACAAGACGTAGAAAGTGTATTCTACAAGCACCCAGAAAATATGAGATTGAAAAGCACACAAATCAAGTTTATTTATACATGATAGAAACCGAAACAGCGCACTAAAATAACACATCAGCCAATGACAGTCAAGGATTTCTGGGTGGGAAATGTAATCTCAAGGTCAGCCGATCAGCCCATGCTCTAAAACATAAAATCCAAAATTAGGACCTTTCTCAAGTGAGTTCTGGGAATCTAACGTCCTCAACACAGATATATTTATTAGATGACTTCAATAATCGCTCCTGAAAAGTACAACAGCGTCAGAACAATGTTAGTAGAGTAACAGGAGTCTAGAAATTATATAAGAAATTAGTTTCACAAGCATTAGATGCACTAAACAGCAGTGATAACACTAGTTTCTAAATAAGCTATTTCGTGTTATCTCACATTCGGTATTACTGGTTATAATTAATCAATCTAATTCATGATTCAATATTTGGCTTTAAAAATCTTACACTATAAAATAATTAACTGAACGTTAGATGTTCGACAGTAATTAGCAGAAATTATCGACTATCTATTCAGTATATAAAATTTATATTTACTGGATAGTATGGATCTATAATCATGGACGTTGTAGTGATCTGTTTCAATTCAAATTGATTTTTTTTGTCTGAACGAAGTCATGCAGAAAATAATGGTATGTCGTCTAGTTCTCTGCACCAATAGAATTCGTTTGATTTGTTTAACACCTATGTATTGCATTTATTCTTACGTTTCCCAGAGACTCCTTCTAACCATATATTTTTATGAGGCACAATGACATTTTCCATTTGTGTAGGGTAATGTAAAGCCACAGGTTTTCCACTTTAGTTGAACATTATATATTCAAAATGAAGATTTTAAAGTGATGACTATTAATATGTGGAAGCCATAAGATGCTGTATGTATCAACACAGACACATCCAGATGAAAACATTATTTTTCAATGGAGAAAACTCAATTACCAAAACTGAAGAAAATGATGTATAATGTTACCTGCAAATGAGTCTGGTTTGTAACATCTTTGTTATTGATAAATAGAATTTGATCACCTTCTGAAAGTCTAGGAATACATAAATCAGCAGGCATATTAGCACCAACACGACTAACAATAATTGGCATTCCATGATCGATTCCACCTTTCACGTTGAATCCAAATCTTCCATGACTGTCAGGTCTGATGGAAATACGGACTAGTCCTTCGGAATTTAATTCATTAATATCATCTGGTTGGTGAAGTGAATTTTCAACATCTGGGGCACCGGGATGAAAAGGATCTTTATTTAAACCTTTGTTACGTGTATGCTGGAAATTGTCGATTTCACTCTCATTATTGTTTGTAGCATCTGGATGCTTGGTGTAGAGAAAAAGAATGAGGGTACTTGAAGTGATCATCGTGAAACGAAATGATCGATTATAAGCGGAAAATTATAGATGAATAATATTTCATAAGAATTAAGGATCAACTGTTAGTGATTTCAACTGAATATATTGAGGAGTATAAATGGTCTTGATGCTTTATTAGACAACATGTACGAGATTAAGTGATAGACTAATTAAAAATTCAGACTTTGGTTGTATTATTTTGATTGAATATTATTTGTCCAACGGAGATACATAAGCATCGAGCCTTGGTAAATCAACATAATGTCGTTTTAAAGTTGCTTAAATAAATCAGGATGCTTAAACGTCCTCGGCAACCATTACTTACCATTTTAAAAGTTCACTTAACTATTCTCAGGCTCGTCCATATGCAAAATTCTAGTTCAACTGTATTTAGTATATCCAAATGAACATTTGAACTTCTAATATTATTATTATCATTATTACTAGTGCTAGAAGGTTTAATTTCTTTTCGATAATCAGTAATTAAAGACTTGATTTTAGTAGAATACACAGAATAAAGAAATGGAATGATTATAATTGTGATAAAAAATTGTTTCTTTTTTAACTGGAGGCAACTTTCTCTTTCTAGCTACTGTTTTTATTTCCCCTAAAATCCATTGTTCTTCAAAATAAGTGGATCAATAAAAAAAACATGTTCACATAACCCATCAATCATTCATTTATGCATAGATACACATGCATCATTCTAGTCAGTTTAACTTGTATCCATCATCTTCGAAATAGTATGAGATTGATATGTCAAGAGTAAAAGTACCAAACTTGTAAAGTTGATAAAGTTGAACAAGAAGACTGAAGAGAAAATGTTTAATAATAATAGTTATGGTAACAAAAAATGCAAATTACGAAGTAAAATGAGGAAATCAGTAGATTTTCTGCTTTAAACAACAGTTTTAGACGAGAAACAAAGCAACAAGTGAAGGCTCAGAAAAAACTGTTGACAGATGTTATGAAACTTTTTTGCAAAATTTAATATTTTCAGTTTATATGTAAAAAAACAAGAAGACATCCGTCATATAATCAATAATACTACAATAAATTAAATGATCATCTTTACATAACTAGTGTCATGCACTAAATGACAAATCGATAGATGGATAAATATGATCAATTTAGGATCTGATACAAGTACAAATCGGTTTGAATGGTCACAGAGCTTATTGAAACACAAAGAGAAGTGAAAAGTAAACGAATAAGAATAGTATTACTAGTGATAATGAAAAAACAGTCAAATAAAATTGAAGGATAAAAGGTAAAGCATAATATCAAGCGAAATAATTAGCATTAAGACGAGGGGTGAGTGGATCTGCGTTACTGTAGCTGATGTCAGAGAATAGATTGGGTGGGATGATTGAAGCGTCACCTACAAAAATTTCAAAAGGAACATGAGATCTGACCTTAAAATATATATACTATACCAAGTTATCATATTTCGATGAGGTCGGTGGACGTAAGGTACAAGTATAACAGTAAAACTAATGATATCAATATTAAGATCAAGTGAACAGGTATAAACAAAGAGTTAAAAGATCGAAAGTAAAACAATTATTAGTATCCAAATTGTAAGTGAACAATCGATTTAGTTGGAATGTTAGAAATTGATTAGAATTTTCAACTATGGCTGACAATTTTATGCACTAACATTAATTCACAATGTTTATATTTCCCTCACACAACCAAGGTCAACGGGTTTCGCATATAAAAACCAATCGACATATTCACTTCTGTAAATTAACAAAAACTTCCAAAAAGTTTCATATACTTTAAAGCGTGTATAATTCATTGATGCTAAATGTATCTGGATCAATGTGCACTAAATCAATCTTTATATCAAATTAAACCAGTATTGTAATATCGATATATATGAAATGACAAGATACAGACCAACATTACTGGATTCTTTCAGTTCATAATATGAGATATCAATTAGTGAATAAAAAAATATCAGTCATTCGAACATTATTGATACAACGATAATCAAGTAATGAATATTGATGGAAATCAAATGAATTATTGAATACTCACCGAGATAGGTTTTTTCAATAAAACAAAGCCCACCTATTTACAAATCATGTAATGAGAAATAGACATGGATATATTGATATGCAACAAGCTATTAAAAGTCATTCATTAGTCAGTTAACTACAATCTTAATTATCTGACTTATTTCTGATCAATATATTAAGATTTGATATAATAGCAAAATTAGCTTTTAACTATAGTATCCGATATGTTTTGTGAGAAAGATTTCAGAGGCGACCGAAAATGTAGTTTCAGAAACGCAAGTACATTTAAAAATAACAAAGAGATAACCTCTAGTTGTGGCGGTAATTATTATGAGAATTATCGAAGATACAGTAAGAGTTCAAAGATAATTCTTCGAAACATTTCGAGATTGTTGAAAAAAAAATCCAAAGTAACCATTTAAGACAAACCCAATGTTGATGATAAAGTGAATTACTTTCAATCAGTGAAATTTTTAAAATGAGACAATTTTTACGCTATGTAAATAGAACTAACATGACTAGTCACATTACAGATAATTTGATTTGAATAGGACTGAATTCCTTCGAAATTCCTTCTTTCAATAAGACAAAACTCCTTTAACAGAACTAAATCCCTAAAGGAATTCTAAAAATAATAACAATAAGAAGAAAAACTAATCACTGAAATTCCGTATACATAAGTGAATATTAATTAAAGTGAATATATATATATATATATATATATATATATATATATATATAAGAATGCAATTAGGTAGATTGTAGTAATTGTTGACAAAGAAATTAGTTAACAAACAAAAGGAAAAAAACATGAACCATCATCTATGAATTTCACATTCATCTTTAACAATTAATATGATGAACATCAAGAACAAAATATACAATTCTTGAGTAAATTATTATTCAATCAAATATATTAATCCACTTTTTGTTAATTAACAATATCAACAAGTATACATTTATATGTATGTGTGTATACATTTTCAACTAGCTTAAGAGTTCAGTTTCACTATGTTCAATCAATATGAATGATATGAATTTGATAGCAGTCCGAAATTACAAATGATCATGGGTTAATAGTAACGCATAACCACAGATATCATAATTTTAATACAATTCACGGCAAACAACCCTAAACAAATGACGGTTTTGTCCTTAATATTTCAATATTCAATAATTCTATGCATCTAGTTCTTTTGAGGATTTTCTAATTCATTTGGTGAGTGGTAGGGTAATTTTTATTAGAAATTGTATTTTCGGCCACAATTTTTACTAGATTTATGTTTTTCAGCTATTTTTTTGACATGTACATAGCAGACAACTGAGGATAGGTGTACACACTTGAATTGAAAGGTTGACTGAAAACCACACTACAATATTTAGTACATATCTAATAAATGAACGGTGAAATGGCCTGGAAGTGCTTGCAAAACAACGAAATTGTAAATACTGAAACACAGAGGAAAACCTGACGACCATTCAGTAATTACAAATCAAACCCAACGAATAAACACGATTTCTCGGTTAGTCGATAATGAAGCGTTGTCACTGATATCGATTAACTTCACTTGATGAGTCTATCAAGTAATTCATAAAAACGATGAATTAACATTAAAACATCCAATTGATTTATGATGAAAGAATTTTGCATACATAATATGTAAACAATGTTCACAAGTACACAATAAATAATACCAATAAATACATGTTATTCTCAACAAATAGAAAACGAAAACAAATCCAAACAAACTAGCTAACAGCAAACATGGTTAATTATTGTCAATGAACAAACATAAACAAATTTAAATGGTAGTGCGCATTGAATTTTCTGATGAAATATCATGTTTTACTTTTTTTTTATTTTGTTCTCCCTAAAACAGGAGACTAGTTTTAGGACTTTGAAGAATTGAGGAAAATTGAATTTTTATTTTCTTTTTCATGAAAAAAGGGATAATTTTAAAATATTACATATATATGGGTAAATAAATAAATAACTAGATAATAAATAATGTAGTGTATAAAATCATAGGAAATAGAGAAATAATAGTTTGTTAATAATGTATATCTACGGGATATTAATGCTTTTATTTCCCGTACAAAAAAAAAACAAGCAGTCGGAAAGAAATGGGAAATTGTTTCATTTATGTAATGTCCACTAATGGCGAAAGTATAAAAATTAATTTATGGAAAAATTTACTACTACTACTACTGCTACTACTACTAATAAGTTAGTCTTTATTATAATACAAAAGCAAAATATTGATAAAACAGGATAAGAAGGCGGTTTTCGCCTGTGGATTATTATTTGATTTTTATTTACTCAGTCCTTTTAAAAATATGCGTGTACGTTGGCGGATGTGTATTATTGTTTGCTTTTTAATAGGCAATATAAAAGAACAAGCATACAGAAATCTGATCAAATGTAACAATTTTGTATTACGTAACGCTATTTTATTTTGTAATCTATAAATGACTGACTGTTGATAGGCACTAAGTTGATTGAAGCGTGACTTTTATTTTAAGTAGGATAAGTGAGAGAAATCATAAATCACAATAAGTCACAATGTAATAAAATGGTTTGGTGATAACAGTCGGAATAAAGTATAGTTTAAGTTTCTTGTAAGTTACAATCGACCGCAAATACACTTTGTCTCTGCCTTTTAATCACCTAACCTAAAATTATGTAGTTAGATGTTAAGTTAGGTAGATCACTCAGCGAATCGCAACTTGATCAATAAAAATTTAATGATTACTCGGAATAAGAGTATGAATTTGGTTATTCATTAAGTGATCAATAATTTTACACCTTACAGAATCGATATTTTGTGTAAATAACGAAGAAGATAAAATAAGATAAGGAACGCGAGTGAACTATTTCAAAACTAGACTATCTATAAGATGTGAAAATGAATAACCTGTCAGTGATTTCGATGTTAGCAAAACTGTAAGTGAATGGGCTTTGATCAAACACTAGTAATCTATGAATTAAGATCATATTTCAAAGCTATAAAGTAAAGCCACGGAATTAGAAAAGTTTTTTATGTGTGATAAGAATCGATTTTGAAGCAGTGTCCAAACTGTACATTGTATTAGATTTTGATAATGTGAGACAAATAATGAACTAGGCTAAATTTATTGTTCAAATCATTTGTAGTGTATATTGTGCAGCATACTGAG
Organism: Schistosoma turkestanicum; assembly: GCA_944470395.2. Taxonomy (NCBI): domain Eukaryota; kingdom Metazoa; phylum Platyhelminthes; class Trematoda; order Strigeidida; family Schistosomatidae; genus Schistosoma; species Schistosoma turkestanicum. The sequence goes on from OX103973.1 coordinate 19,337,504, forward strand.
TACAAATATGTTTTAGTTAAATAGTTGTGGATAAAATATTGTACTTATTTAAAAAATAAAACAAGCGCTTGTCTGTTTGGGAACATTCCAGAACTTTATAGGTACATTCTTCGCTATTTTATTGATTGTTTAATGTTTATCTAGATTAAAGCACTTGTACATTTTATCATAGTTCATTGTGTATAATTTTTGTCTATATGATTTTTCATTCGATTTGATGACTTTATATTTCAGTTATGAAATTAACTGAGTATAAAATCAGTTATAGAAAACATAAGTGATTTCTGTTAAACTAAAGCTAAATTATGGTTTGATAAATTGAAAAATATACAAGTCCCACTGTTTAACTGGTAATTTATACTGAAAGAACTATTTTAATCATTTGAGTAAATTTTATGGGAAAAAAAGCAAGCATATATCATTAAATAACAAATACATCGTTTGAATAGGGAAAGTTTTCTCTGTATGAGGATGAATAAGGTAAATTTTCACAGTATTGATATTATTATTTTCTCTTGACTGCATGTAATATAAATTTGGTCAATAGATTATTGTTTCATACATCAGATTGCAGTCGATTTTGTATTAGATAAATTTATGATAAATAAGTATAATTAGAGTCATTTTGATGCAATTAATTTATATATATGTTAGCGTAAAACAAAACACGATTGAACCATTTAAAGGGTATATTTATTTTTTCTATAGATCTGTTTGTTCAACCAAGTCTGCAGTAGGAAATTAGTTTATCAATGACTGTCATTATGAATCATGTCATACTAATGGACTAAATTTAAAAAATGTACATAACGACTATTCCAACCGGCTGATAGAAAGGTACTGTAATTCCATTGATATCTGGATGTTTAATGACGTGCCTTTAAACAAAGAATAAATTTTTATTCAGTAGTCTTTAGGTCACAAAAGACTGGTTGATTCATGTTAATACAATCTAGTCCTTACTGCTCTTTTACTAATCTTGACTGATGAGAACTTTTCCGATATTATGATATAAAGTATGTTCACTGGTTTTTTAACGATCAGTACTATTATGTTCAGGTTGCGAGCGAAATCAAATGATTTCACGTCATTCAGCAATGTTAATTATTCTTGATTCATGATTTGTCTGTTTTTAATTTCCAGCAAACTACTTTTGCAGGTACTGATTTGTGCCAATCGACAAAAGAATGTTTAATCCGTTCTATATTAGTAACTCTAGAGTTCACCACAACCTATTACATAATCATATGAATTAATTTAACTTCACATTCTGAGTTATTATTGTATATTTCGATGGATTCTAATAATCGTAACCTACAATATGAATAAATCTGAATAAAAAGTTCAAAATCATTGAAATAAAAAATCTATACCAACACCTAACTGTAGATGTTGAGTTTGTTACATTGTTACCATTATAAACTACAATTAATAAGAAAAGAAAAAAAAACAATCTAAATCATTCATTCATTCATTCATTGTGCATAAACACAGCAAACAGATTACTTTTTTTTCTGTAATCACTATTTCCTCACTATTTCATACAAATGTCATACAAATGAAATTGAACATTTTGATTTTGTTTACCACATACCACTTACTTACTGTTCAATAAAAAAAAACAACTTAAAAAAGTTCGAAAGAAAATAAAGTGTCAATATATGATGCATAAATATTATATATTTTTGACAGTATTTTGAGTAAAAAAAATTTGAGCAAAAACATCCAAGCATTATTTCATATAGTTATATATTATGAAAAGTGTAATAAACGTTTTTTTTTCAAAGCAGTTTTAATTCGAAAAAAAGAATGCTAAAACAAACGCTTCGACGTAAAAAATAATTGAGAAATTATTCAAGATTTGATGTCGAAATTCCGTAATCATATTTCATTAACGCGTCATTCGATTTTTTTTCCTATCAACTAAGTTCTGCTTTTATTTTTATACCATAACTATGAAACAATACAGTCCGAGTGCAGTGAAAAACGTTTCAAATTTAGTTTCATTTAAAAATACATCGTAAATGTTGAAATTTATTTCAAACTAATGAAATCAGTAGTTTGTAGATCATTTTTTTCCATCTCACAGACAGTTTGTATCATAAGTGGATAGCAGCCAGGAAATTGCTCATTTCTGACAAGAATTACATAGAAGTTTACGCTGAGTTGCGCTCTACACATCCAGTGTCAAAAAGAAGATGGAACAAAAGATCGAGGTAATCTGAGGATAAGACGACAACATTTAGTCGAAATCCAGTAATTGACGTGATATAACGTACATAATACTCATCAGTTATAATGTATAACAATTTATATATCTAATTTTTTTTTCGAAAACATCCAGTTTGATTACTTTGTTCTGATATAAAATAGATTATTATGAATATTGCTACTGAAAATTTCTAACGACTGATTTTTGTTAAATTAATCAATAAATGATAATTATGGTAACCAGCTAATTTATAATGAGTAAATCATTTACCAGGTAAATGAATATCAAGCATACTCTAAGTACGAGGGATTAGAATTCTACCCTACTGGCAGTATTCGATCCTGAGACAATGACCTAAAGTTAAGCGCCTGCCTTCACCAACAAACTATGGCTCCATTACAACCAGTAAAGGAAGTAATATTACAACATTTCATTTTCATGATGTGTTGAGGACGAATGAATATCACATAAACTAGTAAGATGATCTGATTCAAAGTTAAGTAATGTATCATACAAGATAAATGCTGATAAAATGTGTATTTTGTTTTAATAATGAAACTATTAGATATATCAATATCAACATAAACTTATCACTTCATTGAGGAGTAAAAATCTACATATATTTATTGATTTATTTACCCAAACGAAACGTTAACGGTTCATTGATATCTAAAATCAAGTTTAGCTTTTCTGTCATAAGAATCAATTGAATGAGTTGAGATAACAATCAAAACTAGATGAAATCCTAATTTATAATTAAATACAAGAATTAATTTATGATTTAGTAGAAATCTGAAATAAAGCAGTAACCAATGAGTAATAATAATAAGGTATTATGAGGAGAAAAAAGTAACAATTTTTTTGATCAATTCACTTTGACTGAAAAATAAACACAGAGTGAACGGATGTTACATTAAGACCTAAAAAAAAACGATTGCTTCTTATCAAGTCCTCCGAAGTAGAATGTAACTGAATTCATTTCTTCCTCTGTTCAAAATCAGCTCATTAATTGCAACATATTTTTCTGTTTATTTCATACAATCGATTTTTTTGAGGGTTATTTTCTCACTTGTATAAATTTTTTCGTAAGCTGTGGATGATTACCTGTTAAAATCCTGTTTCGACATAGGTCACTACTGAATGATAAATCGGTTGTCAACGCATGTCTAACAAAAATTCAGACTGTGATTCAGGCTTGAATTCCGTAGGAAATATCAGCTCCCCTAAAAATTACAAATACTCCTTATTGATGAGCACTGAAAGACGCGAAGCCTAGATCTCGAGTGTGTTGTCGACTACTATTAAGCACATAAAATTCAACCCTAATTTTTTTCCATTAGTGAATAACAGATTAATTTATTTCGTATGAGCTATACACTTCATAGTAATCACTTGTTGTTTTTTAATAGCAGTAACTTGATATTAACTCATTGATTTAATCAATAGACAAGTGATGTAGAACAAAACTTCGTATAAATAGCACAAATACAAATACATTTGTTTTTCAAGATAATAAATGTGATGTTAGTTATCTTAGCACTGTGATCGATAAATTAAATAAATCAGGATTTGGTATTTGGCATTATTCATCAATAATCAGAGGTGTTAACATGGTTAAGTAATTAATTCACTTGATAAAGATACATGTATTTCATTCAAACAATAAAGATTTTCCATGATGCGAAAAAAACTTCAGTCTTAAAATTCATTTATAGGATGACATAATCGATAAAGTGAATCTGTTGGATAATAGTTTGTGCAAGTTTAAACAGATAACACACACTAATCACAATAAGCAGTTTACATGTAATGAACATAAAAAATGGTTATTAAGTTTAATATTTGTATTGATATTCCAAGCAAAATTCTCCGATGCAACACAAAATGCACCAACCAAATCGCTCTTGATGGAGATGCCTTGGTGGACATTAACACCTTTACATATCTTGGCAGCATCATCGACGAGAAAGGTGGATCCGATGCAGATGTGAGGGCGCGGATTGGCAAAGCAAGGGCTGCATTTCTACAGTTGAAAAATATCTGGAACTCCAAACAACTTTCAACCAAAATCAGGATTCTCAATACAAATGTCAAGACAGTTCTACTGTATGGAGCGGAAACTTGGAGAACTACCAAAGCTATCATCCAGAAGATACAAGTGTTTATGAACAGTTGTCTACGCAAAATACTTCGGATTCGTTAGCCAGACACGATCAGCAACAATGAACTGTGGGAGAGAACAAACCAGATTCCAGTGGAGGAGGAAATCAGGAAGAAGCGGTGGAAGTGGATAGGAAACACATTGCAGAAAGCACCTAACTGCGTCACGAGACAAGCCCTTACATGGAACCCTCAAGGTCAAAGGAAAAGAGGAAGACCAAGGAACACATTACGCCGAGAAATAGAGAAAGATATGAGGGGAATGAACAAACATTAGACAGAACTGGAAAGGGAAGCCGAGGACAGAGTTGCTTGGAGAAAACTGGTTGGCGGCCTATACTCCATTGGGGGTAACAGGCGTAAGTAAGTAAGTAATTGATATTCCAATATAAGAAGTGATAAGAAAATCTATACCAATGATAAAGACAAATTCATTCAACAAATCATGTAAGAAATTTCATGTTCACATGATCTTTTGTTGTTTTCATTGTAGAAATGTGAAGATTGTTGAGTTTCAATGAAATCATAAGTAGATCATTGTTGGATCACCAGTAGAAACTTAGATATACTGGACTTTTATTAGGTTAGTAAAATGAAAGCATCATTAAGAAGCAGTAATCATAAGTTAGTGAAGCTCTTATTATTCATGTGTACATTTGATGCGAAACTGAAATAACTCCAAGTTTTAATATGATGGTACACTCATATAAAACTGATTAACCTTTCATGTTAAATAACAAGTCAGTATTATAAAAAACCTAAGTAAATGTATATATCAACGATTGCTATAAGAAAATAAAACAAAGTGAACAGGTAAAGCTATGCATAACAAAACAATAAATCTTTATGTTTAAATTACATAAAAAGTAGACAAATGATGGTGTGATCAATATATAGTTATTTAGTGTCATTTGCTTCGAAAGGGTTGTTCCTTTGAAAATTAACTTAAGTCATAAAATTCAACAAATTTCACAAACTTTACAAACTAGTATGTCTTTCTCATGTTGTACTATCGATTTCGATCTGCATCGACTTTTTATCTCCAATTAATGACAAAAAAAATAATAATTTGTTTTTAAAGCTCTGTAACAATTTTATTTACAGTTAATAATTAAAAATAACCCTTCTCTTGGTAGTTTTTCCTATTTTTTCCTTTTTTGTTATTATCATTCTTGAGTAAATACGTCAGTTGAAGTGAAACTATACATACAAATATTATTTGAATTTGCTTGTCCTCTTTTTTTTTATTCAACCAACCAGAAATTAACTTATTTGAAATATGACATACATGAGTGAACCATTTATATTCATTTCAATCAGTTTCATATTACATTAAATTATTGTAATCTTTTGAAAATTTTCATCGAATTATCATAAAATATATCACCCATAGATCGATGTACAAACATTTCACATACAGACACACACACAGATCATATTGTGAGTCAGTTGATGAATACTGAAAAATATTTCTTCATAGCATAAACATTAACAGGTAAAATCAATGAATCATGTTTTGTTCAAATTTACTGAACTAAAACAATAAGAACTATTTTTCTTTCATGTCTGATAGAAGCTATAAACGGGTTTATTTTTGAAGATCGATTATTTATTGTAAAAATAAGGTCAAATAATGAAATGATTTCAGTTCAATTTAAGAACAAACTATAGAATTTCTAAAGTATTATGAAATTTATTCAACTGTATTGTGCATTTGGATTATTATCTTACTTACATATGTCATCAATGTTCACTGAATACAATGTGTTTCGATAATATAATATTCGTTGGGAAATGTAGAAATGTACTAATATTTATTTTATTCGTTGACGCCTAAACTAAATATTTAAAAAATGTTGAATATTAGGTTATTTGTATTGTTTGTTTGAATCTTCCTATTGACGTTCAGGATTGCGATTGATTAGTCCATTTGGCATCTGGACTCAGTAGCTAATCGGATAACGCAATGAAGTTTCAAGCGTACAGTATTGGTTTCGAACCCCGAGGTGAACGTCAAATCTGAGATGCACGTACATCCATCCAACCAAAGATGAATCTCAAAAAGGAAGAAACGTGCGTCCTAGATTTAACTGTTAGCTCGTATCCACCTCTGCTAATAATGTGTAATATTATTCACAAAACTTTATTTCATAATGTCAAAATTTTCTTAAAGTTCAACGGATAGAAAGTGTTCATTTAAGTTAGAGAGGATATTCATCATTAATGGATGCCAACCGGTAAACTAATAATTCGTCTTAGTTTGGGATTAATCCTGCAGTTAACAACTGTAATTTTACACGAATCTAAGAGCGTCACTGTTTACAATGAGCACCATTTATTTAGACCACGTAATTGACATCCGATAGTAAGAAGTTTTTGTTTTCAGTTGAACTATGATAACCGAGAATTCCCACTTAATATCATATGGGAGCTACTGTCTTTACACGTGATATTATCTTGCATCGAAAACCGCTTATACAAATTTTTCATTAGACCACCAAATTATGGAAACATGCAGTTTATGTACACAAATAGGTTGCAAGTAAATTAGGAAACTCTGAAGTGACATTAAATGAGTAAAGCACTATATAAATAAACGGCTAAATTCACACTGCATGGTTGAGAAGTATAATATTTCTCGTCAGACATGAATATCATCAGGTGAATACTGTATAAAACTGAGAATGTTTCAAGCTAAGACGAATTATTTAATCAGCTTCTTCAGAATATTTTCAAAATTCATCAGTTTGATATTAATTCATAATACAGACGATCATCAGTTAAGTATTTATTGATCGCAATACTAAGTTATATGATCACTTATTTCGTCATTGAATATCAGATCGTTTGATAGGATTTGTTTTGGACATAAATAATGATCACCTAGCCACTGCACATTCACTGGTCCAATCAATCAAGGAATGTTATCGTTATTATATAGAAAAGAACATTAAACGCATACCACAAATCAACGATAAGTTTTAGAATTATAGTTATATCTGTCATCGAATGAGTGAATCAGTTATTAAGAGAAACACTTGTTTAGATTTCAAACCTACAGTATGCGATATAGTATATCACGATTAAATATTGATGAGCACGCATTTTGTTTTTTATAAACGTAAATTCAATACTAGATTGTATTGATTAGAATGATTGATTATGGTCATATTCACTTTTTTTTAACTCAATGAATAAATAATCAGACGGTAATATGAATACCAAATGATATACAATGATATTTTTCTTATAGTTCTAACTTAAAAGCATTATTAGCCGTAATAACGATAAATTAAAAAAATTGACAAAAATATGCTGACGAAACACAAAACAAAGGGGATTTAATTCAAAATCTTGAAACAGAACAGGATTATGTATAATATTTGCAAACATACAACTAGTATACTGTTATTTTATTATCACACTAAATGATAAGCGCTAGAAAAAGCGTATGTGCAGAAAAAAAGAGGTGAAAATTAGATTTAAAACCCAAATAAAACAAAAGGTATCAAAAATACCATACTAATTAAAGTAATAGAACAATTGAACATTGATAAAAAAACGAAAGCAACACAGTGATAACATATCAGCTTCTTACAAATTACTGCACAGGAAGAATTTGTTCGTTATTGTTAACATCGTGTTCAAAGTAATATGATGAAAGAAAGAAATTATACAGCTTAAAATAATGTGGTTAGTTAACTCAAAAAAAATAGCTCAACAATTACAAGCATACAAATATGACAGGGGTAAGCATTCAGTCATGTATACATGTATATTAATATGAAATTTTCAGAGTTTGACAAAAGACAAACAAAATTAATGACAACATGACATGGTGAAAACAAAACTAAAGACTACAAATAATGTCGATTAATTATATATCCAGCACTTCAACCAATGGCGAAGTCAACATATCACTCTATACATACATGTACACGCACATAAGACTGATTCAGCCTAGTGAATGGGAATATTTGTTGCCTATTAAGCAAGAGAATTAAATTCAACTGAACTGTTTACCGATTCTTTTGTATTCATAAAACTGTATGGAATAATCCATGATAGAAGCCAAATGTTAGTGGATGTCGGAAGTGATAAGCGAAAAAAAAATTACGATTAAATTTAAAGAACAGATTAGCAGTAAAAAGAATTTTTGAAATATGCATTTTGTAATTTAATATATGGAATGATGACATTAGCGTTTATGATGAAATTTAATGATTGATTTATGATTAGCAACAAGCTTTTTTGAGTTCCTATTTTAGCTCACCTCTGAGGATGAAATTTGATTTGATTTAACAAATATGATTTCATTTGCATCTGTATGTAAATCATGAGAATCGTTAGGGTTATCGTTGGCAGTGCTTAGTGTTTCTTTCTCGTCTAAAGATGTAGTTTGTTTTTTGTGATCGTATTCATTATTACCAATGTAAAATGTTGAGGAAGGTCGAAGTGTACTTGCAGAATAATCATCTGTAAGTTTTACTGTATATAAATCAAGTTGTGAAATAGAATCCACAGCAATACTTAATGGTCTAGCATGCATTCGTGAGAGAAATTCCTCATCTTCTTTATCTTGTTCAACTCGAATAAAACGAGGTAAACGTCCACTAGAAAGATCACATTCTTTACGGAATACAAATTCCATATTTAATAAATTTGAATGCTTGTTTATTTTTTGGGGATTTGTTGTGATTTCATAAGTTGATGAATTATTCAATGATTCAAAGGTAGAAGTAGGAGTAGTAGTAGCAGTAGTAGTATTAAACTTAGCAGATTGAACTATTAAATGAGGTTTACGTTTACTATGGCGTCGTCGTGATATATGATTTACATCAATCGCAGATCTATGATTCTCTTCGTCACTATGGTCAGGACTTACTGATGAACATGTTTCTGATATTGGATCGGGTGATACTGGAGTTTTACCAGAACGAACTGGTGCGGGACTACAAAGTTGTGATGGACTACTGAATCCATTGCAATACAATGATATTGACCTCGTCGGTATATTTACGGGATTAGCATCTATTGAACTGGCCATATTCAGGAAATGTGAACAATAATGAATAAAGTATACTTTTTAAAATAAATCCTGTTTATTTGAATATCTTATTTATGTACTAATCTGTCGTGTTTCATTTATCAAGAAATAGGCTTTTATGAAAGAATCTACAACCTCAACTTTTAAACCAATCAAATAATAGTTTAAGCAAAGTTTACAACTGACCAATCAAATGCTCCTCCAATCAGGAATCAATTGTCAGCATTAGTTAGAATATTAATTAGTAAAACAGAATAAGTGTCGTCTAATTCGAGAAATACTTTTTCATGGGTATGAATTAGGATGACGTTTAAATCCTTCTCTAAACCAAGTAATAGTGATGACATCAAGCTATACAATAGAAAACACCATTTTTTTCTAGAAGTTACTAGTTGAATGGAGAAGAAAACTGATTTTCGATTGATTCGAAATGTTCAAAAGTCGAAACAAATATTGAAACAGTTGATAAGTATTTATTTTAGTTTTGAAAAGAATAAAGTCAACTATCAAAACAAATCAAAAAGCACAACTTTCCAATGAATGATTTGAATGAATGAAATTAGATAGGAAGTTTATTTCACATCAACTATTGGACTTAAAGATAGATTATTTGTACAAAATACTGCTTATAAGTTTGATTATTTTCGTTGTGCTATTTATGTTAAATAGTTTTTCTAAATTTACCCCTCTATGATTAAAGACGTGTTTAGATGTGGATTGCTTTAAATATCAAGTAGTTGACTATCAAACTTTCTGAGTTAAATAGATCGTGCATCAGGCATTGATCCTCGACCATTTACAGTTTCCTCGAAATAGAATGGAAACTTTTTAAGGCATGCAAGCAATAAAGCCTACCTACGGATTGATATTGATAAAAATTTTGAAATGACAATCAATTTTTCACAAGATGAGAACCAGTGATTCGACTGCTGTTGCAAATCACGTTCTTTTCAACCTATGACTGGCAACGTTACATTCCTTGTCTTTTGTACATCTAGCTTCGTCTTATTCTAGTTTAAAAAATTTAATTAACTTATGACATCACTTCTTAGATTGCTGTTATTAACTGAAGTTCCAAGTCAATTTTGAACATGCAAACACTAATTATACAGTTCAAGAAGCACTGAGTCGTACTATATGATTTCATTTTATGAGTTTATCTAGGACTTTTTTATACGTTACGTTGTTGATATCTAAATGAATGATTGTAAAAGTTGGACATTGAATATTTTATCTCTAAGAACTAGGATATTTAGAGTCAGAAGCATTCAGTTTCTAAACTATCTATTCCCGTGAAAAGCATTCATTTTAAATACAGCCAGCCAGTAAGTTACAACGCAGAACTTCGTACATACTTACATCAGTTCAAGTTGCCATACCACATTAGCATGGAGATGCACTTGTAGATTTAAATCCCATAGTGGTAGAGGTATGTGCAGTAATCGGAAAGATCACGGTCCAAAGATATCATTCCAGAAGTATAATCGTGTGAAATGGACTTGGGACGAGAAAGATGAAGGTTATCAGGAATTTAGACTAGAATTTAGAAGAACACAAAGAGTGGATGCACTTGCACCATTGCAAACGATTTTGAGCCGTGTCATTCAAGGTCTCTAGTCATTAATTACTATCATCTCATGTAACCCAACCAGGCAGTTTATACTTATCAACATAACTCAATCCCGTGGTCAGTGACTTCATGGATTTCTGCCATGTTTTGGTTCGGCCGCCTCTAGCTTTCTTTTTTTCCTTAAGGACAAAAAATACCACTTTTGTGGGAAGTCTGAACGTTTGTCTTTGTTCTAGGACCTGACGCAGTGCGAACATGTGGTCCATACATCCACGCCCAGGTCGAAAAACAGCGTGATTTTCTCTAGTCTGCTCTTCACGAGCCCTAGTTGGTCGTTGGAGTATCATTAAAGTTAGGATTTTAGACACAATATTAGTCAAACCGATGGCTCTGTGATTGTCACAAGAGGAACTTTTTACTTTCTTATAGACTGGGTTAATCAGTGATTGAGTTCCGTCAGTTCCCGACTTCCACTTAAGATCTCAGTCAATGTAACTAATGAAACTGGACCGCCATCACTAAAAATCTCAGGTATTAACCTTTCAGGGCCTGCGGCTCTGACTCGCTTTAGATTTCTTATAGCTTTCTCAACTTCACAGAGTTAGAGAACTTACACCGATTTACCATTGACGCTGACTGGAGATCGTGGGTAACCAAAATGTGGCTGAGGGGCAGTTGACCTGATCGCTTCAGTGTTCTACCCATTGATCCATCCTCTTGCATTGAGAATAATATTATCATCTTTTTCCGAAATAGTTTCCCTAACTGTTGGACTTCTAATGTCGGTTTCCTTGATAAGTCTGAACGGTTGTCTACTGTTAGCTATTGTCGCTGCCTTTTCCATCTCTTTTGCTGTCGCGACCCACCATTGTTCCCAATCAGTTCATAGACTTCTTTTCAGTCTGCGCTTAAACTGACTGCTCTCCTAATCATGTTTGAAGCCAGATAGGATGAGTTTCCGAGCATCTATCTTTTTAGAAGACGCTAATGAGGTCCATTGTTTCTCTTTAAACTTATAGTTTACCTTATTAGCAGATATTACTGCCGTTTCTGACAGTTTTTTTAGATATCATTCTCAGCTGCCTCTGGGTGTGCGTAACTTACATTGCTGTCGGGCTGTTTTATATAACCTCTTTAAATATGCTGTTGGCTTTATTATCATAATGTAGATCTCTAAGGACGTTCTTTGCCGGTTTCTTACGTCTAGTAAGCTTCAGAAAAATACGTGCTCGTACTAGAGCATGATCTAAATCTAAACATGTGATTCAAAATGAGCCATAGTCTTCTATCAAGCCTCTTCATCGGTGGCTGATGGCGTTGCGATTTGATTGCGTCAAGAGTTGGGATGACTTTGGGGATTTACATGTCAAAAGATGTTTTTCATTGTGCTTAAAGTTAATACTTGTTGGAGATAGGCGATTGTCTGAGAATAGTTGCAGAAAACGGTCGCTATTATCTGCTCTGTGAGTCTCAACACAGTCTACTTACTTGAACACTGAAGTCGCCAGCGCCTATTTATATATATTTCAGAGCTAAGCTTTTAGTAAGCTATGTGTAAAACTTATCTTTCACCTCGCCTGAACTCTATTCAGTGGGACCGTAGGCAGATACGACGTAGAGGTAGCGGCGAGTGTCTTTATCTTTTCGAGTTTTTGCTGTCCCGTTTAGTCGGACAGCGCATAAGCGACTATCTACCTGGATCCAGTCTAAGAAAACTATTTCTGCCTTAGTACTGAATGTTACACCTACATCAGCAAGGCCACGAGAAGCAGCAGTAGGGCTCTCAGATACGGGGAGAGTAAATCGGAGCAGTTCTTTATTTGGAAAAGATGAAGTGAAATAAATAATTCTGCTCGGATCTTGTATGCATGTTTCGGAGAGATTCTTAAGTCTTAGCTAAGGAAGCCTGTTGTCCTTTTTAATATAAGGTTCAACCTGTAGTTTAGAACGAGGTTTCAGGACACTGGAAATAACGTTTCGCGTACTCAAATCTTTAGCATTAGCGGTGTGAGGTGATAAAGGAACCTAAGAATGTTTGTTCATGTAGGTAAGGGGGTTGTTAAAAAGTATAGCGAGGAATTGGTTGTGACTAGCTTGTTCTCGTGTGCTTTCATAGGTATGAGGTCGGATGTCACTTTTCGGCTGTCCACACAACGGAAGGTTGTTTCTAAAGAGACATCAAAAAAGGAGCTAGACTAGTGTCAATCTCAAATACCTGGAAGCCTAATCACAGAGCCCGACTTCTTCGAACCGGTCACGCACGGCTTTTTTGTAATAAGTTTATGTGTCAGCTCCGCTCTTCAAATGGCCTTACCGACGGCGACGGAAATCCGCGAGATATGGTAAAGTGTAACATTTTTAGGGCCGACCTTTCTAACCCCTTCCTTCCTTGGGAGAAGGCAGCAACACTGCAGATGGTGGATGTTCGAGGGAAACACTTTACTGTTGCTAAACGCCTCTGCAGTCATCAGTACGACTTCACCCTTAGAACGTGAGTTGCTGTTTTTAGTCTCACTGTTTTCCGATTGACCTGCTTGGCATGATAAAACCTATAGCAACGTATGTTATAGCCAATATAGCCCGGTTGAATACATCTTGATAGTCAAGCCCAACCACCACGTCAAGGTAGGAGCTACACAGTTGGGAAATTTTATAAACAATAGTTAAGTTTTCTAGAAAAATAGAATAATTTTTTGCATTCAGATACAAGGTATACAATATCGCAATTCAAAATGAGAAGTTAACACTTTTAACTAGAACAGGAAAGAGGTTTTTAGTTAAAAAAGTGAGTAGTCATTTAATTATCATTTTTTTTCTTGTTTTAATGAGGCATAACATATCTGTGATAGTGTGTTTGAGATCAGTAATAAATAACATGTAGTAAACATTTAGGTAACGTGAAAACACAAATAATACGTTAAGCTAGTAATTCAAATTTATTGAATAGCATAAACAATATTTACTTTGAAATCATCACACCAGTGATACCCAATATTTTCCTTAGTTTGAAGTCATTAGGTAAAGCCTTAAATTAGTAAAAATTCCCATTCAGATATTTCGTGCAAATATAAATAGAGTGAATAAATATTTGCTTTATAGCAGTAGTCATTTCAGCACGGTTTGATTTTCATACATCTGTGATTCACAACAATGATATAAATTATTAATAATCGTGTAGAACTGTTATATAATAATACTATAACTTCACATATGATCTAGAAAAATTGTTAAGTGACTATCTAAGTAACTGAGAGAGGGAGGATAAGCTTATCATGCAGATTAATGGTAGCCAGAATGTATAATATAGGATCAGAGAATGAACAGTATTTTATTTAGAAGTTATCTTAATGATAGTTAAGTAAGAATAAGGTTCAGCGGTTGCCAGATTGTGCAAAATTATCATTGTAGATCATGAATATATTTCTTTTCTCAAAATTTACATAAATTCTATAAGAATTATCGTTTACCCTATCAATTTTGTTGACAGCTTCTAAATTTGTCTTACGTCTGGGAAAGTTACAGGACAATCAGAAGACTACGGGGTAATCAGTTATTAGAAATTCATACTTAAATCCAAGTCTTGAATAGTGTGATGGTAATATCAATCAATGAAGGTGATGTTATGTGTTATGAGTTTAAGTAGAACATGAAGTAATAAATTATTCAAGATTTCAAGTATACTTTTTCAAGAGGCACAAATTCACATGAAACTTAGTTTTAGGGCTAACTGCTGATTAGCATCCATTATGTACTATTGTAGAGTATTAAAAATTGTAAATAACTAATCTAAAAAAAGTATGAACAAACTCGGAGGGAAGAAGATTTAAAATAAAGCAAAATTTTTAGGAACTACACTGTTTGTTTAGTTTCTTTAAATTCTACTTCTATCATCTCTTTTTTCAAGACAAAATATTTTATATAAGTCAATCAGTCAGCTACAACGTCGAGCTTGGTGCTCACTTACATCAGTTCAAGTCGCTATAACATATTAGCACAAAGAGATGGAATTGTCAATTTGAATTCCGATTGTTTTCATCACGAATTAACCTTGATGAAAGAATTTTCAATCAACAGTTGAAAGCGATTTCATCGCAATGTTTCGTCACATGCTCATTAATTGCCCTACACAGACTCAAAACATTGATATCTAGAAGCATTTATACTGAAATATAGTTAACTATTTTACAGTCCACTGTGATTACTACTAAAATTCGAATGGCGAGAAGGTATCTTACTGTTAATTCTGAGATATTCATTATTATTCATTTTTTTAAAAGTATTCCTGAATTTGCTGACTTTTTTTCGTATAAAAAAGAGATACAATAACCTTATTTTAGTCATTATTCAATGGATAATTATTAATTGATTAAATCACTTTTTAATTCAATACTAAATTATTATTTTTAATTTAAATACAATAGGTAAACCGATTTATTCACGTGATCAATTATCACTTTATTATAATTTATATAAATTTATTTCACACTTAATAAATAATATAGAGGATACTCAATTGTAAGAGGATGATTCTGTAAGTAAACAAAATGATCTTTTTATAATAAAAACTAAAATTATCAAAATAAAAAAATCTTCAATCGATTTGGTTATTAATTTAGGCCATAGGTATGAGGACTTGATTTTTTATTCTATCTACTCAATGTAACATCATAACTTTGTTAATAATTATGATAATAATAATAATAATAACAATAATTCGTTTTACTTTGAAACGAATGTACCGGAAAAACTGAATATCATAAATGACTGGTTTATTATTCAATGTAACAATAAAACTAATTGTGGGATTAATTTTGTGGTAAAACAGTTTTAGGTAAAGAAGACTAGTGTAATAAAATAAAGCAGTTCACATTTTCAGGTGGACAAATTTCAAAGGTATCTCACTAACAGTTGGAAGTCAAGTAATTTTTTTATCGATAAAACTATTTATTTATTTAGTTTTGAAGAAAATTTAAAAAATGTATCAATGACTAAAATAACATTTTCACGTTTCATCTTAGCATACATTATGAATTTATATTAATATTCGTTAGAATTTATATTGTTTTAACTTGTTTTCCTAGTCAAATAATATTTTTTTGTAGGAAATTCAATTAAATACTTGCAAAGTTTGTAACAGTGAAAAAGTATTTTGATGTATGTACATGATCAGATTAGTCTTTTTCAAAAAAACAAACAAACAAATTAAACATCTAAAGAATGTTAAGTTATTTATTCATCGAAATAATGATATAATATACATACCTCTTTTTTATGATTAGTAGATTGATCATGACCTGAAAAAAATAAATAACGCTTCAAGTTAAAGCGGATTATATATAGAAACTTAATAAGAATGAAATAAATGATGAATGCTGTAGCTATGGATATAAACTTACTCTTAATTGTATATCATTTGAGAAATTAGAAATCATACATCAATCATATTATTCTTACTGAACTTATCAAAAAAATTAAAATAAGTAAATTAAAAAAAACTAAAAGATCACATGATATAGTGTACAATCAAGAGTGAAATAGTGATTATATGGACGTTAGTGAACAGTTTTGCATTTTGTGAACATGATGGATCAGTAGATAATATAGAAAGCAGGAGGAAAGTTAGACGCAAACATTCAAAAAATGCTTAGTTTCTATAAGATTAATAAATTAAACTGTCAACGTGTAAATGGTATGAAGATATTACCACGGCAGATAATTTATATCTAAATAATGTGTAACAAATTAGTTGGATTTGTTGACATTGCACCGGTTGACGAGGAGATGACTGTGATAATTCAACTATTAGTTCAATAAATGTTCGTCATTTAAATCAATAAATTCTAGGTTGAGCTTTTAGTGGAAGCGGATAAATATTTTGAATGCTTAGCAATCATTCCTAACAAGTTGTGAATAGATTAAAAGCGCTAGTCTTTAATTCTGCACTCAGTGAGGATAAAAACGTCATGATAAAATGTATATTAATAAACTAAATCTTACAGTAGATTAGATTAAGTAAGATTGAGACTAATCGGTATTGTGTTGTGGTGTTAGTTTCAACACTCTGATTTGTTAACGTCACGTAATGTATATATATAAATATATATATATATATATATATATATATATATATATTATAATGTTTGCTCATGTAATAATTTTTCAAGTCATATAAAATCAACTGAAAAATCTCGTTTCTATTTGTATTTGGTATCCGTCTGTCTTTGCAGTACAGTGGCCTCCCATTAACTCTAACACTGGACTATTACATTCACTTATTCAATCCAATAAAAGATAACATTAATTAGGACACCCATTGAATTAAATTAGAGATTCTCAGCAAATTTTAAAACGCTACAGCATATTCAAAATATTTTTTTTAACATTAAAGCCTAGTTATGAACTGAGGAGAAATGTTTGAGAGGTTAAATTTTTTCGTAAATCCGTTACACATGTAAAGTTTGTGTCTACGAGAGATCGCTAAAACAAAATATAATTTGATAATTTCGTTACACTATTTTTGATTTTAAATTGTATCTATATATTATTACCATAATTTATAGTTATTTCACTAAAAGTAATATTGTTAATATATTTGTATTTTTGAAACATGGAAAGTAATTTTTTATGGTAGAAACTAAGAACATCGTCTTCACTTTTCATTGTAACAAAATGTTAAAAAAAAGTCTGACTGAGTGCCAAAATGCCTAAGAATTCATTTGAGTAAATTTTATGAAAATAAATAGGATTTCAGTAGTAGTGAACTATGAAATTAGTTTTAAGAGTAATAAATTGTTTATTTTAGTTATGCAAGGAGCTTATGTACGATATATACATATATACACATATACATATGTATATATATATATATATATATATCCAAAACAGGAATACATATATATAGCGATTCGTGATTTTGATCTTTATATTTGTGTTTTTATGCAGAGATACTCCTATATTTTGTACTAGTAAAAATACCTGGACCATACTTCTCGTACCCCGGTCAAGCACACATTACATTTTATGGATATCTAAAAGCAATGATTTAATGACCATACTGGATAAGGTATGGAAAATACGAGAAAGTAGTGTTCTCAAGAGAGCCTTTATTGTTTTGGAAAAAAGGTAATATATGACAAAAATACTAATGTCTAGTTTATTGAAACAATGAGAAGAATTTGTCTGAAAGAATGATGCTATAAAAGAAATAAGGATTTTTAGTGAAATTATGACAGTTGATCTAATGTTAAACAATTACTTTATCTGGTAAAAAAAATAATAAATTTTATATGAAATATATTTATAGAATAGTCTTTTGAAAAATGCATTGTAAAATTCACTTTACAGTGACGTTCATTTACCATTTGAAGAATATTGTATCTTCTTCAAGGTTATAATTGGGGGTTTCTAGTGACTATAAGCAACTACATTGTACCATTTATCAAGTCTGAATGTCTGAAAAGAATTGAAAAATGCTATGGAAAATATTTAACAAGTGATAAGATAGTCTGAAATGAATGATTAGTGGTATCATACTACAACTTCAATTGTAGAACGAATAACCTATTATTCACCGATGCAGTTTGTAGAGAACAAACCTTTTACTACTCATTAGATGTTTATTTATTTAAAAGTTCGTAAAACATAATACAAAGTTGTAAGTCTATTGTTAAAGGCTATGTGAATAAAACTAAACTAAACTACGTAGAACGTAGCTATCAACTTCAGGACATATTCTTCATCCTACTTCAAATGTGTCAGTGGATTTTTACAATTTCCAGTAAAACGAAACAAAACCAGGTAATCATCACTTTCAAAAATAATGTGTTGTGATAACCAACTTCTTGTCAGAGAATATTAGATGTCGATAGTTGTGGAAGTCTTCTGATGCTAATAAATAAGTAGATATCACAACTCAATAATCGAGAGTGTGCTGATCACATGTTTCAAGTTACAGATACTGTACTATGTTTTTAATAAGTTAACCAATATCTCAAAACGTCCGTACATGCTGCTGATAAGTTTGAAGGAAAATAAAGGTTTATCAATCATCCTGATACAAGTTACCATAAATAAACGTTTTTCTTGTGTATATCAGTTTAGATTGTAGTGAAAGACTCGTAATTAGAAAAAGAATATAACGAACTGATTCATAATCAATTCAATGATTTTGTTTTACAATGAATAAAAAATCTACACATCACTAGTGAACCATTTGTGTTTGAAGAATAGTTTATTGACACCTAGAATCAATTCAACTGTCATTAGGATTTTAGAAGTTAAAACAAAACGAGAAATTACTTAAAAGCACTTCATTCGAATTGAGAATAGAATTAAGTTTTGTCTGAAAAGGAAATCTAAAATAAGTTTCTAATTTTCTTTTTTGAAAATGTAAATTTTTATTTATGGTAAACTGCTTTAAACTACTTTAATTTCACTTCTATAAAAAAAATTAGATACGAATGTTGAGCTAAAATTAGTATGAATTTTTCTGTGAAAAAGATTATACTCACAGAATTTTGCTAAGGGGGAATTTATTGTTTTTAAATGAAACCTCTGCGTTTTCCAAGTGAAATGAAAATGTAATTATACACGAAAAAAGGTCGATATTTTGTTGTTATGTGCAGTAATGATTTAACCGAAAAAAATAGGTGAAATGTAATTCAAATGTTAAGATTTGACTACTTAACGAAATAACTTTAGCTCCGATTGACCTAACACATGTATTGTTTAGCCTAATAGGAAGGCGATGAAGCAATATGAAAAAGTCTTTAGATGCAGGAACATACGAAGATATTTATGTTAGGAATTTCAAATGTGAAAAGCATGAACTTAGATGCATATATGTACAAATTGATGCCGTAATTATTAGGGTTCAACCATATCGGCTATGAGGTTACACACAGAAAGACGGTCATGGTATAGCGTGAATTAGTTGAAATCGCATATGTGAACCGTCGAATCCTAGGAAGTGCTCAATGCGAGAAATGGAGGTGATTGATTTTATACCCAGGTAGAATCGCAGATGTGAAACAGTGAGAAATTGGATACTAGAGTGATTAAGCTGCGCAGCGACTGAGCTTTTCAATGGTTGTTGAACTCAAATGAAATTGTGTAAACTATGAAAAACAATGATAAATTTGAGAACAATGAAAGCTGTTATCAGGGATTTAAACATTCCTAGTAATGACAATATCATATTATTTGGATTCCTAATTTATTGATTCTGATTCGGTGCACAAGTCATTGTCAGCAGTTTATTTATGATTTACTTTGTTCGTTCTTCTTTCTACAGAAATAAGTCTTCATTTAGCAGGACTAACTAGAAGACGCAACATGTCAGCCAGCTAACAACCAATAGAATGGGTTGTGTTTGATCGTACTGAACTAGTTTTTTTATTTACATCTATTCTACAAATTATCATGAATATAAGTTTCATCCATTAAAATACTTTAACATCGCCTCACATCCAAACAACTTTAACAATGTAACATGATTACAGCATTAGTAAAAATCTTATTTATCTAAAATCATAGAAGAAAGTGAGTACCAAATTTATGAATTCGTCACTTATTATCTTCTTATAGGATTCTCATTTGATTATTTTTTTTTAAATAATCACAAAAAATTATTTAGGCTTCATGTAAAACATTCTTCATTCTAGTTTATTCTCAGTTTTGATTTTTCGGATTGACTATTATAAATGCATTTCTTTCAGTGGATTAGTGATAAATGTCAAGGACAATCAAAGAAATTCAAGACTAAACTTTGACCTGATTTCAAAAATAAACTACTAAGCTTCCTTGAATGGTATTCAATCTTATAATTAGTAAACTAAACTTAACTGTGTAAACACCTAAGGTTTTAAAAACAGTGAAACCATTAAAAGACATAACTGTGACAATAAACTATGAACTATAAACGCTGTCCTCATATAACCAACACTTCTAAAACATAGAGGTATGCTCAAAAGTGTTTAAAAAATTAAATACAAACTGCGCAATTCATTGATTTTTATGAAAAAAAAACAAGCAACCGAAATATAAATCGAATACTTTCGTTGAGGTAATACGTTACTTTAAAATAATATCAGTTATCAAGTAAAAATAAAATGAAAAGCTGAAATTATTCTTAACAATGTCAGAAAAACGAACCTTTGATTGAATGATTCAACTGATTACGAGATGAATTGTTTGAACGATTTACAGCATTATTTAAAGATACACGTGAAGATTTGAAACATTGAACATCGTCAGTAACATTCGAGTCATTAGTAATAGCAAGAGATTGATCGGTTGGAGTATGGCGAATACGCCTAATTGTACGGTTATAATTAACATAATCATTCTCATCAGAATCGTCATGTTTATTTATATTAGAGTTGGAATGAGTTTTTGAATGATTTGAAGGATTACTCAACGTTGTTGTTGGTGTGGATGTGGAAACTGTTACTGTCACTGGTATCACTGAAGCTGTAGTTGTATTAATGAGAGAATTATGATTATTACTATTATTATGTACTTGAAATCGTTGTAGTCGGCGTGTGTCCCAATAAGCAGTGGCTTCGTCTTTATTAAATTCTTGATTATTTACATAATTATTAGTACTTTTGGCATCTACAATGTTTGTTTGATTATATTCGATATTTTCACTCATTGGTAGTTTCTGACTTTTTTTAGGTAAATTTTTAGAGTCATTAACAATAGAAGAATGGTGTTGGTGTTGTTGATGACTAGCAGAATTCTGAAAATATAAACAAAAACGAATCAAAAAAATCTTGTCAGTGAAATCGACATAAGAAAATTTGTCAGGGGAAATTCTGACCTTCCTTTCAAATTAAATTGATTGCAATTGAATCTGAAGATCTACGTTTCGAAATCAACGGTTTAACCCCTTGGTTATCATGTGGTAAATTATAAAAACGTGATTATGTACACTTTAGTAAAGTTCAACTTGTAAAAAGAATGTAAATCCTTAAACCCGCTATTGATACAGTTTGTTGGATTTCATTAATTAAAGAACCATATAAGGTATCAATACCAAAATTTTCTTTGAAAATAATAATGATTTTATTTATTATTATATGTTGAGTACAATATGGAATTCTCAGCACAGGATATAACAATAAGCTTTCTATTCTATGCATATTGCCAGCCACCACGATATCTCAGATTTCAATTTTGTGGAGTGAGAAGTCGTAAACTTCCGATATATGCGCTTTAACAGATTATGTGGTTAGTAGACATAATTGAATTGTTAAAACAAACAAACAGAGGTAGCTTATTGTAATATTTTGATGTTAGGAAACAGGTAGTGCAGACATTTAAGCAGGCCGCCTTTCTTTATAGTTGGGAAAACCTTTCTGTATTAGTGTGACATTTTTTATATCAACTTGATGGTTAGTAAAAATAGCGTATACTACTATTGCTGATTTAATTTGCAGATAGATAGATAGTTTTATTTTATTATGCATTTAATAATATTCATAGGAAAATTCTTAAGTCATAGTATGTTCCATATATTATCTTTGTCTGAAGTAATGATTTTGGTATCCCTCCCTTATGAAAAGATTCACTGCCAGGGAAATTTTCGCACTGAATTAATGTGCAGATATGAAATCAGTATACTGGTTTGAATATATTGTTTTTTAATATTTAGTCAGGTTTAGATTTCTATTAGAATTATTTCTCGTTAGACGACAGCCAAAGAAAGTTAGTTCACTGAGTTCATTGTCATTTTTGAAGATGAATTTGATTTTTTCAACGAACATAATTATCACTTTAGAGAATCTTTTAGGTAAATTCTTTTTTATGATGATAAATGTGTCATATACATATCTTAGCCCGATTAGTGGTCTGATGATACTGACAAAAATATAAGCAAGGCGATATGAGATAGATAAATAAATTACCAACAATCGGAGATACTGGAGATCACATGTTCACTCTCATTGTTTGTTGATATAAAATTCCCTTGAAGGTAAACAGCGTGAAATTCAAGCTTAGTTTGAGGGATTTCATAATTAAACTAATGCTCATCGGACATCTGTTAGAAAGAGTATTATCATCATCAAGTAAGCCATTTGTAATTGAAATACTATTGTTTTGTTCTCGTTAACAGTTAATTACGAGATTTTCGAACCCTTTACGACATTATTCAGGTTATGTTGATTTGGCTTCAAGATTCGCTTCAAATTTCACGTTTTCAATAGAACTACGAAATACTTTATAATGCCTACATCAAATGAGTAACTTAACTTTTTTCTCCTAATTAAGAATTTATTGTACATAATTTAGAAATTTTAAGTAAGCGTAAGAATGACTTTTATTGAAGTTTCTATATTATTTAATAAAACTATCATTGTAAAGTCATTGTTCCAACAGGATCTTATACGTAGTATAAGTATAAAAATACAGTCACATACAAAAAGTTTAATGTTGGAATAGTAGCAGTCGTAAAACAATCAGTGATTATCAAAAGCATTAAACATAAACAATACGATTTGAGAAGAAAGAGTGAATCGTGAAAGTACAGCATAAGGATTTTGTTGATTTGAATTGAGAAAACAACCAAAGCGTTTGTGTGTGAGTTTGTATTCCTGGTTTTGTATAACCTTAAATTTGTAACTCTAACAAAGAATAGTGTCAGTAGTCATACAAATATTTGTACCATTCTCGTCAGTGTTCAAGAAAACAGATGATTTATATCCGTATAGACTGATTTATGTGTGCTTGCTTTTTGGATTTACAGACAGAGCAACCTGTAGAAGACTAGACTAATCATGTCAACTTTGTTGACTATTCATTGTATTATTGTCTATTTTCAATTAAATACTGATTTAAAAAAATTAAGTTATTTGATTGAAGAAAATTAGACAATAATGTTAAAATTTTGTCAGAAATAAAATATTTCAGTTTTTCTTCTAAGAAAAATTAATTTTTTTCCTTTGTGACAATAAAATTGACAGTAGAAAATGGATACGAAACATGTGGTCGAAAAAAATCAACTGATTAAAGAGTTCTGTTTTAAGTTTCCATTAATGGAGTTACCTTCATCAAAAATAGTTTAAAGACATAATCTTTCAAAAACCAAGAGATTTGCTACTGTTGTAGAGTGTAGTGTGTGTGAGAATATGTCGAACCCATTTGGCTTGTTCTAGTTTTTGATAAAACTAATTAATTTTTCCGCTTGAGTTACTATTCCTACGTCTTTTGACCTTGTCGACTTCTTGCTTATGTTTTGGTTGTTTTAGTGTGTGTGTACATCGCTTACTTCGTTTCTCACACGTCTAGCCAATTTTCGCCTGACTATAAAAACAAGTCACGCCTCATGGCATTAAGTTCGCTACCATGCTCTCTTCACTTTGCTTTCACGGTTTGTATCCCCATGTCTGTCTGTGTGAATAATTGCATGGAAGGAACTTATTCAGGTGAATCCGTATTTGGCTTCTTATTGCATAAAAAGGGTTCACATAAGCATGACACAAGGAAAATGAAGTAAAGATTTATTTCACAGCATAATCAAATGTTCTTTTAAATCGTAGTCAGATCTCGTCCCACGAAAACAGTTTTAAAGTACAGTTGGCGAAAACTGGTGGGCGGCCTATGCTCCATTGGGGGTAACAGGCGTAAGTAAGTAAGTAAGTAAGTAAGTAATACTGATTTTTGGAATATTGATTTATCTCAACTGTATGAGTTAAGTGAAGAGGTTTCATTCCCGTTCTGGGAGACATTATCAGGTCTTACTTCAAACCGAAGTGATTTGTATAAGAATATTTCACTGAAGCTAAATTATTCCATCCTCTTAAAGCATGTTTCTGACAAGCAAAAATAATCGTAAACTTCTACACATACGTAACAAGTTTAAAAATGGACTACTGAATAATTATAGAATAGTTGGAACCGAACTTTGTTTTATCATGTAATACAATGTCAGTCTCAAATGAAATATAGAATGTTAAATACAATGACAAGGTTTCTTTATCAATAAATAAATCCCTTTTCAAGATAGTAATCGTTTCAACAATTTCAGTTTTATATATTTAAAGTACAAATGAATAAAAACAAGTTTCGAGGTGATAATTTTGTTTCCATTGTAAAATTTTTATGTGGCTATAGTTTAAATAATTTCAATTCAAGAGAAACAATTTCAAGAAGTAGGAATAAGAACGTTGACGTTTTATCGTACACTAGAAATCGTATGTATGATTTATACTACAAGTGTATTCATCAAAAAAGCTTATTTCAATGTAGAATCATATAAAAAAAGAGAAATCGATGTAAATAAAAATTAGACAAGAAAATGACAAAACGCTTTCAATGTTAAGTTATTTTATTCGTTTTCAGGATTTCTATTTTGATAAAGCAAAATAAAAATTTGCGCGATTAGCACTGAAAAGGGATAGACAAGTATCAAATTGACGAGTCAGTGATCTCAGTCTTACGAGAGGTCAGTTGATGGCCCCGACAACATAGTAGTAACATCTTAGGAGATGAGACTTGGCAATGTGATTCTAAATTTCGCAAGAGGTTTTAGTTCCCCCAATCAAAATAAAAGCGTTTTGCTTATGAGCATCAAATATTACGAAACTTAGGTTCCAGTTTTCCCGTCGACTACTTCAAAGAACTTAACATTACAAAACTGAGATTTTGTAATTTTATTTTATAATACTGCCTGCCTTAAAATATGGACAACTTAAATACATCAAACAGTATAAAATGTCCCACGGTGACTTGTACAAATTTTTGGCCATTTGTTTGTCAACTTTAAAAATCTTGTCATTAAACTCTCAGTTTTAAATTTGTTTGAATCAAATCACTATGAATGTTGACTGTAAGTATTTGCGTGTTACAAACTACTGTTGTACGAAACAACGGAAACATAAGTATATTTGTATACGGTAGAATATAAAGAGAGACGTATATTACAGTCCAAGCACATTATATATAATGAGTGAACAACGTCGTTGTAAAAGCTTTCGTGGAAGAACAGTTAGATGATTCAATAAGGATGAAAGATACTGGCTGCTAGAAACATTTTTCAAATATGTTTTGAGTAATCACAATTTTAATATATGTTAAACATACATACATATAAATATATACGTTTGTTGTAATACTGAGCAATCGATGCTCTAAAATTATTTACTATGACAAAGTTTTTATTAATAAATGAACTTATTATTGTTACTATTATTACTAGTTTAAAAGATAAGAAACTGTTAACGATAAAAACAAAACTTTCACTCAATGAAAATGATGATATGGCTGAATGAACACAAAAATCTTCAAATTAATATTCTCATCTCATAAATTTCCATAGTTGAATTAAAAGATTAAGGTTGATCTGCAAAATACGGTGTATTTGCACCATACATTTCAAAATTTCATTTGGAACTATTATTCGAGTTTGCAACCAGAAATCCTAAAACTTGAGCACTTAATACAAACATTATCTAAACAGAAGCTCGCGGACCTTTTTTCTTAAGTTAATTATCAGTAGACTACTTAAGTTCACTTAAGCACAGAGTCATGCAACCACAACAGATACATTCACCATTTTACGATGTTACTGGCGAAAGATGCTTTGAGTTACTTGAAAATATAAGAATCCCATCTACAAAATAAAACAGTCACTGGCAAACACTTATCTTTCATTCAATCCATTTATATCATCAGCAGTTGTTACTAATAAATGATTCGGATCGAACTTTTCCACTTAAAAAACAATAAGCATGCAATTACATGAACAGTACTATAATAATCACATTTTTATATAATGAAAAATTTACCGTTTCTTGGTGTTGACTTTGAGGAGGGCCAGCCGATTGCTGCTGTTGATGGTGTTGACGTCGTTGACTGATTCGTGTAGCTCCTACAGTAACACCACTTACTGGGCTACCTATTTTAAATGATTTAGGTCGAATAGATTTATCAGAATGATTAGATGTAATATTAGTTAGATTTCTTTGAGATATCTTAAAAGAAGAAAAGAAGAAACAATCAGTTAAAGTGTACAAAGGAAGAAAGATAAACGTTTGTAGAAAAAGCATCATTTTTCCAAGTCAGACAAAACGCAAATACTGAATTCGGTAGACATATGTGAAAGAAATAAACAGAATTACAGATTCATGGATTACCGGTTAACCTTCATTTCTGTTCTTGGTCATTTTATTTGTCATTTGATAACTTGTACTAACAAGAATAAATATTTAGAGTAAACTATGGTTTTAGAGTCCTTACATTTATCTACACAGTTATTTTTGTCCAAAATGAATTAAATGTAATTAGATTAATAAATATGTTTCTAAAAAATTGCGTCTATAGAATATTCAAAGTGTGAATATCCACTTTAGACTAAATAAGCCAACTAAATGTGTACAGATGGTGTGGATTAGAAAGTTTAGGTTTTCAACTGCACAGGATTAAAATTATCTCTAAGCTGTTTCATGTGAAGTTTATGTTACTTTCCAAGCAAAGGTTTCACTTACATGCCTGTGAGCCACATGCCTCTAGTATAATGGATGATGATATTACGTGGTTATTTGAATGGACATAGGTTATGTGAGGTTCAAATCTGCGACTTACTGTTTAAAAGATTAGCCACAGTACAACATATTATAGGTTTCTATTTTGGATAACTTAGAAACAGACCTCAGTTCTTCTGATACATGATAAAACTTTGATAGGTGTACTGACAAATATTTTATTAGCCTCTTGAATCAACCTACCTCGAAGTCATGGAAGTCTTCACTTTCTTCAGAAAAGAAATACTATTTTACTTCGATAGTAGTATATCCATAGAGGTCAGAAGTGTAGGAAGACGTTCCAATACTTAACCGAGTGTATTATTCGAACTTATCGTGTTTTCTGAACATTTAATACCAGTAAAAAGTTGGTTTTCTAACGTACTCAAAACAGCATATCTTTATATTAAGTAAAGCTATAATTGACATGAAGAGATCATATTTAATATTTCCTTTTATCTTATGAAGCTATGTAATTTTTAATAAATTATTTTGCTTGTGAATTCATATAGGTCAGATATAAAGATTAGGCATTAATAGGTCAGAATTCATTTTAAAAATAACATGTATTCTTAAGGAATTCCTTTTTTTAATCTTACCCACATTACAACAATAAACAGCCATAAAATTAACCAATTTAAGTGTTAAACTAAATCAAATATTTTCCTCAGTCCAATGATTGTTTATATGTTCATTACGTTCTTTGAAGGTGATTGCGTTTTAAGCAAAATCTCAAGGAACCTAAACATTTTTTGTATTGATTAGGGGAAATCGTAATATCGTGTATATTCTTTTATTAGTCAGATAGACTATAAAATCGTCAATATAAACATGTATATCAGAAAAAGCAACAAACATTTGAAAAACTAAAAATAACAACACTTGTAGATGACCGAATTAGAGGTTAGAGAAGGAAGGAGTTTCGAAATCAAATAATCGATTATCAAACAATAGTACGAGAGTTTATTTGAAAAAGAGATCATAAGAGAAGAAAGAGGAAATAGTTTATGAATATGCAATGTCGGATAAGAATCTTGTTATAATATACAATAAAATATAGTGAAATAACTAATTTTTTTTAAATGTCAATCAGTTAGACGCATTATAGAATCTCGAACATACCTCATTACAACTCTGTTTGGTTTGACTAGATAAACGATTATTAGCGGTAGAGTTTTCTATATCGGTTGTTAACTTCTTTGCTTTTCCACTGCTATTGATTGAAGTATGCGGTGAGAGAATGTTATTTGATTCACGGCTTTGATTAGTACTGCCACGATAGCTTGAACGTGTTATTTTAGTGTCACTTAATATTCCACTAGTAACTGAACCAGAAATTTTTGCACCAGGAGGGATTTGAGCATAAGATTTTGATTGATTTCCAATTGTATTGATTGATTCCATAGGACTTGCAGACGCCAAAGTAGTTGAACTATCTGGTTTTGATAAAGGAGATGTGAGTTGAGTTGTATTGACCTGAGGTAGAGGATTACTTCGCCTACTGTAGGTTCTGAATAGAAATAAATTTAAATCATTGACATTGATTGTGAAGAAAACTTTGATAGTTTATCAAAAAAGTAATACTTATTTAGTAACACTGACATGCAGTAAGGTGATTAAGAAATTATTTGAAAGCTTCTACATCAATACTTTACGTTAAAAATCGTGATTGTGTATCGTTAAAATAAATGGTCTTTTTTGGTGTTCAGACTGGAAATTAGGAGGAAAAAAGCTGTTACCGACAAATTAGTGAATAATAACAGTGATATTTGTTTATCAACGTAAGTAGTGTATATCGGTAAAATAAGAAAGAGAAGGATATACTTGACTTAAAAATTTACGAGTAATTGCACTGTTAAGGTATTTGCATACGTCTTGTGACCATTTTTTTACAGTTCCATGAGTTTCATTTTTGTTATTTTAGTTACAGTCAACCTACTTCAAGTCAGTTTAATTAAAAGTTCAACTGTATCTAGACGGTTATACAATATAATAAAACGAACGAAATTAAAACAATGTACAGACATAGGATTGTTAGTGAAGTTTTGTCGAAAAAAATTTACATTCGGTAATAGCACCATTATATCGTGTTAGAATAATCATCTACCAATGAATACTGCATGTTAATAACGGCATACTGTAGATATTAAATATATGTATCATAGATATATATAACATGTACATGTATGTAACACGAATACAATACATAAATATTCAGGTTTAGGTCAATTATAAAAATAAAAACACATTCATATATTATGGATTGTGTATATAATAGACTACTAAAATAATATCAGTAATATGTCTGTGAAGAATAAACTATTTTTCCTAATAGTATTTATTAATCTCAGTGAATATGCAAATACCTATTTAAACTGATCTGATAAATGGCAATAATTTGTTAGTTTACAGCAACACATAATACATATTTTTGATTGCAATGGAATGTTTGACACATTGCGATAAGTCAACTAGTGAATATGTATGGATTTTCACATAATCCATGAGAAATTTTATCTCATTATTTACAATTGAAAACAAAGATCGTTTATTTGTGAAAATGAATACACTTCTGTGTAGAGCTCAATAGAACAGACATATTGAACTTTACAATAATTCAACATTTAAGAAAACAACAACAATAACAATAAAGGAATTTTCATTTCATATTTTCTGAACAAAATAAACTGAATACTCAATGTTCAATTTTAATCCAAGTTTAAGAATTAATATAAGGAAATATTTCTAAGTCTTCATAGTCTTCAAATAAATACTTCAAATACTAGAAATTCACTAATATGCCTCAAGTGGACAACAATATTATCTTGAAATGAATAAATCAAAATAAGTCAGTATAAGTTAATTTAAATGCTCCACG
The DNA here is from genome assembly GCA_944470395.2 of Schistosoma turkestanicum. Classification (NCBI taxonomy): domain Eukaryota; kingdom Metazoa; phylum Platyhelminthes; class Trematoda; order Strigeidida; family Schistosomatidae; genus Schistosoma; species Schistosoma turkestanicum. Next base: position 19,367,894 of record OX103973.1, read on the forward strand.
ATTGGTAGTCGGTAAGATTTGACTATTAGTCATCCAAGGACAGAATATCTGTACACTAGCACAACATATTAGTCAAGTCAACAGGCATACAAGATGAGTTTATTAACAAACAATCTACTCATTACTATGTTGACGTCAAACTAACTACATGAGTTACCGATAACAAAAACTGATCTTCGTTAAGCAACAAATGAGAACCAGGAGACATTGGATACCAGTTTCGTTCTAGTACAGTGTTTCTCAGGAGTGAGCATTATGATCCCATTAGTCATGGGATTTATGAACCTCCAGGTTCCATGAGGGAGTCTAACCATTAGATCACTGAGTCTGCTTTATATGACTAACTTTAATTGATTTGTGATATTTCAAGACCATTTTTCCAATGTTAGTGATGAGAAACCGTTTCACACTCAGTATAGCTGAATTCTGTGGTAAAGGGTTTCCTATCAGAACTTCGAAAATTACCTGTTGAAATTATTTACCAGTAAAAATGTGATCAATATTAATTATAAATGGAATTCACGGACATTATTCAATTTGCATAACAATAATTTGGACAGGCAAGAATATCTATTTCGTTGACATATTACAAAACTTTTACCGTCTCGATTATTTATAATAAAAATTTCGCATTTGTAGAGTACCGGATGTAAAACTTTTAAAGTTAGAACATACGAAAACTTATGCACGAATCGAAACCTCACCTTGAAAAACTACGATCAAATGCCCGTGAACTACGTCTTAGCTCCATTAAAGTAGACAGAGTACGACCAACTCCACCAACTGGACCGTTTGGGGTAGCAGTTGAAAGACTGCTCCTTCTGGTTATTGAGAAATAACGCTGGAAACCGCTGGCGATCCTTGACATAGCTGCATAAAGCGCTGTTGCTGATACGGTTGATGATGTTTGTTGGTTTAAACCGGCGGTAAATTTACGTTGAGTTGTAGAATTTGGTTCACGGACACGAAAAAATGCATGACAGCTAACTGCATACTGCCAAAATAACTTAGTACTTACAGCTGAAGGGAAACGATAATGTTGCTTTAATTCACTTTCTAAATTAATGGTTGAACTAGTTAATCCGCTAATTGATGTTACATGACCATTCATGGATTTCTGAAAGTGAAATCAAAAAATTACTTATCATATTTGTTAGCGTCTTTTAACGTTGATTCCATACTAATCGAGATAATACAGTTAAACCAGAATGTATAATTTAGGAGAGGGAGTTTTGTACGGATAAATGGTACGTGAAGGATAAAAAAGGAGTATAATAGAACAAAATCTGTGCAGGTTCTACTCTGTGATATGATATGAACCTTCGGAAGAAAAAAATTATTACACTTTGCAACTAACACAAGTAAATCTTATCATTAGACGATAATAAAAAGACCTATTGAATTATTCTTATTCAAATTTGGAAATAATTTTAGGTAGTGTTGTAAATGAAAAATGATTTCATTTTTCTCGGAAACGAAATTACAAATAATTATCCATTTATTCTGATTATTTATATTTCGTGGAGAGCTTGTATGTTTAGTATCTAAATTCCTCATTTAGGATGGATTATGATTCGATTTACTCATAAGGATAGTTTCCAATGAATTTAGTATACTTTTAGTTAGAGCTTTGGAGATTAGTGTTTTTTACACATTTGAAATCATCAATCAATCATTGTTAGACTGACATTAGAAACCTGGAAGCACTGGACGGCCACTTCATCCTGGCATGGAACTCATCAGCAATGCGCATCCTGGACCTCGCAGGATTCGAACCCGGGACCCTCGGTATTGTGCGCGAGCGCCCAACAATCGGACCACTGGGCTAGCATTAAGCGGTGTTAATGTCTAACTCTGATTGATCTACGGATTTTGCGCAACCTCACCGTATAAAAGTATATTGACTAACGTTTCAGTCTATGAAACAATGACTGAGAAAGCATAATCTACAACTAAACGAAGAATTAATACAATTTATAATTATAAAAAATGATCAACAACTAAGGAATATTTGCGTGAATACGAAAAGAAATAGTTTATGAGGAGTAAATCTGTGATATTGAAAAATAAACTGAATATACAGATAAATGGAATATGAAAAACATGTAATACAGTGCATATCACGTTTTTAGATTATTAACATTGATAAATTTTAAGACTATGGACTTCAGGTGGAGTTGTGAGCTGTATGTTTTGTTTGTGTAGTTTTCATTGATCTTCTAAACAATATCACCAGCACAAGCTTCAAGTATAGGTGAAGTATTCGAATTTCTCCATGTATGACTTGTCCTGCTGACTTAAAACTTGATTGGTTGTTATTGAACCTTAGCCCGTCGTTATCTGCATTTTTATTTTGGTTGTCTTTTTTTGATTAGCTTCTTGATCCTACGCTTGTCTATGATTTTTCTAAATGGTTGATAAATCGGATAATCTATGAGTTCCTCTATGGGATAGTAGATAGAAATACATTAAGTGTTGAGTTCGTTGAACTTGATAATAGACTTAGAGCATCATGAACTACCAGAGAGATGACCTTAAAATGAACTTTAGTGAAGGGTTTTGTTTCAAAGAATAACAGTAGCTTGGATTATAGATTTACTGAATATTAGTTATTATGGATAGTGTTGTTTGAGCATGAATGGAGTTTCCACAATATTAGAAGAGACATTCAAATTTATGACTCACTAGACTCGTTTTAAAATGTATTGTGAATCGTTTTCCCTTGAAATTGATTTTCGAAATATTGTCCCTAGAGAATTAAATAAAACAAATTTAAACTCGGCATTTACTCATTGGAATAAAGTTACAATGCAGATCGTATTCAATTTAATGACGGTTGAAACTGTTTACTAATGCATTAAATTCATAAAGCCAGTGGAAATATCAGCTAGCAGATACAACCCATCAAAATGGAGTAAAATATTTGTAATAATAAATGTTCTAAACTTTGTCATTTATCATTCATGTTGTGTAGGACATATGACCATTGTAAGACTTCATAAATTAAAACAGTTAGGACTAAAAGTAAGGCGAATTTTTTTACCAATAAAGCTGTATAGTTGAAGTAGCAATGATAGAAAACTTTTCTGTGTCATGTGATGTGATCTGCTACAAATTTGGTAATTTGAGATTTGAATTTTATACTACTGATTATTGATCAGTAGTCAAATGCGATTAACTATTGTAGTCTCAGTTCTAAAATCATCACTTAGCATATGACAATTTTGGAATTTGCGGAAGAAAGATCCAGCGAGGATCATATGGTTATCAATTCGTACCAAAAACATATCATACGAAACGTAATTATGTTATATGCTGAAACATCCTCAAATAACCAGTACCAAAACATTACTATTTTTTCAATCTTAATGGTATGGCCACAAACACAGTGGGCGAAATAAGCATTATTCAGTGTTAAGTTGTGTGTAATCGTCAAATTCATGTAAATGTGAAATTACATAACACCGATTAACATATTTATTGACGAACAAAATTAGATCAAAGGAAATTCCGGTTTAACTGCCTAAACAAATGTTCGAAGATCGATTAAAATGAACTGAAAATATCAGAAAATACATACCAAGAATATTGTTGTAGCATTTTATTATCTCGAAATAAACTTATTCCAATAAAAGATACTCCAATGGTGATTGCTTGAAGGTCATGTTGTTCATCCTTGTATGGAATAATATAAATCAAAAGAAGACAAAAGGAATAAACATTTGGTAGTGCTATCACATTCATTGCTATAGATCAAATAATTCTACCGTGAAATCGACTCATTCAATTAAACGGTTGCTCACAGTTCAGAAGTCCTATGATATAACGAAACAATAGTCCTGTAACTCCAGTTTTTAATTGTTTTGTTACTGAAATCAGTTCATAATGGAAAATTACAAAATCCGACAGTGTTCATAACCTTCCCCACAAATACTAACAATTATCATGTGCATAATGGTAATAAATTTCGAAAGGTAAACTCAAGAGTTTCAATGAAAATCTATGATCAATCAAGTTCAACTATGATAAATGTAAGACAAAAATCGCCAGTAAAAATGAATGGTAGCAGCAAAAGATGCTGTAAATCGACTACAGTTAGAAATGTAAGTAACAAGTAGTCAACTCAGTTCTGCACCTCAACCCTCGGAAGTTTCAAACTGTTTTTAGTGGAGGATGTGATTATGCTATACAAAGAAGTCCTATGTTGGAAGTCTGGTTTATTGTTAAGAAAAAATGTTTTTTCATGACAAAATGATTTCATTCGTGGCCAGTAAAGTTCAACATACTAGATTTGAAGTAGTATTTTCCCGTAGAATTTGATTAATGTTATTCTATATCATGAACTCGTTTAAGTTAAAAAAAATATGTGAATCATTTGCATTTTTACTTCATGATCTACATGGATCACGTATAGTTCTGCAAAATTCTAGGTTCAGTGACGAATAGTTTACTACAGCTAACAAGCTATAAAAATGATCACACGTTAGTTTGTTTTGTTATCACTCAATATCAATAGTTTTCCAAGCATTTATCAGAAAGAATATTTGACTATTCAGTAACTTTAAACTATGTCTACGTTTAACTATTTTGAATGTCTAATTTAACTAGTCTTCGAATAATAGATTAGGTAGGTATGGCACAGTGATCTGCTAAAGTATGCATTTTTGAGAATCATTAGTGGAACACAGTTTTCTAACTATTTTCACACTGAAGTAAAGGAAATCGGATATGAGATTCACTTAGGACAACTTTCTAATTTATATCAAATAAAAATCATGAGATTTGATTCGTACTAAAACTCCAGAAATTTAATGTCTTTCAGTATAAAAGACTTCAACTTTTACCGTATACCCTTAGCATTTGTTTGAAACCTTTGAGAACAAAAACTACTAAACAAAGTAGTGAAAGAGAGTTATTAAGAGAAAACTAATATAATTGATTTCAATACGAGTAATCAATTTATTTTATTGAAGTTTTCCTAATTTTTTCATCATTCCATTAAGTTGAAACTTTGAGATCAGAAAACTGACGTATAGTAGTACAGTAGTGAGAAATTGATTTTTTTAATCAAAGTATCAATTGAAATTACTTTCAATAAACATTTTGTCGGCTATATTTCTGATAACATTTCAATTAAAAACTTCAGTTACGATACAACTTTAAAACACTGTAAGATATATACAAATATATTTTTATTAAAAATGAATACGAAAGATTTGCTTGTCTAAAACGTTTTTTTGTGAAAGCTGAACAATAACTAACATTAGAAACGAGTTCATGTGACTGAAAATGACACAAAAATAAATCGGCAAAAAAATCTCTCTTAAATTTATGTTTACTACGAACATTTTCGAAAATAAACATTCCCATGTACATTGTACTCTTACTTTTCAACAGAAAAAAACTATTTCTTGGTTCAACAAGGCGACGACAGCCTGTTAGTGGGATCACATAAAAAGCCACCAGAAACCCTTAAAATCACTTTGTAGACAATCTGTAAAAATTAATAAGCTGTGAACAGCGATTTCATCCTGGTGTGAGACGGGGGCTATATCCGAAACCTTTAAGTCTCGTCTTGAGTGTTTAGAGTTTAAGGGTTTGTGCTGACATTCATCTGTTCACATGACTTATGTAACAATACATATTTAATATCAGTATTTTAAAGTATTGATGTTCTGTATAAGACCAGTAAACTTGACTTCAATTGTCATATTTCATGTTTTATTTAAAAATTGCTTACTAAAATGATCAATCAAACAAAACTATCAAATCTAACAGAATCTGTTGTCATTTTTATGAATTTGTTTTGAAAAGTATAGGTGCGTAGTGACATAAAAGATTTTAAATAGTTTTTGCCATAAAAATAATTTATTGAAATCACAATCAAATGACAGAATAATACAAATAAAATACGTTGTCTTTTATTAAATCAATTATTATAATACTGTCAGTTCATCACAATTGAACAATGATCATATGAAGTAAATTACTTTTGTTATAAACAACTATCGACCATAAGAAATAAATACCAAATATGAAGCAAATGAAATATTAATTTACGAAAAATTAAGATGTTTTGTTATCTATGATTTTTTAAGTTAGCAAACTTTGAAGTAGTTATGAGAAGATTCTGTTTCTATGATCGATAAGTCGATAAATATAGTGTTTAATAATTATAGTTTAATTAAAATTGAAATCATTATTAGACCACCGTTATAAGCCTGATAGCACGAGATGGCCGTTTTGTCTTAGTATGTGGCTCATCGAAAGTAGCATCCATGTTCCCCGCAGGCAGGAATCGAACTCAGGACCTTCGTCTTGAGTGTGGAAGCTTAACATTTAGATCACTGGCCCGGCATCCGACGACGTCCATGTCAGAATACGACCAATCCATGACATCATGGATGAGTACTGCTGGAGAAACCTGTGCTAGGATGAAACGACCGTTTAGTGTATCCAGGTTTTTAAGGTGGTCTATAAATGATCGATTCATGATTTCAATAAAACTTATCAATATCCACGCGAAATTATCAAGAAAACTATCAAACTATGAGCTGTTTTTCATGTATGAGATTTTGTAAATTTAACTTGTTCAGATAAAAGAAAACGAAACAGGAAACCGAATAATAGTCATGATAATTCAGAAATATGATAGACTGAGTCGATGGAAGATTGAAATGAAATGAAGCACCTTTCCAATTTCTGTTTCTGTCTTTATCCACTCTTTAGTTCATGTTAGTTAGTATGCATAAATATATTCAAATTAAAGTACTTTCCACTTATCATCTAAATGAATATTTGTAATTGTTAAGCTGCTTATCAATTATATTTTTTTAAAAAGAAGTTTGAATATGGTTCATAGTTGGCCCGTTGTCTTAAGTGTTGATTACCGGTTAATCAGAGATTGATGTATACTTTTGCAAATGTAAGCGCTATAGATGCTTTTACTCCATAGATAAATCATTTGTTATTGATCATTACATATGTACTAATTATAATATTTATTAATTATTACATAATTTCGGGACAGATTACATTCTAATTAAGGTTTCGACATATAATAGGATTCACGATTATTAACATGCAGATTGAGAACTAATTATTAGACTTAAAGTAAACCGCATCTCATAAACCATACTTACCAAATAAAGTATTGAGTTATTAAAAATGTCAATACGAAATATTCAGGATACCATTCTTGAACAGCTCGTTAACTCTTGTTCCATAACTCTATCAGGACTTTTCAGAGATCAGTCACGTAAGTAAATTGTTCGCTAAACTACCTTAGGTACACGCGTATTTGGTTAACTAACTCCATTATAACGAAACTGTTTAAGAAAAAGAATACTGATCAGTCAGTCGATTTAGTTATGTGGAAATTATCAAACATGCTCAAGTGTTTTGTGTTATCAGCCCCGTTTTCAGATATTTGTAAGTGATTATCTTATAGCAAGAATCACTTAGAAAATATGTATATGAGATTTTAAAACCAAAAATTATGAATTGTGGTGATTTATTTGTGATGTAATAGTAGCTAGAGAACAAGTCATTTCTTAAAAATCATTAAATATTTGCTCATCAATATATGATTTTATACAAACTGATCGTAATTTATATGCAAAAACTGTCAACTCAAAACAGTTGTACACACATTTTGTTTAGATGATAAATCGAAATTTCAAGAGACTATGGCAGAATGTATTTTCACTTAGATTGATGAATATTAATTATTCACAAAAAAGATAACAAATTTCACTAAACATCCTACACATAATACACAATAACAAAGAAGTAATAAATGATTACAAATTGAACTAACTCACTTTAACCACATGACTTTTAACTCCATAATGATCCAAATAACGAACTACATTAAGATATTCTAATTCAGCAGCTGCTGGTAAAAGTGTGCTATTTTATGAAAGAAAAAAAAAACAAGTTACAAAGACAGAAAAAACGAAAACACATCGATAAGTAAGATGAATAAACATGAAAGTAGTTGGGCATCAATAGTTATACACTTTCATTTAAGCATCTACGATAATATTTTATTTGTGCCTATATCTATCAAATACTACTTTGATTCAATCTTACACATATCAATAATGTAGCAAACTTTACAAAATTACCAATTACAATCATGTAATATATATATATATATATATATATATATATATATATATATTTATGCACGCTTGTAAGTTTATTGTTATACGAACAATCATTAATCATATATCGATTACAATGAACCCAGGCAGAAATCGAAAGCGTCATAGAAACAACTTTTAAAAAAATTACCATTTTAAAGACTAAGACTCATTGTCACGTGTATATAACTACTAGGTGAATATTCACACGGAAATCAAAATAATCTAGCTGGTAAATAAATAAATGAATTGAAGATAGTATTCGCCATATGGAATGGTATCATCAAATGAAGTATCATGTAAAACATTACTATTAAACATTGAAATTAATTCTATGATACGGTTGATAAATTTCTTAGTGAATTATATTCAAAAGTGTAGTAGTGTGGTGTGAGCTACTTATAAGTAGTATATGACGTGAGTGTCAACGTAATGTCTGGCAGCAGAAGATGGGGGAAGATCAAGAAAGGAAGAGTTAGAAAACAATGGAATTTGTATGAAACACATGAATAGTGACAATGGATTGATGTTTTGCAACAGGAACAGTCCAGTTCGATATGATGGACTGATATTTTGCGAATGAACGATTTACGATATGGTTTTCCAATTTTACTGAGTAACGCTGTAATTTTCGTTAAATACAATTCGGTTGCCCCACCTGTGTTCTCCTTCACTACAGTAGAAGTAGCAGTAGCCCATAGAGTAATGAATGACTTGCATTATAACCATGAACATGGGGCATGAGTAGAATGAAGTAGCTGGACGAATTGAATTTCAACTTTACAATCTTGACAATATAATGTTTATTGTTAAATTTGCAATATCCAGATTCTATAAACGTAATCATTACATACTGAATGATCAAACTAAGATGGATCAAAGGTTGGTCTATTCTTATTTCTTCATTTTTTTAGTGTTTCTCAAAAAAATATCTGTCAACTAAATAGATATCCAGTCAATGCATAATAAATAAGGTAGCAGCTTATAAATTATATGATGAAATAAAAAGTACAGATGTTTTTCCGTCTGACAAATTACTGATGCACTAAATGAAATATACAGATAAATTATGTTTTTTTCTTTCATTGTTTTTTACCTAATGAACATATATATTGTAAAGAAAATTCAGATTTCTGTTAGGTGGTGAATATATTATATATTATATATAAATGATGTCTTTTACAGGATATACCATTTCAAATATTTTCATAATTAAAAGATTTATTTTACAATGTTTTCAAAATAGCCATTTGATATTGTATTTATGTATGGCATGTATGTAATGATAAGTGATGTCACATGATATAAAGAAAAAACCATAACCAATAAATTTGCAGTAGGCACAATTTTGCAAAATGATGTCAAATGAGGTAAACATTATGATTAATAGAAAAAGAGGAGATATTGAGTTGAAAACAATTTAGTCTCTCTCTAAGTGGTTCGTTAGAGCTATGAATTTTCACTTTTCGCTTTGACCAGTGAAGTAGGACTCAGTGGTTAACATAAAAAAAACTCAATTAAACATTTGTTATATTAGTTTTATATTCATAGAACAGATTAAAATTTACGACCGGAATTACTGTCAGAAAGAAACACAGACTACGGGAACTCAAAATGCACAAAATGGTAATCGTTATAGATAAGTAAAATCGGCTATCATTTCAGTTAAATGTTCCCACCCGTAATATATTGAATTTTAACAAATTTACATTTAAAAAAGATTGCAGCATTGTTAACGATTGTTAACATGTCTATCACTTATTTTGAACAAATCCATTTAGAGTGGTTGCAAGAGTGTAGGTAATCTTGAACAATAGGAAACATATGTTTAGCATATTGTTTGCATATAATCTAATCTGCCAAATTTATCAGCAAGAGTTGGGTACATAATTCATGCTTGACTACGAAGTATAGCAAACTGTCAATAGATCGTAAAAATATCTGTGTGTCTAACGTTTCAGAGAATAATCGCGATCGATTTCTAAGTAAAATAGAAAGTAGTTTAATTTTATGAATGCTTCATAAACAATCACTACATTGTATGATCTATATGTACTAAATGTGGTCTAGTTCATCATTCAATTGCTATTTACTTATTACTATAAACAATTTAATGGACATTGTTGAATTTAGAGTTTTACATCACCAGTTAATTTTGGTTAAACAATGACTGAAAATCAGAAAGCACCTAAACACTTGTTTCGCCCTGGTATGAGACTCTTTAGCACTGTAAACTCAAGATACCAATAAGGATGAGACCCAGGACCTTAACCTTCACATTATGGTTTAACCAGAGTTAGTCCATGATACTCATAATGCTGATTTGATTTCCATTAGGAGGGCTTATAAACAAAAGTAATGTCACTTGAAATATATTGAGTTTTATAAAGTGATAATATATGGTTGAAAGTCATTATCCAGTGGTATATCAATAATCTCAACCCGCCTACGAGGTATATGACTTTGAGTCTCACTCTAAATCGGAGAGGTAGTGACACTATTACGTAGCTCAAACAGAAGTAAATGAAGCAGGGTTCGAACTGCGGCTCAGGAACTGAGTATGCGGCGCCCAATTTCAACGTGTTCTAGAGCTTTGTAATTCGCTCGTCTAGGCAATCGTCACCAAATAGCGCCTGACGGTTATAAATCAGAAGGAAAACACGAGGGATTGAATACGTTTATTTTTGACACAGCACGAAATGGGACAGTGGACCACAAGCAGACAGGGTAGGCACACCAGCGAGAGAATTGGCGAATTAATTAGATTAAAATGTACATATATACACATAGCAAAATGTCTGAGTCATCGAGATATTTAAGAGATTAACATTAAAGCGAATGGAATGAATATGCACGTGGGTGGTAAGCAATATTCAGTCATACCAGCTCATACAAACCAAGCATACTAGGCACCACCCAACTCTGCCCATATATACATCATGATCTTCAGATTGATCCCTCTTTCTTACTTGTTCCGATAGTGTGCTTAAGCGTTACCACTCGAAACTTATATCGACACATTGATTTCAAACATAAGAATAGATTATATTAACAACACAAAAGAATTATAACTGCGATAAGAAGATGGATAATAAATACTTCAGCATGGTCAGTTAGTAATTTTTTTCAAATACATTTTAGAATGTAATTAGTTTTAAGACAAAACATTTACGTTATAAAAGAATAATTTAACATCTGGCAATAGGAAAGAAGAGGAATGGAGACAGAACATACTTTTTTTGAATGACAAATGTCTGCTGTTAAATTTTATTTCATTAGTGCATATCTATTAATCCATTTGTTTAATAGTCAGATTTAGATAGGAATCTTAAACTATTTTAGATGTTACGAATTTGGCGTTCTACTCTGAAAGCAAAAAATTGGTCAATACAAATGACAATATTTTCCATGTAAGATAAAATATAACCAAAGTATCGTTTAAGGCGCGAGATAATTTCCTTTCTGTATTTACTGAGTCCCGTCTTCAGAAAATTACTTGGAATACTTAGCGACATATTGAATCATGAAACCAAAAATCATAGTAATTGCTAATTATGATATCTGAGAGCAATTATCCAATTCTGCAAACATGTGAATTTTCGATCGATAAACAATCGAATTTTTAGCATAAGAGCAACTAATGTAATTTGAAATACAGTTAGATTATATCTTATTTTGTTTGTATATACGACTAAACTTGGATGTAGGTAAATATACTTTGATACTGACACTATTTTAATGCGAGAATTGTTTTATGTTTCACCAATTAACATGATCATTTTCAAGCAAAATTTTATAGAGATACAGTAGGAATAGTTGGTTTCAATCAGTGAATTGAATGAATAAAGAAGAATACTGTCTATGTATACCACTTGACTTAATATTTTTTTTCTAAGCAAGAATAATATGGCGCTACCTGTGTAATAATGATTTTCAAATTACAAAATCAATTGAATGCTATTCGAGAATAATGCATCCGTCACGCTGTTACATAATAAATTTCATAGTAATTTGTATGACATCAGTTTGAACTTGACGATTGTCAGTATACGATTATAAAATTCTACACCTATTTACTATACAATGCATATATCCGTTTACCCGATCAATCAATAAATCTATGTGTATGGTATACATTTTAATGACACTAGTTGACCTTAGAGAGAAAATAAATTCGGTGTCATAGCTTATTTTAAACTATTATAATATATGAATACAAGAGAAAAGCTTATTCACCCCAAAACTGAAACATATACAATAAATAAATGAAATTCTTATTTTTGAAAGACGAAATCCTTAAAAAAGGAGAATAACAAATATATATATATATATATATATATATATATATATATATATATATATATATATATATATATACAGTTATTGATTATTTTCATTACTACTACTACTTCTACTACCATTAGTATCATTGTTAATTATAGGAGCAAAAGTATTACAAAATATTAAATAAATATGAGTAAACAATACATATTTTCTATGGTTGTTTACATAGTAAACAGAAACAGCATCTATATATAGTTTAAGGAAGACGCCCAAAATTATCTTTCACGTTCATGTCGTTGGAAGAAGAAAACATTTTATCTATGGGAGTGAATAATGTAGTTATAATTATCACTGTTGTTGTTACTATTATTATTGCTGATAATTGAATTGAATTCCAAATAAACATCTGTTTACATGCCAATAGAAATTAATGGAAACAAAAGGTATACAATATGCACTATTCATACAGTAGATATCGAAATAAATTTATGTAAATATGAAAGTTGTTTTAATTGAGAGATTTCGTAGAGATTGGGTTAACATGTAGGAGGTTTGTTTTTAAGCATTGATTTCCGAAGTGGTACCATTTAAACCAATAAGCACAGAACAGCTGATTTTTCCAATTTTACGGTCATATAAGCAGTGTATTCCTAACAGGAGTCCGATAGTGGAATGAAACAGCTGTCCAGTGAACTCTAGCTTCGATGATTCTACAGCTGATGTCAATCTCTGACAAAACGATTATTAAATGGATAACAGTCATAAAACAATTTGTATTGTAAACAAATCAACTACAATAATAGAGTCTAAAGAAGGAATGTAACAATATCCATTTTATGACAACAAAGTCGCATGTACGCAAACGTAACTTTGCATTCTGAGGTGTATGAACGTACGTGACAGATACTTCATCTATACACACACACACACATGCAACAACAATCTCAGATGATCTTCTCATAATCACACTTTATACTGAATGAAATGTTCTAATCAAATAAATCAATATATTAGTTACTTTAAGTAAAATGTACAGAAAAAGTTTCAAAATTTAGTGAAAAATTTTCATAATATTGAATAAAATTTAAAAGAAATGATTTAAGTAGTTTATTATTACATTACTGATACTTTTGTAAGTGATTACAATGTAATTCATGTGACGCATTTTTTTTACAAAAGATTTTTATCAGTAAAATAGTTGATGGAAAGACGTGATGATAAGAATATACAATTTGTTTCATCAAAAAAGGAAATTTTCAATAAATTGGTTAGAGTGCATATAGAACACCAAAATTGAGGATATTATGCATGAAATCAGGTTATGTATATATAGTAAAGGTCTGAGTGAAAAACAATAATGTGAACTATTTTTAATATCATATAAAAAATTAATCTGACAGTAAAATATTGATTGTACTTCACATGGGTGTAAACTGTTTGTCATGCTCGTCACTTGATATGCTTGAAACTATTACGAGTTCACCTTAGTCGATAAATAAGAACAAGACAATGAACCAGTGACACGGTAGGCTACTCTGATCCGTTGCCCCAAACTAACTGACGAAAACGTCTTGATATAGCGTAGAAAGTGCATTCTACAAGCATCCAGCAAACAATCAATCTTCTCAAGCACACAAATTACGTTTATTTATGCATCATAGAAACGTCCTTGGGAGAGTCACAAAAATAGCACACTAAAATCACACATCAACCAATCACAGTCAAGGAACATACTGGTGGTAGGTGATCTCAAGGTCAACTGATCAGCCCATGAATAAAATCCAAAATTAAAACCCTTTCCAAGTCAGTTCTGGGGATCTAACGTCCCCAACACTGTTCTACCGTATAATCGAGGAATCAATGCTGTTGGACAGAAACATTTTCGGCGATTCGATTTATTCGATTATCGATATCTTTAGTGATGTGTTTAGATCTAGCGGTAACATTATGTAAGAATAATGCCTAGGTTCAAACTGCAATTGAGAACCGAATAGAGATAATACGTCTGTTGGTGATAGTTTTAAATAATGTCAGGTTCATTAGCTTAGATACGTTTTAAGCATACATCCTTGAGGTTCTCAGTTCATATTTTTACTGACAGAGGGAGTAGTTGAAAATAAATAGAATGGCAAATAGTTTATGACATGTTGTGGATTAGTGAGAAACGGTTGTATTCCTAGCAAAACCTGCAGGTCATGGGTAAAATAACTAGGTTTCTTAATCTAAAAAATCTCAGCAATCAACAAAATATTCAAATTCGAATGAATAACAACTGAAAAACGCTGATAAAATTCTTTCAGCGTCAGACCATTAAATATACCTAGCAGATTTGAAGTTCTTCAACTACAGACGTTCGTTCCATTGGGATCATGAACCTTCTGTGGTTTGACTTTAAAAGACATAGAACTAATATTCTTGTAATAAGTCCTAAAGATTATCGGCTTACTCAAAATAACAATGGTGAATACAAACTACTGAAGTCAGATAACAAATGATCAGTTGCAGTAACAGTAAATGTATCATCAATAATAATAAAAAATTGAGACTTGAAATAAAATACAAATGTTAATGTACTGATCAAACTGTTTAAACAAATGAACTGAATGTTTCTTATAATTTAAATAAGGTTTGTTTTCGGGAAAGTGTGTGAACTTTATTCGCAAAAATATGATTTCTAACAGTTGTTTGATTATTATCAATCATGTATGAAAATCTTTGAGTCGAATTATTTCACAGAGATAATAGTAGACTAAAAGCAAACTTCACGTTGGATTGAAAAACAAGAAAATTCGTTAAAACTATACCAAAGGGGATGTAATACCGGAAAATTAAAAAAAATATACATTATCCGGTTGAATATTAGCTTGTTTCCTTAATGGGTGTATGTATTCCCAAAAATACTATCGATCTTCTTACTACTTTTAAAACGAAACCAACGCCCAAAATAAGGAAACCAATTTACATATATATATAGTTGATTTACTTGACCTTTGTTTTACCTTGATTTACGATGCCATTCAGATGCTTGTGCTTCAAAATCAGAATTTTGGTTCTGTACAAATCGAAATTGATTCACATAGCCTGGACGGCATTCCTCAGGAGTGTAGTCACCTAATTCAGCTATAAGCAGTAAAATAAAAAAGAATATTAAGGATAAAAAACAGTTTTGGTGCCTTAACCCAATACATAATTTAATAATCTATTAAAAACCTTTCTACAGAACTCTTGAATCTGTGATTAGTTGGTATATAGAATGTTGTAGGCGGACTTCAACTTTAAATGAACCAATATTTTGATTTATTGGACGATCGGTCGGAAGCCTTGGAAGTAATTTCGCTGCTCGTCGGAACTCGTAAGCAATGAGCATTTAAAGTATTCAGGGAGCTGGCATTCTCGTTTTAGAGTCAAGTTACTCATCGTCACATTTAAAAACGTTACTGATAGGCTATCCAGGCAGATTACAAACTTTCACCGGTGCTAATTCGTCAACTAGTAATAATCACCATCATGCTGTCTAATTCTTAATAGTGATCACATTTCATTAAGTTCATCAAATGAGGTGAATAACTAATCCAGTTACTACTCATATATTTAGGTTTATCTAAAGGATTACTAAATGGTTGTTATCAATCAGTAATAATCAGCTTAGGACCTGACACAAATATGCGTTGACCCGAGCTTCTGTACCAAATTTCACAACGAGATCAATTAAAATAGATAATTAGTAAATAAACTCGAACAATGAACTGGTAATGTCAAGGAAGACTTATAATTGAGAATATGGATAGAAAAGAACAAGTGTGGAGAAATACTAGAATTCAAAATCAAGAGGAAGATAAAAAATGAACACATCTGTTCAAGTGTGTCCGATACTCCGTTATGTGGCTCAGTCTCCGCCCACTTATCAACGTTACCAAATATAGCCTAACCAGGTAGTATGCATCTACCAACATTGGTCGAACCAACTGTCACTGACCTAATTGGCTTATACCATAACTTGGTTTGGCCAGTCCTAGCTTTCTTCCAACCCACCAACACCAGTAAACATCAGGCGAAATAAGTAATACATGTCCGAACCGCCTGAGTAGATACAGATTCATTACCTCATCAATTGACTTGTCATCTTTTCCAAGTATCTTATGTCTAGGCTCAACATTCCTCACTCGCTTCACGAAGCATTGCTTTGAAGATACCAATAATCAGAACCTGCAAAATAATCATTTCATTAGCTCTAAAAGTCCACGTCTCATGACCAAAAATTAAAATAGAACGGAATTCTGTGTAGTAAACACTGCCTGTAGTTGAAAGACGGACACTTTGCCTATGTCACTTGTGACATAGGTCGACAAAAGACAACCGAACTCTCTAAATCCATGTAGATATTTTGTCAGACACAAGCATTACGGTTAATATGACTTCCAAAATAAGTGGAGTGGTCGACGTATTTAATTCAAAGGTGAAATTAGTTTCATAAGATTATAATTAGAAGCACAAACTCGAAGTAGAATCAAATAAAAGCAAAAAGCTCAATTCCATGAAAAAAATGAATCCCAGATTCTTCAAATTCTCTACCTGCGTGTTAGGTTCTTTACTAAGCAACTCATTTACAACCTCAAGTCTGTTTCAAAAAAGTTAAGACTAATTCTAAAATCTCTACTGAATTCAGTGCTTAGTTAAAACATTGTGTAAATATCCAATATAATATCACCTCTCAGCGACTAACCAATCCACACAATATCACGTACAAATCGGTTAGCAAAAATATGAAGATAAGATTTTCTCGAAAAAAGCTTTGTGTTACCCAATGACTAAAAACACGCATGGATATATTCTAAGGAAATCAAATAATTTGAATCGGTTAATTGTAGGCCACTGATTTCGATCAATTATAGATTGTTATGTGATGACACACTCGCTTGGATCTTGATACTATATATTATATTTATCTCAGTGATTAGATTAAATATAATTTTACCAAACAACGTCAGAACCATTAAAGTTGCCGAAAAGTGGAAAATCATCGATTGTTTATTTATGGGAATAAAAGTGAATGAGTAATGTGATTATGGCTGCATAGATGAAGATATGTTTCAGAAGTGATATTCATAATATTAAAACCAAAAGTATATTTTTGCTAATTGCATCTGTACTGAAATCTATAATAAAGTCACGAAGTACTTACATTGTAAGGCTAATCCAGCTAACTGAGTTGCAATTGATTTGGGAACAGGAAGACGGCCGTCTAAAATATCTTTACGTATTTGTAAGAAGAACTGATATCTGAAAGATATACGGGAAAATAAACAATAATTCATACATGGTATTACTTTGGAGAAGAAAATCAAACTGTATATGACAGAATAAACTGTGAAGCATTGGATTTTGGCTCTGTGACTCAGATGTATTTATTTTTATTGGCTAAGATACCCAAAGGTAAGTAATGCTGTTGATTCCTTGAACGATAATAGGGTGAGAACATCATTTTAGTGCTTTGCTTGATTTTTTAATCCTTCATCGAATAACATCAGTTACTGCTCTCAGATATACAAGAACAGTTTTTAAAAATCCACTTAACTTGATTAAATATACGCCAAACAACAATAATGAATTACACTTGTCAGCAGAGTAGATGAAACTTCGGAAATGAAAGAATCATTTCACATTTTTATCTTCATACTACGGTGCCTGTATTTTCAAAAAAAGATTATTTATTTAACATTTACCTGTAAAATTATGAATCGAATAGCAAACATTTATGGATTTACTAATTTAGTATATGAGATTATTCTAAAATGAACTATTTTTGTAAAACCAACAATCTTTGAATATACTACTGAGAATAAAAAACAAACTATTAGCTACATTGAATGTCTGTATTCAAAAGTCATTATATATGAACGTGTTCATCATGAGATATCATGAGTTTCAGCTGTCGGATTCCTATCACTAATAAGTTTTTTGACTGTTGAGGAAGTAAATTTTTGATTTTCTGATAAATTTTTAATTATTTACTTAAGTTGTCTTCAAATGGTTACCTTATATATCTTAGACTTTACAAACTTTATATTTCTTAATTGATTAAAATATAACAAAACAAAAATTACATTTGAAATTACATTATGGTTTTATTAAACTAACTCTCTTAAAAATGTTTAAATCAAATTGCGCCTGTTTGTGTGTTAGAGAGAGAGAGAGATTTCCTTGACACTATGAGCAGGTATCGTGACTACAAAAATGTATTATTGTATACTGTTTTACATAAAATCTTTAGTTCAAAACTTAACTAGAGAACTTACTAGTGGTACACAACAATCAAATCAAATCACCAAAGTGGTAGTTATTTAACTAGTTGAAAGTGAATTGTGACATTATTTAACATTTAGAATACAATTTTTCTGTTTAGTTCGCCATTATTTTAATACCGATTTATACAGTTTTTGATCAAATTTAAGTGTCAAACCGTTGATCAATATTATTGTTGTCATAGCCTGTTGCGCTAGTCTTCTTTTTTTATCAATTTCTACTTTTACTTAGTAAGTTAAGTTATGATATTTACTTCAATGTTATCGCCGGCTCATAAATTGTCTTGGTCGGTTCAATACTTTACATATATCCTTATAAATATTCTTGTATATTAGAGTAAAGCCTGATGAAGATATGAGTGGAGACAAAATTGTTTGTTTATGTGTTATACTAATTTAGACTTAACGGTATTAATAAACGAGATCAATAAAATTCAGTTAGATTTATCAGCTCAACCATATTTACCATATTAACTACCCTTGAACCAATCAATGAATAGATTATTATACAGCGATGAAACTTAATTTAATAAACGTCACAGAATGCAACGACAATTCATTCGACCTAAGTGCAGTGTCTGATAAAATATATTCCTGAAAAAAATACCATTTCATTCTTAAAAACTGATGAGCTGAATGAATTTAAGACCTGGTGAAAAAATCCACTAAACCTGATTTGTCAAGGCTGAGAAAGCATTCAAGTCAAATAATTACCTGATACAAGTTTGATAGTAAGAAGGAACTTGAAAGAATGTAGGAATGGTTGTAAGTACTTTAGAACTTTTTTCCATGCAATATATTTACTTATTCAGAGTAGTAACACTAATAAACATTAAATCTATTTGGTTTAATTTTAAATATTTACGATTTTAGAACGTACTCTAATGATAAGTAGTAGTTGGTTGAACAATATGTTGTTAAGAAAATAAAAAAATTTAGTATGAAAGTAACTAGAATGAAACTGGATACAATCCTATTGAGTTTTACTAACTTTGTTAAAGCATCAGATATGTAAAGTCAAGAATTTATTTCTAGTATAAGTCATTTCGCTTTAATTAGTAAGCATTATGCGATATGATCAAAACAGTGTTACTCCTATTTTTAATCATAATCAATCGAATTATACAACATTTTCTGTTCATAATAACAGTCCGTGCATAAATGATAGCAGTTCAGACAACTGCATTGAAAATTTGAGTTTTTAGGAATAAAGTTTGTGAGTTTATGCCTTCTAGCACCAAATTAGTGAAATATTTATGTTGGAGATGTTAGATCCCCAAAACTCGCCTGATAAATGCCTTATTTGGGATTTTACGTTTGCCAGTATGGGCTGACCAGTTGACCTTGAGATTTCAATTCCCACCAGGAAAATCCATGGCTGTGATTGGCTGCTGTGTATTTTAGTGTGCTGTTTTCTTAACTGTCCCAAAGACGTTTCTATGGTGTATAAATAAACGAGAGTTGTATGCTTGACTGTACTGTGATTGCTGGGTGTTTGTAGAATATACTTTCTACGCTTACAAAGCCTTTTATCTTCTGCTTTGGATTCATGGTAGCCTACCTGGACGCTGGTAACTGTCTCGTTCGCGTTTATCGACTAAGATGAACTCGTAATAGCTTCAAGCGTACCTAGTGACGAACTCTACAATTTAACTTTCTGCATTTTATTTGATTGGGTCGTCTACCATATAAATAGAAATTATGCATAAAAGATACATTTGATATAAAATTGTACTATATCTTATAAAAAAACAAATTTAAATTCCTTAGTTAATCCAACATTGTCTCTTCCGTATAATTAACAATATATGAGATGGTAAAGAAATTCATCTCAGATAGATAGTTTCTTAACAAATGTGCTTACGAGTGACGATCTTCGAAAAGACATTGTCAAAATTCTTGCAAAGCACCCTGATTAATAGTTCATTTATATCGAATGTGAAGCAGCTATCCACAGAAGACAATAGACAATGATCAAGCAATATTGCAAGTTGGTTGATGTTAGATATGTCTCCCGATAAATTTTGGCTCAATAAGTCGAAGATGAAATACTCACCTTGAGGCTTGAAGGTTCCTGGTTCGAACCTTAGAGTGATTATAGTTAAGTGCTGATGAGGACTTTCATACTAGGATGAAACGCGAGTACAAGGCTTCCTGGTTTTCTATGATTATTTAACTTAGGTTGGTTCATAATCTGAATAATAATAGCTACTAAACTGTAATTTTATTTCATTCAATTCATTCAAAAGTATTTTGAAATACATGTAATTCAAAACTGAATGCGTCTATCACGAACTAATACTAGTTAAAAGCAGTAACTCATCAATGATAATAGATATCGATTGTACTGTATTGTAAGTGTAAATCATGCTATTCTGACTAAATAGTTTAAGATTATTCAAATTTAATATTAATAACTTCGATTTCGCGCTGAATCAAGAGTGTTACATGGTTTCAAGGGATTTTTAAAACACTGTCGATTTACGACGAAAAAAAGATAACCCTTAATTCATATGGTAGTTGAGTAGAACTATCTAGATTAATAGTATTATCATAGTATTACAAACTGCTGCATCAATCATTATTGATAAAAAGAACTTGAGAAAAGCTTAACAAATGATAACACAAATGGAAATCAATACAATTCAACTTTTGATTTTTGGTAAGTATTGATGTAAAAGTAATCATATTCATGATTATTTAATCTCATACTGTGTGCAGTGGTGATGCACATATAAACAAATGAATAAATGTGGATTAGAATGGTTTGTTAACCTACATCAAGACATTTTATAAAAAGAAACACATTGATCTTGAGTTAAATCAATTTTTTGTCAACAAAAACAAAAAGTATATTCATCTCATCAAAATGATTAGCAGACTTGTTTACATAATCATAATAATAATAGTAATAATAATAACTGAAACAATCATCGATATAATGTAAAATATTTGAGAGATTTTACACTTCATTTCAATGTAATTCGATTACAGTTAATTGTCATTTGTGTTGTTTGGGAGAGAGCAGGTTGCTATTTTTCAATAGAAAATTTCCTTGAATGGATTATTATGGTTTATTTTTAGAAAAGTGAAAGAGAGAGACCACTTATGACACTAAGATTTACAATTGAGTTCACAGCCTGAAGTGATGATCATGAACTCGATTGTAAGAAAACGTGTATTTAGAATGTATGGCTTGATAGATTTAGGAGTGCGAGAAAGTAACTGATCATGATCTTTTATTTTCAGTTGATGAAAATAGTTTGTATGTTCTGCATAAAACAATAAATTTATATGAACAAATTATATGAAAGTTGAGACAAAGAGTAAAGAGGTTTTGCTGACAATGAAAATGTTTTATTCTACTATATGTAAGGTTCCGATTCTAGTTTATAATTTTTGTTTGGATTTCTGTTCATCAATTAATTGATAAACTATGTTTTCACCCATAAACAAGTAGTTTGAGTACCCTAAATGCATCCACATTTTACATTGTTGTATTATTTAGAATACATATCATGTATGAACGCAATAGAAATTAGCATAAAAACAATTGTTTTCATATTACAAATTATAGAGAAATCATTGCTTTTAATGAGGAGTACTGTTGAATCAAAACAAAATGGTATTGATGTGTTTATTTATAAATTCTAAACTGATCTCCTACATTCATCTTCATTAAATATCATATACATGAGATTTTAAAGCAGTTTTTATCAATAATATTGTATTGTTATGGCATTTTATTTCGAATACCTACTAGATCGACAATGTATATGGATAAATAAGCATAAATCTTTATTATTAATGTACACCGGCTTGTAATTGACTTGATAACAAAATAATGTATAGATGTGCATAGAGATTTGTGAACTACAAAACAAAGTATCGTTGTTTTAAGCAAATTGTATTGTTTAATTTATATTTATATAAGTATGCATACTCCATCACGAATAGTTCGATTTTAATTTTTGACTTGTCAAGAAATGAGTTGATATAATAAATACATTTCACAAAACATAGAATAAATATTTATATCTATACAGTGTTTAAGAAGTGATCAGAATAGAGTTCAATTAGTATTGATTTACTGTTTCATTTATTTTGAGAGACGGAGAATATTATAAATTGTGACAGATAAATGGTACCAATGTTGTCGTAATTCAACAATCTTTATTCAACAGACACTCATATCTGTTGGAAGCATCTTAAAGAAGAAAGAGCTTAAGAAAAAAATACATACATACATATTATCACATCTGCATGCAGTAATGATTTCTCATTCTTTTTTTATCTATCATGCTCTTTGATTTAGAAATATTTTCACTCTTATCAAATTGTGAAGAGAGATTTTTCAAGACATAAAGCAACTGTTTAATATCTTAAGATATTTCTTGTTGTTTTTGGAGGATAAGACAGAATTTAAACATTGGTTTTAGTATTTCATGCTGAAAAAAAACATGTTTTAATTTATGGCATTAGAAAAATACTTGTTCACTACATCGACTGTATTTCAAATTCTTTTTCAACCTGTATTCAGTATTCAGAGAGATGTATATTTGAGGCTAGCTGTGGTAAAATACATTGAGAAGATAATATAAGTATGATTACAGAGCTGTAGATTGATTTGACATTGGCCTATATGACACCAGACCAGATAATTAAAAAAAACATCAATTATTGTTGTAATAATAGTGTGGGTTTTTTTAAATAACGAAAAGATGTAATCAAAAATATGTGAAAATTAATAAAATATCTAATTTTAAGATATAGAAGGGATTCGACTGAACTATTGAAATTGATTTTTAACGACATCATCTTCAGTCTGTAATTAGATATTTTGGAAGTTGGACGTACAATCTCTTATTTTGAGCTGAAATCTATCACAACATCAACTTTTGGAAAATTTCTATTGAAAGGAATTATGTAGTGAATTACTGTACCAATAAGGTATTCAACACGTAGTTTGGAGAATCATTAAAAATAACTGTTTTGCACTCGATGGTGCTTGCTTATCGCCCCACAAAATATCAAGCTCCAGAATATGAAATCTTACAATATTATATAGGTTAGAGATTTGTAATCTAATTATCCATTTTCTCGGCTTAAGCCAATCCACAATACAAAGGCGACGCTAATTCATTCAGAGTCAGTCACTGCTGATTACATTATGTTGTATTGTAAAGTATGTGGATTTGGAAATCTCCATTCTGTGTTCATTGTGAAATCCAGAGGTTTTGAATTCGATTTTTAGTGATATTATGCATTTTAAGTGTTGAGATGTTTCAAACTACAATGAAAAACTTGTTTCGTGCTTCACAGTTTTTGGTAATTCTGCGGTTGATGCCAATTCGTAAAAAAAAACAATTTTCCAGTCAGTTTAATTTCTTAAAGTAAATTTCACCTGATAATTTACATGAGAATGAACTTTTAAATGGACAATGATTTAAAAAAAAAGCTAGAACTATTTTCTAATATATAATTACGTTTAGGGATTAGATTACGGGAAAGAGTTGACATACAGTACTTTATGAGCATCATTTTTTTTGGCTAAACCGGTCAAAGAGTTTTGCAAGGTAACCGTGGAGAAATGTTTTTCAAGACTATTGTTTTAAAGTCAGCATTCTTGAGTTTCTTAACATACCATTTTAATGTATGACAAGAAACACATAAAATGTATGCTATAAACTATCTGTCAGTTGCTACTAATCAGAATAACTTTAAAAATTCACTTATAATTTACAAGTTTATGTACCATTTTTTGTTGTGTGCACTAATCTCATGATATCATATCTACAATGGCGTTTGAAACAATCGAAAAATCAAACACTTTCTTCACAAAACTCCTTGTTCCATCACAATCAATTTACACGTTTTTACACATCATTGTAAAATGTATTTGAAATCACAAAGAGATAAATCAGTTTACACTGCATAATGATTAGAACATTAAACTAAACTACACAATTATCATGAATAAACAAAGTATATAATTTAAAAATGAACAAAGACACAATGAATTTAATCTTCTTCATACAACAATATGAATGGATTAAACAGTTGGCTGTTTTTTTTTGCAAAGAACTTGAATTTATGAGTTAAAATTAATCTCGTTTTATTTCAAAAATTATCAATTTTTTATTTAAATTACCAGGGCAAGAACAGTTTTGTGATAATATGCAAAAATATTAACTATGTTATTGAATTGGATTAATTCAAATTATCTATTGTATAAAATAAACTGGAGTTATTTGTTTTCAAATATATGGAACAATAAAAAAGCATGTAAATAAATTTATTTAACTTAGACACAGGAATTTTGAATTGAAATTAATATTACCAAATAAAAAAATTCATCAACTACTACTAAGTAGACATTTTGGATAAAAAAAAACGTTTGTACAGTCACGAAGAGATTATTGTAAAAAAAACAATCGGTTTATATAGATGGACAATATAATATTTTGTTAAGAATAGTAACTGACCCGTGTGTCGACTTATGTTTTGCTGTCTAATCATTGTTGTTTTTGTAAAACATTTTCTCCTAACTACTAAGTTTTTGATCATTGTAATTAAGAATGAAGACTTAGTAAGAGTGATGAAAAATTTGCACGTAAATCATCTGATGAACAAAATGTCATTCATTCTGACAGATATCTTGTTGCTCATTCCCATGATCATGTTGATACAATCAATTAAATTTGAAAGACGCTAGATGTCATCATAGGATAATACTTTCAAAATTTATCTAAAATAAGTAGTCTCACTGGATTTTAATTGCAATTGACCATCTAATAAGCAGTTTGCGGGGAAACTCTGAATTTAGGTCCCGTATTAATTGGGACTCGACATCAAGTTTTAATTGAAGTCTTCAAGAAAGTGGTATTCTTTATGGAACTCAAATCGCAGACACCAGTGAACATTAGTGAAATAATATCCTCTAATGTCAATTTATATTACAGTATTGTAACTATTAATAAAGCTACTAATAATGGACGATAAAATTCACATGTCACTATCCTGTAACCTAAGTAATTATTCAAACATTATGTGAATTAAAAATAAGGAATTTTAATGTCAAACTAGTAAAAATGAAGATCAAATATCAAGGAACCGAATGAACAGTTATTTGTAGACTGAACCTGATCTTACTACTATGAATTTTATGTAGGTGGTAAACGATTTATTAACTGTTCAAAAAGGTAAGCCAATTGTTATATACCTTAATTATCTTTAATTGTATTAGGTACACCAGATGCTAAGGGATCTGCATCATGCAAACACATAATATGAATGAAAATCACTCAAGATCTTGACATATCATGCCCAATGAGCATATGTTTAGTACTTTTCCTGTACTTAAAAAAATATTTTGAGCGCATTAAGCTTTTAAGGAAAACGATTATCAACTACTTTCAAAACAATATCTGAAAATATCTTTTAAAGGCGACGCTTCAAGTGAGTCTTTTATCTCGCTCAAAACAAGTTCTATATTCACTATCTAGGTGTCTCTGATCAAGTATTCATTTTCTCATTTATCTTTATTTACCTGTGTTTATCAACTGTTTCTTTACAAATAGCCATAATAAAATACCGATATGGTTTTGAAGCCAGATTCTCACACACTTTAGTCAAAGCTTTTATTTTATTACAGACTATGAATAACTAGGAGGATATTGTAGTAAATGCTATATCTGCCGTATATCATGAAATATGAACACGAATGTTTACATCTATAATCTTACTATCTCAAAATCGATTTTAGTACATGAGATCAAAACTGGCATTACACGTTCAGAGCAATATACTAACTTTATGCTTATAATAACCTAATGATTAAATATAATATTCATTTTAGATGTTATCTTGTTATCAGTTATTGCGTAATGAATATTTGCTTGTCGGAATCCTAATATTGGTGAGTACCTTCGTTTAAAGCCGACAACATTATCAACCTGACTTGACAATATAGTAGCAATAAAAGAATATTTTATCCATAAATAAAAGTAGATGACAGTTTAACGGAAATGACTATTGACTAGCTCACACTTACTAAACATCTAAAATACAAAAAATGAGACTGTCTGTTGTCTTAGTATACAAGTGGCAAAAAGCAATGGTGAAAACAATGCATAAACCTTAACTGAAATTCACACACATAACACCAAGATTAGAAATCAAACTAAGCAAATGATTGTGTGTGAAATCTTAACGAACTACTAAAAACAAACTGGATTATTTCTTTGTCATAAGCTAATAGTAAATTATTTAAACATTTTAAAAGTTTAATTCATTGGTAAACTGACAAAGTCACACGATTCCATATTATAACGAACAAGGTAAACAAAAGTTTGAATAACATTTTCACACTAGACAGCAGCTATTTAATTCTGTTTATCATTATTGATCTATGAAGAGGTAGAACATTCTCAGTATACTTCCAACAATTATTGTAAAGCCAAAGAAATATTAGGCACCGAAGAAGCTTAACAATATGTTAGTTAGAATTAAAATAGCTTGGATGTCATGCATTAAATATGAATAATGAAGATAGAAAAGTAGCCTGTAAAATCGTGTAAAAGGACAAATGTTATAGGATCAATAAAAGCAACGCAACTATTTGTAACCAGTGTTCATGGGTTATTTTGCATGATAATTACTGGATAAGACTTTCACGAACAAGATTAACTTGTTGTGCCTAAAAAAAAGGAAATTCATGAATTATGTTAGGGTTAGTGTGATGGGGTCATTAACTTCGGAGGAAGTTGAATTATCTAGTTGGACTATTATTCGCCTATGTTGTCTGTAGGACCAGTGAATGATAGCAGGGGAAACCTCAATGCTTCTCCTAATGAGAAGACGAAGATAGCAAACAGACTAATTCTCTGTTGTACTGCTTTCATTCATAATTCAAACCTCATACTATATGATATACACTTTAAATACGTGACCGAACAAAAGCACAAATATTACGATAAGTAATACAAAAACAGCAATAAGAAAATATTTGATGATAAATATGAAATGAATAAGATACATGATAACGGTTAATGAGTCAAACAAAACTTACAAAAATTAAAAAGATAGGAACATAGTAATCCAAGCATTTAAAACTTATTCAAAAAAAAATAAACAGTTATTTTTTGTATGATAGTTCCCACAATCCAACCTCATTCAAATCCTCTCCGGTATGGCAAAATCAAACCAAAGAAATCGTGTTTAACCAATTTTAAATGATCTAAAAATACTGTTGATTTTCATGATTAATAACAAATGATCATTAGAACTTGTGATTCCGATTATTGAAAGTCACACATAAGCGAAGTGATGTGTCAAGATATGCTAAACTTAGTTGTACGATATTAATTAAACAAACACAATATTTCAGGCATGGATGTTTCACATATTCAAACTAAGTGTGAGAGTTCACTTTTAGGTCTCGTGTAAGCTAACCGTCCTGGGTTCATATCTAAGTGAGAGTATAGGTCCACACTACTGAAGATTTCCAAACTAGAAGAGGACAGATGTACATTGTGTGTTAGTTTGTGGTGGCAAATGTCAACGTTCTGCAGCTTCGTAATTCACTCGTCTAGGCAATCGTCACCAAATAACACCTGACGGTTATAAATCAGAAGGCAAATATGAAGTGTTGAATTCGTTTATTTTTAGCACACCACAAAATGGACCCGCAGACTATAAGCATGCAGGGCAGGCACGCTAGCGAGAGAATTGGCGAATTGATGAATGAATTAATAGGATTAAAATGTTCATACATATACATAGCAAAATCTCTGAGTCGAGATATTTAGGAGATTAGCATTAAAGCGAATAGGATGAATATGCACGTAGGCGGTAAGCAATATTCAGTCATACCAGCTCATACAAACCAGACAATAATAAAAACCAATGGTACATAAAATTTACTGCTGTACGAGGGGCTTGGTTAATCGAAAGGCCTAATCAAATTAAATATGAACGAACTCAAATGTATGTGGAGGCACTACAAGTTCTTCAACTGGCGTTTTTCAGATTTACCGAGTCACCAAACTGAATTAGAGTATTTTCATAACGATTCTAATCTACCCTCATAGTTTCTTTTTATATTATCACAATTAAATTAATTTTCAACTTGATCTGAACTTTCTTCAACCGAACACACACGCACACTCAGTACAAAATAAAACAATGTAACACATTTTACGTAAAATCATTCGATCATACATAAATTATTAAATACATTTCGTTATGATTTAGTTCACACAAACATACATGGATGTTCTTAACAATCTAACTATTACAGAAATACAGGTTGACTATACACAGATGATAATTTATTCGAATACATGTTAAACATTGCAATCAAAAATTTATTTTAGCGTTTATACTTAAGTACAAGTTCCAATGGATTATATCATGCATTTTAAAATGCATAAGCAGAAGTTATGTGTAGATAATGTGAACATAGTCGTTTTTAATAAACAGTGAATCAAAACAATCTTTGATAAGCTCACTAATTTACAAATAAATGAAAATTCGAACACATTTTATCGCAAAACGATTTTTTTTTTAATATTTCTTACTACAAAAAAAATGGTATATTGATTGATTTAATCACTTATTTATTTAAATTGCTTTCTAATGAAGCATGAAATTTGGAACTGTTATTGTAGGATAGAGATATTTGCATTGAGTTACATTAACTTATAAAAAAAAACATTCCACTCACAGACAAAATTTTCTAAATAAATAATTACAGAGTACACGCCAATTTTATAAAACTACATACACGATGGCAATATTCGTTTTGAAACATTTTAGTACACATTCTTGTACGAAAATAATCAGAAAACTTTTAGTCAAAATGATCGTGTAACAACAATGTCAATAGTAAAAGTGTATGAGATAAACGTGCATCTGATTGACAAAAATTGTGTAATCGAAAGTGATATCAGTTTACGGAAGACTAGTGGGTATGAAAGCATATTCGTAATTATAACCATCCATCAAGTAGGGACACAGTTCCTTTTTATTCAGAGAAAAGTATTAGCAAATGATAAAACTATTCAAATCTATCGAAGTGGTCACATTAAAGGAATGCTAGATTTTGTTTTTCTTTTGTTGATAGTCAGTCAGTCAGATGCAATGTTAAACTTCGTACGTAAGTACATCATTTCATGTTGCCATACCACATTAGCACAGAGATATAATTGTCAATTCAAATCCAATAGTAGAAGAGGTTGTAAAAGTATTAGAAGTAATCGGAGAGGTTAGGATTAGAAGATATTATTCAAGAAGTATGATTCAGTGAGAAAAGTTTAGAAAGTCAAAACTAGAGGGGTTGAAGAATACAGAAGATTAGGATTTGAGAGAACTCAAAGAATAAATGCACCTGCGCCATTGCAAACGATTTTGAGCCATGTCATTCAGGGTATCTGACCATCGATTATTATCATCTCGCGGACCCCAACCAGGTAGTCGACAACTACCGTCATGGCTAAGTCCATGTCACTAATTAAGGAATCAAAATAGGAGTAGATTTATCATAATAAATTGATCAAAACAATATACGGAGTATATTTGTCGTACAAGCTACAATTACTACATCCAGTGGTATAAGTACAAAAAATGTGTACTAACTGTTTACTTATATCAGTAGAATGTTTTGTTTAATAGCAATTATGACTGTCATTTACAGCCGTGACAAAGCAGCAGAGCACAAAGTGTAGATGATTAGTCAAAAAGAGATATCAGTGAGAAGATAGGTCAATCTAATTACCAAATGTCCGTGAACAGGTGTTAGATAAGAGCAGTTATTTATTTATTTAAACATCTACAGATTGGTACAAACGGGAGCCTAAGTATTTGTGTGCCATACAAACCATTGAATTTCTGTGTGGGCTGGGATGCTGCCCGACTGCCCAAACCAAAGCAGTTGGTTTCCTTAGAGTGCCACTCCCTAGTCCTTAGACCTACAGATCTAACTCACAAGGCAATTAAGCTTTTTCATGAGATACAGTCCAAATGAAGCGGCCAAGAATAGGTCAACATGCAGTTTGTTCCTTCAGGGTCCTGGAGCCGACTCTTCTAGGTGGATCCTCTGTACCTAACAAACTTGTTTAAGAACCGAACATCCATTTCTCGTACTCGTGATTTCGCTAACAACACGTATAATACGAGCAGAACTTCCCTGTCAGTGGTCATATACGAGCATTTCAAGAGGGAGAACCGACTCTTCCCACCAGGGCATTAGGGATAAAAGACAACCTACTTAATGCAGACGAATACGAAATGCAATTGACTTTTTTAAGATTTTATTATATGATAGATAGATAGATAGATAGATACTTGATTCAGAATACTGTACTTCTACACACTGAAAGATATTTCATTCAAAAGTTACTAACAAGAGATTTGTTGATTATCTACAACTAACTGGAATTTATACTCTGTAATTTTCTTAATGTAGTCAAAAATGAAAAAAATTATGAGTAATTAATTAATTACAGGCTTAAACCGATGTTCATAATCACTGAAACTAGTAGATGTGAATTTAATGATCAAAGTCAAGTTAACTGATGATATTATGATTGTGTTAAGACCATGTTTAATCGGGGATTACCTCAAAATGAAATGTTATATAAAGTATCTATATGATGGGAGTATTTATTAGTTAATTAAATAGAGTGTAGATCACATTACTCTGATACATCCGTACAGCGAAGATTAAGACAGATATATTCATTCACTGTTTACCTGTAAAATGTTAGGTTCTCATTATCCCAACCTATTTTATCGCTTTTGATTCTTACTCAATAACCTGAGTACATATTTCAAATACTTGTCTTTGAGTTAGATTTTTTGTGTAATGAATACTAATATTACTGAGTATAGTTTGAGCTTATAACCGAATGATTGAAAGCCAACTGCTGTACCCATTAAGTGACTGTTTCTATGTTTATTTGTAGATATACCGAATTAAACAATAATTTATAGTTATATTGGTAGTCAGATACCTAACAGTTAGAAAGTATAAATTAATGATATGTCACATTTCTTTGGAATTGCGTAGAGGTGCATATAAAGTGTATTATGTGATGGTTTGACTGACACACGAATTGAATTACTGATAAATTATTCAAGATTTTTATCACTGGCTGAGAATTGGCGTAAAAACAATCAAGATTAACAACTTTAGAATGAAACTTTTTGGTGTTGTTTGCACACTACTTCAAAAAGAGATAATTAAGACATGAAGTGATTACAGCATTATTTAGTTATTAATCGTGAATGTAAGAGACAACATTTTCTTACATTAGTCAGTTAGGAACAAGCTAGACTACTTTTATTTGACATCATCAGCGGATATTCATCTCACATAGTTTTTCTATGAGATCTTTCATCACGGTATGATATTGAGCAAAAAACTATCATTAACTTCAAGGTCGATAACAACAACACTCATCAACAAAATCCATTTAATAAGAACTCATCTATTTTGGTTCATTTGTAACAAATTTAACAAAATCTCATTGGTAAGCTAATGTATGTAAAGAAAAAAATTCATTAAATTAAATTAAATTCAATGAGAACTTTCAATCGTGCTCAGTATTTAGATAATACTTTGCACAATAGTTGAATATTATTTACCTTGTATACTCTTCCTGAAGCCATACTGGGTCAGGAACGTAGAATTTGACACGGAACCAAAATGTAAAAATTGCTTCACCTTGAAAATGAGAAAATGAAAATTAACGTTTGTTGTGTAAGAAAGCTTAATGATTTTCTAGTTGAAATAGGCCTAGTTAACAGAGTAATAAATGTAATTTTCAATAAAGATAATGAATGGTGTTAGGTGGTGCCATCATGAAAAAATATATATCCAGAAACCACAAAGTATTAATTTGGAAACATTACAAATTTTTGGTAACTCCAATTGTTGTGGGTGTATAAATCGACAAAAAATTACTTTATCTGAATATAAAATACACCTATAAATAATATGGTTTTGAAGAGGAAGATAAATGATAAATTCACAGATGCTAAGATTACAAGTCATAAACTTATTACGGAATGCTATGAAGTTTTAAAAAAATTCTAGTTGACATATACAAGTTAGATGAACTAGGTCAAGTCAAACAGTCAAAAAAATTTCCCAAGATTAATGTAAATTCACTCTGTCATTTACTTCCATCTATTTAGGATGAGATGATATGTATTGTACTGTTTTTTGAATGATCTTTACATCAGCTTATATTAACTAGAATGGTTTAATGGACTGAGTACCTATCTTTTGAGCTCACGTTTAACTTTACGGCCAAAATGCGTTTAATAACACGGAAAGAAGCAGGAACAGTATAAAAAATATCATGAGAGTTCCCGAAAAGAAATTGTAACGTGTGGTATATGATTGACCAAAAAAAGACAATGTTAAAATTCAGTTTAGTGTCCCTGTTGATTATCTATAGCTTCTCAAGTTTAATATGAAAACATAACTTTATCACTTATATTTGTAGTTGGAATATACATGTATTGAATGTATTTAGATAAACTGTTTAAACTGTCATATCTCAAATCACCACGGTAAAGGGAAAAAACTTGCAGAATGGTGAGCAGAAGAAAAAAAAATGATAATATCACCTTTGACGGGAAATTAATAACAGAAAATATGATTGGTAATATATATGATAGTACAAATTTTATAATTTGGAAGAGGTTATTCAACTATACTACTACAGTCAACTTTGTTCCTCGTCATTCACATCCTATAACCATAGATTACGGTTATCTTGTGAACTTTAATTAAAGGGATTTGAGCTCAAGTGCATGTTCTAATAAATAACGATTTAATTTTTGATATGATACCTTCATTGGAGTGTCAATAGTGACAGAGACTCAGATAACTAGCCTTATCGTAGATCATCCAGCTTGCCCAAAAGTAAACAATATTTATAACTACAAACATTATCCTAGTAGCCTTAGTTTCATAATACATGTAGTTATGAAATCTTTAAGGTAGGATTACTAGTATTTCTCGAATCACCGTATAGAATTTTTAAGTGAATACAATGTAGAATATCTTACTAATGATGAAAAAAACCAGCTTCACAGTGTATGTAGAAAAATAATATTGTTTACTATGTAAGTGAATTAGATAGGTTGTGTTAACTTTACATTACATGTTAAATGGTCTATGCAAAAGTGTAGTTTACATATAACAGAATTTATTAAAATAAAACACATGTTTACCTCAAACTAATACATGTGCATAACACAAATGGTAACAAAAATATAAACTTGTATTCACAATATGGATAGATTCATAAATGAATCACATAACAGTGGTGGAAACTGAAAAAAGCAAGGTAAGAAAAACTTGTCATCCATTATCAACAGTCTAAATTTAAAGTGAAGGCATGACTTTATTTGGGATAAACTATCATGGAAATCATAAACGCGGAACTTTCTATTTCTAATCACTTTCCTTTTGTGAAGATGTATCAAAGACAATTGAGAGTGATACTTTGAAAGAGCTTTTGTGAAGCTCAACTGGTTTCATTAAATCGTGGTGTATACTACTCACAACGTGGTTTATAAGTGGTATGCAGCGGAGGGTTGCACAGAGGTTAGTGCTGAAGGAAAAAGTGTCGGATCCGGATGTATGGCGCGACTAGTGTTTCGAAAACTATCAGATATGTGGAAGGAGGTAGCCAAATGAAGTCTGAACCTTGTCTTCTTTAAATACATCTTAATGTCTTCATTCATTGCAAAACAATACTAAATGAATTATTTGTGAAAACCGTATTGGTTCAAATATTGATGAATATTCTTATAATACTAAATAGTTATTACATCAACAGAAAGTAGGTCAATGCCCTTTTGAGATCATTTCAAATAGTGTTTACAAATTTACACGTACTTTCTAAAGTAGGTATATGGGAAGGACTGATTAAAGAGTTTGTACAAATATTTTTTAACATACTATGTTGATGTTTGGCTAAACAATAAGTCCTCATATTTATGAAAGGCAGGAGCTGATTATGTGCGGTACACAGAGTGAATATCTTTAAAACTTAAAAAGTAATTTATAATCAACGAAAGACGTGTTTACATTCCTTTCCGGAAATTATTTGAATGAGGTATTTTTCACCTTAACTATATTTACAGAGGTAGAATTGTTTGTATCAGTTGTGATTCCAGTTCTCCCACTTAATAAGGATAAATTTTCAGTTAAGTTTGCAATAACCGTAACTATACTGCATAATACTAGTCTCATGTCCTGGTATGTCAATTTTTCGTTTGAAATCCATCCAACTGAAGTACATTAAACTTTACTTCTAAAGACGAATATATGAAATTTCAAATGTTTCATCAACTAACTTGTAAAACTGGTAGTATGAGTTAATTACATCTATTATAAATTTTCGTGTAAGATCAAGCAGCCGACATTACTTTGACTAATAAGATTTTACAAACTTACACTTTACCATTTTCTAAAGTGAATAAGATTACTTCAGTCAAATATCTTACCTAATCGAAATATTTTAGCCTAAAGACCAAGACTTGGTCAAGCAGAGGTATGTAATCATAACTAAAAGAATGTTTAATAATTGTCGATTTGATTAATTATTTTACCTTATAAACTAGCAAAAGAAAAATATTTAGGTTATTCAATGAAACTATCCTTCCAACTTAAATATGTATCATAATTCAGTAGCCAAGTTGATGGCAAACTGTGACTATGTACAAGTTCAATGTTTTTTCAATCGATCATTATCCACGTAAACTTGAATTTTAAAAAAATATTTACCGTCAACTATTTAGATAATTCGCTGCTCCTGACTGTTGATACCATTGCTGAGTTTAGTAGAGACAACTACTTATATGAACTCTATTAGCACTGAACCCGATATTTAAAGATTGATTTTTGGTCATCCTATCTTACTTATAATAAACTAGTCCATCCAGATCAACTAGACGTGTTCAGACAGTTTGGAAAGGCTTTACTTCTGTACATTGCGGTGACTCAAGCGTATCGGTGAAAAATCAAACTCAATGTACGTATCATTCTAATAAGATTAGAAAAATGATCGAATCTACGTAACCGGCTGAAATATATTCAGTTTGTTTACCGTTAAAAGATATTGCATTACAGGGTTGGGAGAGTGTTAAGTTACACATTTGAAAGCATGGATCGATCAGTGTTAGATTTCAAATGTGTAACTTAACAATTTTCACAACCCCGTAATGTAATTAGCTTTGCTCATTAGTGAATAAGTGCGTGAGGAATCTTCTCCGAGTCGTGACCAGTGAAGTTCAACCTGTTCGGGTGTAGACAGTAACTACCAAAGGCAGTGTATGAGGTTGCACAAGACCGTGAATTGATCCAAGTTAGATACCTGTTCTGTGGTCCAGAGGTTGGGCGTTCGCGCGCAAGATCGAAGGTCCTGGGTTCGAATCCTGTGAGGTGTAGGAGTCGTGGATGCGCACTGCTGAGTCCCATACCATGACGAAACGGTCGTCCAGTACTTCCAGGTTCTTAATGGTGGTCTAACACTGGTCGATTGATGATTTCAAATGTTATAAGATATGTTTAATATCGTATTTTTGTATTCTTGGAATTTTTACTTAGGATATTTGGCAGCTGACCGAATTTACTATCATTAGTGACAGTAAACAAATACAAAAGTAAGTGAATAGAGATCAATACTAGTTAATTGCTTAAATTAGCGTACTATCAATAAGCATGTGATGAAAGTGATGATCAAGCGGATCGAATAATGAATTAGGGAGACAAATTAGACACTCTGAACCTATCCCTATTATTCTTATTGGATAGAGATCAAAATTCTCAGTTACGCTAACGTATGCACACTTAGTGTCTATATCTTATTAGAAGTCAATATCAACACTTTGATAATGCGTTTTATTTCTTGTATTAATTTGAAAATTTTGATGAATAAAGAAATTTTTTAGAGATAAGAATACAGTATTTTAGATACTGTAGCATAAAAGTACATAGTGTCAGAGAGTAATATTTTGTATAGTTATCCTCTTTTATGGGACACTGAACAGGATAATTGCAAGCTAAAAAGTGAAACGTAGTAATTGATTTTGAGTTTTCTTCTGGTACAGTCAAAAAACTCTAGTTATTTTTAGAATTACAGGAACAAGTTAAAATTTGGTGAGTTTCATAAGCTCTACGATATTAATCTTAATATTATTTATGAATTGTTTAATCGATCTGTAGATCCATGGATTTCATTTATAAAAATCTAATTGACATTTACATAGGGCCAGTTTTACTGAAATCCGTAATCATTATATCTTATTTCCAGCATGAACTTTTACAGTAATTGGGATCAGCTTAGCCGTCAGTATGATTATTCCTGGCTACTTCAGCGACAATAAAAGCAAATATAAATCAGAGGATTGCATAAACTGTTTTAGCATCTTCTACTGAAACTTCATGAGCAGATAAATAAAAAATTAATTTATTATGGTGTAATATAAAATTTAAGGTGGGACTACCCATTAATTTGTCTCTAAAAGTGATTATGGATTATGAGGTGAATAAACATACATTAAAAACGGTCAGATTTTTTCTAATAGTATACAAATATCTTGAAAAACATGCCGCGGATAATCATGTTCTTTACACTTTTCTCACTAAATATTAGCTGACAGTCATAATAGCATGTGCTGATAACAATTTATTCATGGATGCATTTATTTGTACAATATCAACCAATTCATTATTTTGAAGTGGAGTAGCGATTACTTTTCAATCACAATCACTATAATGCAACAAAATCATGCACTTCATTTGACATAGGAAATGCAAATTTGCCCGACTTTCAGCTATTTTTCTAGTTTAAGTCTAGAAGGAAGTAGTTGAATCGGATTTAAAATATACAACTCATTCACTGAAAGCCAAGTACCCTGTTCACCAAGTTACCTGCACCAGTATATATGATATTGTTTCAAACCTAAAAGCTGAATGAAATCCATTTTATTTAATACAGCCCTTTCAGATACATAAACTGTATTTAATTGCTACTGTCTGGGCTATCATTCAACTCTGAAATTAACAGTATTAATTATAGATATTGAATATTCAAACTGCATTGATATAAATAATCATATTTCTCACCTTTACACTGCTTTCTGATTTTTCTGGTCGGATCCAACCATTTCTTAAATTTTTAATAAAAAATAATAGTTTTATCAGCGCTTTAAGACCAATATATACATATAAAGAACATAACAGATGAAAACGTAGTGGGTTTACATTTATTATTAAACTTCAAAGTCTTTCCATAAGGGTGAATTATTTGCAAACCAAGTACTTAACTGCAACAGACAATAAAAGGATGACAAAATGGAGCAAGATTATGTTACATGATGGTCCAGAAATCACCATAACGACTAGTGTCCTTGTCTTATGGATTCCTATTACTCAAACCAAAATGAGCTGAAAGCGATTACTTTTCTGAGCATTCAAAATATACAGCAAAACTATCATGAAAACGATGAATACGCTTAGCAAGAGAAATGACTTTATTTCAAGGGATACTCGTCAGTTGTTATATTTCCGTCGGCATCGTCTTAAAAAGATAGCTTGGAGTTTTTTCTATGCTGGGGAATAAAGCGAAACGGATCTTGATCCGAAAGTAATCGTTGTTTTATGAGAATCTAAAACATTATCGTACTGTGTGAAAACAAATTCACGTAAATTTCCTACAGTTTCTGAAGTTTACGTGGTCAAGATTATTAACTGAATAATCAAAGCTTTATGGGTTAAAAAACTACGGAAACCAGACTGTTGGTTGAAAAAAAGTAAAAATTCAACTATCCATAGAATAAGCGAAAAATCAGAATATCGCCACAAAATTTCGTTGCTGAAGATGTAATGTTTAAGTACGCAGTAATATGAGTACTGTGACTTTCCAAGTATAAAGATATTTCTGGATTCGTTTCCAAACACGCGTGTCACTTACTGGAGCAGATTTAAGCCTCAGAAGTAGAGAAAATCTTTCAATCAGTAGAGCATTTGCTGAGAAACTTAGAGTAAATCGCTCATTTTATACCTAACATTAAATACATTGAAACTTACGACTTAATCAATCACCTGGGTATCAACTCTTTTAAACTAACCAACACGATTTTTCCTGAATAAAACTATCAACTGCTATTCAAAACTTATTAGTGTAAACTTAAATAATATTATTATAATCAATGTCGGAACTTGAGGGACCTAATTTTGATGAATATATTGATATAAACTCAAGGATAAACGACCAATAATCGATTCTCAAACATCAAAACATAAATGAATTTTAAGATGTAATTTACTTTCCATTAGAATAGTTCAGAGAGTTAAGACTACACAATTGGGACTTATAAAAGCTTTCGCGTGGACGTTCAATCCTGTTTAGCTAATCTTTGTCCTTAATAACATATAAAAATAATAGATAACAAAAGATAACATGGTGGCTAGAGGGTAATGTTTACATTCTGTTTTTAATCAGTAAGGTGGAATTTAATGACTTTAAGTGAAAAAAGGGTCAGATAGATACTTAAACATGACATTCATGGTCAAATAAAATCAGTAGTTAGCCAGCATATCATTTCTTGTTAGATACATTTCACAATAAAAGGTCTGCAACTATACTACTTACTATAAGGTTACCCTCTGTTGTTTGGCTGAATGTGTATGCAAGCCCGAAAAAGTCTCTTTCCAGAAGCTCCAGAAAGTCAAATGTCAGATCAAGTAGCGCCTGACCGCTGCAGCCTCTCTGTAAAATAGAATTCGCTAATTCAATGAGCTTACATCTACTCGGAACGCGACGGCAGTAGAGTCAAGAAGCCATACATTACACGTAATAGTATTTTGGTATGATGAGCGATCCACTTGCTCTGCAGCCTCTACGTTGTACGTTCCGCTGAACTTAAGCGTCATTTAGTGTGGAGGGTTTGTACAGACAATGTATGTCAAAGCATCACATTGCCAGTATATATTAGTCAAAAAAACATGTTGCTCCCTGCTTTATGGAAATGAGTGTTAATTTATTTAGCAAAAGATCAGCATTTTCATTTTAAATAGTATCATATCCATATGATTCCAGAATGATTTACGGAAACATGATATTAGTGTAGCGTTACTCTGTCGAATGTTTGCTTGTTTACATAAGTAGATAAAACAAATCTTGAAAAAAGAAGTTTCTTTGTCTTTTGGTACACTGAGGAGTTATATGTTGTGTCCACTTCTGAATTTTTGCGCTGTGTTCGCCAAAGACAACGTATGTTTTTTCATGAAAGTTATTGGTCACAGATTTCCAAAACAGTGTCTTTTCACAACGAGCTGATTTTATCTAACTAGTCCTTAATAAATAGTGTGAAAAGAATAAAGGACCTTAGATGGTCCTCTGTGAATTTCCTGATATCGAAACTCACCAGCTTACATGCAGTCTATTTTTCTTAGTACGAAACTTTCTATTCTCGAGGTTGTTTCTGAGTAAAGTAAAGATTATGTGGAGAAAGTAACCTGTTTCCATCCAGCTGTGGATTAGTTTGACTCACTCGAATTTCTGAATAATTCACATATTGGTGAACTGAGTTTTACAGCACAGTGTTTCAACATTATGACATATCCCTATGACTTTTCAGGCGGCAGAGGTTTCAGTTTTCTTAATATTTAGCGTTTACTATTTTCAGTTTTCAGATCCTACTCTCCATTATTTTTCTGTTCGATTTTCATGAAACATATCGGCTATCGTTCCGTTTCTTTAACCTGAATTCTTAGAGTAATGTTAAATAACCCCCCACGGTGAAGAGTTGTGTCAGTTTTCTACATTAATGCTGATATCGATAGTTTTGGTTAACACACACTGGCTGAAGCTGCCCGGTCACAAGCTTGAATTACGTCACCATTAAGTAAGCCATATGACACATCTGCTCGCGACAACTAACCAGTAGAGACTCCTCGAAACCTCAACTACCTTTGCATCACTTTATTCCTGACATTAGTTTTACTGGGCTTTAGTGTTCTAGTAAGAAAAGATGTTACGGGAACATACGCTGTCAGTCAGCATCCTCATCAGTAATCAAAAGGCTATCGGGTGCACTGAACGGAAAACTGTAGTCCGGTTGTCTGTCATAACGCACAAATAACGTTCTCAAATAACAACAAATTATGAGAGACAAGCAATTTTACAGGCAAGAATAAAATGTTATGATGCTGGTACATATGACAATGCAAACCACAGTTTTGCAAAATGCGAAAACTTCAGAATAATAACGCTTTTTCAGCAGAAAGGCTGTGAACACGCTGGATTAGAAAGCCCTCAACGTCTAATTCGACACCCCCACTGGACAACTTTCTCTCTTATTAATAATAATATATAAATAAATAAATAAATTTATTCTCAAATAACTACGTTACAAGAGTCACGCCAGTTTACAGGCTAGATCAAATTGTCGCAAATGCTTTCACAATTACTGTAAAGTTATAGCAGTTAAATTAAGTATAAGAGTCATTTTCTGATTGCATATTTACACCATGTCACTGACAGAAACAGTATGATACAGCCTTATTTTCAATGGTAGAGTACAAATAAGGAAGGAAGGTGTACAATAGGTTTATTTGGCGATTTGCCGAGATCAATAGTGAATTTGTTGGGAAAGGTCATATGGAACGCGCTTGATACGAGCTGTGATCCAGACAGTCATGTACCTAGGGTGCATGTTCCCTAGAGTCGCCAAGGATTTCCCACCGTGAATGGGGTTCTGAAAAGGAGAAGAGAGAGAGAAAAAGGCAGCAGTGTTGCAAGTGTATATATATAACCAAAGCACTACTTAACCTGTCATGTTGAAGTAGTCAATACAGTAGTAAGTCAAGATAAAATTCATACTGACCACTTAAATTAAAGTAAATTATGGCAATATAAGAATATAACACACAGATAAAGGAGTACAGCAAAAAGAAGGGAGAGTTGTGCAGTGTCAGGTGGATAGAAGAGAAGTCGAAGTAAGAAGCTGGATTTATGTACGTTGAAATAGAAATTCTAGTTGAAAGAGTAGAGTTTGTAAAAACAAAACTTTGATGAATAAAATCTCGCACTGTCTAACTGTTTATTATTATTATTATTATTCAGTGCCAACCTCTAAGTCATACTGTAAGCGCCTGAGTAAGAATGTTGCGGGTGTCTCGACAGAATAGCGACCTCAGCATAGTTTTGGAAACATGAACCACAGAAGTAGCAAGCGTATAAGAGCAACCTCAGTGTTCACTTGATAGAAATTTGACAGGCTCCTGGGTAAATCAACCAAGTATTCGACAATGTGGAGGTTAATACTTAAGGCAGTGGATGAAGTGTAGATTAAGAAAAAGGGGAGGTGAGCAAAACAGAAAATACCCTTTTTAAAGCTAGGTCATTACTTTTTACGGTAAAAAAATGAAGGCATGTATATTCAGAGACCTCTTTTCCGTATTAAAAGATTGACTGTATACCAGCACTTATGTAGGTTAATGAAGACCAGTCACTAGTAAGATAATGAGTGGGTATATGAACTTATGAATAAAGCATATGCAAAAGAACCAAATTGTTAGAAATTTCGTCAGCTTACTGATTATAACAAGGAAGGCATAGTGATTTGAGGCAATAGTGATAATTTATTCACTGTTTCTTTTTATCTTCATTGCCTGAGGAGTCACGAGTGAGCTCTACTTCGACATGACTGTCCAGATGGGCTTGTTATAGGCTTTCTCAGTAGGAATTGAAACCAGTTCAAAACATGAGTCATAGATGTGATAGGCTTGAAAAAGTAACATCGATATAATTGTTCAGTTGCATCCGGATATATCGTGAGGAGTCGTAAGCAAACACAATGTTCTGCCCCACAGATATGGGCGGATTGAATAGATCACACCACCGTTATGATTGCTGATCTGATACACCACCGTTCCTTCTTTTTCAATGTTAGGCCCTCTTACGTCCTGCTGAATGTTTTAGTAGATGCTTTATTCTTAGCTCCATTTTTGCATGACTTTTTGGAATGCACTTGAGATGATACAATAGTTCCCTTCCAGCAAACAAGAACACAAAATTATCTTGTTTGTAAAAACTAATCGGAAAATATTAAAATTTACAAAATTGATATGCAAGTTAAAACTGTCTTGTAAGTACTTACAAGCTTCAGTTGGTGTGTGAAAAACATATTCATACATGCATCGTATATATTGTACAAATAAAACAATAAGTCGAATAAAAGTGTCTCCTTAAGAGACCAGCTCTAAACCCTTTGTTCTGATTTGTAGTCCTTTGAGAATTGCAATAATCATGGAATGTTCGAGAGTAACGAATTTAACATTCACTCACATAGGCATGAATAAATAAGACGAATCTTAGTCAATGTATCGACATTAAAGCAAGGATAATCGATCAAGCAAGTGGCTGTAGAAATATGATGTGGAAGTTTGGTAGCGATCATTGCTGAAAAAATTGAGAACAATCATTCCTAAGTACAAATACGATAAATGAACATTCGTCAGGTATCGATATCATAAGTTACTGACAATAAGTTTATGACTCAGATAGTATGCCTATGACAGCGTCGCAAACCGTTGCCAGCGTTGGCATAGTCGAAAGCATGCTATTATCAGCATGCATGAGGTTCACTCAGCTGATTAGGTTGATAGTTCGTGTGCATGCGCTTGTCACTATACCATTAACTTACTTAACAGGTTGTAAGATGTTCAAGTCATGAGCAGCTAATTAGTACGTCGGAAGTATCTGTCAGACGATAGTTAAATCGCAAATGCTGGGATTAGTGATTCAGAATACAGTGATGTGATATGAACTGGCTTCGTTACGCACAATGGATACGAGATTGTGCTGTCTGCGTTATTCATGGAGTCTAGTATGCTGATTGGTTCTTCCAGTACATTGAGATCGAGAGCTTCTCTAATGACGTAGCTGTGCACATTGCATTATGTTCGACGTCGGGAATTCTCGGTAATCGTCAGGTATTCTCAGACCATCACGCCGGGCTTACCGTCTTTGCGTCTCACGAGTGGACTCCATTGTGGACGAATGATCGTCTGTACAATGAAATTAATCTGACTGTCCATTTCCGTTTATCGTACTCAGACAAACCCTGTTCGTGTGATGGCAGTGGTAAGAAGGCAAATACGGTGTGGCGGATGAATTTATTTCATGCATTCATTTATGTAGGTAGACTTCAGAACGGAAAGCGTGCAAGCAAAGCGAAGTAGGTTGAAGAAGGCGGGCGAGATTGCTCTCCAGCGTCGAAGCAATAACTTTGTATTTATAGTCAGGCAATAAATAATAAGCTAGACACAAGATAAGCTAGTAAGCATACACACACAATCAAATGTACAATAATCGATACTATAATCGAACTACTGCAAATATAAAAAATGGTTAATACCATGATTTAATAATTTAAACAACAAATCATTAAAGTAAAATGAATGAATGCTGAGATGCGACATTGCCCATACTAGCTCCATGTTACAAACAAGGGAGACACGTTTAGCCTTTTTATATTGGAATATACATCAATGTAGCATATCATACTCCTATTAAGTTAACTAGTGGTACAAATTATTAGATACTGGTCAACTTATAGGTAGTTTGCAGATTGGAATGTTTGGCAGCTGACGAAAGGATATGAAGATAAATAGTGTTGTAAATTCGTGAGTAGGGCCACAAATAAGTAATAAAGCATGGTGTTAGAAAGTTAGTAAATTGGGGTAAATAAGAATTTAACAAATTGTTAATACATGAACAAGAAGGAACTCAAAGTGATACATGATATTTTAATTTTCTTGTGATCTCCAGTAGTTGAGTAGCATCTACGGCCTTTCCGGTTTATCTGTCCACAAGAATTAAAAATTGAATGTGATGCGAAAGATCAGAAGATACCGATGTACATTTAAAAATTGCGGTAACTCCGAGTGTCAGGGCAACGAGTATAAAGCCATAACCTACAATGGTTTGTAGGTTTAGGGGAATATTGTGTCTATCATTTGGTGACACCTGCATGAATGGTGATCGGCGGTGTAATTTATCCATGATTTATTCACTGTTTCTCGGGTCAGTCTAGATGCTCACTGAAACATAAAAGTGTGTCTTGAGGTTTGGCTTCAG
Organism: Schistosoma turkestanicum; assembly: GCA_944470395.2. Classification (NCBI taxonomy): domain Eukaryota; kingdom Metazoa; phylum Platyhelminthes; class Trematoda; order Strigeidida; family Schistosomatidae; genus Schistosoma; species Schistosoma turkestanicum. The sequence continues at coordinate 19,412,798 of OX103973.1, forward strand.
TTCTGGGAATATATGATATTTCTCTATAGAGTCTGAGAACAACGTTACTAGTTCCTTGAACCTGGTGATTGTGTAACAGACACCAATAGGGGCTAGTGTTCTGTTCCACGATAAAGTGTACTGTGTTGTAAAGAAATAACAACTTAATGACTTTTATATTTTGCCATTGGTGGCGTATGTGTGTTGTTGCTGAGTCAGTAAGTAGGGGTGTGGTTCATAATCAGGCAGGATATTAAAAATGAAAGGCTACATTTTGCTTTGTAGAAAAGCATTCGTTTGTTTTTCAGCTGTCGGAACCACAAACGTTTTAGGGAAAGGTATTTCCATTTTCCAATTCCGTCTGCCGGTCACAAGCCCGAATAATGGAAGAGAGTTGGGCATGAGGCTCGCGACTCATTCCATGGAAAACTAACTCGCCAAAAAACGCTAACCAGAAAAATCAATTCAACTATTTAAACTCTACCCTGGGAGTTCGGACTTCATTCAGAAGAGTTATAACTTCTCATTATGAAAGCCCATTTTCTTCAGAAGTCACGGGGTTGATTACCTTCTGGACAACCAGAAAAGCCATTCTTTTAGGTACGTAGAATGTTCGAACTATATGGGAGACCGGAAGACTGTTCTAAATTGCTGCAGAGATGTAAACATAAAACATGGAGGTGCTAAGAATCAGCGAGACGCATTCGACACAAGTTGAACTACTGCGACTGGCTTCGAGAGAAGGCTACTTTTATACTCTGTCCATGAAGAAGAAAATGCCTCACACACAAGGAGTTGCACTAATACTGTCTAAACAAGCACTGACAGGATGAAAATCTCATGAACTCAGGATCATCAAAGCATCCTTCAAAACAAAGAAAGGGGACATTACAACGAACGTCATCCAATGCAACTCTCCACTTTATGTGAAGACAAGTTAATGCAAACGCCACAGTATTGTTATTGACTCTGTTTAAAAAATAGGCACAGTGACGGAAGGAGTTTCAAAACGTTGTTGCACACCTGTCCTCAAAAGAAACGTAAATCTCCTGGACCCAGTGCACAGAAGAGCAACTAAATAGGTGATAGGGTTAACGAACAAATCTTGCGAGGACAGACTCCAAAACGTGGAATGATTCTATCATTTATGGGAGAATCAGAGGTGGTTTGATAGTGAAAAACAGCATATTTAGTACGCCAAACCGCCTCAAAAAGAGCATCTTACCAAAACATCACAACTTCACCCCCTCAAGGTAACTTTCGAAAAGTTGCACATCGAAGAGCGAACACCTAGTTTCGTGCCCGGTTTTTCTCACTAATGGTTGTTCCTAATTGAAACGGTCCCACAGCCGCATTGACAACAATCCCATCAGTGAATAGCATTTTGAGGAGACTTAGTAAATACGTACTCACATACGGGTTCCTCTCCTCATTGATTTATTTTTATCTCGCCTACCACTACTGCTTCCTCATGTTTGCTTACACTTTTGTTCTCTCACATAATCTTCAGTACCAAGCGAATAGCCTGTTGATTTGTTCTGCACATTGCAACCAAATGATATCCGGTCCGATGAAGTGATTGTTGCTGGAATCAAGAAACCCTGCTGCCCTAAGATAAACGCACTCACATTCAGAAACAAGAGTCAAATGAGTAAGAATTAGTGAAATAAACTTTCTAGATTATCATCCAATGAAAATTACCAAATAACTGTAACCAAGAGCAAGAAGCAGGAGTAAAGAGATAAACTGGATTTTACTGCTTCGCGAAAAGACATTGAATATTGAAGATTTGAAAATCTTTTTGAGATAAAGAGGGGAAAAGTAGTAAACTCACCATTCTTGCAAATACCTTATTTAAATGTTCATTTCAAAACTGAAGAATATTAAAGCGACCGTGTTCCTGAATCTCAAAACGTAAATGTTTGAAGCTCCGCGTTTTTAGGTCGTTGTTGGCTCTTTTTGTCAAGGTCGTAGTACGGATTTGGTGTTTGACATTTTCAACTGATAGTTGTGTAATGTCGTTTCGTCGTTTAACTTCATTATTCTTCGTAATTGCACCGTTATTTAATATCGCTATTTCAGGCAAACAAGGCAGGAATTGCGTTTCGCGCTAAAAATGCTAAGCAGTTTCATCTCGTAAGTGACATATAATACTGTATAACTTTTCAAATCAATTGAAACTTTTTGGAACATCACTTTGCACATATAGTTAGAATTTTTCTACTCATGCTTTCTTTGTAACAGTTCGTACGATGTATTTTCCAAGACAGTAGTGACCATTGACTCACTTTTCAGATGGCGGCATCGTAAATATCGGGTGCTAGAATGTGTTTTTGTTCCGTGTACGTGCCTACCTAGTTTATCAAACATCTGCCTTTCATCTCACTGTTGACCGTTGTGACCCGTAGAACCCAGCTTATGCGTAGTCTCTTCCTCTCCCAGGAGATGTATGGCTGTAATATGTTTTTTGACCCTCTCCTCATGGTAAGAAAACAAATTATGGTCCTGTCGACATCTACAGCATTTGTATTGATTGAGTCTACCAGGTTTTTCCCACACATTGGTATCAACATCTCGTGACGTTTTTTAAAATAGTCTATTTAAGTTTATCAGTAGTTGGTGGTTGTGTGGACTATCCTAGTCGTAACAATCCCAGTTTTCAGACCCCAACTTTGTATTCGTATTAACAACTTGCCAGTTTACCTTTACAAGGGGCTGGAATCCATGTACTGGTTCTGGTCATCGGGGATTCTCATTTTTGGACGGATTAAGTCATGTTGCTATAATCATTCGTGCAAGCAAGATCGCAAGGTTATTTTTACTTTAATTTTACTTACGCTTGTTAACCCGAATAGACCGTCGACCGGCATGCAGGGTTATTATGAAGTATTATTAATAATTGGATAGGATCTTGGGTGCTAATTAGTCCTAAGGCGAATACACTGTTTGCATAACCACTCACTTTGAAGGAGCTTAGAGAAGGTTGCAGATAATGTCATCAATGTCTATCAAACATTCTGTTCCAACTCACTGTTCTTGTAGGGGAGTCCTGAAGGAGCAAACTAAAAAAGTTTATAAATTCCACTGTTTCTAGGTAAGTCGATGCTCTACATATTCCCCTGAATGTCCCAGAACCTTTAGTAGCTACTGATAAGTCTAGTGAAACAGTCGAGTAGGTAGTAGTACCAAGGTTATTTTTCGGATACCTGTCAGATCGATTGATGCTACTTAGCCTTCAACTTAGATGGTTCGGCAATGTGTTACATAGATCCTCCACATGTCAAGATTGTAACTGAAGTAGTTGATTAGAAGATAACTAAGAGCGTCCATACCAAGTGACACACCTTGGAAGTTCAGGCATTGTACATCGCATGTCCGAATGTACTCCAACTTGCTAAACTTTCTATGGGCTTTACAAGATTACAAAAAATCGTGGTATTCTTGGTTTCTTAAGTGAAATGAATGCAACGGTAGTAAGAACAGTTGGCTTCTTTGCGTCGAAATAATCAAAAGGTGGAATACCAACCTCTTTGAAATCATGGTTTCCAGTACGAAAAGTGTGTTCTGAGACCGTTGATAAGATTTGTAGCTCGAATGGATAATTTTGGTGAGGTTTCATTCTTTGAACTGGGTAGTTTAGTCTAAAAGCTTTTATTGTTATTCTGAACGTCGCAATGATGTTTTTTTTATCTATTACGCATCTCAGAGTACGTTATCGAATTCGGAGCTGAAAAAGACTATTACCCTCATGCCTGGTGATGGTGTATGGCCAGAACTGTTTGTTTGTGTGAAGTCGGTTTTCAAAGAATTCCATGTACCTATTCAGTTTGAGGAGGTGGATTTCGGGTAAGCGATAAATCGGTAGTAAATTTGATTTTCTTCCCAGATTTAAAAACAATGTAGATCCGGATGGTGGTCTTCATAATGTTATCAACTCTGTTACTAAAAATAAGGTTGGTCTAAAAGGAATTGTCCGTACACCGATTGAAACCCAGGGATCTAGTGCACTCAATCTAAGAATGAGGTGTGTTTATATTTTTGACCAAGCAAATTTGTATTTTCACAGTTTATTTATTTTTATGTCGTATTTAGATTCTTGGAACCTGTAATTCTATTGCGAATAGTAAATTGACAACAGCATGTTTGCTTATTTTTTCCTGATTATCTATTATGTGAAACAATTCTTTATCCTAATAACCAAAAGATAACAAATATTCAGTTCAATAAGGCATTTTTGACTAGAAGGCATCTTAAATATGGACTCGATTATTTGGTTGACTTCTTAATCTGAGAATTTGCCAAATAAATAGGAATTGTAAACAGGATGTTTTTCTTCCGTAGTTCTTCATTTTGAGATGTTTAATTGAAGTTTTATCATAACTTTTGAATTCGCCATTCGTGTGAAATGATTTAATTCCTCTTTCTGTGAATACATTTATATGAATATTGTAAGTATATATATATATATATATATATATATATATATATATATATATATATATATATATATATATATATATATATATATATATATATATATATATATATATATATATATATATATATATATATATATATATATATATATAATTTCAACTCGTCTTTTAAACTTTTAACAGGGTTTTTTAAAATAACCAAAAAATTTTTTAAAATTTTCACAGCGTTTTTTAAAATTTTTTTGAAAAAATAAAATAAGAACTACTTTTAATTAAGATCTTCTTTAGCGATCACTTTTAAACAATTGCGACGTACGTGTCTTGAATAACCTTGTAAATCATCCCTGGTTAATTGATTTACAGAATTTAGTATTAGATTTATAAAAGATTCGTTGAATCCGCTCGCCAGAGATCTTCTTACAATGGATTTAATTTTCGAAAACGCGAATTCGATTGGGTAAGCATGTAACTATAGGGAGACAAAAACAACAAAATTGATAATATCACCGCATATCTTCTTATTTGATGGTTTGCCTGTTTTGTTCTCAACTCGCGATTCCTTTTTATACAACCTTATAATATTTGTAGCGGCCTGATAGTTTACATCTGTAAGAAATGCCGCATCCTTGATGCTGTATCCATCTTCAATAACTTTTTTATAAGGCTTTTTCTTTTTTCATTCGAAATCAAGTTGTTTTTTCTATTTATTTCTGACATTCTAAGGATTACAAAAAATTTTAAAAAACGCTGTGGTTATTTTAAAAAACGCTGTGAAAATTTTAAAAAACGAGTTGAAATACTTATATATATATATATATATATATATATATATATATATAGCAGTCTAGTTTTATGGATACCTAATATCTTTGAAGTACTCTTAGTAGTTGCTGGTTCACCACAATTTTAGGTAAATTTATTGGTCCCTCAAAGCTTTTCGCTTGCTATCGTAAAGTTATTGAGTCTTAAGTACCATTACCAAAGCATGCGACTGTCTTTTTAAGGTAATTGACAATATTCGTAGCCCAAGATGAGCATGTTAAAGTTGTGATGCTTGAAAGCTCAATAACCACTCCATTTTTCTATCGTCATATACTTAGATACCCAGTGATATAATGTTAAGGAACAAATATCTGATGAATTTTTTTACATATCACCGAAATGTCATCGTATTCCAGGTTATAACCATAATAATCACTAATCTTGTCAATTCGGTACTTACGATAGCATTTAAATCTTTCAGAAACTTCCATTTATGTCTTTAGTATCACAAAGCAATCAAAGAAATATTTTTGTTTAGCTTTTCTTTATGATTCCACACCAATACTATAGCTTTATAAAATACATGATATTATAATCACAAGTTGTGAATTATTTTCAAAAATCACTTTTCAGGTATTGGTAATAGTTAACTAATCCAAGTTGATATTTAAAAACGGGAATGAGGTTTTACTTTTCGTCCTTCGCATTAAAGAGAAATAAATGATTGTTTCACTGGAATTCGTTGTTGACACTGATTACACACAATGGGAAATAAGAGGAAAATGGTTTTAGATTTATATCTTTTAAATATAAGCAGCCTCATTCATTACAGTTCATGCAATTTAGATGATGATTAATATGTTTGTACACTGCAGTTACAACTGTGATTGTATTATATTTGATTTATTTTTCTTGAGTGTGCTAGGTTAGCATCTCTTTTTATTTCGTTTGACCTGAACTAATTTTAAGCTGAATATTCTCTCGTAGTATTATAAAAAGCTGTATGTGATCATAACATAAGTTTGGCATGAATACCATCTCAAGCTTAACCGTAATCCATTTGCATTGGTTATTTGGCTGTTCCGATTGATACTTAAGACTGCAATTGATCAGTCTCTTTCGATATATATGCATCTTATGCGCATTGCCTCGACAGTACCATTAAGTTACAGCCCGATTCTGGTAAACCGTAATCGTATTTCTAACTTAGGAAAAAGTAGGATTGCTAAAATGTTACTGTGTCAGTAAATCACGTTTATTATTGTCTTGTTTATTTTTTACAGAAAAGCTTTGGATTTGTTTGCCAACGTTGTTCATATTCGTACGTTGAAGGGAATCCCAAGCTTTCATCACAATCTTGATATAGTCATCGTACGTGAACAGTTAGAAGGAGAGTATTCATCACTGGAACATGAATCGGTTAAGGGGGTAATAGAGTCTTTAAAAATTATAACACGACATAACTCTGAACGAATCGCAAAGTTTGCGTTTGATTATGCTGTTCGCAATAAGCGTGGAAAAGTTACTGCTGTCCATAAAGCTAATATCATGTAAGTTTTCACGTATATTTGTGTATTGTTTATTTCTAAATGTTTTCGTAATCCTAACTGGCCAGTTCTCAAAACTTGATTATGTCTTTTCCGTACCATTAATAAAGACATGGTGATAAGTGTTATATTTTGAGATGCATTATGATTAATCTGAGTTGTTAAACGGTTCAAAGATGTCTCTTAATACTAACTGGATTTGAGCGTCTTAGAGAACCTGATGAATAGTCATCGCAACAATTTAACAATTATTACCCTCCGCGCAATCAAAGAGGGGAAACAGAAATCCAGGTAAACCTTCGTATTTCTAAAAGTCAAAGTTGCAGTACAATAATTCTGACTATATTGCAACAGCTATAACTTGGGGATGTCAGGAAGATAGGAAGCTAAAAGCAGAAATGGCTAATCAGATAATAGCAGATGTCAGTGTGTTAATATGAAGAGAAAGAATCTATCTACGTCCTCGTTCGTTCTTACCAGTAATTGTGGCTGGTAGCTAAATTTATTTCAGCCAGTCAGCTACAACGTAGAACTTCCTACGTACCTACATCAGTTCAAGTTGCCATACCACAAACATACAAGGATCCCATTGTCAGTTCAAATCCCATGGTATTAAATGTAGTAGAAGTATTAACGGTAATCAAAAAGTTTGGTGATCAAAGATATCGTTTGAGTAGTATATCTGAGAGGAATCAATTTCAAAAAAAGAGGGAGAAGAACGGTCATGTGGAATTCAGGAGATTAGGATTTGAGAGGATGCTAAGAATGGATGCACGTGTGCCATTGCAAATGGTTTAGAGCCATGTCACCCAAGATCTCTAACCATCGGTTACTATCATCTCGCGGACCCTGATCAGGTAGTCTACATCCACCAACATGACTCAATTCACTTGTCAGTGACTCCATGGATTTGTGCCATATTTTGTTTCGGTCGCCCCTAGCTTCCTTCAAATCCACTCCACCACAAAACAGCTCGTCGAGGTAGTCGGCGGTTGGGCATTCGTACTAAATGTCCCCACCACGTCGACTGATGAAGTTTTAGTACTCCATCTATTGATTTGCCATCCCTACCTAGTATCCGTTTCGTAACAACAGCGTTGTGTACTCGATAGTCCCAAGATATGCTAGCAATGCTTCGGAGACACTCATTATCGAATACCAGGAGTAACATTACCTTCGTCTGACTTTTCATGGATGGACCTCCTACCAGGAGACGCGCTTGTTGGCTTAGAGTATGCCGATGACGGTGCAGTCTTCTGATTACCCTAAGCAACAATGCAAGCATGCTCGGGAAACTCTTAGACTGGATCCCGGCAGACAGTCGTCGTGAAGTTAGGGAGACTCGCTGTCGCCTTTTTGTTGTCTTTGCATACGCTCCCACTGACTTCAGCTCAGATGAGGTAAAAGATGAGTCTCACAGAAACCTCTCTCACCTTCTTCAAACAGTTAAGCGCTCTGATATAGTAATAATGGCTGGTGACTTTTATGCTCAAGTAGGTAAACTAAGTATAAATGACGCCTGGGTGGATCCTTTGGTGTCATGGCTAATCGAACAGATAACGGAGACTGTCTGCTGCAGCTATGCTCAGATAATCGCCTATTTCTAGCAAAAACTGACTTTAGGTATAAAGAAAACATCTCTTGATCCGGGGACCCCCGAAGCCGACCCAACGATGGATCTAACTAGACCCGATTGCTATCAGCCATCGGTGGAGAGACCTGAGAGGCTCATTCTGGAGCACTTGTTTAGACTCAAACCATGCTCTAATGCGAGTGCGTATTTGTTTGCGTCTCTCTGCGACTTACTGGACGTAGGAAAGACACCTCAAGGAAACCTCTTTGGATACGACTTAATGATTGCTTAGCTAAGAACATATTTCAGTAACAACTAGGAAAACAGTTTTGTTGCGACGTAAGTGATGCCTACTCTGAGGCAGCTCGAAATGATGTCCAGAAATCTGTGGAAACAGCAGTGATATCTGCTAGAAAGGCAAACCATAAGGTTAGGGCGAAGCTGTGGATTTCAATAGCATCTATCGAACTGATAGATGCTCGGAAACTCATCCTATCTGGCTCGGAGTTCGATAAGTAGCGGAGTCAGCTGAGGCGTATGCTGATAAAAATCCTACTCGGTGATCGAAAACATAGGCGGCAACGAAAAAAAGAGAGATAGAAAAGGAAGTGTCAATAGCTAACAGTGGACAAACTACTCAAGGAAACCGGTATTAGGAATGTTAGTGAGGCAGGCTATCTAGTAAGAAACATTATGCATTCTCAGTCTAGGAGATTGGATCGATGGACAGAACACTTAAGGGATCAGTCCAACTGGCCTTCAGCGACAATTCGGTGACCCACGATCTACAACCAACCTGAATGGCGAATCGATGTGACTCCCCCGACTCTTAATGAAGCTGAGAAAGCTATAGGAAATCTGAAGCGAAGAAGAGCGGCAGACCCTGATCGATTGACCCCTGAGATTTTAAGTATGGTAGTCCAGTTTCAGCAGCTAGACTGACTGAGATCTCAGGTAGACTTTGGGAACTGGAAGTAATCCCACCTGACTGGTCTCGATCCCTCATTGTCCAAATTTATAAAAATGGGCAAAAGTCCTTATGTTGCAATCACAGAGGAATCAGTTTAACTAATGTAGTGTCTAAATTTTTAGCCTCAATAATACTTAAATGCCCAACTAGAACTCATGAAGAGCAGACTGGAGAAAACCTGACTGGTTTTAGACCTGGACGTGGCTGTATAGACCACATATTCGCACTACGTCAAGTTCTAGAACACAGACACATTTAGGCGTCCGACCATAGTTGTCTTCCTGGACCTTAAAGTGACATTTGATTCAGTTCATCATGAGGTTCTATGCCAGTGTCTGTCATTGAAAGGTGTACCGGAGAAGTACGTTAACCTTACGCAGGCTCTATACCACCCACTATTAATACAGCAGAGCGCCTAGCTTTTTGAAGGAGGTCCGATAGCTTTCTACGAAATTCATCTTCTACCTCCTCAAGGCCGTAGTCAGTGGGAGCGTAGGCAGAGATAACGCAGAGAAGAGTTCTTACTGTCCCGTTTAGTCGAACAGCACACAAGCGACTATTTACTGGGATCCAGTCTAAGAGAGCTAGTTCTGCCCTAGGAAACAATGCTATACCTACACCAGCAAGGCCCCGGGAAGCAGCAGCAGGGCTTCCAGGTACACGAAGAGTAAATCAAGCTGGTTTTTTATTTTGACATGGTGAGTTCAAATGAATGACGCTACTCGGATCGTGTATGCGCGTTTCGGAGACGCAGCATACATCGATAGCGCGAGATTCTAGAGTCCTAGCTAAGGAAGCGTGTTGGCCTATTCGATACAATGTTCGAACATTAGAACCTGAAACATGTAGTTTAGAACGGGGTTTCAGAAGACCAGGAATTAGGTTTCATGTGCTGGCATTGTTTACATTAGTGGTGCTGGGTGATAAGTGTATTCGAAAAGGGTGATTCGTGGGGATAGGAGAGATGTTAGGGGGTGTAGGAAGGATTTGACTGTGACAAAGTTTATCTCGTGTGCTGTTATAGGTATGAGGCGGATTTCCCTTCCAGGCTGCTCACACCGTGGAAGGGTGTTTCCTAAGGAACTTGAAAAGGAAGTTGGATTAGTGTTGGTCTTAGCGACCTGGAAGCGTGACCACGGAACCCAATGGCCAATTGCTTGAGACCGGCTCCATACGGCTTTTTCGTGTGTAGTTTATGAGGTCTTAGTCACGCTCTTCAAAAAACCCCAATATATGAGACAGAAATCTGTACAGTACTACAAATTGTGACATTTTTATGGTTGATCTTTTCTAACCCGTTCGTTCCATTGTGAGATGTCAGCATCGCTGTAGATGGTGTTTGTCCGAGGGAACATCTTAGCGCTGTCACACCTCTTTACAGTTATAAGTACAACTTTTTCCCCAGACCTTCAGTTGCTGCTTACAATCTTACCGTTTTCCAGTCGACCTGCCTGTCATGGTAGGACCTAAAGGTACCTATGTTACAGTCAATATAGCTCGGTTAGGTAATCACGATAGTCAAGCCCCACCACCACGTTACGGTAGCAACTAAGGTCGGAATCTAAGTTTATTTAATCAGAAACTAGTCAGGTACTTGAAAAACCATCTCTATTCATACCCATACGGGCAGCTAAAATAAAAGGTGGATCGCTAACCCTAAATCGTCATACTTAGACAAGGCGCGTCCAGGAACACTAGTGTTCATCAAAATGGGTTACAAAACTTTATATCCAATCCAGTAGTTTACATAAATTTGATGATCTTAAGAGAACGGATAGTATGTGTAATGAACAATCAAATCTCCACAACGAAAATATCTTGCTCACAGACATCCGATTGTTGCAGTCCATGGGTCTGAACAGTATTACGATTATTATACGTGGAGATATGAAGTAAAGTAAACGGGTTTTAATGAATCTTAAACTTGTGTAATATACACCTTTAAAACGTACCTGTTTATTGAATGTCAATATTTATCTAAATAAAAGCTGATTTAATATATTACTTCTGTATTCTCAATCCTTCTCTTTATATTTAGGAAATTAAGTGATGGTTTGTTTCTTGAAACGTGTCAAAAAATAGCCAAACTTTATCCACACATTCAGTTTAACTCAATGATTATAGACAACTGTTGTATGCAACTGGTCAGTAATCCTGAACAATTTGATGTGATGGTTATGCCGAACCTGTATGGTAACATTGTTGATAACCTTGCTGCTGGTTTGGTTGGTGGTGCTGGAGTTGTACCAGGTGTATCGTATAGTCATGAAGTAAGTTTGCATTTCAAATATTTATTCAGTTTTATATATTTTGTGTGGTTGGTTGTTAGTCATTATGGCAGTTCAAAGAGTATCAGGAAGCGGTCATTAGGATTTTATATTTTAGGTGGTGGTAATATAGGACTCTAAAAGTGAATTCACAAATCCTTCTAAGCTTGTAAACAATTTATTCAGTAAGATGACCGTCACTGCCTAAAGCAACCTTTTATGATATTTGGGAAATAAATCCAAATGCTTCTAAATAACGAATCCTTAGGGTTCTTTCAACCAATAAAAGTTTAATCTGATATTTTGTTAACTACGGAAGCATATTGTACATAGTTATAGACGAATTCCAGTTATTATTATGAACTCAAACATGACGTTTGTTTACGTTCGCTAAGGATTTTGCTGAGTATGTAACTTTTATAGAGTAAAATTAAGATTTCTTCTAATTAAAAGTGGAATAGTTTGTGTATAAAAAAAGTACTTACTCAAATAAAGTATCCAAAGATATTACAACGTTTGCTTTTTAGTTGATTTATTTTTATTCTTAGGCCTTACTGATGAGTATGCTTACAGCGTACTCAAAGTTTGTCTAATGGACTGAATTTTGCATAGAAATATCGGTTAGTAGTCATTATAATTTATTTGTTTACTTATTGAAGCCTTAAGTATGGGCGTATTTCCTTTAATAAAGATATATGAAATAGTAGTCAAAAATCAGAATAGTATAGTTACAATATTTACTTCATATTGTATTCAGTTCTCTATATTATTTCGACAACAAAGTCAAAGAACCGTAGGACTTTTATTGATTTCTTTGGATAAAATCATTCGCAAATTCGATGTTCGGATATTTTCAATGATTTAGTTCGTTTGAAATTTTATTTATTTATTTTCTAGTTTGCCGTTTTCGAACCAGGTACTAGACATTCATTCAGTTTGGCATCAGGCAAGGACACGGCTAATCCAACAGCAATTTTATTAGCCAGTTCAAACCTATTGCGTCATATTAATTTAGAAAGCTTTGCCAATAAAATTGAATCGGCTGTGCTCAAAGTTATTAAATCCAATAAGTCACTAACTTCTGATGTCGGTGGAAATTCATCTACAACGCAGTTTGCAGAAGCTGTTATGGAACAAGCTCATGTTTCTTAATTTTATCATACTTTACCTTTGACTTAAATAATCGTTAATGAGACATATGCTCTCTGTATAGCTGTCATTAGTGTAAACCTAACTTTCACTGATGACTAGTATCCTAGTTTCTCTGTAATGGATATCAAATAATCAGTCAGTAGATGTTCTGAGGTCATTTGTGATTATTATTATTATTATTATTATTATTACTGACAATGAAAGTCACTGTCCTTATGTTTAACGGTTACGCTTGTAAATAACTGAGCATTTTGGGAAAAATTTTCTTTTTGAGACATTCTAATTTGTTTATGGAATTGCATCATTGTCACTCATAGTTGATCGAAAGTCGATAACTTTTTATTTCATATATATATATATTTCTATATCCTTTTACAAATAGAAAAACTATTAGTAGTTTGAGAAATTGCGTTTATTATTATTAAATGAATAAATGTATGGGGAATTTAATGCTGAATCTAGTTTGTCAGTTCAGGGAGTTGAAAGAAATGGATACCTGGATGAATCTTTTTCGATACCACTTGGATAAAAGTTCACGAATTGAATTGCTATTTAGATTTATTTAAATCTTATGCATGTGAATATATTGAATAAACACAATCTAATGAAAGTATATTTTTACCAGTTATTGGAGATGGCCTACAAAATATTAGATAAAATGGTTTCATACATAGCATTCCATTACATGGTCTAGATAGATATTGGACAACTCAGTTGTGTAGAGATTGGATAGTGCTCATATTGTGATTGAATTTTGATCAGTTTTAGTGAACACCAATTAATGAGACTAAATGTGCACCCTAGATACCACTGCTAGCTATACTTTATGTATCCGATATAAACTATAATATTAAGTTTTGAAATAGAATTTTAGTTTTGTTTTATCCCTCGAACTAAGTGATTTATTTGGGGAGCTTTCATCTTCACTTTGACGAACATCATCAGTGCTTCATCATGTATAGTAGAGTATCACGAAATGCATCCACCTGAGTTGCAAAGTTTCTTTATCACTTTAAAAGATAATAAGTAGCATTCAATAAGCGAGCCCTTAAATCTAATCATAGTTATAACAGTGGGTAACAGTTTATTGTGCACGGTGAGAAAGATTTTTGACTAGTAGTTGTAATATGATTCACTTATTTCTAAATATATTACTTTGTGTGACCTATCATTTGTATGAATTCTAGACTTATAAACGCCTAGACTCGTCGGTATACATTTTGATAATGAGGATAGATTATATTGTTAACTGCTAACATCTGCAAGACTAATTTCTTTGCTCAAATGCTATCTGAAAAACAAAAATCAATGATTGCAGTTTTGGTAGGTTTCCCGGACAACACTATTCTCTACTTGAAGATATTATGTGAAGTTCATGGCCACGATACTTGCCTACAGTCATTCTTTATCATTTCAGATGACACAATATCGTTAAAACTATTGATTATATCAGTCAGTTACAACGTAGAACTTCGTACGTACGTACATCAGTTCAAGTTGCCATACCACATTAGCACACAGATCAAATTATCAATCGAAATCCCATAGTAGTACAGGTTTTTGAAGTATTATCAGTAATCGGAGAGAGCAAATCGGTCACAATCAAATCCTTTCCAAAAACATTTTCATTCTATGTACTATTTATGCTGAATATAGTTGGACTACTAACAAATTGTAAGTACCATAGTGAGTAAAATATGAAGTTCTATTCGGACCACACAAACTAATAATCATAAATAGAAAATGGAATGTTTGATCGGAAGGACTGTGGTGGAAAAAAGAATATTGATAATAAAGTTGACCAATAGCTGGACGATAGTCTGAATATATGTTTTTATCGAGGAATTCATAGTGATAACTGTTTTGTAATACAAATAATCCATTCCTACCCAAGTTCGTGAAATTTTGAGGCCATACTACAAGGAAATATTTTATCATAGAAATTATGTCCAAAAGTATCAAATCCTTGAATATTCACACCATAAACTGATATTAGATAAAAGCATCAATGGAAACAGGTTACGTTTGATGGATTCGTCATTTCACTTTGAGATCCCTTGGTTAATGCCAACTTATAACTTTTCGAATCCAATTACGCTGTTTCATTTAATCTCAACGAGTTTCAATCTGTACTTTTGTGAAGAAATTTCTTTTACTCTATAACTGTTTTGTTTTTGGTTGTTTACATATATATATATATATATATATATATATATATATATATATATATATATATATATATATGCTGGTCGGTCGCCTATCTGTCATCGAGGGTAACGGGCGTAAGTAAGTAATATGTACATGTTAGGCTATTACTACTGAAGCTATGGGTTACATTATTTATTCATAAAACTGTTAATATTTTGTGTTAGAGTAGCCCGAAGGTATTTATCACTCTTTCCAAATTTCGAATTCTAATATCCTTACTTTGTATCTTTTGTTTTTCTAGTATGTTCGTTTTCTTTTCATCATTTATGCTATTAAACCAGCTGTTTTGTTTTGCATCTTAATAAATGTTTCCCTTGCTAAGTAGATTTGAATTATGACGTATTGAAGTGATGTACATTTAAAATTCCAATAAAACAAAGCAGAAACATTCATGTTAAGACAATTTATTACACTTTTGAGGATTTATAACATATTTAAAAGGAAGAGATAAAAACTGTTTCATTATGATGTCTGGAAACAAAAACAACAATTAGTCTATCTCTAACATCCCTGAATATTTGATACAATTTGTTTAATATGTAATGAAAAAGTCTTTAAAGAATAAATGCATGTGAAACATAACGTTCCACTTACTTATTTACATAATAATTTCCAGAATTTCACCTCAATACTTTGATTATTCAAGTTTTTCTTGTTTGAATAACCAGCAGTTTTTATTTGCTGTCCGTTCTTTAATATGATCACGGGATGTTTGAAAATCCTAAACCATATTCAATCCTAACACTAATCTAGAATGAAAAGATTCTCTTCCAGTTTCTTATTTTTATTGCCGTTTGAAAAAAAAATTTATATTGAACTGGGAGTCAATCGTCTTTGTGGGTAATTTATCAGAAAAGAACTAAACTTAAACGCTGATAAATGATCTCTGAGGAATTGTAAGTAAAGTAGGAAAATGTAGTGGTAGAGAAAGCTTTTACAGAATCAAATTCATTCGGAAAATTTACTTAAATATGGTGATAAGCTTTCGAAAAACCAATTATTGATTTCTGGTTAACATCAACTTGAAGAATAGGTTAAGGTAGAAATCCGAATAAGAGAACATAATTAAAGAATGCGCTAACAACGCGGTTAGGGGTATTATAAAAAATTCGAATTTCTTTGACATAAACCAATCGAACTTTTCTAATCATCTGTCAATTCAAACATTTTTTGTAGCATATCATCAGATTTGTTCGTATTGAAAATGCTTTTTTATACAGTATGGCTTATCGATTTTACTTAGGAATTGAAGTATGATATTTGGTTATTTAAGATGCTTAATAATCGTTGGTTTATTGTTTATCTTCCCAAGTTTTGACCAACCTCCTACTTTGAAACACTAATTCAGTCTATTGTCATTTTGTTACCATTGTTACAGCTGTAATCTCACTGTCATTTTCTACTTACTAAATTTTGTAATTCGTTTTATTTTACTTATAAATTAAAAGAGAACTAATTCAATTACATAATCTTATTGATGCTCGATTTTCGTAGGACCACGGTTGACTTTATCGCCGTGCATTTTCTCAACTACGTCGAGTCTAGTTGGAAAATAAAACGTGAACTATTGGGAATTTCGGTTACACAGTCTTGAAATTCAATGATGATGTTAAAAAATTAAATATTATCCAGTTCTCAATGTATAACAATTATGCGTGAAATATGGCGACTAAGCTAAGTAACTGAAAGCAGAAGTGTATATGATTTGATATACAATCATTAAAAATGGTCATGAAAATTAGTGAATTCGATTCGGTTACTCGCCTCAGAATTTCATCTATCAACTAGTTGTAAGGAAATGTGTAAGTAACACCTAACATTTGGGTTTTAAATAATATAAATCTTAATCAGTAGAACATTATCTGTGTATTTTTAGTCAAATTAAAATGATGCCGAACAATAAGCCTTGTTGATTGATTTTCGAAGCGACTAAAATATTTAAGTATATGAATAAAATCATATAATAGGACACTCTTTACTTTAGACCCTATTGTGCTAATCAGGTCGACTGAAGAGTTGTAAAACTGAAAACAACAAATTCGAAGTGTGAATGAGAAATCATATTTTCAACTATACAGGCGCGTAATGGTATTACGACGTTTTCTTTGAAACAACTAATATATGTTTCACCCCTCTTCGATCACAAACACAGCGCACGTCGCCTTGTCCCATAGATTTCATCAGGGAAAGTCCGGGCTGACGCCAAGAACCCACAAAATGATCATATGTAACTGGTCATATGCAGTTGTCCCTTGGGTTGTATGGTTGCACTCCTGTGCTGTGAAGACTATTACCAAGTTCAGTTTACTTTTTTGGTCCATCAACATTCTTCGATGATATGAACAACCTGGAAGTGACAGTCACTCTCATACCTCTAACAACGTAGAAGATCATATTGTTCTATTCATCACAGCACTTAACGCGCATCATCCATCCTAATATGTTGAAAGACTGAAGTGATACTAGTAATTTGGAAATTAATATTGAGGTACTGATTACCCATATTACAATTGTCAGTGGATTTTAGCGTTTACTATCACAAGGAAATTAACTCTACAAGATATAAATCATAAGATCAAAGTAAAAGTTCGATTTTTTTTTCAGACAGAAATGAAAAATCTTTATTGTTTATTAAATATTCTTAATTTACATTTGGAAACTACAAAGGTTTTTGAAGATAACATCAATAATTCTTAAACAAACTTTTATTTCAATTTCATTATATTTTAATACACCTATCTCTTTGTATGGATTAGAAACTTAAGTGTCTCTTTAACCAACCAGGTACTTTGCAACTGCAATCCCTCGCATATATATAGATGCATAAAGATTAATTAAAGGTATCATTCATTAAGATTTGTATCACAGGGAGTTTGTTTTGTGGTTGTGGTTGTGTTGCTGTCCCTTGCATTCACAACCACACGCCTACACATGCACGTCTACAAATGCACACAAACACAGGCTTATACAAATTTACAGACAAAGTAAACAGTTGTACATATCATTGAAACTATTTGTAAACAAAAAATACAACAATCAAGAAAATAATTAAGAGAGGAGAAATTAGGCTCTTCTAAATAAATGCAACTCACACTAGTACGCAAAACGTATATATATAGAAAGTATGAAATTATTTAGTTATGATAATGGATAACCAAATGAAATCATTGGCCTCAGTAAACAAATGTAAAATTCAGAAATTTTCCTCACAAAATTAATCTCTGTTTATCTACGTAGATATGGATACATTTATTTGTTTATTTCATTTGTTTTGAAAAGTTGTTTATCTGTGGCATGTTTGAAGTAAACATTGTTGTACTTTTAATTTATTGAGTTTTACTACAAACAGGGCCTTGCCATACACCTCCATCACCGTCAGCTATGGTCATATAACTGGTATGTTGTCCTTTCTGTTTGTCAATTGGTTTATTAATTTGTGACTGATTATTTTTAATTTCTTCATTATCACAATCTGTTTGATCATGTTTACCATTATTATCATTATTGTTATTATTATTATTATTGGTCTGATATGTGTAACGTGTTGTAACTTTTGATTGTGTTTGTCGTCTAGACGTTAACAATGATGAATTCATAGAGCACAGTTTACTGTTACACTGAAAAATAGCTTTAAATTCTTGTCGAAAATTATTATTTAACCAAGCATATAAAAAAGGATTATAAACAGCTGAACTCATTGCAATCATATGGCATAATATAAATGTATGATGAAAATAAACAGAACCTTCCGCTTTTTCACCGATTATATCTACAACTATCCAAAGAACATTTAATGGTATCCAACAGACAACAAATATAACAACCATAGCTATTAACATACGATTTGTACGACGATTACGTTTTACTTCAAGTTCTTCTTTTTGACGACTTTTACGTCCATAACCAATTTTTGTTGAACCTCTTGAACGTAGGACACAACTGACACGATAATAACATATTGATATAATCATACAAGGTGCAACAAATTGCAGAATAAATGTAATGACTGTGTATATCTAAAATATTGAGAAAGAAAGGAAATATTTAAATGAGTAAATTCTATGTTATCAGTTTATATATATATATATATATATATATATATATATATATATATATATATATATATATATATATATATATATATATATATATATATATATATAGCGTTATAGTCCGATAGCCTAATAGTTAAAATCGTCATTGATTGATCGTAGATAATTCGATCTCAAATGGATGGTAATATTTTGTTGAAAATATATATGGGCAATCGATTTGTAAAAACGATGCCTACATGATGACCAATCTAATTTAAAGCTATTTTCTATTCGTTCAGAGAATGTTGCAACTGACATTTAATGCCCCTTCCCTCCATTGATACACTTGTGCTACCCATATCTATACGTTGAAAGATTGTAACATTTCTAGATTAGTAAGATTAATAATCTTAATTTGTAATATTTTTGTTGAATTTTTTACATATTGGTTTATTTGAAATCATGAATGTTAGACCGTCATTAGAAACCTGAAAGTACTGGACGGCCGTTTCGTCCTGGTATGGGACTCATCAGCAGTGCGCATCCACACGTCCTGCACTTCGCAGGAGTGAAGTTCAGCCTGTCCGGGTGTATACAGTAACTACCGACGACAGTGTATGAGGTTGCGCAAGACCGTGAATTGATCGAAATTAGACATTAACACCGTTAGATACCGGCTCATTGGTCCAGAGGTTAGGCGTTCGCGCACAAGACCAAAGGCCCTGTGTTCGAATCCCAACGGGGTGCAGGAGTCGTGGATGCGCACTGCCATTGATGAGTCCCATACCAGGACGTAAAGGGCCGTCCAGTGCTTCCAGGTTTCTAATGGTGGTCTAACATTGATCGATTCATGATATCCAATGTGTAACTTGACAATCTTCACAACCCCGTAATAAAATATTGGTAAATACCGAGAGATAGCATACTACTGATAAACAATAACAGAATAACTCAAAACCTCTGAACCCTTTCTAAACATTCAATCTTAAAAATTAGCGTATTATTACTGTTTCTATCATCAAAATAATCCAAACTGTGCTGTCTCTACTTATTTATCATATGGAAATGATATTTTATTTGAATCGCTATCATTAATTATATTCTAACAGTATGAATAATAAGTCATGAGTATATATATCTGTATATATATAAATATTTATATGCATATCAGATGACTCTCCTGATACCATCCTCCTATTCGAATGATAATTATTCATATAAATTATTACAGGATACTATATTGCGAAAAATTGTAAAATTCTATTTTCTAAAGTCATATTTTCTATTCCGGTTTATTAATGATCGAAATTTTTTATTTTTTATTTTATTTTTCAATTAATAATTTAATGTGTGTTGTTTCTATTCTACCAAACGATTACTTTGAATACAAACAAACAAAAAATACAAATGAAAATATATGCAATACATGTGTGTTTATTTATTATGATGAATTGTCATATTGAAAAAAATTGTTTTACAGATGAAACAATGTTTGTTTGATTTGTATATATATATATATATATACATGTATACTGTCTATGTATGTGTATAGTAATTCTTTTCGATTCAAAATATACAATGAGAATTTTCAATTTACTAGATAGAAACTATTAACAACTTCAATTTTTTGTATAGTTATTTGTCGCCTTCTATTTAATTTGGCGACATACTTAAATTTTATTAGATTTCAATTTGGAAAATATAAAAGCCCCTCCCCACTCCCACCCTCCGCAAAAGAACAACAAAGAATAAATGTAGATAGCAAATAAAAAATAAAAACCTGTAGAGTGGTTGTTATTTCATTTATGGGGCACATTATGTCTGCATATGTTTACATAATAGGTAGGTGTATGTGGCTACGTGAGCGATGATGTTTAAATTAATTAATTAATTAATATAATTAAAAATAATGTTAGGAAGTTCATTTATTCGTTTAATTGTAATAATAGAATAATAAAAAAAAACAAAAACTATTCGATTCTATTCAGTATGTATCTATCAGTTCCATCGTTTTTTTTTGCTTTTCATTAATGCGAAGTATTATGTTTTGTTTTTTTTTACAACCGAATTTCAGACAACCAATTTACAATCATCATCATCCTCATCAACATCAGGGAACGAATTATTTTTAATGGATTTTAATTCAAACACGTAGAAAACAGATATCGATTCGTTTATATATATAAGCCACGTTCAATTGATTAGAAATAACAATAAAACCACCAACAGAGACGAAGAAATTCTATCTTATAGATTAACGAATAAAAAGTTGTGCAAGAAATCGATAGTCAAGGGAAACACAATCATATAGTTAAGTGGAGAAATCTATAGATTTTAAAGTAGAAGATATTGGATTGAAGACTGAAGGCTTAGGGATAATACTGAGATGTATTGGGATATAGATGTATCCAGTTGATAAAATGAAATGTTTAGTTAAAATCTTCTTTGTGAAACTAATGTCTTATTTCTAATGGTATTGGATTGTGAAGATTGGAGTTTAGTACTGATGCTCAGTAAAACTGCAGTAAAATTCACCATTGTTTTGTTTCCTACTATCAGATCGTACTTGCACTAGTCATGGTGTCAGCTTCAGTTTTCTATCGTGTTAAATGGGTAACTCAACAAAATTCAAGAGAATGCTTTGAGCTTTAGTTTCCATATTTCTGCGATTTATCCTCCTTGAGAATTTTGAGAAATATACACTTTATGTTCTTTATTCAAACATGATAAACTATACGTTCGGAATTGCGTTGTACACCCTTTTAGAAATATCGTCATCAGCATTATGGATAAAAAGAATTTATTTCATTAACATAGTTTAAGAATTATTTTTTACAGTTTAACGTTTCATTAGACTCCTGTCAAGTGTTCTAGCCTAACAATGTGACTAATATAAGGACAATCTTACTGGTTTTCATCGAGACTGTTAAACGTTGGATTCAGAACACATAGCAGTGTTAATTACCATTCTCTAAGTCAGATAATTCAAAGAGGAGACAATGCTTATCATAACTATAACATATTAGCGCAGTACATTTCGACTAATCTAATTACAAGTTTACTGGTTAAAACTTGTTAAGTGTACTGTTTACCTGATTGACTAGAGCTTAACCGAACATTGTGTATATTATAACAAAATAAAACTATTTTTAAAATTTGTATGAGTGGAAAACTGAGTTTATAGCGTTTCACGACTTAATATAAGTCACTTCCTTAAAGAATAAGAAAGCTTTGTATAGTTTTTCATTTGAAACATATGTAAAATGACTGGATACAATATCAATGTTTATTCACTATGTATCTTTTTTATATATAAGTTTCAAAACTCCGTAAGAAATTGTATTATGTAAAGCATTGACTTATGAATTATTACTGTGACACCTATAGTTCATGGGTTGACGAGTCTATTAAACTGGTTTACCACTTATCCCAGTCGTAAATATAGTTATATCATATTATCACAAAATTATAAAGTGGTTAGTAGAGCTTGTAAAAACATTACACTGGGAAATTTCAAATCACAGTGTACACGATATTTTTGAATCTATCTATAGAATTAAGAATTTCATACTGAAGGAATTTGTAATGTCACTTAATGTATCCTTCTTCATTCACGCAGATGCGCTTCATACTGAAAGTTAATTTTATACATAATAACTTAGGGGATCAACGGATGCAATTTGTACCAATACTTTCTACTTAAAACAATTGGTTCTTGATGTTCAGTCAATCTACATTTTTCTATATTTTCAATCAGCGTTATGGAGATTAGTGTTTTTACACATTTGAAATCATCAATCAGTCATTATCAGACCACCATTCTGTTTAACGAGGAGTTATGGTGATACACTGGGGTTTTCACTGAATCTAATCCTAGCAGATTTCTTTTCGATAAAATTCTGAAAATGATCATTGAGAATTATAGTAAATGAAGTAGAAGTTTTTTTGCTCTATGAATGACACTCATATAGTTCCAAGATAAAAAAAAATGAGGCCTAAACCTTTTAGAACCATTTAACTAAGTTCAAATTCACAAGAGAAGATAAAATTGTGACACTATGTCCTTTGTATGTACCTTATTAATTAGAAAAGTTAAAGAATAATAATAAGAAATCTGTATCGTAGATCGACTGCGTTAAGCCAACATGCATATTTTCTGAGAGTTGTTTCATTATGGAACTAGAAGTACTTGTTGGCATGTCATACGTAGACGGGAACCGAAATGTATCCATGGTTTACCAAGTAGAAAAATACATATGAAACTAAAGCTAGAATAAAGTCGTTAACAGTACCCTGAAGCTATTGCTCATGAAATTTCAGTTCATAGTTGACATAGATGGGGAAACAGTGATTGGTTTTATAATCGAAGCCACTGCACGTAAATTTTATGCTACAAGAATATGTCCTTTATTCCTCAGTTAATTGGTAGTGCGTTCACAAAATAAAGATAAAACTACCTGGTCCCACCACGGCCGTTTGCGTTTATCATTTCGACGGCTTCTATGAAGCTGGTTATTTTGGTATATGAACTCAGGTAAATACGTCGTACTTCTAATTCCTATCCCTTATAATGATCAGGGAACTGAAGAGAATAATAAAAAACTCTATTCTAATGCATTTAGACGATACTGGTCACCGCATCCATCTAAGTTCAGCTGTTAAAGTTATCCGTAGAATCAAATCAAGCTTTCTGTTACATACGGTAAAAGCTATAGGAATACACAGTAATAGATCTATTATTTGTGTACAGAAAAGATTTGTACAACATTTTCTTTTGAATCGTCTTTCCACTTATATATGTATATATATATAATATTGTCATAACCGGATTTTCTAATTTCCTTTATATCTGTTTAAATAATTACTTGTTATTATTATTATTATTATAATTAGTGTTATCAGAGCCAGTAAACATTTATGATCAACTGTCTAATTTTATTCTAGCTTCTATACTTAATCTAACGTAAATTATTTTACTACTTAATTGATTGTGTAATTCGGTACTAATTTTCTATCCATTGTATCATTGGCACATAATGACAAATTAACCCATCACCGTTTGTTTTTTTTTGGTATGGACTTAACATTTAAATGCCGCCTTGATATATTAGTGTTCAATCAGTTCCGTAAAACTAACTGAAAATGTTGTTTCTTTGTTCAGTCTATATTTTTCATCAAATCGTCATTATTATTCATGAGTATTATTGACTGAAAACAATTGTTTATCATCATAGTGGGTTCAGGGATGATGAAATATTCTTTCTTGTATGTAAACTGATGATATAGAATCAGACTTGATCTGGTTTAATTTTAAATTTTCTATGTTATCAAACAATCTTAGATTAAAGGCCTGCTAATATTGATATTTAATCTTAACGCTATTTTTCAAGAACTGACAATTTCTCATTCATAATAATATCCATTTATATTTTCAAGAGTTTATTTAGTAGTGTATGTATATTTTAAAGTACACTTTTATTGGGTGATTCATTACGTGATCGAAATTACCAAGTTACTAATGCACTATAGTTTATTTTTGTTGTACAGTTGGTGAAAATCAGAAAAAAAACAATAAAATATCAATTTCACGAAAACAAATGTCATCAAGGCAGACTGTTGTACAGTTTCGGTTATTTATTTCAGGTTTATGAGTTAGTGGGCAATAAAACGAACAATAATGTTATATATATATATATATATATATATATGTTCAACGTTAATTGCGTCCTCGGTTGACCTGTTCTACCAAAGGATAATGGAATAAAAAATACATAAATCACTAACCCATTTACTTTTTTTGATGGCTTAAAAATAAATAAATAAATAAACTTTTAAAAATTAAACAAAAAGTTTTTGAATCATGCATTTTTAACAGTGACTGATGTGACATAGTGTCAGTGAAATTCTAAAGTCATCAATCAATATGTTTAAATAATGATAGTTTCAATAAAATACTATGAATCTAATTGATTCAATAGATGAATGTTTATTCAGTTTTTTTGATTTTTTTCTGTTTGAAGAAAATATGAGCTGAGTTCACACATTAAGGGAGATTAATGTCCGTTGGTTTTCTTTCTTTAAGTTAACACTTTTGTCATAAGATCAATGCAGATGAACTTAGGAATAGCAAGGACATTCAGCACATATACCGGACGAAGTAAATTTATGCTACTTTTATACTCTATATCTCGTTTATAAATGAATTATCTAAGGCATGCAAAATTAATTTATGTGACTTCCTAAATTCAAGGCTTTATATTTATTATTAGTTTAGACAGACTTGTAAAATTATATGCATCCAAAGAAACTTCATCACAGTTTGTATGTTCAATGAATACATGAGGAGAAACTTTTTAAACTCTAACAAGAAACTTATTAAACTACGAATAGCTTTACCAAGTAATGCTATGAAAATTACTTTTGTGGTTGCAAATAAAAGGTAACAAATTGGTTGATGAAATTTGGTATCATTTATTGACCAAGTGAAAAACTAATAGCAAATAATGATAGGTGTAACATTTATGCTTTGTGCCTTTTTTTTACAGTGTTAGTATTTACAAGTTAAATAAGTAACAAATTAAAGATATTAAACTTTTTGTTTGCATTTGATTATTTTCGAAAAAAATAACTTTTATTGGTTATTTATAGATATTTCATCGTATTTCTATAGTGTATTTCTGCAGTAAATGTTTTGTAAATCCCTTAAAACAGTGGTCACTCTTTAGTAATCAATGATGAAGCAAACTATTCCTACTTCTTATTATTGCCTATATCTGTTTATGAGGAGTGGAAGAGATTTCTTCATCAGTATTAAGTTGACCTTTACAACTCTTTAGTCTTCACTCAGAACATCAGCACTAAATGAAGAAGCTCTACAAAAAATAAAGCAAGTGGTAATAACCCTGACTACCATGGAAGGCTAATCTCAGTTTATCATAAAACAACAAAAGGCTCTAACGAAACCGAAAACAAGGAAATACGAAATCATCTTTCGGTTGAACATATGGTTCACCATAGATAGAGAAGACTTCACTTAGAAGGCTAAGGAACTCCTCAAATAGAAAAGTATATATCAGCTGATGTTAACTAACCTATTTGAAACTAGATTACCAGATCGATAGGACATTGAGTATAATTTTCAGAGATTGACAAATGATAAATGATTCTGTTATTTCTTAATCCTTTGGTGGACTAAAATCTTCACGGGCAGAAAGTATTATCCTAGGGTCAATCGTTGCATTTTCAGGAACAGTTGATTGAAGATGTTAAAATTTCTACTGGACTCATGAAATTGTTATTAGACTTGCAAAGTATTTTTTTATAGAAAATCACAAGTTTTTAAAGCACAAACAATGAATTTATGGCATTCCCTGGTACTCTGACCTTATTTATCTAAATCTAACCAAATTTGACAAACAAAACTAAATCTCTAATCCTTGCTGATTACATGAATTCTAGTAAGCACACCAGACTTCAACTTGAAGGTTTAATTAATTTTATTGATCTGTGACTAACAATGTGTTTCCAGTTCAACAGCAAAGTAAACAAACAAACGAAATGAAGCACGATGAGATAAGATATCTGTATTAATTAGAAAAACTGTAATACAAAAGCTAGAAACTTTAGTCTTACCAATGATCAAATACAAAATTTAGACAGGATACTTAGACAACAAATTCATCAATATCAAATAAAATCAAATGAAAAGTACTTATATTTCCATTAACAGCATCTTTAACAATATGAAGCTCACGTTTGAAATGAAATCAAAAACAGTCTATCGCTCTTGAATGTTCGGATCATCATAAAAATCTTGAGACCCAAGCGTATCGATGGAACGCTTGGCTACAGCAATGACGACCCAATAAATTACAAATCAAACTGTGGACAATGCCTGTCCAAATGATTGAAGCTATGTTACGGAACTATAATTATACAGAGAAATGGAAGAAAATACTTATGGTATGTAATTCAAAATCATGGTTTGAAACAAAACCTCATCAAAAAAGATTTGTCATACCGAACACCAAGTAAAAAATTAGTAGCGGAATACTGCAAATGGAAAGTTCTACTCTATTTGAAAAACATTCGTTTGATCACAGTCAGAATATTTAAGGAGTTAGGGATAGATGTGGCTCATGCCCCTACGAAATCGTTATAACCAATATTATGCAAACCAAGGGATAAAACGACAAAGGAAGGTAAACCAAACGTCATCCTTCAGTTAAGTCACAGTAACTCCAAGAAGCAGTATAAAACACACGGTAGCAGTTCTCCTCAGTCTATATCTATATGGGTATTATCTAGTTATTATGCGCCACGACATAATCTCACTTTTATAAATACATATGGACAACTCGACTGGCGAAACATCAAATTAATGAATAGGGGAGATAAGGAAATGTATAATATTATGTAATCGGATATCAATTAGTAGGTGACAATCGAAGTCGACGCGTTCTGTCGGCCATAATGAAAAAGAACTAACCTCTGCGAAACCATAGGTTAGATCTAGGGAGAAAATAATCAAAACAAACTTTCAAACATCGGTCACACAATCATAGCTAACAACCGTCCAAGTTGAAAGTTAATTGTGAATAAACTTTATTAGCTCAATTTCATGTGAAGTATTTGGTGATAATGAAAGGTATTCTAAGCAAAACTAAATTACTTACAGTTATTTAATTTTTTAAATACTTTGAACTTGTATCTTGAGCTTGTGAGCGAAATATTCATCCAAAGTAGAATGAAAATAATGCTTGATTGAGAGCGTTTAGTAAGGTTAGTTATCAACAAAGATTATTATTTCTTAGCTTATATTAGTGGTACTAACTACCAGTCACCTCGGAAAAAATGAGATCCGTTAATAGTTCGTTGGCATTATGATAAAATTTTCCGCTTAAATTTGTGAAACAGGAGTTGTAGAAACATATTTATTTGTCTTCAACATAATGATTATGTAATTACTAGTACATGACAAAAAATTGACTTTTATTTTATTGCAGAAAACAAATCCGTAGTAATTATACGATTAAGGTTTACTTTAAAACGGCTTGATGGCCTATATTTTGTTTTATTTCTGTTTATTACTTTAAAACTGTAACAAACAAAACTCAACGTACCTTCATATTTAGTTAGGTACTTAGAGGGAAACACAAATACAATTCTAGTTTGGTTATTTTAGTGTCTTTTCTAAAAGTAGCAACAGAAATTTGTAGAAATAAATAGGACAACTTCTATTAAAGACTTCAAATGCTCTTAAGCACTTTAGAGAAAGTTATCAGACCAAACATACCTCCTGGATTCTACTGCTAGTCCTATTCTAACTAGTATATATTAAGTTGTCATAATGGCTGTACTGAAGCAACCAGCACATTATTTATATATATTTTAACTAAAACCGAACGAATTTCAGTCAAATTATTACCAAACGGAATAATCTTAATCACTGCAAACTGAAGGAAATGTATCTTATTCAGATGAAAACATCTAGTAATTGAAAATTATTCGAAATTTTCCGAATCTCATTTTAGGTGCATTTTATGAAAGAAAATATTATAAACCAAATGACGACAAATCAATGGATTATGGATGTTTGTCCAATAATAAGATTGTAACATCTAAATTATGTCAGTGGAAACAATTTGTTTGTAAATATAAATTTCTTTTAAAATGTTTGTAATGTCAGTTTAATGTAGTATTATCAACAACAAAAAAATAAAATAACCTTTGAAGAATTATAAAATGCACAAATTATGTTCAAGTGCATAAATCCTCTAGTCAAATAACTAGGTAATGATTGGTATTTAAAATTGAATGAACTAGTTAAATGGGTATCATTATAATTTCTAATAAGTTGAGTATTGGATAGATTGTTAATTATAGAAATAATATCTTTGTAGTATCCCAACGATTGAAATTTTATAAAATTTTCTACTCATTAGGATAATACAAACATATAATTTTTATTTTTAGATCGACTGTTGATTCATAACAATTGAAAGACACATAAAGTTGCAATTTGTAATTGCTTTGTATCAATAAATTACTGATTTTATGTTGTCACTTACAATCACGATGTTTATTTCAATGATACCTATTTTTCAGATCACTAGTCCAAATTTTTGTCAATAGATCGTTGTTTTGTTGATTCATTTATATAAATGTTGGAAATTTAGGATTGTTTATTAGTGATTAGAACGTGAATACAACGTTTAACAGTTCTCACATTACTAAAAAGGGACTAGATATAAAAAGTCAGCTTGATAAGACTGAATCATAATATTTACTTTTGGAATTCTTCGACATTCAAAATCCTGGCAGAAGAAAATTTTCTACCGACAATAAAGAAATAACAGATAGCTTTTTGACCAGAAAGGATATAATATATTATTAACAAAGATTATTGACTAAGTTAGTGTATGACAAATTTTCCGAAATGTTATCTTCAAACTTTAAGTTTCATTCTTAATATGATCCTTGTTAGTTTAATTGCTTTTTAAATTAAAAAAAGTCTGTTTGTGTCAACGATAGGCATTAATAGAAATCAACGTATATTCAAAAGAATAATAAACTCTGTCTATAGTGAAAAATATGTTTAGTCTAACATAATTCCACGATCGTTATTGAACAACAAACATCAGTATGATAAGTCGGTCAAGAAAATATATCTTAACGAATAATTGAGCTTTTTGAAGTATTAACTGATTCGTCAACTTTATCTGACAAGTTGTGATTACAAATGAAGTGAGCGTTTTTTAATCAGTGACCTAATATAATAAACAAACAATATAATTAAAGGTATTTCCTTCAATGTTAAAGCTTGCTTTCAAAACTGTGTTAGCAGTTTTTGATAATTTGTTTTTGGACAGGGTGACTAGTTATTTCTTGTGCTTTTACTGCACGAAGTAGTTTGATCAAATTAATCACTACAGACTTTGCAATTATCAAGAAACACTATTTTTTTTAAATTCAAATAAAATCAAAACCAGTGTGTTCGCCAAATCATTGTTTTGTTTGTATTGTTGCAAGTTCGCTTGTTAGTTGATCATTGACAATTTGTAGGAAGTGAATTAATTAAATTTTTATGGATTAAAGAAATGGCTTTTTTTTATTATCCTAACTTTTTATTTATATTACATAATCATTGGACATGCGGTAATCATTGAGGAACAGCGTGTTCATTTTGTATTTAGATTACTACTACTACTGCTTTTATTATTATCATTATTATTATTATTATTATTATTATTATTGTTATTACCAATGATTTTAATATTGTTCATATTGATAATAGTACTTTTTAATAGGAATGATGTGGTAACAACCACTGCGTTATTTTCATTTTCGTTACCATTAATACTATTATTATTATTGTTATTATTACTATTATCATTGCTACTACTATGGATGTTGTAATTACTACCACCACTTATTGGTACTTATTGGTACTATTCTCACTTCAGTTATTAATCTGAATGTATGCAGTAGTTTATGTTTTAGAAAATAAATTAGGGAATTTTACTTTATCTCTTAGTCTTATCATTAATGATCACATTAATCGCCATACGAATTGATATAAAAAATTCTATTTTAAACAAACTATGCAATCAGATATTGGCGAATAAAAATGTGAACATAAGCTAAATACCTTACAATATATATATATATATATATATATATATATATATATATTAAAGAACTTATAATTACATGCTTTGAAATTGAGCAAAGAGTTCAGTTAATAAATAAGAATAGCTAAGGGTAGTGAAGCGAATATTCATCGTACGATCGGTTTGCATAAATGTACATAAGTAGTTTTTTTTAAATCCGAAGGAATGTTTGCTAATCTAGATTTAATCTAGATTTAATAACTGAAAATATTGAAAAATATTTTTTCAATGGAAAGCTTTCTGATTTTTGTAGACGAGTTCACAAGCTAGTCTATCTCATTCATTGTAACACCGAATTTGTGTTTATATGAATGTCAAGTTTATAAGCAGAGACGAGCTAAGTTTTTAAGTG
Organism: Schistosoma turkestanicum; assembly: GCA_944470395.2. Lineage (NCBI taxonomy): Eukaryota > Metazoa > Platyhelminthes > Trematoda > Strigeidida > Schistosomatidae > Schistosoma > Schistosoma turkestanicum. Next base: position 19,443,750 of record OX103973.1, read on the forward strand.
TAATTCTTTCAGTCTCGAAGGCTTAAAAGTCTGGAAAAATAGCTGTATTTCATAGATTTCTTATAAAAATTTGTTGAATCATGAATGTGACTCGTTGGGAACTGAATAACTTGACAATAATATCGTTGGTATAAAGTACTGTACGTTTGAGTGCTTTAAAAAATAACAAGCGTGATAAAACATTTCAGTGATCGCAATAGTTATTATGAAATAGTAATGTTTTACTTTAAGATTGTTCATTAGTGAGATATAATCTCGAAATATGGAGATTGATTATGATAATAGAGTATCTTAATTTTAAAAGAATCAAAGATATTTTTGTTAATGAAAGCAATAACTTAAATGCACAGACAAAATAGTCGAATTTAATGCTGTTAACTTTATCTCATACTTTAACTCTGTCGTTCCAGATTATTATTAACAGTGGAAATTTCGCAACTTTCCAAAAGTATTTATTTTCACTTTACTCAATAGTGACCTAATAAATATTACCTTTTGATTGATTTCACAAACATTATACGTGAACAATAATATGTCATTTCGGATTTAATTAACTTTTAGTATCATAACGGTACTAAGATAATTTCTACTTAAAGTAATATATCAATTTCTCACAAACAATCTGACAGAGATCATTATATTAAAAGTTAATGGTTGATATGAAATTCTGTGATAATATGTCTAGTCGATGATATTCAAGACTCATAACTATAGGTTAAGATGCTTCATTTTGTTTAAGAATAATTTCTTAATTAAAATCATGTCATTTCTAAAGTTTATCGTTAAATTTATATTTGATTTTAAAAAGAATTTCTATGAGAATATCCTTTTTTGATGTTATGCAATTTAATGTATGACAAAATGTTTCTATTTCGTTAACTTAAATTATAAGTAGTATTTATATTTTTTTTAATCAGATCACTCAGTCGAATCATAAATAAGTCTGTTTAAGTTAAATACGTCTTCAAAATAATAAACACATCATATTTTTCCATTAAAACATTCTCTATGGCTAGTTGTGTTGACTGAAAAAAAATAATTCATCATTGAAAATTTTTTCTGTTAGCCAAGAAAAAGTTATTTTAAATATGAGCAAAAAATAAGGAACGAATAATAAATATATTCTTGCGCCCACTCCCTAAATGTTTATACACACAATTAAATTATGTATACGTGTCGTAACATTCTTGTTATTCATGTTTATTATTAACATAGGCAGTTAACTCTTTACTAGATCGTTTCATAAAAAACAAACGTAAATGCGCAAGAGGAGAAAAAAATTATTAAAATTGGTTTAATTACATATGTTGAAAAGTGAAAAACTACCGTGTGTAAAATTCATGCTTGCATTGTATTTAATCGACTACATTAGTGTTTAATGAAATGTTTTGACAAGAAACAAAAAACTCTGCCATACTAATATGCATTTCTAGCTATCTAATTAAAAACAATGCACAATGAATTTCTCTTGAAATTCACTATTTTATAGTTTTTTTTACCCTTTAATTACTGCTGTTCAGCCTAGAATCACTCACTTGCACGCATATGAAAATGTAGACGAAATTATTTTTGGAAATAATTCATGTTTCAAAAAAAAATAATTATACACTCTTTTGTTTAAATCAGTAACAATATCATAGTTAAAACATTTAGTCCTATTTGATTAATTAAAATAATTCAATGAGAAGTTGAAACTCATCAGAATTATGCGATAAATGTATTTGTATCGTACATTTGAAACAATATTCGATCACCCACTGACTTATAAAGCTACTCATATTTAGGAAGTTGGAAGTTAAGTTGGACACACTAAGAGACAAAAATTAAACAAGAATCAAAGAAAGAAAACATTTGGAGTCACTTCTTGCTGAACAGTGAATTGATATTACTACTGCAGGTTCAGTATCAGAACTAAATGTCTTTAACAAAGGCTACAATAAACTCAAGTGTTCGTTCTCGACCTTTTTCATGCAGTTTCACCTATGTTTCATAATGGAGGTATTCTTTATCTGCTACTGCAAAATCATTTGATTTTACTCGATTTCACAATACTTTCGATACATTTTAACCAGCCGAGTTCGTTCATTGTGAGCATATATATATATATATATATATATATATATATATATATATATATGCGTTGGTAAACACACTGGGATGCAATACACTTTATATATTATTTAGTTTCCTTTTTAAAGAAATAAAGATATTTTTAAATCATTTATAATCTCTGATGCATAGCACGTTTGAAGCGTGACTGCTTGAAGTGTTTGCTTCAGTACATGGCTAGTCAGCCCACCAGTAACTTGTATCTTAGTGTAGACAGGAATTGTAGACGTTTATCTGATGGTTTGAAATGTTTCCAGACCAATGTAATACAATGAGTTTTATGCATACCATATTAATCAGTTTTATTTCCTAGTCTGATTTTTTATGTGGAGTATTGCGATGTATTTTATTATATCAAAAATAATACATACTAAATGAAAAAATGAACTAGCTATATATGTAACAAGTAATAAGTAGTTTAATCTTCAGTAGTTTTTGAATAATTTTGCCAAAGTGCTCTCATTCCTAGAACTCCTTTTTTTGATACCATGAAACTTACTGAATTACTCATTTTGAAATATTATTTCTAATTCCATATTTCCTCCAGATTGTTGAACGAGTAGAAAATGATTTTATTACTACATAAAGTTTGAAGACAATGTACTGGATAAAGAAAACATCTTTCATTTTTGTCAGTGTTGCAAATGAAAATATTGTCTTGATTGCATCGGTGTGAAATAAAGTAGATTTAAGAAATGTAATTAAGCAAATATCTAAATAGTTATATCGCTTTGCAGTGCTGATGGATAAGTTAAAACTATTTCAATAACTAAGGTGAATAAATTGATAATTTCATATGCAAAAATAAGTCCTCGGATTCAGCTAAACAATCTTCCGAAGAAAGAATCAATATTTTTATGAGAAAATTCAACATTCACTTTGTATTCATGAGAAAAATACACAACCACCGAAAATCTCAGACGAAAGTTTCACTATATATGACATTTAGTTAATTTCTTATATATAATGCGAAATATTTCAACCATTTTATTTATTGTTGTATTCAAAGTTAACTCAACTATTAAAACAAATAGTTAAGTTGAATTATAAATGTTTACACGCTATTGTAGTTATTATTTGCATTAAACAATTCAAATGTTTCTGATTTTGTTTTGTTTTGCAAATCTGTAAAGAAATAAATTTGTTTTCGAACTTTTGAATTAACTGTCATCAGTTCTATTTAAAATGAAAATAAGATAGAATGATATTTCTAACAAAAACGGAATAAGTCTACTTTTACGTGTTATATGTTTCGTGTTGTAAAAATTCGACTTACTTGTTTTACGATTCATATTTTAATCTATTGATTAAACTTTTAGTGTTGTTGGTAAATTGTTTAGTCAAATATCCTATTGGTTGATTTGTTCTTCTTTAAAAATTTTATAAATTCAATTTCTTTTTAATGGCGATTTGTTCTACATTTTTTTTTATCAAGATATAAACGAGTGGATAATAAAACAATCTATTTCATGATTGATTTCAAATTGTAACTAATATAAGTTTTTCAGTTTAACTGGTTTTTATAAAACCCTAGATGTTACATTATTATTAATTTATTAAGTTAATAATGTTGTAAATTGAATGGAATGTTAATAGCATTGAACATCTCTCTCCTTGTTGTATAATTATAAAGGTTGACTGATTTTGTAATGAAAGTGAAAACTGGTTAACATAAGTAAACTGCTTTGGTAAAATACCATTGTAAGAGTTATTGCTTTCTGTATACAATTTGTTTCTATGACAATTTCATAACTTGTGCTAACTTGTTTATGAAGTTGATTGTCTAATTTTTTTTCAGTGTGCAAACCACATTTCAAATGGGGGATTAAAAGCAAAACATAAAGCATAACTGTGTTGAAAATTTATGATTCATCAATTATATTTCGGTGACAGTGGTAGCTCGAATGGAAAGGAAATCGTTTAGTGTCACTTGAATATATAAATAGATGTGGACAAAACCGTTAACTTAAGTTCATGATTTATGATTGGAATTGCTTAAGTATAGATTTATCACCAGAATGCAACAATATATATTAAGTATCCTAAATGGTCCTTTATTTAAACACAACCATTTTTGGTCTACGGAAAATTTTTCAAATTTTTTTATTTATTTCAAACCTGCAGACAGACAGATACAACGCAGAACTTCGTACGTAAATACATCAGTTCAGGTTGCCATATCACATCAGCACAGAGACGCAATTATCAGTTCAAATCCAGGAAAAATAGCGATAACAGAAGTGTTAGCAGTAATGCAGAAGATTAGGGAGCGAAAATATGATTCGATAAGTATAATCCAGTGAGATAAATTTAGAAGGAGAAAGATAGAGATTATGAGGAATTCAGAAGGTCAGAGTTTGAGAGAGCACAAAGAGTGAATGCACCGGCGCCATCGAAAACGATTTTGAACCATGTCGTTCAAAGTCTCTAACCATCGGTGACTATCGTCTCGCGGACCCCAACCAGATAGCCTACATCTACCAAAATGACTCAGTCCACTTGTCAGTGACTTCATGGATTTGTGACGTGTTTTGGTTTGGCCACCCCTAGCTTTCTTCCAACCTACTCCTAACACCACAAAACATAGCTCGATGAGGCAGTCGGTGGTTAGGCATACGTAACACTAGTCCCAACCACCTCAACTGATGAAGTTCCACTACTTCATCAAATTATCTGCCATCCTCACCTAGTACTCGCCTAACGACAGTATTGCTTATACGGTTGTCCCAGGGTACACGAGCAATGCTTCGGAGACACCGATGATCGAGGACTAGTAACCTACGAAAGTCCTCTACTCTCAACGGCCATGTTTCGCATCCGTACAGTAGGACGGGGCCAGGCATGATAGAACCTTCAGGAACATACGTTTCAGCCAATATAGCTCGGTTGGTTCATCACGGTAGGCAAGCCGGACCACGACGTCAAGGTAGCAGCTTCGATCGGGACTTCAAACTTTCGGTATGAATTTGTTAAAAATGTGATAACGTATTCAGTGACAGTTAGTGAAATTTGAAAAATATATTAGAGTAATAAAATGATTCCATAGTTGTCGCGTTTAGCTTTTCGTCATTTCATTCAAATCTTCAACAAGCAAGAGGTTATACACTTTATGGTTTTTTCATTAAAAGTGTTATATCAACGACGTGTATTTAAAATTCTTACAAAAAGACTTATTTTAACTTCTATATATCTGTTAGGTCTGGTAATCGAATGTTTCATAATGAATTTTCTATCGTTTACTAGCTTATCCTAATCTAATCCCTAACAAGAAACAGATGCAATATTTTCGAAGTGAAGCTTGATTTATAAAGTTATTTCAAGTATAGAAGTCAAATGTATTCCTGGATTCATAATATATTTTTGGTTTCTGAAAACTAAAATTGGTATTTGTAGAATTCAAGTGTACGACTTTTATGTTCGTCACTAGGTACGCTTGAAGCTATTACGAGTTCACTTTAGTCGATAAACGCGAACGAGGCAATTACCAGCGTCCAGGTAGGCTACCTTAAATCCCAAGCTATAAAACAGAAATCTTGATAAGCGTAGAAAGTATATTCTACAAACACTTAACAAGCACAATGCATTCAAGCACACAAATCTCGTTTATTTATACTACATGGAGACGTCCTCGTGGCGGTCACAAAAATAGCACACCATCCATCTTCTCATCTTCTGAAAACTATTTAAAGCCATTCGATAGTACTTGCAACAACCTATTACAGTGTAATTCAACACAATAACGACGCAAACTTATCTTATTATTCAACCTGTTTTCTTCATAAACAAAATGAAATCTACAATATTTATTTGGATTTTTTTTTCTACAATTTTCCACTGAATTATGTAATATCTAATTAAATGTCAATAGACTGTATTTTGTTTACAATGATTAAATTGGCTGAATTTGTTTTTTATAATAGTAGTTATTAATTAAGCGAAAGTGTATCTGATATATATTTTGTCCTTATGCTACAGTGAATCCGCCCACTCACACACTATTGGTTTACTTCTATTTGAAACAAAATATTGAAAGTCTACACACGTAACACTGTAATAAAACTGAATACAAAACTCTGTATTTTCACTATGAAATGTTCACTAGTGCTTTTTTCTTCTTTACCATAATTCCACATTTATTTGCAAACGATGTTGTATATTGTTATGCTTGTCATTTGCTATGCTTGAAACTGTAACGGGTTCACCTTAGTCGACAAACGAGAACGAGACAATAAACCGTGTCCGGATAGGAACTAACAAAGAAAGAAAGAGTTTTCTACAAACACTCAGCAAGCACAATTAATTCAAGCACACAAACCACGTTTATTTATGCATCATAGAAACGTCTTTGGGGGAGTCACAAAAATAGTCCACTAAAATAACACAGTAACCAATCACACACAAGGATTTTTTTGTGGGACATGTGATCTCAAGGTCAACTGATAAGCCCATGAATAAAATCCAAAATAAAGATATTTATCAGGCGAGTTCTGGGGATCTAACATCTTCGACATATATATATATATATATATATATATATATATATATATATATATATATATATATATATAATGATTATTTGGACTCTTATCTTTCTTTAAATTCATTTTGATAAGTGACATACAAAAACAAAAAACATCATCAAATTGTTGATAAAATAATGAATATTTTCCAAAAAATCTCTTAGTAAAACAATGAAGATCTTAAAATTGAACTTAAATGCATAATGTTAAACTGATTTGATATATTTTAAGAGAATTAGTGGTTTGTAGAATATAAGATGCCAATAGGCATGTACAATATCCTATTATAAAACTGTTTCTCTGTATACTTCTGAACAATTTATTCTGTAAGGTTATTATGAAAATTCCTATCCATAGTTTATGTATAATAAATAATGATGAATTCGGATTGGAAATGAGTTGGCTTCATAAACTGGTCGTCAGAAAGAGATACACGTTAATTAGTTCAGACAATTATAGGGAATTGACAGACTAGAGTTATACTCGCAATAAATTTAAAAACAGAAACTATTCATATGTCGTTTTGAATACTTTAAGTGAAATTACTGGATTATAATACATCAAAATAATTTTCCAATCTATTGAAAATTAAAATAGCAAAAGTTAAGATATCGTTTGTGCTGAAACTCATTCTTTAAAACAGTGAACATTATTGAATAATCATGGATTCGGCATTCGTAAATTTAAGAGTACTTGATTTTATTTTAATTACGCTTCATTTATTATTGTAATCTAATCATCACCACTACTAAAAATTGATTTATGGTTATTTTAGTGTTGTGATATGTGTATATACTACTGACTGAGATGATAAAATACTAAAAAGAATTTATGACTGTAGTACAGGTTGAAGTAGAGCCTTTTTTTCATCATGAAAATACTCAAACAAATATCAGCATGCAGACTGGTTATTCAACTCAAATTAAAGATGGGTGTGTTTTAAACTACAACTCAATGATTCAAGGTTGTATTCTTCAAATAGTAAAATATACATTTTCTACGTTGTTAATTTGCAAGTGTTGAACAATTCTTATGATAAACCACGTCATGGAGTATTTTTAATTTGCATATTTGTATGGCGTGTACGTTTTAATAGATATCTAGATAGATTCTTAATTAAATAGGAGTAATAACTGATAGCGGTCAGTTTATAAACTGAAATTAGCATTTCATTACAAGTAAAATTTAGTAAATTTTCCAGATGAGTTTTAGGAATTGGAAATATTCAGAGAGTTCCTAGCATTTCAAGTTTGTTTCCAACTTTAGACTGGATCTGCTCATGGATGTTCACGTTTCTTTGCTTATATTTTTATAGATTCATTTTTGAATCGCATATTCTCTTCTCATTAAGCAAGAAGATGGTTATTTATTTAGGAAGAATAAATTATGTAGCCTCATAAACACTTAGATTAAACTCAATACGATATGTCAAATTCAATTCTGATTATTTTTCTGTTATCTTTCTCAAAATTTTAAATTCCTGGTCTATTCTATTTTTAAATAAAGTAAGCTTAGTGATCTAAGGTCAACTGGATGGACAACTACCAAAAAACTAAAAAGGATAAGGTAGACAAGTACCAATCAAATTTAAGGTCATCAAAGCAAGCTGCTAGTCGTTTGTGAATAAATTGGAATAACTTGTTTTAAGTAAAGTTTTTAGTTATCACGTTGTCTAGCAATAAAATGAAAGCTTGATTATCATATCACCAAATCCAGAGAATGTAATTTAACCAAAATCTTACTATATTAGATCCCAAATCTAAAGCTTAAGTGTTTGCACTTGAAATCGAAGGTTATGGAGTTGATACCAGGTGGTAGAATCGTGGATGAACATCGTTGAAAAGTCTCATGCTAGAACAGCACAACTATCCAAATCTTTCAGGGTTTGAACAGTTATCTTAGTTAAATCGGTTTGTGTTCTTAACAAAACTAAACAATCTACACAATCATAATAGAAATTCGTTTGTTCGAATTTCCAAGTGAATGCATAGAATTTCATGCTAGCTAATCACTTACTGCTGCTAATTTAATAATTATTACTGACTAATTTTCTCAGTTCACATAACCAAATTTTTTCAAATGTATTGGGATTTGTGAAACTTTCAACTGATAATTCAACTGAAAGACCAAATTGAAAAACATTTTTTTCATCATAGATTTTATGTAAGATAATTTTAAATTGTTACATAAAATATGGTGAAAATGAGATTTTACTAGAAAAAACTAATCAGTAAGCTTAAATTGAATTGTGTTAAACGAGTAATAGGTGAAACATTTCGATAATTTATAGAAGAAATAAAAGCTTGTAGATTTAATTATAAAAACTTGATAAATTTATGCGATATAATTTCATGATATATTGCAAAATTATGTATTGCAACTCATTTACAATTAAATAATGTAGGTGCATCAATTATCTAATAAATTTCAGTAGTAGGACTTTCTACAACATCGGTTTATGAAATTGCTTGACTTCATTCTAAGGGTTTGTGTTTCATGACAATCACTGACTTATGATTGTTTTGTTTATTGATACAAATCGATGATGGATGGATTATTCAAATTCAAATCTACTTTTATTCAACTATATACTTTAGACAGAGAGCATTACTATTTTATCCACCAGTTAGCTTCCTTAATCATATTTATATCAAGCTAGATACTTGAAATATACGCGTTATTTCACAATGAAATTCATGTATCTAATGGACAAATAAAAACACGCAGGATACGGTAAACGAAAACGCATACATATGTACTCATATAAAAACATAAACCAATGCTGATTGTAAAAGAAAGTGTTTAAATTATTTGCAGTAGTTTAATATTTATACATATAAAGTGATTCTGTAAAACTACAGAGAAATGATTTAATTTCTATTTTTACGAGATGAACTGTCTAAATGGATTAAAACTGAAGAGTAGATATTGTAAAAACGAAAATTATTGAAGTTAACAAGGATATTTAGGAATCAAGTAACTGATAAATTTTTATCCCATTATTTTTTAATCAGCAACAATAATGACAATAATAACTTATCTGCTGGTATTATTTTACAAGCAAATTAAACATTAATTGGGTTTAATATTGGTAATTGTTAAGAAGCTTTAACTGGTCGTCGTATGAACGATGTATTTCAGCTAGCGTTTTAAATAATTATTTATTTATGATAAAAATGACAAGTTTATTGGTTACTGTGTACTCTTATAATCCAGAAATAATTGGATAGTTGTTTCTTTTTGCATTTGACTCTTTATAATTGTGCCCCTTTGCCTCCCTCAAGTACAGGACACACAAGATTCTCCATCTTGCTTTAATCGAGATACATTCGAACCAGTTACATAGACTTCTACAAATATAACTTTTTAATTTTAGTCGATTTTTATGTAAAGTGAAGACCACCCCTTTCTATAGGTAATCAGTGTTTTTCTTCCGCAATAGTTTCATCGCCAAAAATTATCTTAACTACCATTACTAGTGAGTACAGTGTGACAGTTTGGTTAAGAAAATTTGTGAAAAGTTGTCATTTTTTATGTTGTAGCTATCACGATTCGGAGAGTATTTCCTATACGGCTGAACTACTGACTAGTTTTATAAAAGCACGAAAGATCTAGTATCCATTGTTTTTCAGTAATATCCTGGCTGGTAATAAGTCGTGAAGTATTTAGGGTCCACGAATTCCACATACAAAATTTTACCCCATAACTTATATGAAAAGAGGAAATAGATCAAATTCTATTCAAGAAGATGACTAATAATATCAGAAGTTGTCTGTATTCAGAATAATGATTTCTGTAATATTTTACTCTTCTGTTCCAGTTTCTCCTTTGAACATTTCGAATCATGGGGTATATAATATATCAAGCATGAAGTAATCAATTTAATAAACTCTCATTCGAATTTTGCCGATAAACTTATTACAAATCAAGCAGAACGAAACAAGTGCATAGATTTTAACTGACATAAATTAAAATATGTTTGCTCTTTCGGTAGCTTTTAACATGCTTCAAAAAATTCGGTAGTCCTGATAATAAGGTTTATAAAACAATTAGATTTTGTTTTTACAATTGACGGTATTATTTGACAACGATCTTCATTCAAAAAGTAATACGTTACTTGTATGCATAAAGCATTCGATTTCAGAATAAGAATGCAAACTTTGATCATATGGCATCATATATTTTAATGGACTTTTATTTACGTGAGATTTTATATATTCAATGTTTTCTATTGACTATTTACGTTATTATTCTCTTATTTGCCGTGATAGTTGAATGAATAAAAGAAGAGTGAAATTGTCGTTGTCTGAAAAGCAAACATTTCCCAAGAAATCTAAGGGCGGCCAAACTAAAACATGGCACTAATTCATGAAGTCACTGACAAATGGATTGGGTCATATCGTAGGTGTAGAATACCTGTTTTGGGTTCGCGAGATGATAGTAATCGATGGTTAGAAACCCTGAACGACACGGCTGAAAACCATTTGCAATGGCACTCGTGCATCCATTCTTTGGCTTCTGTCGAATCCTAATCCTTTGGATTCTTCATCAACTTTACCTTAATTTTTTTAAGTTTATTTCACTGGATTATACTTCTTGAATAACATCTTCAAACTCTGATTTCACCGATTACTGTTAATACTTCTACTACCCCTACTACTATGGGATTCGAATCGATATTTCGATGTCTGTGTGCTTATGTGATATGGCAACTTGAACTGATGTACGTACGTACGAAGTTCTACCTTGTAGCTGACTGACTGATATCCAGCCATATAGTAATGAGATTTAATTACAATAAATTCACAATTATTGTCTAAATACAATGTTGTTGTCTATAATTGGTTATTTGACTATGTTGTCTTATAATAATAATGTGTAACTGTATTTTTATTGGCTTTATTGTTTAGCATTTTTTACTGACCCGATAACTAATCAAAATTAATACTCCAAATATGATGTAACGTAGCCTAAAACTTCTATCTATTTAGATAAATTCCTTTTACCAGGCGAAGTAGCTTTGGAATCTTGTAAGAATGATTTATTCATATACTTAAAAAATTTTTTACATAGATTTAAAGTTAAAAATAATCTCAAATAGAAAAGCTTTTCAACTTTAAAAAATGGCTAAGCCACAAGTGCCACCTCATCCAGTTAGTTATGTTCAACGAAGACTTGTTTTTGACTTTCTAACAGATAAGTAAAAAGAAAAAACTCAGACAAAGAATTAAACGCAATCTAGTTATTTATTTAGTTAACATTTATAGTAGAATAGTTTAGACACACCTAAATTCTTTGTATGTTATGTTAATAAAAAAAAATAAGATATTTATTATCTGTCAAGACTAAGGAAAATACACTTTTTCTTATACATTGACATTTGAATTGCTTAACAAAATGTTCAAATATTAGAATAGAATAAGTTATAAATAATTACAATAGCCAGCAACAATCATAAACATTTATATAAGTGATAAATGTCTGGATTAGTTAAGCACTAAGATAATCTGACTGATTACCATTTGTAATCTATTGAAATAATGAATAGTAGAATGATTAATATTATGTCATTTTAACTGAATCATATCAGTTGAAACTAGACTTAGTTACAAATTATTGTCTTTGAGAAAAATTAACTTTTGTCAAGCTTACATTTTGTCCATGTAAATCTGTATTAAAAATTAGATGTGATTGGAAGAACAGAATGCTAGATTCAGAATTCATTCATTGATAATTTGTGTATGATAGTGGAATTTCTAATTATTTAAAGTTTTCACCATATCATTTATACGAGTACATAGTTAATCTTGTTATTCAGTTATGTTTCATAGTTGATTTTAAGTAATATGCAACTTCACTTATTTGAATAACATACTGTATTATACTTCATGATTATCAACTGATATATAAAGTAGTAAACGTTTTTTTAACCTAGAAAAGCATGAAGTAGAATTGAAACGATTCATGTAATCATCGAGTGACTGTTCAGCATCATTTTTGAACATATCAAAATCTGAATTAGTCTAGTTTAATTAACAACTAATTGTACAATGGTTGATCACACAAACAGCATGTCTAATGTATATGTAAGAATGTAGTTGAGTTTAGTGCTAGACTTACAAATATGCTTTATAATTAATTTGACTTATTTAATTTCGACGTTTTGTCTACTATCGTAGGAAGTATAAACAGGTGCGAGTTTAGCCTGTAAATCCATTATAAACGTCTCAATTTTTATGACCTCCGGGAAAATTATTCAATAGCCTTAAATGCAACAAAAACTGTTCATCATCGATTTTTAGGTGGTTTTCTAGCTTCTACTAAAAATCATATTTTTACCTTTATAGGGTGATACATAAACAAAGAGTGTTTTTCGCCGGGTTTTGTTGACAAACGTAAATGGGGGAGTTTTGTTTTGGATAACTGGAAATGACTTATGTCGAAAAGAGTAAAGTGTTTATCTTGGTTTATGTAAAGATCTAACGCCATATAAATGCTTTTCATCTAAACAATGTTTAAAGTAGTAGAGCAGTGTCATTTTTGTAAATGATTTGTATGATGAATAATTCATGTTTTCTATGAATATTAGACCAAAACAATAAAAAGGATGTTTTTGAATAATTTAACTGGGATCGGATTTCTACTATCAGTGAAAAATAGCAAATGAATATTGATTAATTTTAGTAAAACTATTTTTCACAGCTGAACCTAATTGCACGGCCCTTCACTGCCTATAACGTATTGAAGGAAATAATTAAACTCAATGGTTATTTCTTCTGAACTCAAGAAATTTTTATGCCAGCTTAGTGTTGAATTGAGAAGGCTATCGATCGAAATCCACAAAGAAATTGAAGAGTTCTATTATTGCAACTTATTCGGCTTTTTGATAGGAACAGTTAAAAAATTTCTGTTTTTACCAGTCAATAGAATTGGTTAGTCAACCTGGAAGCTTTCAAGATGTTGAATTCACTAATGAATTTCGTATATAAGCAATAGTAAGTTAATTCAATTTTCTCAGTTTGTCTGATCAACTTTCACCAATCATTTGTCTGTCTTTTTTTAACTTAAGAAGATTCGCACTTACATTATGATGGAATTAAAGACTGTCTTTAATATTTCTATTCAAACAAGAGTTCTTCAAGCGATTGTCCAGATAATAATTTGTAGCTTCAAGTTGATCACAGTTCACACATCTTGTAACAGTTATTTGGTTTGAGACTCATTGTAAGGTGTTAATGTATATCTAGCTGATGCATTTCATAAGGATGAAGCGTTTGCCTGGATCTATAAAGGTTTTCTTCTGTGATTTTATTTAATGATAGATTGATAATATTCCTAAATTTTACTAATCAGTATTCAGTGATTTAGCTAATAGAAGTATTATTCATATTATTAAATTGAGTACAATCATTTCTATCATGTAACATTAAATTCTTCTTATAGAAAACATCAATTTGTATTTTTCATGATGAAAAAATTAGACAAGAGTGATATTATTTAATCAGCTGTTGAATATTGACTTAAACCAGGAAATTGTACTCAAACAGTCGTAAAATCGTATAAATAATATATATTTATATCTGAAAAATATGTTTTGTGTAATGAACAAAATTTATTTTCTATGAATGATTTGCAGATAACTCATACAATTTATTATTATTATCATGCAAGCTTTTGTGTTAACATGGAACTGTTAAGGTAAACTTTACCTGAAATATATATATATATAAGTTTCGTCAAATCATGACTAAAAAACAAACGAATTGCTTTTATTGTATAGCTATATTTTTAAACAAATCAGTTTACGCATGAATGACGTTATTCAAATTTAGTTCAGAATTCATTTGTATTAGTTGTTTGAAATATCACATTGACGTATACAAATGCATTCGATCAGTCCTTTTTTCGCATGAGTTCATCCTATGCAAATTGGCCTTGTCATCGGCATCAAATCACTAGAATTATAAGTAGAGATGCATAGTGACTAGCAGTTAAATCCAGAATGTGTGTTTAGTCTTACATGAGACTCGTCAGATGGATATAACTAAATTGCAGTACATTATGTAATGGCATTTGAAATGAGCGGCAATGAGTCCGAGTTCCAGGGTGAAGATATAGACTCCGCGGTGCAGGCGAATCCAACTGACAGGTCCCAAATAGAATGAAACGTGCATTGATGACTCCACTTCAAGCAACCACCCACCTCAGCTTATACAACTCAAGATGATTAGTTGTAATCTGGATAGTAATGATGAATTCGATCTATCATTTTAGAATGCATATGATTAATGTTTTACGTCGGTTTTCAGTAATACCTATTTTAACGGCTAATTTCAGAAATTTCAAGAAATTCATTCAACGAGTGTTCAGGTCATGAAAAAATATGTTTTGAATAACACATCTGAGTCATATAATATTTTGCAGCATCACAAAGATTTTCATTGGTTATTGAAATAAAAAAGGTTATTTTTATTTTAGCTTAGGTTGCCCTATTGACAGAGATGATTGTTAAAGTAGAAAAAAATTCGGTGAATTTATGCAAATTAAATCCTATGAAAGATGTCACATGATTTTTCTGAATCATTTCTGTCATTTATTCATTGTACTAAAAATATTAGGTTAGCATTGTATCAAGTAGTTGATTGACTATTTTTATTTTCATAAACATAATTTTAAAACAGAACAGTGCTATTAAATTTCTACAATTAATTTGAAACTACATTAATTTCAACTATCGAAATTACTTAAGAAGAAGGAGAGTAGTTTAAAATTATTCCAACAATGTATGACTATCAGCAAAATGAGTATATAAGTAATAGAAGAGTAATATTTAGGATAATAAGTGTACAATATGTATCATACCTATCAGTTTAGGCATAAAATTCATTTTATTACTTGTTTACGTAAGAAATATCACAGTTCTCATAATATTTCTCATCACAGTTACCAATGGCTACAGGTAAAAAGGTACTTGTATAAAATAGTTTGAATCATACAGTTAATAAAACGCAAACAGAATGAAAGCTCAATCAGCAAGGTTGGGTTTTTAATAGACAGTTCAATGGTGAAGAAAGAGATAAGCGTTAAATCCGCACTTTATAAATCACTATTTACAACATTTATTTATTTGATGTATGAAATCGTCAACGGAGTAGTATTCTCTAATTAACGTCAGTACACAAGAGCTTTACTTTTTAAGTATGACAGTTGTTGAAATGGTTCGTCTTGTTATTTTTTCTGAATTTACTCCATTCAAACAAAGAAACTGTCTCGGAACTCATAGTCACTAATGACATGCAAGCATGTTTCCATTCTCAACTTATAGAAATGTTTTAAAGAAATTACATATTTATTCAAAAATGTGATTTTTCTTTAGATGTTACGCTGGTTTTTTAACACCATAAGTTTTTTTCTTTTCGACAATTGTATACATTCTGAAGTGATAGAACGTAGTTTTTGTCACTAATAAGCGGTGCGGACATTTATTCATTGTTTTATCATTTATAAAAAGTTACAGAAATAGTTTCCTTTATATATACAAGCAAAAATGATATAACTCAAAGTTTTATGTTAGTTTTTATTGGACAGTTGCTAATGACAACTATTCAATGTACTTCTTTTATTCTAAGAAAACATAAATAAATGATCCATGGTCTAATTTGATGATTGTTTACTATTTTTAGCGTGATAACCATTGATATCGAGTAAATACTGAATGGATATTTCATCCTTGTATGTATGTTAAAATACTCAAACTGTAAGTTTGAACACTACATACAAGCGAACAGTATTGTTTCAATTAAGTTGTTATCGAAATTTTATTCTGATCTATATCAATATTTATATGAAAATATCTAGCCAACCAGAGCAACAATGTGATCGATTCTATAACTAATCATAATAGATACAAAGTACAAATTTATAGTTAGAAGATTGATGTTCTAGTACTGATAAAAATAATAAAACAACAGACCTTCTTTCAGTAAACCAACATAGGAAGTAGATCAAACTTTGATAAACAGATATTGAAATAATAATCATTGCCTACTGAGAACTGCGTAAGTAATCAGATAGTGTGAAATATAAATGGGAAGAGGTGACGAGGGACAAAAAAATGTCCGGAACGTGGAAAATTTAGTAACGTCGTTCGATCAAGGAAGAGCAAAAGGTGTCACGGATTTTTTCCGAGAACAAACTGTCAGCGTGTACTTTTCGTTTATTATGTTTAGTTGTTAAATATATTTTCAGTCACTGACTCCTAAATTACTTTGTTTGATTTACTGTTTGTGAATACACCCTGATAAATACAAATGTACATGAGAGTAAAACTTGATGACGATCTGACTGAAAAAAATATTATACGTCTCTATGTATTAGTGTAATATTACATATTATTCACTTAAAACTCAACGGTGGTCCAAATGAGAACTTTTGAGTTTTCAGAAAAGAGCATTATCTTCAAATAATTCAACAGTATTCCAGTGGTTTTCATTTTTCATTTCGATTCATCTACTAATCTTGTATCAAATAAGTATAAGAAAGTGTTTTTTTTTAAAATGTCATATGTGTTTAACTGATATCAAAAATGCACACGAAGCAATATCTCCATAAGACTACTAATTGTGAGTAACCCTTTCTGATATCATATTTATAATGTAAATCGAAACGTTTGACTGTTTGGAAATAATAAAACATGAAATTCAATAGAACCTATCATTTACATCATTTATTAAGCCAAAAATATTTTTATTATTAGTAATATGTTAATTCAAGATTTAGTCTTAGAAAACTCAATTTATTAGATTAGTAGAAACATTAGTATAATTATGTCTTTTTCCAGGAATAATTTTGTGTTTTGATTTGTCTGTAATATTATTCTTGAAGTCTAAATCTATAGTTACATGTAATAATGCCTTTCCTTTAAAAGATGAAAAGGGTAATATTAGATATGATACGAAATTGAATGGATTCATTTGTTGTACACTGCTGTGTATGTTTATCAGACAAGTGAGAATAGTTAAACGTTTGTTTTTGAAGCATATTAATATATGAAGTGTTTAAATGTGGTTAGTTTGAAATTAGGATTTCTAATCTATTACGCTTAAAAGAGAAATTCTATCATTGAAATGTCTACTGATAAAGGCACATTTTGTTTGTTTATTTGTGGGAAAGCAACGATATTTAAAATCATTATTATTGTTATTACTTCTTATTCTTAGTGAAGAAAAACAGAAAGAGCCTAATAGGACTAAACATACTAATGCGCTAAATGGATGAACTGATTTTAGACCTTGTCCCAAAATAATATCATTTCGGGTATGAGTAGGCGAAAAGTTTTTCTACTCTACATACTCTGATTACTTATCACATTGAACATTGATTAATAATTTTCAATGTTAGATTATTTCAATTATTTTATAGTTTATTTAAAACAACTAAAACTGATACTTTTTTAAAGGGGAAAATAGTTATTCATAAGATCTGTTGAAATGTGTGTAATGTTAGGTAGATTAATCAGATTCTTTTTATTCAATTGTTGTTCCTATATTAACAGAATACTATTGAATTCAATTAAGATTTCAGGATATAAACTAGATTGGATTTGATGAGGTCGAACAAAAGTATGCATTCGAAAATGATTATTATTGTCATTGTTTATTCGCTAAAATATTCGATATTGATAAAGAATGTAAAGAAATTATTGTGTCTTTTTTAATCATTTTAATGCATAATCCTATGGGAATGATTATGATGAATGAATATCAAAAGATTAAGTTGTGTTCAATAAGTAAATGATTTTATAAAGAAAACATTAAATATTGCCAGTTTACACATTGTTTCATAGGAAAGAGTTATGCAGAAAATCAAAGCCTAAAAAATCAAATGACTTACACATCCTGATACTTTCGACTGACTGGTCAACTGAATGTATATAAAGTGATGCAAAGTGATAAACCCCACATACCATAGTACAATATAATTTACAGAAGATTATTTTGGTGATAATTAAGTGTTAATTCATCCGCAATTATGGAAATGAACTATACTATGATTTTTAATATGCACGCTTAGATAAACAAGGAAACAAAACTAGGATTTTAACGATTGATGTATAGTTTGTTAAAAACTCTTTGAGAATTAAAGATCACGGAGCTATCTGCCTGTCCTACTTCAAACCTTTGAGGCTCTGTGCACAAATTACTGAGTCAATATTAAAATTTTTCAACTAACAACATTATTTCTAAACAATTGATATGAAAATTGTTTACGTTCAGAAACATGACCTCTAACCACATTTATTGAAATCGAATCTCCTTGAAAGAGGAAGTCAGTATTTTATTGAGTTGTGAATTCAGTAACTGTGCATGGATTGTTACAAGTTTTAAAATTTCTGTCTATCTGAAAAATGAAAGTAGTCTCCAGCAGTATTAAGTGCTTCAAAGAGCCTCCCATTAAAAAAGGCACAGAGTATCATTCATTTAGTAATTTGCTTTCCTCTGTAAATCGATGATTACAAACTTATAATTTCGATTAGGTTATGTAAAGTTTTATCAGTACATAATTAAAAAGGCTGTCATCACTTAAAACAATTAGTGTGTTTTATGCATGAGCTAATTAATGTGATATTTCTATTATATTTTACAGTAAATCTCAAAGTATACTCCTTTATAGTCTAATGTTTTCTCTGTATAGTCAGCTACTATTTTATTCTAATGTTCATGGAAAAGGTACGGCTCGTTAATAATCAGTAAGCACCTACATTTATGATATGCTTGCATTCATTTCCCTTATTTTTTGAAATTCCCGTTTACAAAATTGATATATTTCTGATTCAGTAGCGGTTCTCCTTAAATTCTCTTGAATTAAATCTTCTGCGGTTTTTAAAGGAGCTTTTTATAAAAAAATAGTCATATAAAATTGAACACTTAGACAACACTGTACGATGAAATGTATTCACTTCCTCATCAGTAAGAAAGTTATAGTGTATTTTGGCTTCAAAATTTAAATTTAAAAGTGAATGTTGGTTAAAGCAAACAACTTTGTTTATTTGTATTATAAAAAGCAGTGACCAGTAGTGGTCAGTTCTTGTCGGATGTAAGACAGGTATCCATCTAAGGCGACGAATGAGGGTTGCGCGATATCGCAGTTTGGTCAAAGCTAAACATTAATACCATCGAATGTCAACCCGATGGTTTGAAGATTAGGTAGTGACACACGAGGCGAAAGATCTTGGGTTCGATTCCTGGACGCAAGATTGTGCTTGCTGACACCTAAGGAGTTCAGTACCGAAGACAAACTGATATCTAGTGCTACCAGGTTTTAACTGATGTTCCCACTCACCGGAGGGGGCTTCTTATGCATCATTAATAAGTAATTTCAATTTCAAAATTTTGGTTTAAAGAGTGACACATATATTTATAACTAACTATATGTGTACTATAATTTATCGTTATTTCTTCGCATTTTGCTGAGTGAATTATTTTAATGTCCTCTGCTTTTTTGATTAGCTCCATCTGGGGCTACTGCTGTTCTCAAGCCGGGATAAGGGAGGAGGGTTGGGCATGGAGTTAGAAACCCTAACCTGTAGAAATCCAACTCGCTAAATGAATGCTAACCAGAAGTATTCATTCTCTGGTCCGCCACCTAGGAGTAACAGGCGTAAGTAAGTAATTAGGTAAGCTTTTGTTAATTAATAATGACAAACTATGGTAATAGAGACCAAGGAATGCTGTGAACTGAAACCCATAATGACTCAAACTCATTGTTGTTCATGAAAAGATTTACTGCAAACCAAAACAGTGTTAAATTCAGAGTCTATAATGCAACACGAAAAACTGGGCAATCAATAATGCTCTCAGAGTTTGACAATCACTCTTTCCCCTAAAATTACTAACTATGCTTTTCAGACTACGCATATCTGCTTAAGCAGTTAAATTATTAATCTCATTTATATTCAAAATAACGTGAAACGTTATATCACTTAGTGCGCATTGTTGTTCTTATTTTTTTAATTACTAAATTAGAAATATGAATAATTGATTCTGTCAATCAAATTTTGTTACTAGTTTATTATTATCCGCAAGTTTTTTCCATTAACTGGCATATCATAATATCATATTCAGAAGAATTATTCATAGAATGAATATTGCCTACTAAGTCATACTGTCGATTCATCATATTTGAAGAGAATAATATTTATTTTATTTATTTATTTTCTTCATATAACAATAAGAGGAAAAATGTGTGATGGTTGTATCGAATATTCAGGAATAATTATTGTGAACACTTTGCATTAAAATTTATGCCCATGGAAATAGCCAATTGATGATTATTTTATACATGAAAGTTCAGTACTAATTGACCGATTCAGTTTCATAGCATATAGTGTTCATACCAGATACCCGACCGTAGCTTCTACATTTACGTGGTGATCGGGCTTGACTATCGTGATGACCCAACTGAGCTATATTGGTTGGAACATATGTTCCTGAAGGTTCTACCATGCCATGCAGGTCGATTGGAGAACGATGAGACTAAAAGCAGCTACTCAAGGTCTGAGGGCGAAGTCGTACTGCTGACTGCAGAGGTGTGTGGGAGCAGTAAGGTGTTGCCCTTGGACAACCAGCAGTTGCAGCGATGCTGCCTTCTCACAAGGAAGAAAGGGTTAGGAATGGTCGACCTTGAAAATGTCACACCTCACCTACATCACGGATTTCCGACTGCGGCGGTAAAAGCTGACCAATAAGGGCTTTTATGAGTGGAGCTAATACTCTAAAAACCTTTCATCAAAAGACCGTGCGTGACCGTCCTCAAGCAGTTGTCGGTTGGTCTCTGCGGTCACGCTACCAGGTCTCTAAGGCAAACACTAATCTATCTTCCTTTTCATGTCCCTCAAGAAACAACCTTCCACGGTGTGGGCAGTCGGGAATCGATAACCGCCTTCATACCCGTAACAGCTTGCAAGATCAGTTTTAGCATTTAGATTGGCTGAAATCTTAGGTAGAATCTGGGAACTAGACATAATCCCACCTGACTGGTTTCACTCACTGATTGTCCCAATTTATAAGAAAGGACAAAAGTCCTCTTGTGACAATCACAGGGGAATCAGTCTAACTAGTTTCTAAATTGTTAGCCTAAATTATACTTAGACGTCTAACTAGAGCTCGAGAAGAGCAGACTAGAGAAAACCAGGCGAGTTTTCCATCTGGTTGTGGCTGTATAGACCATATTTTTACTCTACGACAGGTCCTGGAACACAGACATACATTTAGGTGTCCTCCAATAGTCGTCTTGTTGGACCTTAAGGCGGCATTCGACTCTGATGATCGTGAGGTTTTGTGGCAGAGTCTGTCATTGAAAGGTGTACCAAAGAAGTACAGTGACTTTATGCAAGTTCTTAGCTCTAACACCACTGGTCGAGTGAGAGCATATGGTGAACTGTCATTGGAATTCTCTACTTCAAGTGGTGTCCGTCAGGGATGTCCAATCTCTCCATTCTTGTTTAATTTTATCATAGACATGCACGTAGAAATAACCTCATCCTCGTCCGACTTTTCAGGAGTCGACCGTCTACCAGGAAAATCGCTTACTGACCTAGAATATGTCGATGACATAGTCCTACTTGGTGAAGACGCTGACAAAATGCAGAGTCTTCCAGCTACCCTGAGCAACAAAGCAAGCATGTTTGGGATGCGGTTCTCACCCTCGAAATGCAAAATGTTGCTTGAAGAGTGGGTCGCATCGGCACCTGAACTATTGATAGGGAGCCAAGTACTTGAGTGTGTCGACCGCTTTGCTTATCTGGGGAGTTTCACCAGTGCTAACGGCCTGGTGACTGAAGAGATCTCAGCTCGGATACAGAAGGCTCGACTGGCTTTTGCCAACCTGTGTCACTTATGGCGTAGGCGAGATATCCGTTTGCTGACCAAAGGACGAGTGTACTGTTCAGCAGTTTGCTCCGTACTACTATACGGATGCGAAACATGGCCGGTAAGAGTAGAAGATATTCGTTGGTTGCTAGCATTCGATTATAGATGTCTTAGAAGCACTGCTCGTGTATCATGGGATACCTGAGTAAGCAATGCTGTCGTTAGGAAGCGAGTACTAGGTAAGGATGGCACGTCAATAGACGAAGTAATGAAACTTCATCAGTTGAGGTGGTTGGGAAATGTACTACGAATGCCTCACCACCGACTGCCCCGACGAGCTTTGTTTCGTGGTATAGGAGTAGGTTGGAAGAAAGCTAGGGGCAGCCAGACCAAAACATGGCAGAAATCCATGAAGTCACAGACAAATGGACTGAGTCATGTTGGTAGATGTAGGCTTCCTTGTTGGGGTCCGCGAGATGATAATAATCGATGGTTAGAGACCTTGAATGACATGGCTCAAAATCGTTTGCCGTGGCGCCGGTGCATTCATTCTTTGCGTTCTCTAAAATTCTTATCTTCTGGATTTGTCAACACCCCTACTTTTGCTTTTCTGAACCCATCTAACTGAATTATACTTCTTGAATAATATCTTCTAATCCTAACCTCTTCGAATACACCTAATACCTTTACTACATCTTTGAATTGACAATTACATCTCTGTGCTGATGTGGTATGTCAATATGAACTGATGTACTTACGTACGAAGTTCTACGTTGCATCAGACTGACTCTGACTGAGAGTATTAGCTAGATTAAAATCCCAGTATGACTTTCAGTTTCCGCGACATTATAAACATCAAAGGTGGTGAGTTTTTGAGGTTTTAGGAATTTTATTCAGAAATTTATGCAACATTTTAATGGTTGAGTTT
This sequence comes from Schistosoma turkestanicum, assembly GCA_944470395.2. Lineage (NCBI taxonomy): Eukaryota > Metazoa > Platyhelminthes > Trematoda > Strigeidida > Schistosomatidae > Schistosoma > Schistosoma turkestanicum. The sequence goes on from OX103973.1 coordinate 19,467,176, forward strand.
TATTCTAGATAGATATATCATAGATTTATTGAATTAATTCTAAAAATATCACCATGTAATTTTTATAGTGAGTTATTTAATTGAATGTTAGTGAATACGGTTTCACGTGTCATGAAACAATTATTTTATTGGTCTAGTTACTGAATATACACAAATCTGATAACTAAATACATAGGAATATTTTGTTCATATTTCAATCCAATAAATTCAAACAATCGAATTTATAGCAAAATATAATAAATGATAAAGTTTCAAGATTTCTTACTTACTGGTCTAGATAGTGAATGTGGCCATGATTCCATACACGATGGTTCATTGTTTCTTGGGTCAATTCCAATTTTTGTATAAATTCCCAGTGGTAATGATATTAGAACAGAAATAAGCCATACGCCGGCTATGATTAGTCCACATATACTTTGTGACATACGTGTTCTAAATGGATGTACAATGACTAAATATCGATCAGCAGCTATAGCGGTTGAAGTAAGCGTTGAAACATACACACTAACACCCATTGTAACAGGTAATAATTTACAAAGAAATGTAGGTAATTTCCAATTTTTCATATGAAATACAATCGGTGTAACAGGCGCCGCAACAAAACTCATCAATAAATCTGATGCTGCTAAATTAGAAATGAACAAATTGGTTATTGTTCGCATTGCAGTGCTTCGTGTTACAGTTAATATAACAATACTATTGCCAACTGTGCTAAATACAATTATAAGTGGATAAACAATAGCAACAATCAGAGTCATCACTGTATTAGATGATTCTATCTCTACACCCAATGTATAGTTTGTGAATAGTTCATTATACTGTAAACTATTATTCATATTTTACTGAAATAATAATATCCTTGTTCTCGGTTACATTTGTTCAAAATAATAATTATTATACAACATATTTTAAATAGATTCCCACAAATATTCAACGTGAAAACTACTATTTGAATTATTTCTTTCCACTTTAAACAATAGAATTAACCAATCAAAACTTATTTTCATTTACCAATCATAATAAACAAACAAATTGTTATGATGGTAAAGTAATTGATGGGCATGATATGCTTTTCATGGCAAATTAAGTTATCTTAATTGAATCACTCAAGCATTCCTCAGGATGAATACTAGTAAGGCTGTTTCGCTGTGATCCATAGGCATAAAACATAAATTCTAACGACATGCAACGAGTTTTCTGTTTAGTTAGACAGTGGCTGTGAACGGAATCGAAGAAGTTCATTTCTACTTATTTTAGACTTTTCAGCCCCATTTATCTCCACACTAGTATTTTTAGCTGAAGAGTAGGACACAACGTGCTTCTTGTGTTTTGATGATAACCACTATTCAACTTTGTTTAAAACACTTATAACCTAATGACAGTATTTAGGTAATCTGCTTATGAAGGCGGTCGATTGCTATCCTTAAAATCAACAATTGGAAGATTCGTAAAGCTCTTACAAATGAATTATATTCGATAAGTTTAAAATTCTATTTTGTCATTATACTGACAAACATATAATTTTGTAAGGTCACTCAAGGTATGTAAAATCCACCCATTATATATGATTATTACAAAATTGTGGAGATAATGTAACTTGTTGAAAGAAAAAGTGTTGATATCGATATGATTATTCCTAAGAAAACATGAATCCAATGTTTACTGTTGCTAATACCAACTCATAGATATAAATACTACTCCATGCTTAACAAAAGTTGATTGTCATGCGAATTATTGATTTGGCGCGCTTCATGTTGATTTAGGGGGAGTCTGCTTACTAGGTTTGAATGGTAAATACACTTACTCATCATTGAGACATACTGGACATTAATCCTCAAGCATCTATTCAAAATGCATTGACACCATCACGAGTTGATCAGTTGACTTTTTCAAATTATTAACAATGGTAATATATTTTGCATCCTTTACTTTGATTTCATTTTAAAGTTGAAGTGAATTCTAAATATCAAATTACAATAAATTATCAAATACAGATATAAAATTATCTGGTGAATTCATATTTATAAATTACAGCTTCATATGTCAGTAATTACTGAATATTTAATTCGTAAGTCAAGCATGTTCAGGTTCACATTGAAATGGAGTTAATTCCAATAAGTCTATGTTGAATATTCAGTAACTCTACATTAAATCGCTCATATAAAGGTGATGATAATTTTTAATTTATTCATAATAATTATGTAAACAGTTCAATAAGTAAATAAATACAATAATGTTCAATGAAGATGAGTAATTTTTTAAATCTAATTTTATTTGCCACTTCTAAGTTTGGATGTACTTTTTCTGTGAACAAAAAGATAGAGTGCATATAGTTTTAGTGTTTTTTATCTGAATTTCAGTAAGCTTCTATCTAGTGAAGATAGAGTTATGTTTTAAACAAACAACATAGAGAGATAGATCAAACAGTGTCTTAATGTGTTAAACGTATACAAATTATTTGCAAAATTACCAATTCATTCAGAATAATTATATGGTGTATTAAAATACACAAGTTATATTCATCGTCATGTATATCAGTACTATAGATAGAATGATGATGAAATTCATTTTATAGGAACATTGTAACAACCTATTTTCTTGTACGTTTCAAAATAATCTGAACTGATAATAGTTTATCTTTATTTATAGAGAAAAATTATATCGATGATGATTTCATGATATTAATTTTTTTTTAAAGAAAAGGTAACTCAACACTATTATGAATAAAATCTTAACATAGAAATATATTTTCTCACTTGTCTGTTATTCACTGTTCATATCTAAAGATTCTTTTTATATGTGGTAAATAATATTCATAGTTGAGAATCTAATTTCAACTTCGTAACTTATTGAATGCTGACTGTGGATCTGTACGATAAATACATTTCCTATACAACTAACCATAATATTTTTTTTGTTAGTTGACCGAAATTTTCATCATGTAGTCTTAAGTGGAAACAAATTCAATGTTCAAAAAATCTTCTAGCTAAAAATAAAATATTGTTTTGTTGTTCTTTTTCAAACGGATCACTAATTGCTTTTCAAATAACCTAATAACATTCTTATTAGCTGATAGAGTTTCTTGAATCTTGAACTAATTTTAATGACTATGAACTTTGAGAGAAAGAGAAAGAGAGCGACAATTACACAATTTTATTTCTTCTGACTTTTTTTTTAAATAAATAAAAAAGTAAACACATATTTACTTTGTTAGGATGCTAAAGTGGTAAAAACGAATCATTCCAAAAGGAATAGTAAAACTAAGCAATGACTTAAAAATCTAAGAATTATTTTTAAGAAATAAACAAGTTAACCAATTTCTTCTATTGTACAATAAACACGTTTTGTAGTCAGCTATTAAAAATAAGTATCAAAATAAAGTAATAACGATAATAATAATAATAATAACAGTGATACTTAATTTAGCAAACAAAACGTGATTTGTTTTATCCATTCTAAACTGTTTAGTCATGTTGAACACCTAGAATTCACAGTTCATAAGTTTGTCAATATATTTAGTTCAAGTGTAAATTTAGCAAAAGAAAAAAAGATGTAACTGAAAAGTAGGCAAAACTGTGAACAATAACTATTAAGTATAGATGAATAGATGATAAGTATGATGTATGTAATGATTCATAATGTTTATTTCAATCGTTGAACAATCATTTGTGAAGTTAACGATTGTTTCAGATGAAGTTTAATGGTTTTTCTCTCTGTATATATATATATATATATGTTCTCTTAAAAACTTAAAACCTTTAGAGAAATGTGAAGAAGGTTATGTTTATAGATATAACAATATAAATCTTAACAAAACAAATACTTTCCATGTAACTTTCAAATAATGTTTTTTTTCGATATCCAAAGATAAAAATGTGAATAAATTCCAGCAGTGACGTTTTTCTCTTTTTCGAAATTATCTTGCTGAGTTTATATCATACGTTAGATGTCCATCTTAAGTCACGTTTTTTTCCATAGTTTATGAATTCCTCTTTTATTTATGGAATTTTAGGTTATTTTAACCAACGTCTATAGATCTGTCTTTGTTATATATATATACATATATATATATATATATATATATATATTGCAATGTTTCATGGGGTTTTTATTACGTAGAGGAAACGTTTATTCAGTTTATTTAAAAACTAAACAGCTATCACAAAATATTTGGCAGGTACGTTCTTTTTCTATAGTGTGAGTAGTTTAATTAGTTTGATGATAAATCTAGCAACTAGTAAACCACAACTTATTATAATCAATAAATCTTAAAGATCAACTTTATTTCATTATTTAATATGAAATCTTCAAAGATTGTTAAGAAACTTAACGTAAAATTTTTGTTGTGTAGTTGTTGTGTGTATTACATATATGTATGTAATTTGTCCATTATTAGGTTAGTCGACCGTGACTGCAGTTAAATCACAGTGTAAATATTTTATTATATGTTCTATATAAGATTCATGTAACACATGACTAGGTGCTGATATTGTATTCGTGAAGAAATATATATATATATATATATATATATATATATATATATGAAGTCAAATGAAGCATTATTAACAATAATAATAATAATAATAATAATCTTTTAGGACAAGCAATCAAACTTTATGTACATTTTATTCTATCATAAATCATTTGCTTCAAAACTGCACCAAACACTCAAATTTTGCTTATAAGTTTCTACTAGTGAATTAATGTCATTTAATCGTCAGTTGGAATGGACGTTCAAGTAACTAGTTGTTGAAATCAGTTATCTGATTAAACTACAGAAAAATTATTCATATGAATATAAACTATAATTCAATGATATATTTTCACAAAACAATCGATATGATAATATCTCGAAAAACGGATAAGTGTCAGAAGACAGCAAGATCAGCAAATAATAGTATTTTATTTTCAGAAACTAACAACCTTTGTAAGAGCTAATTAACAATGTAGTAGTAAACATAGTTGAAAATAATTTTTAAAAAACAGATCTTCAGGTCACTCATTTATCATCATAATTAACATCTACTATCAAGGTCAGATTTTACTTTGAACTGTGCTAATTCTCATAAAATAATACACCACATCATTTAAAAATGCAATGACTTTCGAATATAAATATCATGAAATAAGATAGATGCAGTTCATCTGTCATGACTTATTGAACATGTTCACTTGAATTAACATTTATTTTTCATAAGTTAATAATTAGATTCCTATTAGCAAGAAATTTAAACAAATGAATTTTAATAAATAAATATCTGTTATCTTACTTACTGTCAATGTGATATTCAAAGAAAGATTATATTTAACGAATTGAATGAAATGTATGAAGAAATCATAAAGAAAAAAATTACCTGAAAGATCAGATTACAAGTAATTTAATATGTATCCTACTTTCCAAATTGAAATTTTATATATGCTTATTAAAAGGTTATATGAATATAGATTACATGAATATATATCGAAATATAATTGAATAACCACCAAGTGTAACATTTATGAACAGAATCATCAAACTAATCAGATATATATATTACAAAACTGGAATTTTTGGACAATTAAAAGATAATCGCGATTTAAATGTTAGCAAAAACAACAATAAACTGATTACAATTCATTTTCATTTTTAATGCAGTTAAACTTTTGGAAATATGAGGTTTATTTTATGAAAATATAAATGTATTTAAGTGAAAGATATACTGATGATAATTGTTACTTTGATGACATTTCATAGTGAATATCCGTAGACTCAGGAAGATTATGCTGGAGTTTCATTCTCTGAGGTGGATGTTTTAGCTGTGAGAAATGTACAAATAACTAATACACCGTTGATCGACTTCCATCTTCATATACCCGCATCGAATGTTATTGATAACAAAAAAGACTAGAAATGCTGACAACCTATAAAAAAATAAATTCATTTTATATTTCATGATTTATCTGATTCTTGTAAAAGTTTATGATCCCACTTTGTTTACTGCTAGTGGTTAATCTATGACCAAAATAACACAGTACGTATATCACAAAAATTAGATCTCTTACAAGATTTTTTGATACAAATCGACGTTACTGAATAATAATATTGTTATATGATAATCTGAAAGGTCGAACAAGTAGAGTTGGATAGAAGCGTTTGCTCATTTCTATGTCGATATGAAAGTTGAGCTTATAAATAGAATAATGGAGGAAGTGAAGTTTATTTGCACTTATCCATCCAAATAATCGTAATTTAAAAATTTATATTTGGAGACGTCAAATTCATTGTAAAGCTTTTAATCCACTGAAATTCTTCCCTTTAATGATTAGTTAAGTCTTTCATAATCTGCAAATATAACGTTTTTTCTTTTATAATCACTACAATCAATCAGGTTGGCATTTATTATTTGCCTCAGAGGTTGTGAATATGGATTGCCTTCTGTCCATAAAGTAGTTGGGGTTATGCAAATATTTTGGTTAATCGCCATAATTTCTTTTTGTATTTTAGTTTGAATGAAGCAAGAACAATTAACTTAGGAGAATAACTTTAATACAATTTATTTCACGGTTTCTGTTCAACTGCTTACAACCTAAACGAAATATTAGTAGTAGTGTAGTGAAGGAGAACACAGGTGGGGCAACCGAATTGTATTTATCGCAAATTACAGAGTTACTCAGTAAAATAGAAAAACCGTATCGTACCCGTTAATTTGCAAATCTTCAATCCATCATCAATCCATTGTCTTATATTTCACTATTCATGCGTTTCATACAAATTCCATTGTGTTCCCACTCTTCCTTTCTTGATCTTCCCCCATCTTCTGCTGACAGACATTACGTTTACACTCGCGTCATATACTACTTATAAGTAGCGCGCACCACAGTAGTAGTAGTATACATACTTTATCATTAAAAAAGCCCAGGGTGCATACTTTATATAGTAATATCGGAAAGCTTCTCATTAGTGAAGATTAATGATAGAGAAATAAGAGTTACATGAGGTAATATGTATATGCTAGACAATTTGAATAATTCCAAGTTGAATGTACGAATATTCTAGGATAAACAATTAGGAATATAGAAGTAGAATTATTTAGAAATAAGATATCATTGTTATAGTTATGTAATTGATAGAACAAAGTCGACTGAGTACAGATCAAGTAAGAAGTGAAAATATCTAATTAGACTCAGACTAAGTGGACAACATGTATTCGGTGGTGCGATTGCATGCCATTTGCCTAACAGTGCTCATGTGGTCGATAACTCGAAGTCCTTCAAGATATTAAATAAATTAATAACATCAAATTTACTACGACTCGCCGAAGCGATCGATATTAGAAAATTTAAACCAAGCTTTTGATTTAAAAAAGAATCAGCTATCAACCTTATTTGGCCGTGGTGACCTCAGCTATAAGTATTATAACGGATTTTCCTTTTGTGACTAATTAATTATTCTCAAGTCTTACTTGATCTGTACTCAGTCGATTTTGTTCTATCAGTTACGTAACTATAACAATGATATCTTATTTCTAAATAATTCTACTTCTATATTTTTAACTGTTTATCCTAGAATATGCTTACATTCAACTTGGAATTATTCAAATTGTCTAGCATATACATATTACCTCATGTAACTCTTATTTCTCTATCATTAATCTTCACTAATGAGAAGCTTTCCGATATTACTATATAAAGTATGCACCCTGGGTTTTTTTAATGATTGCTACTATTACATTTAGGTTGTAAGCAGTTGAATAGAATTTAATTGTTCTTGCTCCATTTAAATTTATCAGTGGGAAAAATTGTATGAACTTTTTTATTTTTATAGCTTTAAAAAATTATCTAAAGCTCATGTGAACAGGGCATACACAGTTACAATTGTTATTATTATTATAAAGTTCCTGTGATCAATCAGAATGGGCTTATCTTACCTAGACAACGGTAGTTAATCTTGATTATATATTGAATAGTTGCATATGTAGTGTCTGAAGAAAAAATCTCTTATATGTTATTGTTTATTATTTAACAATAAATGTAAACTAACCAAAAGGTTATAATTCCTGAATTCAATTGAATCCAAAGTGATTTTGCTAACATTACGTTGATGTTAAGTGAAAATGCTATCCAGTTTTATGAGTTTCAATTCTGTGATGTTTCTAAACCAACCCATTTTCAGTGTCATCAATGCAAAAAGATTTAATGGATAGTGGGAAAATCAAGTCAGTTTATTTTTTTTTTATAATTGTGGCATTTAGTATGATGCCACGCCTACACGTAAATGATCCAAACTTTCAGACAGACTGATTTAACTATTTTCTTAGAGCCAGTATTTACACACATTGTTGAGATTGTCAATTATCAGCTCCTATCCAAGAGAAAAATGTCGTGTGTGTGTATGTGCGTCAGCTTTTCTCATTGTCACATGTTTTTAGTTTATTTTACGCCTAACCACAAATATTGAATAAAATTTTTTTAAACTGAGTTGACATGCTTGTTTTCTTTGACACAGCTACTTTTCTCTTGTTGTCTTGGGGGTGAGAATAGACGCTATAGTTAAATAAAGCTTCATTGATGTTAAAAAAAACAACAGTATTTAGAGATTTATTGGTAGAAATTAACTACAAAAGCTTCAGACATTCTAGATTTGCTAACAGCGTAATTAATCATTCAGTCAGAGTATAAAACATAATTCCTTAATTTGTCACATGTTATCGTGACTCACGCTAATCAAATGAAATATTCTCAGCCTTTTCCTGTCTTCTTACGATCATATCGAAAATCTTTTAGGAGGTCTCAACATAATATTTTTAATAGATTCCTTCGAAGCTTTTTTTACCTGTTTTCTCATTGATTAACGAAAGTCTAGTGTTCAGTCATATATATTTCAATATTGGAGTTCTTTTGACACTTAGAAGTATTATTCTGGTGTAAGATCGATAGCTCTGTCGGAATGGTGCTTAGTATGGCATAGTTTATTTCCTTCAGATGAACGTTTAGCATCTCATCATTCATTCATTGTACTTTCATTGAAATTATTCGTTAATTGTATCGACCACAATTTTGAATTTGTAATAATTCGATTACAGTGTCGATTATTGTATATTTGATGGTGTATGGATGCTTACTCGCTTATCACATGTCTAGCCTATTATTGTTTGACTATAAATACTTAACCATTCTTCAGGTCATGGAGAGTTGGCTCACTCGCCTTCTCCAATTCGCTTCGTTTTGCTTGTCCGCTTCCTTTCTCATGTTTGTCTGCATAAATGAATGCATGAAATAAATTCATCCGAAACACCGTATTTCGCTTCTTGCTACCGCCTTTGCACAAACGGGGTCAGACTAAGTATAATATACGGAAGTGGATAGGAAGATTTATTTCATCCCATACTCGATCATTCATCCACATTGGAGTTCAGTAGTGAGCCGTTAAAAACAATTTATATTTGCTTACAAAAGCACTTTATATTTATAATTCAGTTCTTCTGAATCAGTAAAATTTTCGCCTAAGAACAAAATACTTTTAACTGCATTTTCTTCATTAATTCACATAAAACGTCTATTCCACCGTTTGTTTAAATTTTTTGCCTAATATCTTCACATCTGTCACATAGAAAATGGAAAGAAGGCTAAATGCATTCCACTTTGTCAGTGTTTGCTGTTTCTCAGTTCAATGGGTTACTAAACCTTATCTGACGACCAGATGGCAGTTTTTTGGTGACCTTTACAAAATTGATTGTAAATGAGAGCGATGGAAATTCTGAAAATGAAGTTTATGAATATATATTAAAGAAACGAATTCAATAAATACAAACAGTAAATGGATTGATATTGACTATTATTATTTTATTTCCAAATAAGAGTAGTCTTCATCTAAATTTAAGAGATTCTTGATAATCAGGGCTTATTCGATTGGTATTTTCTCTTATACTTAAACTATGCAGACATGTGAACCTGCAATCCCTTCAGGGATAAATTTCATGAAGTGTTAGTCCTTTGAAAATCCCAACAGCTTCCGATCACGAAAATAATCTCAGTCAACTTTTGTTTCCATTTTTAGTTCATTGGTAATATAGAGCGACGATCGGTTTTAAATGGTGATGACTAATTTTTCTTTTGACGTGACTTATATAAGTTACATATGACTTTGCATTAAAATTGTAGTGCCTCTACATACAATTATATTATATTACATTATATTATATTATATTATATTATATATATATATATATATATATATATATATATATATATATATATAATTTGGTTAAGCCTTTCGATTAACTTATTTAATCAAGTCACTTGTATAGCAACAGCTTGTATGTACCATTGCTTTTTAGTAATGCCTGGTTTGTCTGAGCTGGTACGACGGAACATTGCCTTACGTCTACGCGCATATTCATCCTATTTGCTTTAATGTTAAAGTCTTAAATATTTGGATGACTCAGACATTTCCCCATGTATACATGTGAACATTTTAATCTTAATAATTCATGCACCAATTCGCCAATACGCTCGCTAGTGTGCTTGCCCTGCTCTGTGTGATTGCAGTCTTGTGGTCCATTTTGTGGTGGGTCAAAAATTGACATGTTCAACCCCCCGTGTTTACCTTCCAATTTATGACTGTCAGGAGCTGTTTGGTGACAATTGCCTAGACGAGCAAATTACGAAGACTAAGAACATGTTGAATATCAACCGTCACGAAACTAGTGTTACATTGGCCACCGCAAAATCTTCGGAGCCTATCTCATACATCATCAACACCTAGCATACGGTAAAGTTTGGTTGAAAGATTTACTGAAATAAAACTAATACTGTGATTAAAAGTAAATCGAAAAATGTTATCTTCTAAAAATATGCGCGCAACCGTTTATGCGTATTGCGAATAACGGTCATAGGGACTTGGTAAACCCCTGAATTTCGTTCCTTTAAATGGACACAATAGTCTACTGTTTACTATTCATGTTTCAAGCTTTTAGTGAACTTGATTTAGGAAATACTTATAGAGCAAAACTTTATATTCATTCTCTTCTCTTATTTTAGCAAAATAAAAACATTGAAAAATTGTAAAGAATTTAAACTGTTTGTACATACTGTGAATCTGTATTATGAACATGTAAAATTTACTAAACTGAATAATTTTGCGTTCAACCCTCAAAATCTTGTCAGTCCAATCAACTTCCAACTGACCAAAGTTAGTATAAGTAGTGCACTTACCACTTTTATGAATTTAAAAATTATTTTTAATTTCCGCAAACTTGTGAATATTATGAGAGACTACTTACACTTGATAATTTGTCAAAGATGATTGAATGAAACATTTATACAGACTTATAGAACTTAAAAATAACTTAGATTAGCTTTTCTAGATTCCGAAAGATTTTTGTGATTGATTGTATTGACGTACGGATGTTATTTAATTTAAATAAAATATGGTAATCATAAAATAATAGTATTGTTCAGTATAAACTTCTTCTATGTAGATTATTTAGAAATTCCGTTTCTCAAATTAAGGTCGAAAAGGACCAAAGTTGGATGTTTGTTTTTGTGTAACAACTAAAATAATCACAGTCATTAACTGTTTTGTAGAGAATTAACATTTTTAAACATTAATACTACAAATTATTGAAATAAATATTACAATTTTAACAACAACAATTTTAAATTTGCTTGTCACGATATATTTATGTTGAAGTTGATGTAGATTTACATAAACTTGAATAATTTCACATCTTTATTTATTCATTTGCTATAAAAATCATCAATATTTTTTGAATAAATTATTACGATTTATATATTTATTTGCTAGTAAACAACAAGGCAAGTCAAAGCAGTAATAATACGATTAAATAGTGTATAACCGATTTATATGAATGATTTAATGATAAATTAATTATCAATGATGGATTTATTAGTGAGTTACATTTACTTTAACATAAAATATTCAAATGAAATTTGTTTAAAAGGAGAACAAAAACACTCTATCAGTTCTAAATGGTTGTAAATACTCTGTGATAAATAATACTGGTGGATACATAGTACTAAAATACAATATCATTAGTGGACAGGATCTTTACCTCAGGTGGATGATTATGTTAGAATTTTGTCCTTTGATCTAGATGGCCTAATAGTGGAGCTTTCATCGTTCTTCTTCCAATGTGAAAATGTCACCAGAAACACTTTGAATAGTATTTCACTGTGTAGTTTTACAAATAGTTTTTTTCTTATGATGAAGGTGGTGCGTTGTGGAGATGTTTAAGCACTCACTACAAGATCTAACGTTTCTGGATCCAGTTTCCGGTAAGATGGTGGGTATCCATTGCTGAAGACGGAGTAGATGGTCTTGGATTTTACTGGTTGTTTATTGAAAATGAATCTGTGATGTAAATTATAAAATGCTTTTGTTTGTCATCATAGGAATTTAACTGACAGTAACATTGTCACAGAACGTTCTACATGCTGATAAAGGTTGATAACATGTTAATATTTCTATACCACTTATCATTTTGGTAAATATATTTTTTTTAAAAGGAAGGTTTTATGAAAAACTAATGAATATCAGTGTTTTAATGAACTTGAGGAAGTAGGTCAAATTAATTTTTTGTCAATTGGATATTTGATTAATATTCACTGAATAAAATGTTTTTTATATTCAATAAGTGAATTTTAAAATATATCGTATTAATTTTGTTGTTTAAACCACAGGAAGATAGCAATTAAAAACTCAATAATGGAGTATGTGTCACTAAAACAGGGTTTTCACAAAATTAACAGAAGTTTACTTTAATGTTCTTACAAGCAATTAGATATTCTGTACTTAATTTAAAATTAAAATAGTTTCGACATCTATCAGATGTGATTAGTGTGTTGTCAGTTGACAGGTTTTTAGGTTTACTGAAAATAGTGGTCCATTTTGTCAATAGACAATCTTCATGTTATTCACTCATGTTATTTGGGATAAAAATATCGATTGATTCAGTTTGAGAAAGTTTGGCATAACGTGTCGACGGTATTTTTGACTAAACATTGATTAGTATTGCTTAGTAAATAGTCATCCTGTTAGGATAACCTCAAAATGGCCATTGTTCTAAACAGGCGCTTGGGTTGTTTCAGGTTTCATTCGATCGGAGGGTTGCTTACTTTATCAGTAAGACTGATAATAATCTTTTGTTTAACAATCGACATATTGACGGCATTGACGTTAATGCTTGTTGGTTTTCAAACTCTTTCCAACACAGTGACCAGTCAGAAGACGAAGACAGAAATAAGATTAGTTCTCTATTTTACTGTATACAATACTGTACTTAAAATGTTTGAATACACCTAATCAGACAGTCTGTGAATTACCATTTGTACATAATTTGGTCATAATAGCAATAAATATTTAAATTATTAAAATTAATGAATAATCTTGAATACTAAGAAGTATAACAATGATTTATGAATCAAATGAAAGTTTAGAACTAAATGAAAATAAAAAGACTACAATATATGCATCTACTAACTAAACAACAAAAATAAACCTTTGTATGATGGTCTTAGAAGTTATACTTACACCCTAGACGTTCCATTTTATCAAAGTTTGCTTTACTATGAAAGCTCTTTTACCTATTGTGATGAAAACAAATTATCCGAACAGAAATAAAGAAATAAACATTGAAACTTTCACTGTTTAGTTTTTCTAATCAAAAATATTTCAAAATTATAGTTAATGAACTCCGCATTCACATCATTCATGTGTTTTGTGGAATATTTCACATATTTTTACTAAATCATGTTACATACGAAGCCTCAGTCCACACATTACATCCATGAATTAACTAAAAGTAATCTAAAGAATTTTATATTGAGTAGCTTTTTGAAATAATAAATGTATCATTTCAAAATAATTCGAACATTATTTCTTGAAATCTAGTCTGTAATAGAGATATGTTAATTATTGTTTGTCTTTATGTCTTTACGTAGGCGATATACGTTTCTTTGAATATTTCATTCTTTGTATAAATAGGACATTAAACAAAAAATTATAAACTATCCTATTTTTTATTGTAATAAAAAACAGATGTTTTCAAACAATATTCAGCTTTTTAAATCATTCATTGCCATTAATACTAAACAACACTGAATTATGTAATTAATGAGCTGACAGATTAATTCGAATGTTTGATGTTATTTTCTTTTATTTCTTTATAGTTAAAAAGGAGTGTAAAAATTCCTGTTGCATTATTTTTGCAGCTAGACTGATTTAACTAGTTGACAGGTTTACACATGAGTGATTGCTTAGGAAGCAGAACTATGATTTTGTCCCATCATCTAACTTATTTCGTCATTAAAAAACCTTTGAAGTTCCTATCTGTCAAGAAGCATTAAATAATCAGCATTCAAAGATTGCTTACTTGCTTCCTTATGTCTGTTACCCCTAACGGATCATTGGCCACCGACCAGAATTCTTCAACCAACTGTGTCCTAGGCCTTCTTTTCCAGTTCTATTCCATTACTATTCATTCTTTTCATGTCTGTTTGCAGTTCTCTTTGCAGTGTGTTACTCGGTATATCAAATTTCCTTTGATTCTGAGCGTTCCAAATGAGAACTTGCCTCATGATGCAGCTGAGTGATTTTCGCGATACATATCCTGTCCACCTCCAGCGCTTTTTCCTAATTTTTCATCATTGGAATGCTGGTCTGTTTTCTCTCACAATAAGTGGTCGCTGATGATGTCTGGTCAGCAGATACGAAGTATTTTGCGTAGACAAATGTTAATAAACACTTGTATCTTTTGAATGATGGCTTTCGTAGTTCGCTAACTTTCCACTCCGTACAGTAGAACGGTCTTGACTTTCTTATTGAAAACTCTGACGCTAGTGTTGATTGATAGTTGTTTCGAGTTCCGACTGGAGCCCTTTCAGGATTACTGCCGGTCCTAAGCGCGAATGAAGGAGGAAGGTTGAGCATGACTTGCTAAGAGAGGCTAACTTCAAAAAATCAAAGATAATAATCTAAAAAACGAATCAGACTGTTAAATATTATGTTTTGGGATGTGCATAATTTTTATTGTCAGCTTAATATTTAAAATGTATGATAATAAATGTGTAGTGATTTGGTTAGATCCTAGTATGTCGAATAATTCCATTCACTAGAAAACTTCAAAGATAGCTGCATTTAGGAGGACTCTAATCCCTAGATTTTGAAATGGGCATCACATCGGGAGCAAGTGTACATAACATGCATATAACTAACAAACAGGCTGTCACCCTACTTATCTCGTGACATACAAAGTAAATTTATACTTTGAATATGTTACTATTTATAAGTAATGGAAATGTATGATATAAAGTGAATGAATTATAGGTTACAGATTTTACAAGGTAATGAAGAAAAATATTTGTTTTTGTTTATTTGAAAGGTATTTTAAAAAAACATAAGTTTTATATCATAGTCTAATTATTGTTTGATTACTAAATATTATTTTACTATAAATAATTTTTGGTTGTACATATGGTCAATGAAATATGAAAAGCATAAATTACCAATGTAGGAGGTTAATCGTACTTTGAAAATCTGTCTCTTTTAATTCATATCTTATAAAAAGGAAATCTCTTGAATAGTCAGTCAGTTGAAATGAGTGATTAAATCTGTGAGCGACAAAGTGTTTACACTCGGTACCTGATATTAAAAAGAATACAGAATTTTTATGGTCTCATAAACACGTTTACTGAACTGCAAAATATAAACAAATATCAAAATCTGAATATCAATGAGGATGAAGCTACTCTTCTCTTAAGATTGATATTTTATGCACTAAACCATTATTCAAGAAACTTATTTGTTTGAATTAATTGTATTCACCATTTTATTGTTGTTCACTGAATTCAATTTAGCATCAACTGCAGAAAATGGTCGTATGGGATTTTTTCGGGGGGGATTTATTGTCAACTGTAATGCAAATCTTTACATTGAATTTTAAAAAAAGGCTTGAATTATAGACAATAATTAATTTGTAGATTATTTATTGACCGGTACAATTGAATGCAAAGATTTAAACTATAGAAAAAATAGACTTTTATTTTATTATCAACAAAAAGTCTATTTGCGCTTTTGTTCAATTTTTCCCTAATACTATTCTATTGAAAATGCATGCATTTTTACTTACTTATATAATATAAGAATAGATCTTGTTGCTAGAAATTAAAAAATAAGTGATCATAATAAATGAATAAGTCTTTAGTAGACATCTTTTTCGTTGCTCTGTTTCATTAGTCGAATTTTTGTGTCCGAAAAAGAAGTAGTTTACAGAGGTTTAAACTTTGTAGTGAATTTGGATAACGAAAATTTAGCAGCTAAGACCAGTTGTTCTCACTAAAACTATGTTGAGTTTCTGCTAAAATAAAGTTGTGTGGGTCATATATCTGTTAGGGACGTTAGGTCTTCAGAACTCACTTGATAAAGGTCCTAATTTTGGATTTTGTGTTTTCGCGCATGAGCAGATCAGTTAACCTTGAGATTACATTTCCCAGCCGGAAAATCCTTGATGGTTATATTGATTGATGTACTATTTTGGTACACTATTTTTGTGGTTCTCCCAAGGAAGTTTCTCTCATGTATAAATAAGGTCGATTTGTTTGCTTGTTGACCTCTTATTTTCTGGGTACTTTTGGAATACACTTTCTACGCCTCATCATGGTAGGGGACAGTCAGATTAGAATAACCTATCGTGTCACTGGATCATTTGTCTTCGATCTGTTTACCGAGTAAGTTGAACTCGTAATAAGTTCAAGCATAACCATTGACGAGTATATCAATATCTTCACCGGTTTTGTTTCTTAAATGATTACGCTGTTTATAATCATTAAATCACTGATGAATGAGGCTGAATTAACTGTGCGATTCATCGGTTTATTACTGATCATCATAAGTGCACATATTTTCAATGTCACATTCATCGATAAAATTAATAAAATACAAAAAAACTATGAAAATCAGCTATAAACAATACAACTTTGTTTGATTCATTCAAATCTCTGTTTAGGAATTGTACATTAAAAAACGTAAGTATGAATGAATCATATTCAACTGATACACTATACAATAATTACTTCTTTAGATTTAGGAAAAAATATATTCAAATTACAACCAGATTTTGTATTTCAATGATTTATCTCATTTATTGTCATTAACTAATTATTATTATTTACTTATTTATTTCGTAATTTAAAATAAATTCTATATCAATGAAATTTTCTGTTTAGTTTTTGGTCAATAAGATATCATCAAACAAACTAGATATGAATCATTTGAAGCAAAAACAAAATTTTAAATCATCAGTCAATCATTGTTAGACCACCATTGGAAACCTGGAAGCACTGGACGGCCCTTTTCGTCCTGGTATGGGACTCCTCAGCAGTGAGCATCCACGACTCCTGCACCTCGCATGATATGAACCATGATTGTAGCCAGGGACCTTCGGTATTGTGTGCGAACGCCTAACCTTTAGACCACTGGGCCGGTATCCAACGATGTTAATTTCTAACTCCGATTGATCTAGGGATTTTGCGCGACCTCACCCATTTGTCTTTGGTAGTTACTGCCTACACCCGACAGGGTTGAACACAACTGGTCACGTCTTCTCAACTAGAACTCCGAGAATTTCCTCACGAAGCTAGTCACTAGTGAGCACATTTTGCGACTTCAAATATGTAAAAACACTCATCTTTACAACTCTAATTGAAAAAAACAAAACTGAAGTAAAAATAATCATGAATTTTACAGTTGTACAGCCTGGTGTAATTATGAATTGGCGAAGCATCAAGAGTGAAATCAATTCACATAAGTACCATTGCTGTTGAAATGTTTGATAACGAGTACAGTCCATATTATTTGGTTCAGACTGGAATATATTTTTATTATTTACTATATCTGGCTTTCCAATCTGCCTTGCAACTCCAAATTGCTAATTAGCAATATTCAGTGAAAGTAATTTCGTAATGAATCTAATAATTAAAAAAGCAAACTTTGTTTGATATTTTATCGTAGGTTTCATTATGATTATTTTTACAGGTTTCTACAATTCAGTGTCTCTACATAGTATTTTACAACTCAGTAAACGAATGATTCAAACATAGATAGAAATCAATTTCTTGAGACAAATTACAGATCATCAAACATTCAATAAACCGCAATCTAATATATTTAATTGAAAGGTAAACATTATTTCTTTCTGCTTACGAGAAAGAACAAAAATTATTGGGTCAAGTTCTCTTCAACTGCTTATGATTTGTAATATTTAAAATATCAGTATGATACAATGAGTCATAAAATTAAAAAAATATGTATATATATTAGTTATGAAGATTTTTGAACACAAATCAATATGGTGTAACAAAGATTTCAAGAAACTTCACTAAATAAATTATTGCAAATTTATATCATTTTAATAAAAGACTTTTGTTATACAGAGAGTTGGGAAAGCTTTAGAGAACTGAAGTCAGTATTTACTCAATGAAAAAATGGCATTAGTTTGAAAGAAAATAGCTAATTAAAATCAATAAAGCTTAATTAATTAAAAAACGAAACTATTGGTGTGGAAGAGTGCCAGAAAAATGGTGTGGTAATAGAATTTATTGAGAGGAAATTTTAGAAAAATTTTTTTATAGACAAACAAAACTTTGTCTATGTTATCTAGACGGAGAATGATAGATAAATGTTACGTCTACAGCCCAATTCATGGTAGTAGCAACTTCAAAAAACATCAAAAGGCTTGAGCTTTGGTATTTAATAATCACTTTGAAAGGTTTCAGCGTCCTATGTCCATGAAATATTCAGTTTATATTTGACTTATCCACTCGTTTCGGGGCATTCTGCAAAAATCTTCAAACAGTCGCTCCTTTATCACAATTTTGCTAAAGATTTATGGAGTTATCACATGAAGGATAAAGGATAGATTTGATGAACCTAATCTGAATTAAAATATTTAAATCATTGTTCTTTTCGTAAAAAACTAGCTTCCTTAGTCGACCGTGTGTTGATTAATTTTTTGACCCAATATGAGGGTATATGATATTGTAAAGGTTCGTTAGAGATAGCTGAAATAAACATCAGTGTTGGGACTTTATGATTTAGTCAGGAATGCAGTATAATAGATCATTCAAAACACATACATTTTGTTCTATTTTGGTTGGACAGAAATCAAATTCATCAGGTCTTATCAAATATTTCAACCGTATGCACACAATCTTTACTCGGCAATTTTGCCTAACATGTTAAAAAGTAAACATAATTTATGGTAGTTCATTTGCAAGTTTAAATTTATTCAAATGATATCTTAAACTGAACATGGTTGGCTATAGAGTTGATACTATCCTTCAGTGAAATAAAACGGTGCTACTTATTAACCCAGAGTTTGCAGATCGCTTTTCACGAAAAATTTTGAAGTATTTACTGTTCATGAAAACTACAAATATGATTTAACTAACTTGAATAATCTGTTCCTATTTAGTAGAAGTGTATAAATTATTTCTTCAAATTACATCATATCAAGTTAGTCACTAAAGGCACAACACACGCTTATATTATTGTATAATTATACACGCCTAGATGGACGTCAAATCATAATACCATACAGCTTCTAGTTTGGTACACAATATCCATTCATTTTTATTGTAGTCTGCAAACTACTTACTACCACTTTTCAGGCAGCATACATAAATCTTTTTTATGATCCAACATGTAATTGGTTAGTTAATCAGCTGGACACTAACTTCTAGGCTAATATTCCATTTTTTCAATCATCTTTAATGGCCTAATTACAATTTACGAGTTTCACACTTCTTAATTTAAAAAAAAAAGAGTTAAAATTTATTATTTTAAGCAAAAACAAAATGAAAACTTTTGAATTTGGCATAAGTAATATCGATTAGCTAGTTTAAAAAAACATATGTAAATTTTTTTATCAAGATTTTTAGGTACAAAATAGAATAGTCAAGCTAAACACATGAAATGATCATTGATATAATCAAAGATTATTCGGAAACTGTAGTGACAACATTTACATACATATATGTTAAATTTATTTTAGTTTAATTACTCTAATAAGATAGATCTTTCAGCATAATTCTATCCTTACAAAAGATTGAAAATTTTGTATACATAATAAATAGTTCAATATTTCATAACGATATCTACTACTAATTAGCGCAATAAATGCTAGCATGCTACAATTTCCTATTTTCTAGTTAACATTTAAAAATTTGGATATTTTCTTGAAAGCACTTATGAATATATGGAGCTGAGGCTGAAACGTTATTTAGTAATAAAGAAATATAATAATCGTACACTGCAAACTGCAATTGTTGTGATAGGCTTTCTTTTAGTTTATGTAAGAGATATTCAATACCATCAGTTACATGTTAAAAAAGAATGGGTAAACAGTGAGATTCTTTAATGAGTACGACTAACCTAGTTTCCTTTCGTTGATTTCACATTCTAAATTATCTTTGGTTTTTAGTGTTACCGATTCAATTGTTTCTTAAATTGTAAAATTGGAAATCAAGCATTCTGTTAACTTTTTCTAGAAGCTGATTACTGATCAACATAGAAGTATACTGTATACGTACGTGACCGTTACTTAGAACGTTGATATATATTATGTAAATATAAGGCATTGTCTATCATAGCCGTTTTCAAACTTCATCTACCATTTTAAGTGTTATTTTTTAGTGAAAATCCTTAATAAGTTAGAAGTTTTGATAGTACATAATATTTTTATAAACGATAGTTTTGTTTGCAGTGATAATTTTAATGATAACTTTATTTGATAAATTAGTTGTAGTGCTTTTTGCGTTAATAGTAGAAATCTTACCGGTATGGCGTAGCATATTCTAAATTTTTATTTATGCAACTTATATGTACTTCAAAAATAGGACTACATCAACTATATTTTCTGAAAAAAAATTTCATCAGAATCATCAGATATATGTTTATTGTTTAAAGACTTTCATTTAACATCAACCTATTTTTTTACATTTACATTTTGTGTGATATTTCACTACACTAAAGTTTCTCAAGAACAAATCCTATCAATTATTCATTGTAAGACATTTATAAGAAAGAGTGGAATTATTTCTTGTACATTAAAATGTTACAGGTTTTTCCATGTATTCAGTTGTAATTTGATCGCATAATAATGCAAATAAAATCTTTAGCATTTTAATCTTGCGTGTCTGTCTTAAAAATAAATTCCGAATCGGTATGAATACTAAATTCATGATGTTTCACTGCAGTCTAGGAATAATGTTTTACTATGAATTCTAATAACCTAAGGATACGTGCATATATGATGTGTATCTGTAAATCTAGGTTCTTCTGAAGAGATGAACAGAGAGACTTTGCTACCAGGCATCGTAGCAAGCAAGTTTATGGGCGCCTCTATTCGGGGTTTGAAAAATCTGTAAACCGTTGAGTATTATCCCTTTTACTGAATAGTACTTATATTTTAAATGAAACTTAATGTTTCGGAGTGATTTTTTCAAAATATTTAGTTTTTCTTCTTTTTAATATAACGAAAACTCCAAGAATTCGAGTAAATAACTCTTGTTAATATGATCAGAGGGAGCTTGTGATATTTGTGTTCCTTTGTTCTTCGGTTAGAGGAATTCCAATGAATGATTTTATCAACTCTTTCAAATGTTGTTTCTTCTTGTTCTTTTCGTGTATGCCACCATTTCCTCGTGTACACCTGACCTAATTATTCAAACATTTTACTGTGTCTAACTGTAATTAGTAAAGTCTGGTTTTCTTCAAATTTTGACTTATAGTGATTTTTGTAGTTTTCTTTGGAAACGTTTCTTATTTCTTCCTAGGAAGGTGCTTCATTCAGTTTCATCCACTGAAATGTAAATCTTTAAAAACTGGAACTATTGGTTACAGTCACTTGAAAAGTAGCATGAAATGTCAAAATTCTGTCAGTTTTCAACTTTCCTTCAAACTATGAATGTTAACAACGTACAAATCACTAGCCTATTAATTCTGGATTGTGTGTCGAATATGCATAGTGTTTTTGACCACGTAATATTTGGTAGTGTTTCAAATGCTTGTGACTTTATTGACAGCCATCAGAGGCTGTGAAAAGGCATTATATCGCCGTTTTGCGGTCCGTGGTTCTCAGTTTCGTAAGAAATAAAAGCGCTGAGTAATATTTGATCGCGAAATAGCTCATAAATTGCGCTAACCTATGGAATGAAGGAGGTAAGTTGATCAGACTTGTGATATTTTACCCTAACTTCTATAATCAACACTTAATGTCTGGTGTTCAAATACCATGAACTTTTGAAGGTTACCGGAGTGTTCTTTGTGGCAATGTGTATCACAATCGTGAATACGATTCCCAAAAGTACGATAATAATTTCCGGAGGAGGGGACATACTAACGCCAAGTTTCAAGCCTTCTGAGCACTACTCATATCTGAGACAGCAACTCTCCGTGTTGGACTTTTTAGGGTATTAATTTCATGGGAAGCTTCTGAATTCTCAAGATACATTCAATATGCTAAGTTTTTTTCACAGTCCAATCTTCCAGGTAAGCAAAGATCTCATTAATTTTGTAACTTGAAGGTCATTACGCCAAACTGCACGCCCACATTCGATCACTTAATAAGTATTGTGAGTATCAAATTAATGGAGAACATGATCACCAGTATAATTTTTTAGCAACTACTGACCAAATTAATTTGACCTCTCATACAAAGTGAATGATGAAAATTTGTTTATGTATCAAACTATGGCTTTAAACGTAAATCTCATGGTAATACCCATGTGACTAGTCTTTGCTAGTAATTAATTTAAAGGACTGGATAGGCAGAAAATGTTTACTATCATAATTATATTCATCACCAAAAAATCGATATCCGACGTGTTGAAAATTTTTCGAAACTATTTTCTAATCGTTACTATAATGAAGAAAATTCAATTCTTGTTCGTTAACCATCATCTAAATGTTTTCATCTGAAAATTTTTCACTCTAGTTATTCACACTTAAGCTTTCTTCGACATAAGTTTCTTTATGGCCAATTTCTATATGAAAACAATTTTGAAGTTGATAACACTGTAAAATTACGTAAAAACCCTTTATTTAATTACACAGAATGGGGAAACACACACATTTATGTAACTGTAAGCTTATCTTTACTCATCAATGTTTAATTCGTTAAGCATTCAACATTCATTTCAAAAAAAAAGCATCTAAGTTAACTTATCACAGTTATTTGTTCATGTTTAGACATTCGTCGTAATATTGTCATAATAAATCTTTATCTAGTAATCATAAATTCTTCATCATTACCAAGAAATAGTTCCGCATTTTCTCCATTTCACTTTGCGTAACATGCATAATGTCAGCATAGACAAAGAAATTATATGAACAGCATTTCTGAAAATTTCCTCTTATCAAGATCACGACTTACTTCTATCAATATGACAGAACAAATTAATGTCCATTTCTATGTGATCCATAAGAAAATTGATGCCACATTTCATTTCAATGTCTGTTACCAATCATTTGCATTATATATGGCGATCTGATATGTTCGATATAACTTTTTTATTCTCGAGTGAAATTTTGATATTTCCCGACAATAAAAACGTCCGATAGATATTTATATAAAGATAAAATTCAAATATAAAATGGAAATTTTGACAATCAGTTTATGCCAGACGAATTTCAACTATAAATCGCCTACAACGACATACAAGCAAAACATTATCACAGGCAATAAAAAACGTATTTTTTTTATTATATAAGCAAGCATTTTGAAATAAAAGTTAACTAATCACTTGTTATTGAACATCGATACTCATAATATGAAATTTTTATCAGCGAGGGTCGAGATCTCAAATTGACTTAAAGAAGTAGTGAGTTAATAGAAGCAGTAGAAATTATGAGACTGTAAGTACTGCTTTCTCTATCAACTTGCTACTTAATTTTAATGTTTTAAAATGATGAGATTTTAAAATATTACAATACGAATGAATAAAACTGTGAATATTGTGCTCTAAAATAAAACTGATTACATTAAAATGAATATTATGCACCATTGTCTTGAATGGCGTTCAATGAAATTGTGACGTCAATGATCAGAATAAATATTTATTAGATAGAAGTAATAATGCAATCAACGAATTTGATCAAATGTTTAGTGGGTACTATTTCATAAATCCAATAAGAAATATTATAGCGAAATGAGCGCTAAGTAAATTGATGTTGTGAATGGAAGAATATCAGTGATGCTATACCGGTAATAATAATGCATGAAAATGAAGATAGAGTACGTACTCGGTAGCTAAGAGTTTTACCAGGTTTCTTCATACTTTAGGAGTACAAAACTGGAGATATGTGTTTACTTTCTTGTTCAAGTACTTTTCTTGTTGGACTTCTTTTTCATTGACCAATCCTCTCTTTTTGTTAACAGAACGCCCGAAAAGGCTATTCTATTCCAATGTAAACTAAATGGCTAGATGTTTTTCATTGAATTGCCTAAGTAATTCTAATTGTAATGGATTATCTTTGCAGAGGATAAATCTGTTATATTTTTTATATGGTTTCTGATTCCTACGGAAATTTGAATTATAAAACACAAAATGTCTGTAATCTGTGCTAGCGATCTTTATCACTTCCGTAGACTGAGACACTACCAGATAATGCATAGTCAAGAACACATGTCCATGACAACGTTTGAAACGTAAATTATTCACGTTCATATTTTAGAGGAAAGGTTAAAAAAATTGAATGACTATTTACATTTTATAACACAACAGAAAATATTGACCAATACCTATCATTTTAAAACTACTCATTTGATTGGATAAAAAAGTATGAAAAGATTGTTGACGTAAGATAACAAAATTTTAAAAGTAAAATAGAGGCAAAAACACATGGAAGACAAAGTCTATTCCATGTCATCATCCGTATATTAACCGTAAAATCCAAATTTTGTATTATTCGTTTAAGTGTATCAGTTACTAAGTTAGCTAGAAAAATATCAGCTATTATGGGACTCAATGGAAACCCATCCGTTTCACTATAGATTTCTCCGTTAAACTTAAAATTCACATTCATAGTGAAGTTCGTCATTAATCTTTTCATGACATTAATCGAAACTGTAGTTTTCATGTCGTTTTCACTAAGTTGTTCACATATGTATCCTACAGTTTTCATGAGTGAAACATTTGTCAATAATGATGTTACTGGTAAGGACAGCAGAGTTTGTTTCATAAGGTCTGAATATTTTTCTTGCTGACGAATTGGAACGCATCCTTAACACTATATAATATGAGCCTTTTGTGGAATGGTTTCAATATAGCTACTATCTATTTAGCAATGGTGTTATATGGACGGTTTGTATGTCATTGGTGATGCATACAACCTCGAAGCACTGGTTTATTTACTTTTTATAAATCTGATGTAATTAACTGACGGTCTCTGAGTTTCTTCATGGATTTGGTCGGGTCATTCACTAACTTATTATTTAAACCTTTCCGGTCATTCAGTTTCCTAAATTTTAATTTCTCATTTAGCATGGTATCCGCTTCGCAAAATAATCGTTCATATTCAGCTAAAAACCCATGTTTCGTAATCACTAGTGCATCATCCTTTACAGACTTACTTACTTAACTATTTAAACCTGTTACCCACAATGGAACATATGAGCTTTCCTTTCTAGCTCTGTTCAACTTCAACTCATTCTTTTGATGCCTGTCTCCAAATATCGGCATAATGTATTCTTAGTCTTCCTCTTTCCTTTTGGCCTCGAGGATTCCAAGTGAATGCTTGTCTCGCGACGCAGTTAGGCGATTTACTCGATGTGTGTCTCATCCATATCCGGCTCTTTTTCCTAATTTTTTCTTTCGCTGGAGGCTGGTTTGTTCTTTCCTACAATAGACTATTGCTGACGATGTCTGGCCAACGGATACTAAGCATTTTCGGTAGACAACACTTGTATCTTCTGAATGATGGCTTTGGTAGTAGTTCTCCAATTTTCAGCTGAATTTAGTAGAACTGTCATGACATTTTTATTGAGAATTCTGACTTTGATGTTAGTTGACATTTGTTTGGAGTTTCAGATGTTGTTCAGTTGTAGAAATGCAGCCCTTGCTTTCTGTTCCGCGACCTCTTACTTGCACCGGATCCACTTTGATCATCAGTGATGCTGCTCAGATGTGTAAAGGCTTATACATCATCCAAGGCGTGTGATTTGGTTGGCGCATGTTGTGTTGTGTCGTAGAATCTTGCTTTTCCATTTATGTATGCTAAGACTTGCTGCTGAATCTACTGCTACACTGGTCGTCTTCTTTTGCATTTGCTGTTGCGTTTGCGACAGAAGAGCCAGATCACCTGCGAAGTTCAGGTCATCCAGCTGCATCTTGGCTGTCCACCATATACCGTGCTTCCCACCAGATATTGACGTCTACGTAATCCATTCGATCACCAGAAGAGAGATAAAAGGTGAGAGTAAGCAAGCTTACCTAACACCGGTCTTCACCTCAAACGAGTTTTTCAGCTGATCTTCGTGTACGATTTTGCAGTTGAATCCATCATAAGAATTCCGTATGATGTTGACTATCTTCTCAGGCACACCGTAGTGTCGAAGAAGTCTCCATAGTTCTGTCCTATCCACGGGATCGAAAGCTTTCTCGTAGTCAATGGAGTTAATGTAGAGTGTTGAATTCCATTCAATTGATTTTTCCACAATGATCCATTGTGTTACGATTTAGCCGGTACAGGAACGATATTTACGTAATCTGACCTATATCGTTCTTTTAGGAGAACGTTAATAACTTCTCTATGCTTCAGTGTAAGAATATTTTTGTAACCATAATGATTCTTTTTATACAGTCTATAAGATTCGATTTTAAATGTTCTACTTCTTTATAAGGATTCGCAATTAGTTCCCGCATCTGAATATATAGATTTCCAAACTGTGTGTCTATAAGTATGCGGTTAGAGTGATAATTAGTATCGTAGGATTTCACACTTAAGGATAACATCTATAGTTTTACCCTATCTAGTTCAGCACTCGAGAAATTGTAGATATACCTTGTCGGATCGGCAGCAATGTGCTTACAACACTCAGAGTCTCCAGACACTTTGATAGCTGGATACGAATTTTCGCTGTTCTCTGTTTTGCACTTTGTTTTTGTATACAATACTTATCGTGACTAGTCATGTAATCGATTTTATTGTCACCAAACAAACAAATATATATATATATAGACCGTATTGTTCCTAATTTTAGATGTAAACCTCCACTTTTTTTCCTCAAAATATAAGCCTGAATTTCCAATTATCTGGAGACTTCTAATTACATAGTCTGTAATTCTAACAAATGTTATTTCAGTGTCTAGTTTCAATGGCTGAGATTATTTTAAATGTAATTTTCAAAAATAATGTCTTTTATATAATCGTCGCCCAATTTTCGTCGATATATTTGTTCAAATATTGATGAATATTCTAACAAATTAATTTCAGCCTACATTATTATTATCATAACTAGTTCACTTATCATCCCATTAGCAATTTGTACAATATATTTCACTGTTATCACTAACTCATAAATTGCTTTGATCGGTTTATTAACTGAACGTATGCTTAAACATATATCTGTATATCAGAGAAAAACCTTACGAAAGCTATTCTCGACATAAGATATTAGTCTAAACAATGTGAAATTATGAAATTTACGCTGCTTGATCACCCTTCAGTAAACAGTTTCGCGTTTTTGTAGTCCTTATCGGTAAACTACATCTACTGCTCACATGCACATTATTAAACTGAATCAAGCTTAACCGTGAATTGTATGATATAACATAACACACTACCTTTAGATAATGACTGATTCATGAATCTATTAAATATTATCATCATGTTTTGTATTCCATTTTTAGAAACTGTACTAGCACTTATCAGTAATTCAACCAGTGGACGAAAATAGATGCCTTAATAAAATTAAATGTTCAAACTAAAATGAAGAGCTAACATAGTTTTTAAAGCAAATATACATTTCTATTTATAATCTAAAGCAGTATATCTATTGCTATCATCATCTAAAATACTGTTAGAAAAAAATAACAGTAGGTCGATGTTTCACTGAGTAGTGAGTACTGATTTCAGATGGTAAGGAACAATAATAATTTATAGAAATTATCATTATTGAAAATGACTTTGTAGCAAAACAGATATCAAATCAATAACTCAAAGTTCTAATTATGACTTATAAACTGGATGTGGTTATTCATCCTGTTAATTCGCAACTTTATTCAAATTTAAAAATGCGATTACTTTCTTTTACTCAGACTATCGAATCCATTTCACAAACTGAAGAATCTTCCGAAGTGATAATATATAGGCTAAGTCAAAACAATTGTTAAGTATTTATTGTTTTGATATTGCTGAAAGTTTGTATTGGTTATTCTTGAAGATGTCAGAAAAACAAACAATTATACTCTGAACTTTTAGAAAAGCTTCACAAACCATTATAACTGTTATAATTTTTAACAATAAACAACACTGAAGTGATATCTTTCAAAACTGTTGTATCGATCTCTAAATTATCGACTCGAAATTTGGCTGATCATTCACTAATTTCGCTGAAATCGATCATAATGAAATCTAATGTCTAGAAAGCTGTTGCATATCTGTAAATTCACGAATCATTCACTTGATTAGCTCAGGGCGATTGTAACTGAGAATATTACCACTGTTTCTTATGTATAATGTGTTATGACACATTCTATAATCAACAAGGTGTATAAACACTGATTCAACAAACAGCACAGTGTTAGAATAATGTTAATTTCCAAAACATCATGTATCCATTTGTTAATTAAAGTATTCTATTTATCTATGGACAGTTTTTGTGCAAATCGCTAACAGTTGAGCGATAAGCTTTTTATGTCCTACAGTTGGTACTCACACTTTTTATATCTGAGGGACATCAGAAATATGGGCATGCTATCAATTTTATCAGTTGGTATAAAGGGGTCATGAACGACCTCTGCTAACAATCCAAATGATGAATTAGAGCCATTTAGTGAACAGATGAGAGAACATATACTCCTCGTCGAATAAAACCATCTTGATTACTTAAGAGAAAAATACACAGATAAAAATTACTGGATGTAATAAAAAACATCTAAAAAAATTAAATTAAATTAAAGGAAGTAAAACAAATCACTAAAAATATCGATTTAAAATTTTCTCTAGTAAATTAATAATCAAGAAAAAAATATTCTTTTTAATTCTAATTAGCAACAATCAAATATCAAATTTACTATTGGAAATATAGTTTTTTCTGAAAATAAAGTTGGCCAATACTTATCTAGGGAAATATGAAATCGACAGGGTTTAAAATTTTACTATTGGAATTCAAATCAAAAGAAATCGATTGTTATGACAATGCCATTTTTGAAGTTGGTTTCAGAATTTGACTAAGATAAATACGGTGACATAAAAATGACAAAATCGAATTCAATGTTAATTCAGAATTTCTAAAACTGACTTTGTTTACGGAAAAAATTATAAGTTCGTTTCAAAAATAATACACAGCAAGTTTTGTACCATTTAGGCGATAAATACTGCAATGCACATCTCTCTTGTTTTTCTGAAACGAAAATTTCTGAAAAGGTCTGTAACAATTAAAGTAAAATTTTCTATTATACATCGACCGTCAAACTGATCCAGCTAGATATAAATAGTTAGCGATATTATTTAAAAGCGTAAACATTTTGTTTTTAATAGTGTTCATAAATACGCAGCTCGATAAAGGAAAATCAGATTAATAGTAGGATAATTTACGGCAAGTGTAGTGTGATGTATTCACCTTTGAAGTCAATATCAAGAGTGTTAGATTTTTTACTGAATAAAGTAACTCTAGTTTTTTGCCCTGAGTTTTTTCTACCATTAACAGATAGGCTAGCGTTTCTTTTGGTACTGTACTCATTATTAAACCTACAACATTCGTTTGAGTAGGACATTTGTGCTAAAGTATTTATTATTTATAATTTTAGTGAAATTCTGATAATCTTTGTTACATTATGGTAACATGAATCTATAAAAACTACTGGCTATATTTATCTGTACAAAATCATATCTAGTTTAAAAATATTTACACCTACTCCATGATATTTTATGTTTCCTGACTTTGATATTATTTTAATTGCCGAAAGATTTTGATTTTCATTTTAAATCGTTTAGTTTCAAATCACTATTAAAAAAGACCGCCCGAATTCAATGTTGACAGGATAAATTGCAAGTTCTCTGCAGAGAAATTTCAAATGTTATTTGAAATTTTCACTGATGATAACAATTTGCTGATTAAACTCCTCAGTTAAGAGGATACAGTCTCAACAAAACGGTTGAATAACGTTTAACTAAATCACACCATATTTCGATCGGTTTTTATTTATTTAATCGAAAGAAGTATAATCAAACTTAACTGAATCATTCTTTCTAGTTTCTTCATAGTGTCACTAATGCCATATAAAAATATTCTAAATCAGCCGAAAGATTCTTTATTTTATTTCTACTGAATAAATAACGACTGTGTGTCAGCTGATTTATAAATAAAGAATGCAAGAATGATAGGTGCACTAAAAGTGCAATGTAGATCATTATTGTTTTGTGTAAATGTTATAATTTGGCAAATAACGAAATGTTTAGGTCTACGATCATGCTATGCTTTAAAGTCTTTGAATGTAGCTTCCACATCAAAATATACATATAGGCATATAGGCATATTCATATAATTTAAAAATTATTTGTTTTTTCATTTCGTTGCTGAATTACTAACACACACTTTATAATGACTTCAATTGAAATATATCAATAGCATACATTGTATTCTCCTTATGATTTTATGACTATCCGTTTTACTTCTAGCATCAGTCTTAAATTTTATGGTTTATCAAGCAACCATTTGTTTTACTTGATAAATTTTTTTCGATTTGCTAGTAACAATGTATAATCCATTTAACTTTAAGATGATCGGTTTTATGGATTCCTATCTTACTAGTTCTATATCCTGCCAATAGAAAGACCTGATTTATCTCATCAGGAATTTATAGGATTAATAAGAATTTGTTGCAACCTCATGCAACTATTGCATAAGAGAGATAGAAACATTGGCTAAAGTATTCACATGCAGTCAAGCTAGAGAAAAAGATAATCTAACTATTTTACCACTGATTGTTTTCGTCACTATTATGTAATTGCACTCAATATCAATCAGACTTGTTTTCTTCGAAACTATGCGAAATGAATTTATTCTTCCTAATCTTAAAGAAACGAATAGGGAGTGGTTTTCTACTGGCAATAAGCGCGCCTCAGATAAACTTCATTGGCTACGGTACCGCCACTGCTCAAAGTAAGAAACCAATAGAATTTACACTTGTTTTTGGGAAAATGGATGGTTCTTCTTATTGAGTCAAATATGACAGTACCAGTGTTTAATAAATTGAATAATGAAATTTTGTAATTCAACTACCTTTCGGTGTTTTTTCGATTTCTGTCTCTTCAATTTTTATTGTATACATTAAAAAGGTAAAAGAGTTCTATTCAATTATTAAGCTTTTCAACATAAATTAAATACATGTGATAATCAAATGGGTATTGACTATCGTACTTTTTTCAAAATGGTATCACATATAAATGTATATTTTGTGACTGCAGTGATTTGGTTTAATTGAATATCAGTATTATCAGCTATTTTCTAACAGTTTAACTCTTGTTTTTTGAAATCCTTATGCTAATAGTTATGCATAAACGAAATTTTCAAGTCATGATATAATGGCTTTTTAACTAGTTAATCAACTGAATCACTATCGTAAACACTAACCGATCTAAGTTAGACTAACACTGAACTTTTCAAAATACTGGACAATTGTTTCCTCCTGGTACTGAATTCATCAACAATAGGCATTCAATTAGACCGGTTCAAATCTGACGATTCGTACAACCAACATACTAGTAGATAACATAATTATAAAATATGGATGAATGAAATTAAAAAATAGATTGTTTGGCATTTTTTGTACAACTGTATGATGATTGGTGATCAATCATCACATCTGTGCATTTCACCTACATATTTTGATATGAGTATTCAGCAATTAATACATAAATTTACTATTAGACGTGATAATTCAGAAGGCAGATATAATTCTTCAAGACACATTTCAAAGCTATCAGAGTACTAAAATAAACTGTTTTCCAGTTAAATGCAAATGGAACTCAATACATTTTACATCTCTTGAATTTTATAACTGTGTATATCATTATTGATGGAGATGCTTTGGAGAACGTTAACACCTTTATATATCTGGGCAGCATCATCGACAATCAAGGTGGATTCGATGCATATGTGAGGGTGCGGATTGGCAAAGGAAGGGCTGCATCTCTACAGTTGAAAAATATCTGGAACTCCAAACAACTTTCAACCAAAACCAAATGCAGGATTTTCAATACATATGTCAAGACAGTTCTACTGTATGGAGCGGAAACTTGGACAACTACCAAAGTCATCATCCAGAAGATACAAGTGTTTATTAACAGCTGTCTACGCAAAATACTTCAGATTCGTTGGCCAGACACCATCAGCAACAACGAACTGTGGGAGAGAACAAACCAGATTCGAGTGGAGGAGGAAATCAGGAAGAAGCGGTGGAAGTGGATAGGACACACATTGCGGAAAGCACCTAACTGCGTCACAAGACAAGCCCTCACATGGAACCCTCAGGGTCAAAGGAAAAGAGGAAGCTCGAGGAACACATTACGCCGATAAATAGAGAAAGATATGAGAGGAATGAACAAACATTGGACAGAACTGGAGAGAGAAGCCTAGAACAGAGTTGGTTGGAGAAAACTGGTGGGCGGTCCATGCTCCATTAGGGGTAACAGGCGTGACATACACAACACATATAAGTTTCTATTCAACCATTTTGCCTTTCATTTCTCACTATTACAGTACTTTAGAAATTATCCGAAACATCACATTCTGATACATGGTTAATAACCGTAATACCAGTGGTTTATATAAAAAAACAATCAATAAATTATGGATTCTAGAAGTGATACTGTTACTTGTAGTATCAACATATAACATCTGAGATTATCGAAAGCCTCTTTACTCTTATGAAGTCACATCTTTAAACAAAATATTGAATCAAACAAAACGGTTTAAAATAACTAAGTCTATATGATGATAGACTTCCGGTTTATTTTATTTATATTTTCGAAATCCTATTTCAGAAAGTCAGTGTTTTTTTTTTTTAGACAGACGTTATTGAACAGTTAACAACAAATGAATTTAAATTGATATTTTTTGGATATTTCACATTTATTCTTTGTGTCGTTCCTCTACTCAAGATAACATGAAAGTTTATATCTACCCCTTTCAAGTCCCTGAGATTTAATAACTAGTTTTTATTAACAAAACAATGTTATGAACTCGAATTCTTTTAGTAAATCTGATTGACGAACTATATTGTATTCCCTTTTGTCTAGACTGTATTCATGTGTACTATAATGGATTATATTCTGTTTTTAAAAAATAATGATCAGATAAGCATTGATAAATTCTCTAATAGAAAGTGTGGAAAAATTATAACTGCGTCATAGATACAGTTAGCCAACTAATAAAATGTTTCAAACTCTTATTTTATCTTGATAAAAAAAGTGCATATGACTTATTGATACCCAGGAGTATAGGATATTTTATTCCTAATTAACTGTACTAATTTCTGTGTACTACTTGACCTGAATTATATTGAAAAAATTATTTTTCTTCAAGTTTAGAATATTCAACTTAGAGATTTAAACAATTTTTGAAAAGCAGAAATCACATTTCAACACAACTGGAAGAGTCACTCGTAATCAATAAGCTCTTTATAAAATTACATTATAGTAAAGAAAACTCCGAAGGTAGGAAAACTAATGGCTTCTATCCATATGAAGCGCTTATTTTATCTGAAGTTACGTTTAATCGATTATTTCTGTAAGCGAAGCGAGAGTAAGAAACAAACAAGTTTCTCCGAAGAAAAATATAACTCATAAATTCATTTACAAGCTAATTATCAATGATATACATGATCTTAGCTCAGAAAGCCGAGAAACGATCATCGATGTCTCCGAAGCATTGCTCGTGTATCATGGGACAACCGTATAAGCAATGCTGTCGTTAGGAAACGAGAACTAGGTAGGGATGACAAATCAGTAGATGAAGTAGTGAAACTTCATCAGTTGAGGTGGTTGGGACTAGTGTTACGTATGCCTAACCACCGACTGCCGCGACGAGCTATGTTTTGTGGTGTAGGAGTAGGTTGGAAGAAAGCTAGGGGTGGCCAAACCAAAACATGACGGAAATCCATGAAGTCACTGACAAGTGGCCTGTGTCATGTTGGTGGATGTAGGCTCCCGCGAGACGATAGTCGCCGATGGTTAGACACTTTGAATGACATGACTCAGAATCGTTTGCAATGGCTCAGGTGCATCCACTCTTTGTGTTTTCTCTAATTCTAACCTTCTGAATTCCTCATAGTCCCTAACTTTCTCCTTCGAAATATATCTTACTGAATTATACTTCTCGAATCATATCTTCACTACCTAATCTTCTCCATTACTGCTAATACTTCTACTATCACTATAACTCTTGTATTTGAACTGACAGTTGTGTCTCTGTGCTGATGGAGCATGGCAACCTGAACTGATGTATTTACGTACGAAATTCTGCGTTGTATCTGTCTAATTACTAATAGAAATAGAACCCTACGATATTCTTTCATTGTATGAATTATAAGCAGTAGTGTACCAGTTAAACCAGTCATCAGACAGTTAACTGCTTGACATCTGTGATGTTTGTTCACCTCACAATTGTTTGATCTTTTATTTTAAGAAAAAAGAAACTAATCAGGTACACTGAAATACAACGATATACGTTTGTCCCCATTCTATGATGATACACAGAAGCACAATGTTAAGGAGAAATTGCTAACATTTCTCTGGGTTAAAAAAATTAAAATAAAAATATTATCTGCACAATGGCACCTAGATCAAAATTTATCTCAGCATCTATCGGACGACAGATTTTTTCAGTAAAAATTGTTTGTCTAAATGATGACAAACTGTTTATTATTCAGCCATTTTGTGTGTGATACATAAAAAAAAAGCAATTATAGATACTCTTTGTATAAACGAATGTACAATTCAGTGTGTATCGAGATCATTTTTCTTAACTTACAGTTCATATTCTTCTCCGTTCCCTAAATTAATCGATGACTGATATCAACACCTTGGTAAACTAGTACTTGGTAGTGATATCACATCACATATCCAAACGTACACATTAAATCAAGACCAAACGATAGTTGAGTACTGTTAGCAGGTGAGCACTGTTGGTTGAAGATTGGCCAAACTATCCAAGTGACATATACTAATGAGTTTGTGTAGATTTTCTATTCAATTAAACAGTACAGTTTCTTCTGCACTGTTTATCTTTTTAATTAGATGGCATATAGATATCGTGCATACCATTGGCAGAGTCAGACGACCGACCAACACAACGGCTATCAAAGAGCAGAAAACATAATAAAGTTGCTTTATCTTGAGGTAAATCTTTAGATTTAGTAAACGCATAAGACTGCAAATGACGGCAAAATTGGTAACATTTTGACATAAAGTAAAATCTACTTTTAGCCAGCATATTTCTCGACATGCAAGTCCTCCTGTTTGTCTTGTATTGGTTCACTGGTTAGTAAAGATACTACTTATTGAATACAGGAGCGCTTTAGTGGATGATATTCTGTTCTCAAAACCATTCTCTAAATGTTGGATTGTCTGCATATGAGTTGAATAATTGTTTAAAAGAAAAGTGAATCAAACCCGTTTATAAACAAACTGTATCTTAAATACTTCGCGTAAGTCTGAGCAAAATCTATCTTTTTGCCAAGTAAATGACTACATAACACGTTTGAATAATGATGCATTTATAAGCAATTTGTAACGATGTGTCATGCCTAGGAGAAGTCTTGTTACGCGTAATGGATACAAATCGGACGTATTAAGAAGCCATATGACTATTATTGAGTGATCAGAGTTATTTCGATAGTAAGTGTTACAAAACTGAATTTAAAATTTTGATAATTCAACTCATAAAATATTTATCATTGGGTTTAAATACTTTCAGATTAATAATTAAAAATAAACTTGTCCATTACTTTTCACTATGTTTACAGTTATAATTATCATCTCAGCATTCCATAAATTGTGGTCATAACATTTGAATAGCATTCGTAGTTTTGTCGATAAAATCTCAACATTATTATAAAAGGTTAGCCATCGATTCAAAGATGATGCTAAACTATGAACAGTTATATTGGTATTTACAGTTCACGCAAAAAAACTACACTGTTAATTTTTTTATTTCTTAGTCGTTGTGCTTTCCTATTATTTAGAAAAAGTACCCACTTACTTGAGCAAAGATGAAAATGCATGTAACAGTGTTAGTTATCTTATGAATGAAAAAGTAAGTTTTATCTAATCTAATGTGTCGCTACTTTCGATAAAAATGGTTCTTTATTTAGAAAAATCAAAATGTGAAGAATTACTGAGTTCTAAATGTCAGTAAATGACATCAGTTTTTATTGGTATTATACTGTTGAAAAGTATCATAGAATTACAGACTCATTCAGGTATGATGACTTCTAAAAACAGTATTTAAATGTATGCCGCTTTTACTAGCGAATGCTCTAACTTCACACACTATAATGGACTTGTTAATTTTACACAGAACATGAACAATAAGGTTGTACAATACAGTTTAAAAAGATGTTTGATATTCAGAAATAGATAATTTCAGTTTTAATTTTTTAACAACAATACGCATTTAAGATTACGAAAATTGAACAGTCACAGTTCACTCGTACCGTATGCACGAAAGTTGACTTATTGTGGCACAAATACTTACTTAGTTTTCAAGATATCTTGTTTGATTTAAGACAATATAAATTCAAAACAGGGTATGAAAATATCTAATAGATTACAGTTCATATGACTTCACTTATATATAAATTAACCCTCTATTGGCAAGCGTAATTTTACATTGGTTTTCAGGAGAACCAAAAAGATTGCCCAGGTATTACTATTTCAACGTGAACAGTTCGGTTCAATCCCGTGCGACAACACAGGTGCCTGACACCCTGGTTGACTGTTCATATTATTTATATAACTAGTACATATATAGTGATTATTTCCTATCCACGATAGCATTAATCAATATGCACCGTATGAACAGTTCGATTTGACCAATCCCACTTACATGACTGTCACACTCATTATTATTAACAATGGTGAATGCAATACAACACCCCAGTGACAATGACACTCGGGAATGTTGCAAAAAAACCACCAGTATCAATGAAATCAGTCGTCCTTCTAACCGATTTTGTATATGATCTGTTAGCAATATTTAATTTAGGTAGTGCAAGGCCATCCACAATGTTCACAACGAACCTGCGGTCTCATAGGAAAGCTTCAGCTTTATATATCAGTATAACATATAGTATACACATAGTATGGCATAGGATAGCAAGAAATATGGCCCAGCTTGATGCAAATGGACTTAAACACTCTTATTACCCTTTGTCTCATGTTGGGTAATGATTTTTTTGCAATAATGAAATTTTCCTTTTTTGACCATATAAGACCAGAGTTACCTACCGTTAGTATCCCTTCATGTGACTTACGAAATTGAATTTTCCCAAACATATTTGAAATATAATCATTTTATAAAATTAGAAATCACAAAATTTAGAAAATGTCATATATTTCTTTGTTATAGAAGCTAATTTTTATGATATTGGGAATATTTAATTTAAAAGTTATTGCTCGGTAAATATGTACTACTCAATTAACTTTATGTAAATCTCACTTAAGTTTATTGTTAAGAAATCATACAAAAAAATACTTTACCCAAACTTCATTCTTATTTCATATTGCTACTAAATAAATCTTAATTCACAAATGGAAATGGTTGGAAAATAACACGCCATGCATCATGACACAGGCAATGTAAATAGATTCTAATTAGAAATTTCTGGTTTTTTGGTAGCTTTTTAAAAAAAATAGTTAAACACAAAAGTGACAAACGGTGACTAACTGATCCTTATCCAGCTAAAAAAAACAATGAGACTTGTTTCATCTATGCACGTGCTAAGATTTGAAAACAAAAATTTGAAAACAATCCGGATTACTTTGTCTAGATAAAAAACTATGCACATATTTCGTAAAATATGATATATATATATATATATATATATATATATATATATATAGAATACTCTTCCAGTGATTTTATTGTGACCTTAAACTATCAATGTTTCTCGTGAATTGTAATTATTCAACTTATTCAGGAGCTAATATAAGACCATATTTTCTTTTCTGCTCATCGATTTGTGAACAGAATTTTTCTTTTTGAAGTTGCACGCAATGTAACTATAAACAATGAGTGTATGTCAACATTAGTCTTTCTTTACATTATAACATTTGCCATCAATTTAACAATGTTATAATATATGTATATATAGTTAACTATGAAATTCCTTAAAAATGTAATCATTCTTTCCTTTAACTTAGCTTCAAACATTGCAACTTGCAAACATTTTTTTTCACACTGATAAATGTAACAAAAAGCACGAATATTTAATTCTCTAAAATAGTAAGAATTTATTTATCAAATATTTAGATCAGCTAAATTATGACTGTAAATGTGGAAGAATAAAAAAAATAGCCGTTTATTGTAGTTGTTAAATATTTTATAAGTTATGTAGCCGAAACATTCTAGGAGGAAATTTCAAAACTTATGTAGACAAGTTTATATCGTATGAAACTTAATATCATTGTCATATTAAAGCAGCCGTAAAAGTGGATAGATGAATAGGAAAAGCTAATTAATGCGACATAAGAATAAAGGAAAGGAGTTTAACATTGACACCATGTTGTAACATATTATGTAACTGAATAAAAATAGTTGAAGTCACCAGGGTTGATACAAGATCTACAATCCTTTTGGACGATTACGTGCAGTTTCAAAAGTTTAACAGAGATGGTCTTTGAGTAAAATAATAAATTAGAATTTGCTTTTAAAAGCTCATCATTTAAAAAGGTTTTGAATTATTAACATTATGTCCACTATCATTTAGGTGAACCACAATCACACTCTGAGACATACTGAACTTTTTGTCTCGATTTTTGTACAACGTGTTTATGGAAGTGAACTAGAAATGTTCTTTTTACTTTTCAAAAATAAGTTATTTGAAACTTATACGGAAACTGGTGAATACAAGTGGAAGTAACTGAAGGCGGGAATTGGTCTTCTTTTGACTATCTCAATGAGAGACTTGTTTTTAATAATCAGAATAGTACTACCATTTTAAGACAGAATCCAGTTTAGAAATAATTATGTCAGTTATTTCAATACTTTCATTCATAATGTGTTATCACATATATTATTCTAAGTAATCGAACAAATGTTTTGGGAAATCAAACTATATAATCCAAAATACTATAGAATACCACACCGCTTAATCAAAAATATATTCGAAAAGAATAAAGTTGAGGCAGAATTTATCATTTATTTACTTAAGCAAAATGATGATGGCGTTTCGAACTAAAACGAAACTAGCAAAAATGCAAATAATAATGAAAATTCATTTCATGAAAGTAAACTAAATATTTTCAAGTTAATATTTTCGTACATCTCTCTATTGACAGTCTGTAATGAGGTGTACTCTTATTTCGCATAGTGAATAAGGCATTACTCTAGCTCCATGAAGTCTTCTGTTTGAATTATTGT
Source organism: Schistosoma turkestanicum (assembly GCA_944470395.2). Classification (NCBI taxonomy): domain Eukaryota; kingdom Metazoa; phylum Platyhelminthes; class Trematoda; order Strigeidida; family Schistosomatidae; genus Schistosoma; species Schistosoma turkestanicum. The sequence continues at coordinate 19,507,039 of OX103973.1, forward strand.
GAGATTTTGAATTAAAAGAAAAACTTAATGATCAAGAAGAATGCTGGTCGACGGCCTGCTCAACGAAAACTAACAACTATCAGCCAATACTGAAAAGAGAATTTTCAATAAACATGTTAAGACAGTTCTCCTATATGGAACGGAAACTTGGAGAACTCCTACCAAAGCCATCATTCAGAAGATACATGTGTTTCATGACAGTTGTCTACGCAAAATACTTTGTATCCGTTGGCCAGACACTATCAGCAACAATCTTCTGTGAGAGAGAACAAGCCAGATTCCAGAGGAAGAAGAAATAGGGAAAAAGCGCTGGAAGTAGATAGGATACATATTGTAGAAAGAGCCCAACTGCGTCACGAGACAAGCCCTCACTTGTAATCCCCAAGGCCGAAGGGAGATTGTAAGACCGAAGAGCATATTACGCCGAGAAACGGTGTTACACATCAATTACTTCAAGATCTGTCAGCTTTCCACTTTATTATATATCCCAACTTACACAACTTTATTCTGCTTCATCATCATAAAATATTATTAATTACAGTCCACTGGACAAAAATGAATAATGCATTACATAATGGCACATGGATCATTGCTACTTCTTAGTTATGCACATGAATTAGAACAGCACCAATTTCATGTAACATAATTTGGCAGAACATCATTTTTACCTAAAACATAACGTAGCTTTTATCTGATAACTACAGAAATATACAGAAGTCAGAAGATTTCTTGCTTATAGAACAATGAATTACTATCAAACTAAACTTGCTTCCAAAAGATCAGATTGAAATTTTCCGCTTCCTTGCTAAGCTGATCTAAATGCAAAAAACATACCTTGACCTTTTAATCAGTTGATTTGTTAACGGATTTATGAACGGGAAATTTAAGATTTCAAAAAAATTGATAATCATTTAAACTTTGTCTTTAAGTGCTCAGATGTTTCAATTTTTTTTTATAAGAGTTATGGAACTGGTCATGAAATCTTTATTGTTCGTTTTTCTTCCCAAGTATTTTCAAAAGGTAACACTTTGAATAGCAGAGAAATTGACATACACCGAAAAAAAGCTTGTGGAAACCAGAGGTAGTTAGTGACTCAGTGGTTACTTAATGTTTTAGTTCAATAGTTCATTTAACATGATTTAACATAATCGACAATCAATAGAATTTTCTATCCCACTAAATTCTTAAAGACTTAAAACTACTTTACACATTTTGCTAGATTTAAAAACAATTATAATATTATTATCTCTTTTGAACTGCCTAATGCCATGAATAATCTGCAACCATATATATATATATATTGTAACAACTTTTTCCGTTTAATAATTGAGTTTTTTCCCAACATTTTCAGTTAATCTTGGTGTTTCCATTATTCATATTCACGTTAAAAAGACTTGGATTAAAGTTACTAATTCACATAGTTTAGCGAACATGTCATCAAGAAAACTTTTATCAACTGTCTAATGTACTGCTGACATGGTTCAGTTATTTCCTGAGTAATTGAGAGGTGAAGTGTGAAACATACTAAAACGTTTCATTCTGATTAAAAAATTGTCAGAAAGCCTGAAAGAAGTGAGAATAATTACAAAGTATACACGAAAGTTTAATGAGTTTTAGGGTTGGAGTATTTATTGATGAACTGATGGCTGTAAAATTATCAATTACTTGATAGACAGAAACATGATTGTTTTAAATATTGAAGTTATTTCAAGTTATAAAGAATATAGCTTTAGCTGGAGATATTACAACCCACTGAAGTTTTTATTTATTTGTCTAAAATTGTTCAAATATGATCAAATTGATACAATATAATTTTATCCCTTTAGCTATATACTAAATAAGATATTCTGAAAGAAGTTGTAAAATGTTTGCTTTCCAATGATGTTATTTTACTGCTGATATCTTTTGGAGTTAAGCCCGAATTTCTGAACTGTTTTATGGTTATTTTAAAAGTGATTGTTCACTTGAGCTACCGGGTATAAGTAATCCAGCTTTAAGAAAGTCTTGCTACTAAATGATAATAATCATGAGGTGAATGCTAAACAAAATACTGATTATTTACAGTCCCTAAAATCCATAACAGGCAAACACAAAACCACACAAATTAAAGTCCGTTTCAATTTCATAATTATGTGTTCAGTACCTTTCGTTAATAACTTTGAGAACAATTACCTTATTCGCACGATTGTGACTTTAAAAAGACTCTAGAATGCCTGTCATTAGTCTATGAGTTTCTGAAAACAAAATTAGATAAATAAAATAAAGGTTTTTTTTCTATTTGGATTGTGGAGATAATTGGATTTCATTGAGATAAAGAACATATTTATGTTTGATAACTATTGAAGACCTGGAAGGAATGAACTGACATTTCTTGCTACCATCGAACTCCTAAGCTATATACTTCCACGAGTATGTCAGTCGGAGTTAAATCTAGAACTTCTAGACCGCAGAGCAGGCCTCTAATGACTCAGACGTTTACTATCAGTCAGTTCGCCATATTAAGCTGTTTTTCCTACTTATCTTCAGTGGATATAATTCTCACATCTATATTGGCGGGAATGCATTGGTGACGGCTTTTTTCAAAAACTTCATATAATTTCCCTCGGAGCAACCCACAAGTAAGAAGGTGATAAATATCAAAACGAAGGTTGTGAAGATTTTAATTGTAGGGTTGAAAAGATCTCTGAGTTTTATTGTATTCATGAACTGGTCAATGTTAGACCACCATCAGAAACTTAGAAGACTAGCACACCCATTTCTTCACCTGCACGTGGGCATGAAACCAAAGACTTTTGGTCACACAAGAACACTTAACCACTCACTCAACACCTAACGATCTTAATGTCCTACTTCAATCGACCCACGATATTGCATGACCATCGTTCATTGTCTTCGGTGGGGAAATGCCTAACACGCTACATAGTTAAACTCCACTGGTCTCGACATTTTCATCGTAACTAAACGATCTCCACTAACCTATAATAACAATTATCATCCTCAAAGAATTATCGTGGCTCAAATGAGAGTTCATGATCAATCTTGTTCAAACGTGTACCGCTCGATGCACTTACTGATCGAAGCCAATCGAAGATGGTCGCGCAATATGGTGGATCGGTTGAAGTTATACATTAAGATAGTTGGATTCCCGTTCACTGATCTACAGTTTAAGTGTTTGCGCACAAACCTAAAGTTTTGTGTCCGAGTGTCGTTTGTGGGAGCGAAGATGTACACTACTGATGAACCATATGAATTGTATGTTTCTAATTGTGATCTAACATTGGTCGGTCCATGAATTCAATTAAACAAAATTAAATTTTGTAATCAGATTTCCTGTGCCTTTTACTCATGAACTATTATCTCACTAAGATCGGTCTATGTTATTAACTATAAAAATCCATTTATCCTTTCAACCCATTTATATTAAAGCTTGGTGATTTATTTGTTTCCATAATTCAAAAATTTTCAATGGTCAATAACCTTTAAAACAATATAATCTTATCTGTACATCTCTGAGTACATATGTTATTATTAAAGTTTTATATATATCTCATTCGTTACGTGGATGATATAAACACAATAACAAAAACAACTAAATTTACCATAACATTGAAATTTACTTCATTCCATATCATATTCAGATGTTATTCCAATCAATAATCATATCATTATTTTTATTCATTACATTCATAGCATCAATCACAATGATTTTTGTTATTTTTATGCAGTAAGTATATTTCTGAGTATTTAAACTGATATATATATATATACATTTCTTCTCTTGCTTTGCTAAATCATGGCAATAAATTTCTATTGAGGCATAAATATTTACTTGAGATAAAAGTGTATCGCAGAATAATAAACTTAAGAAACATTTATATAACCGTATTTTTTTCTGAAAGTCTCTGTATAATCAGGTAACACGTGTTCTTAATGTAAATATATATATATATATATATATATAAATTATTTGATGAATATGGCCAACAAAATTCCAATGGAAAAGAACACATTAAAACTATGAGATTTTTGAGGAAGGTAAATAATTTCTTAAACGTTCCCTATCTAGATAATAATTTTGAATCAGTTGAAATATGCTTTGAATAGCCTCCTGACAAAGCCTTATTATTACTTTAATTAGTATTAATGAAATGATTCGGTACAGTTTATCTAGAATTTTCGATCATTTCATGTAAAATGTAGTATTAATTAAAAAAACTCAAATTAAGCAATAATGAATTAATTGTAACTGTCATTGTCAATAAATTCATATATTTCAATGATTAAAAGTGACATTCATTGTTCAAATATTCCGTATAGTTTACTAAAAATATTTTCGAATGAGGAATTCATAACTTATTGAAAATAGATGAAGACAGAAGTAATGGATGTAATTGTTTTATAACTTAAAAAAGTACTTAATGCTTGAACTAATATAATGATAAACATCCTGGTTCGAATTGAGAACTCATCTTTACGTTCTTCCGTATCAAAACTCACAATAATCCCTAATATTGTATGAGTGTGTGTTTGCAAGAACATTCTCTTAAATAAACGAAGAATGTTAAGTCACTAGTAGAAATTAAAGTTTAATCTATTTTTAATCCAAAAATGATTTCAGCTGTATTAAGTGTTATGAGCGAATGTAATTGAATTTTGTTTATCATCACACAGATTTTGTGTTAGACGCTATAAATCATGACATCTTATGAAAGATGCATTAAAAATTGTTGAAATACTTAGTGATATGAGAAAATTTCTTTTTCATTTGAAATAAGATATTAAGTTTTTAAAGCGAATTAAAATCTTTTATGCTTGTACAGTTATGAATTCATAATTATTCTATTGCATGAGCTAAAATAATTAAGGTATGCAAACCAATGTCCTGTTTGATTTATTTAGTGTTATAGATTCACTATTGTAGATCATACGTCAATGAAGTCATCAGTACTAAACAAATATTAACAGCGATGACGTTAAAAGGTCATACATAAAAGTATACAAAAATTATACACATACATACATAATAATGACACATATCAAATAAATTAATACAGTAATTATGGAATTCTAGTTATTGTGCTTGATAAAAAGTCTCTGAAAACAAACTGCTTGCTCCAGTATTCTGTGTTCTGTTTAGTAAAACCTCGCGAAGCCCACATCTCATTTCTCGGAAATAACATGAATAAAGCATTATTTGACTTTAGAAATCCATGATCAAGTTACTGGATAACTTGTTTCTCAGCTTTGTTTTGTATGTGTTTAATAATCATTAGAAATAATTCAAAATATTTTCGATACTTTTATCATCAATACAACAACTGCTCACATTGACTTCATATTGTAAAAATAGTTTAAATTGTTAGCCAGTTGGATTACAACTCTTCAGAGAATCCTAATAAATTAATAGTATAAACAATAATATTAGTTGTAATATATGTATTTCTTTGTATTTACAATACTAGTTGTCATTGGAAACGCATTTATTCTAGTAAGTAAAGAATGCTCAACTGTTGTTTTAGTTTATTCATTTTTGTACCTAAATCTATGTAATTGTTTGGACAAATATTAATCATAAGTACGTTTTAGGTATCAGCAGAATGTTCAAGGATAAGATTGTCTATTCAGGTTTAGTGTCAATCATAGACCATGAACATTGAATAGTGTCATTTTTGAATTAGATAAGTAGTTTGACTTGTATGAATTTACTTAGAAAATAAACATTATTATTCATGATTATTTAAATAAACATCATAATAGCAAGCCAAAATCATCACAAATATGTTTTCACCATTCCAACTTTATCGCCAACTAAAATGCTCTGAAAAGATATCATCAAGAAAACAATTTTGTCTCATTCTTAATATGTATAAACACATATAATCCTTTAAATTTGTTAGTTCCGAGAAAACAACACTAATTTGTTTGCGCACAATAAAGTAATCAAAATCTCTTCATGTTCATAAAAATACAAACTTAGCTCTCTCAAAGTTAACTGTTTGCTGCGGTGCCTAAAGCTCTTGAGTTTGAAACAAAATAGGACCACTTATGTATTCTTTTGAAAGATGAAGCATCTGTTAAGTGTTTTCAGGTTTCCAGTTAGTATCTAATCGAAATTAATGGAACATCTAAAAATTGGGAAAAATTACAAAAAAAAAATCCATCTCCCTTCGCCATCACATGGCTTCTTGGTTAAAATAAGGGGAAAAAAACGCTACTTTGTTTACGAATGACTTCAATCATATGATATATTTGACGACTTACTTTTAGGACTAATGAAACACATTTATGTATTCAAAGTTAGCTTTCCACTCATTAGCTCTATATTTAATGATCACAATCATTTTATTGGTAAGCACTGAATGAAAGTGTGATATGAAATAAAAGTATGTAATGCGCTTTGAACAACAAAATACAATACTAAAATGAATACAGTACCATTTTTACTTCGGTAAAAAGTATAACTATGATTTGTACATGCATAACACATTTTTAAACCACAAATAGAAGTAGGAAGAACTCTTTAACTAACCATTACTAATCTCAGTAAAACCAAAGTTTGAAAAAGCAATTGAAATTTTGCCAATTTAGAATCATTGACTCAGTACTTAAAATGCAATAAATTTAGTCAAATATTTTTTCACGGTAACGAACGTGTTCAGTCTTTGATTTCAATCTAATTCCATTGACAGTATTTATAATACGGTATTGAAGGTTTTAGACATGTCTTATTGATCTATCCACGGTATTGTGCCGATTACTTCCGAACTATTTATGTCATTACACTTATGACTTTAGTAAGATATTGCATCACAGAAAAGTGTTACAATTAAGCAGATAACATAAATGCCTAATTAAATTTACATCCTTATAAAACTCTCAAGATTATGTGCATTTGAAGAAAACTTATTGTTTACTATGAGTGAATTATCTAAAACCACATGGTATTATACATATGCGTATGCCAAAATTAAAGCCTGTAAAGTAAAAACTCAGACATCTCAATTTTATAGAAAATGTAAACCAAGTAACAGTAATTAAATGATGATTTTACACCACAATTTTGTAGTAACCAATAGTAAGTAATAGGAACTTCTAAAAACTCTTATTCTTACATGATCTTAACTATTAAAAAAAAAATTATCTCATTCTATTAATTCTCTAGACATCTTTGAATACAGAAAGAACTGCAATGTTTGAAACTAATTTGTATCCTATCGATTCGATTACTACTAACTATAAGTTAGAAGAATAAATGTTGTCACACCGGTTTACTAACTTTCATTAGTTACTCCTACCCATTACCGTATATCCTCCTATAGATACTAGATTGACCATTTTAATAAAGAAAATTATCTCATTCAAAACATATTTTGTATCATTAAGTCGTATTATGTTTTATAGCTTTTCAAAATATAAAATCATTAAGAAAAACCCAGTTGTATCGATTGACTCTTTTGTAGTCATTATTGATGCAGTCAGACAAAGAGTATATATATATATATATATATATATATATATATATATATATATATATATATATATATATATATATATATATATATATATATATATATATATCATAGTGACTCTTAACATAAAGTGCGCAAAAATTAACGTAAATACATGCTCATGGATTAATTCGTTTTTGTGATGAAGTTCAAGTGGAAAGTTTGGTCGTTATCATTATTTCATCCTAGTACTAACCACTGATATTTGCTAACTGAATACTACTTACTCTCTGTTAAACGATAACACAGTCATCCAAACAATATAAGTACATAGAATTCATAGATTTATATTTGATTTATGAGTATTTATGTTTTCCTTGAGGGCACTACATCAAACTATTAAATTATTTTATTATTTTTTGAAATCTAAAACTTGTACATCAGCACTTGTTTTTCTGCTACATAAATGACCTTTATTCCAAATTCGAAAATAATAAGAGTAGAGGAATGAAGTGTAAAATTAATTTAAGTCTATTATTAGAAAACAGAATGTGGTTAGATTTCATTTTCTCTGTAGAAAAAAGGTTGAATATACATAAAACCGCAAAATGAAAAGTATCTTTCTTCACATGACATAAATCATTTTGAAACTAGTGAAATAAGTAAATGAAAAGAAATCTCGAAATCATTATACACTAATTTCATGGCTAAACAGAATAATGTTATGTACCTTACAACAAAAAGTAAATAATTTTTATCAACCTATTCATTTATATTTCACAATTTAGCTACGCTTCAAGCTTTCTTGTTTGTTTAGAGGAGTGTAAGTTGTGCAATAAATGGAAACTTAGCAAAATAGCATGAAATCAATTCGATGGTCAAAAAGGCCGAGAGATCGCATAAGTGTCTTTTGAATTTAAATCTTCTGTAGCTAACAAATATTTGATGCCTTTAGGCCAAGATTAAATAGTTCGCTGACTTAAAAGAATATAAACTTTTATGCTAATGATTTCCTGTTTACTAGATGAAAAGTTCTCAAAAGTACTAAATTGTATATCATTATTTGTTTATCTATTTAGCTTTAAAATGATTCATTTTTTATCAAGAATCAACCACTTAGTATGTAATATTTTATTCGAACGAATTGCAACTTCTGTCAACGTTGAAAGCTTTTATCCTGACTGTCAGAAAATAAAGTTGATAAGCATTCGACAAAGTATTTAGCTTCAAACAAGGTCATTGATGCTGTTAACAGAAGCTTGATCTTTATTGACTTTTACTCAGTGAGCCTACAAATGGATTTTGTTAATGTAGCTGCTAGAGATTACTATTATTTATAAGCTTAATATTGAAATTTATACTGCTCAAATCGTGCTATTTAACCAATAGTATTCTGACGCAATTTAAAATCTATAGTTGAAACCTAATTACTCTATATAATCACGTGAATATCAGTCGTACAATGTATTTCATAGTTTGACTAATCGCAATGAAAATTCTGTTGATTACCTTATGATATTTTGAAGCTGTCATACAATAAGGCAATATTATATCTAATTTACATAATTATTCAACGTTTCATCTTTCATTTTCGTACATCTATACAAACAACAATTTTTTCATATTATGCATTTGATAGGAACGTTAGAATGCACGAAACTATCAAATACAATTCTGTATTTGAATAAAAATCATAAATCTTTAATAAATATTTGTAAAAAAATATCATTCCTTGTTATTTCACCACTTACTATATAAATGAGAAGAGAACAGTTCAGTCAATCAATAATCTCTGTTGAATGATCAATTGTTATAAGGGTGAAAATAATATTATATATATATATATATACATATACTGCAAGGAAATAAAATAATGACTGTTTTTTTCTGCATAAGTAAAATAAGTCTGTCAATAATTGTTTCATAAATTAGTGGAGAATTAGAATGTTAAATATATTAATATTTATATAAAAGAAGTTTCATGATAATAATATATGAATAAAGTGCATAAAATTAATTTTGTATAGAGGTATATTATGTTATGCTTAAAGCGAATTGATAATCTAACTGTTGTTAATGGTGAAAATGTATTTCTTTTTCAACCCTTTTAGTAGATTTATCCAGTTCCATTGCTACCTTTTTGTTTGATTCTTATGTAAATAATATTCCGACAATGTAAATTCTCTTCAGATCACAAACTGATCTGTGTTAGACAACTACTAAAAGCCTGGAAGCATTAGACAATCCTTTCGTTCTATGACAGGAATTGTTTATAAAATTCAATAATCTCTGAGTAATTATGAATCAGTCAATTTTAAGGCACAACTAGAAACCTGAAAGCACTGAACGGCCTACTATACGGTTCATTAGTAGTGTACATCTACTCACCCGCAAACGACACTCGGACACAAAACTTTAGGTTTGTGCGCAAACACTTAAACCCTAGACCACAGAACCGGAATCCAGCTGTCTTAATGTATATATTCAATCAATCCATGATGTTGCGCGACCATCGTCCATTGACTTCGGTGAGTAAGTGCCTCATGTGGGACATTTTTGTACAGGATTGATCATGGATTATCACGCAAGCTGCGAGAATTCTTTGAGGATGTTAGTTTCAAGTGAGCAGATGATAATTGTTGATATAGGTTTTTGGAGATTGTTGAGTTAGAATGAAATAATTTCGTGACCAGTTGAGTTTAACCGTGTTGTGTTGTAAAAGTTAATGCTTGTGTTAAAGACCAAACGTCGCACTTATTTCTTAAAGCATCCTCTGCTTACTAATGCCACCCGTCTAGCATTAGGAAAATTGAGTTAATATATCGAATCACTTCAATGGATGATCCGATAGTTTAATTAATCTAAATCCAAAGGCTAAATTTCATTAAAAATAGCAGCTATTCACTGACTGGTACATACAAACGAATTATTTATTATTTAGTTGAATACGCCCTTAAGGTGAACCACGTTCATTTCTGTTTTTAAAAATACAAAGTGATCACGAGTTTTATAAATCCTCTCTAAAATTATAATAGTGTTTATATATGATTACTTTTATTGTTGTCTACATGTGTTGTCTAATTCTCAGATGGTTATGTTTACGACGAAACATAAAGTTTTGAATAAAATAGCTTAACTTTAATCTAATTTTAGTATCAAATAATAAAATATCTAGTGTTCAGAAAACATTTTGAACATTTTCACAACTATGACTATCAGCTATTTCTCTTCAGCCAAAAATGTTTGTAACCAGATTTTTCTACTTTTTAATTATTTAATCAAAAAGCACATAAAGTTGATTCATAAATTAGAATGTAGTTATGTTTTATTACTTACCGTATCATTGCTGCATTAAATTTAATATGATGGTTAGTGAACTTCCACTACGAGCATGTCACCAAAATTAAACTGTTGAAATCTATAAATAACTTAACTAAGATAAGTCAAAAATGAAAATGTTGATTTTAATGCTTGCTGACTACGAAGAATGTTAACATAGATACTTATAAACGACCACCAGTAATGTTTTTAGGTTTTAAAAAAATCATAACATTTATTTCCTCCGTCTTAGATAATATACTATCTAAGTAAAGAACATTGCGGTTATTCAGCCTTCGTTTACCTACCAGTGTGATGAGATTTATGTTAAACATGTTTATTTCAAGTTAACTATACATTCTCAAAACATTTGATAAATTTATTTCAACATCATATTAAGGATTACAAGAATTTTTGAAGTAAGTTTTTAGAGAAATATTTTAAGTCGGAATACTGTAATGGGATACACAGTTGAAAAAACGCGTTTCCTCTAGTTAAAAATAGTTATCAACTGGTTTTATTCAGTTTACAGAGATCACGTTCATCATTAACTTTTTGGATTTTATTAAAACTGATAAAATTCATATGTTTGAATGTAAAATTGAGGCGGTTTCTAACTTTTTAAGTGATTTATGTATGACCCTTAGAGTTAATGTGTATTTTCATGCACTACATAGCCTTTAAAATTTTAAATCTCAATCCACTAAATCAAGTTTTCAACTACAGTTAATTTAACAATTGTTTTCGAATTCACGATGAACCTAAAATTTAATGTTCACCATTCCATAGTGCATCGTGTGTGTTCCCTTCTGCTGAGTTCTAACTGATGCGAAAACGATTCTTCAATTTTCTCTTATTTGTTTTTCAATATTACATTGGTTCAAGTCATTCTGTGATGAAAAACCTCTTAAACTGTTCGAAATCTCATTTTCATCTTAATTAGTGGTTTATTGAACAGAAACCAAAACTCTAATTACAAAGGGATAATAAATGATTCGTATCTCGCAAAATCGATACGAATAAATTTTCAAATTTCTGAATTTTTTGCTCTTTTTCACATTCCGTGGTTTAGTAAGTTTATCGATTTCCACACTTCTTCAAAGCATTTTTGAAACTATTTGATTAGATTTAACTTTTTTCATTATCAACAAATAAAAAGATGAATTTAACAAAGTGACCAAGTATGTTTATATTCATTCCCATAAGTTTCAATTTAGATGAGCAGCTATTTTTGGAAAAAAATTAAAAGAATTAAATTTATTTCTAATAGAAGCCTGATAAAAATAAAAGCATCCTAGTTCAAGAAACCCTGTAAGGGCTGTATGCACTCAGTTGCATTTAAATAGTAACCTTTATTTGTTTCTAACTCCGTCTGTAGACTGTTCGGAGCTACTGCCGGTCCCAAGCCCGGATAAAGGAGGAGGGTTGGTCATGGGGTTGGCGACCCCATCCCATCAAAAAACTAACTTGCCAAAAAAACGCTAACCAGAAGTAAATGTTTCTATGTCTTAGCTCGCTGGTTAGCAGTTACTGTCTCCGTACATTATTTATTCTGTATATTAGACTTCTTTTGATTGAACAGTGAGAAGACGTAACTGATCTGAAAAATGTGATGTATTTGCGCTATACATTTCGAACAATCTGGTCACACATATTTACTTGTCAAGGCATTTTATATGAAGATGAATAAAAGGTCAATTAAATAAAAGTTCAAATGGACAGAAGGTGATAATTGTAAATAAATGAGAGAGAAAATTAACATAATATGAAAAGAATAAGAAAGGGTAGGAAAATTGTCATATTACCCTTGGCTTATAGATTACTAGGCTAAATTCAAGGTTGTGACAAATTGTTTCTGCACACATAAGGGGAGTTTTAATTTTTTAATCTATGATAACTACTTTTACTTGAAGAGTTGAAATCATTTTAAATGTTGAAGATGTTATCTGAACACTAGATATTTATTATTTCATGTTAAAAGTAGATTAAAATTGAGTATATGAAATATTAGGTGATAAATATACGCCAGCAAGTAATAACACGAACTATTTTGGAATATCTTGACAAGTTCAAACTTTCCCCGTGTCTTTTAATTATAAGTCAACTAGTTTTTAGTGTATCAGAGAATGATAGTAAAAAATGCAAGCACGTTACATGATGTGTTTTTTAATCAATTGATCAAAGCATAAATATGCGTAACAATCAAAAAATCAACTCTATCCATCAGTTATTTCTTTTTTAAAATTAAAAACAACAGTCATTCATAAGTTCTACTATTATTATCTTTAGAGAAACCAAACCTAACGTTAAGTTTCCCACTGTTGATTAGTTAATTTAAAACAAATGTGCCAATCTTATCATAATATAGTGAGATTTTAGGCTTCTATAAGCTCTACTTGCGTGTAAATGTATCATACATTTGCAAATGATCGTGCTTTTAAAAGACTTATATGCGTTCATTTCTGTAAAAGAACTGTTTTAAATTGAACAATACTTGATAGATATGCTTCTTAACCTAAGAGTAGCTATGGGCTCACTTCTTTCGAATGTCTTGTACAATGAATCTAAGTTTATACAGAAAATCATTGTCTAATAGTATAAAATCTGCAATAAAGAATATAACTGTATTTTGTAACATCAGCGTAATGTTATGCAAAGTTTCAATCTGAAAAATGGTTCAACAGTCTAAAGTTCTTATTTAATAACTTGAGTGCTGAATTGAAACAAATTTTGTTACATGCGTTAATAATGTTTATTCAAAACAAACAAAAAAATAACTTTTTATTTGTAAATGCTCTGATATTTCTTTTTTTTCTAGTGAATAAACAAATTATATATTTCTATAAAATGTAACAAACTGTTTACGATATATATCTTCAATGTTACTTTTTTAATTTATAAAATCGTTTTGTATTGTTAAACATTTCAAATAATTATAATTTTATTATTTTGTTTTAAATTATTGGCTTTTGAAAAGAAAAAAAGGACAAAACTTATTTTGGTATCACTTCTAGACTAGAATTTATGTAAAGAAAAAAAAGATATAGACACTATCATATATCAACAGTTCCTTTTTGTAACTGTTATCTAAAATCGTTATTTATCTTGAGTATTTCAGTAACATTATAGATGGATAGATAAAAATGAACATGACAAATATTTATTCATAAAGATAACTAGCATTTGGTTACACAGTTGGTTGATTATTTAATAAAAATTATGAATAAATTATTTCAGGAAATATTTTTTTCTTTTTTTTAATGTGGTTGTAAGAACTAAAGAAGGAACGCTGAATTAAGGGTTTTTCAACTGTTCAGCGAAAACTACCTACAGGATTCATGGAACTGATGCTTTCTTGTAAGTCAACATTACTCACCCTAAAAAATTGAAAGGTTATCAGTGATTGTTGTGGTAGTGTTTCGTTCTCTGAGCTGGATGTTTTGGTTGTGGATCATCCTACCATACATAAAAGACATATCGGAGCATACAGCACGACTACTAAAACCATTTGGAATAGGTGTGGCACACAAACCAACAGAATCACTTCAATCAATCCTATGTAGACCAAAGGACAAAATGAGAAATGAAGAAAAACCAAATATCATCTACAAAATAAATTGCTCAGACTGTTTAAAACTGTACATAGGACAAAATTTACGGCCTCTCCAACTTCGTTTACGTGAACACCAATTAGCAGTCAAACGCCACGACAACTCTTCGCTCATATCACACACCGACAATTATGGACATATATAGATTGGAACAATGTGGAAATACTGGATAGGGGGAGGAGAAAGAACATTAGAGAATTTTTAGAAGCTTGACACTCAGGTCAATCAGCAATCAACAAACAAATCGACATTGACCCAATTTATCAACCGATCGGGAAAATCATAGGTGACATAGGATCAAGAAGCAGATCAAAAGGGGGATAAAATCAAAACAAAGGTGCAAAAAACGAAAGGTTTAAGGTCAACAGCAACAAATCAAGAGTGGGGTTAGCAGAACAAGCTGCAGGTCAAACGTGGAGAAATTCGAATGCTTCACTTCTATCTGAAGTTTATGCTGATGATGTTGTTCAGAAGAACAATGAAAGCTCCACAACCAAAACATCCAACTAAGAGAACCAAACACCACCACCACAATCATCCACCTGAGTTATCAGTGAACTGTCTGACTCGTGTCTGAACTGTATCTTAGTCATAACTATTGTGTTTAGTGTTTAGAAATAAGGACAATATTAGAAATATTCATTAATAATTAAAATAATTATTAATGATCTCCTATGCAACGTTTTAACAATTTACTCATTTTTACAAAACAAAACAAACCAAATTACGCTGATTATTGTTTTTAAAAATGGAGTAAGGACTTAGTTTAATAATATCATCATCAATTTATTAGCTTCTGAGCAGATTGGGATTATGTCCGAGTTAATCTATTTTATCCCTTAACGAGCTCCGTTAGTCAAATCTATATTTTCTCATAAATATCAGCTAATATTTAAATCGTTTTATTTGGTAAACATTCATCAACATTACCAAAACAAATAAATGGTTAAACATATTTAACTATTTCCATTACACAAATTATATTTTTTCATTAAAAAAATATATATATATAAATGTATACTTTAATTCCAGGTAGAAATAAATGAGGCAGCATAAAAGCTAATTTATTGATTTCGATTTTGAGATAAGAATACAGCCGTTTTTGTTCTTTTATATGTATGTAAATATTTCCAGTTGATATTATTCACAATCTATAATTTTAATTTACGTAGGTACACATTAAATAGAGCAAAACTCGAAACTCTAAGCAATTATAAACAAACTGAAGTAAATCAATGAAATGTAATTTGGTGCTACATATATTTTTATACATAAAAATGCCTTAAAATAAATACTGGTAAAAAATAAATTAAATCAGCGTCATTATAGAATATTTAAATATAAACTTATTAAGAGAAATAAATCACTTATATCGGGAAATATCTTGTCTAATTGTAAGTAAACTATTAATGCCATTAGATTTTAAGGCTTCCTACCTTAATTACCGGGGACAAAGAAGAATCAATTCATTTCCAGGGTGCCTTGATCATTGATTGTTATTAGAAAAAAAATGACATGTAAGATAAATTTACAACCCAATCTGAAAAATAATATCACACCAGATAGGTATAATATTTAGCTAGTTTAAGGGATTTTTCATTAACTGCAGAACACTAAAGTCTCAGGGAGTAGATGTTTTGTTTTTGTTTAGAGACTCTCATTAGTGTACGCCTTGAACCAACTTCATAGACCCAAATAAATCTCTAAGTGAATTCAATTATGCAGTTATTTGTCTTTTCAGTCAAAGAAGACTTATTAGTTACAGGAAACATGGAAGAAAAGGATGTCACCCAGAAATCAAACATCAGATTTTCCGAAATCCTTTTTAAGCTTTAATCTTAAAGCAAATATTTTAAATTTCTCTGAAGATGACTTATTTGTATATGTAGTTTTGTAGTCTCACAGATTCATCATCAACAGTCATCATACTAAATCCATTCAGTTTACAAAGATGATAAAAGAGAATTCACCGGACTTTTGACAGAATAATTACTAATAGTGAAAAGGTGTATATACTACTGGACTACTTCATGGAAAAATCTCAGTTTATTCTCTGTTTTGCGTTTGTTTTACTGATGCTGAAATAATCATAAATATTGTTCTGGTGATTTTAAACATTTTAGTTATAAAGTGACTTATACATCAATTACTGCATTGAACCAATGTTCCCCATTTTCAGTTCAAGACAATACTGTTAATAACTCAGTTTGTCATGTGATAATTATATTTATAAACAAATATTATAAGTGAAAATCAAAACTATTGTTAAATGAAACGAATGTTTTCATTGTTCAAACGAAAACAATTGTGCTTGAATGAACTTCTTAATGAATGTGGAAAGTTGTTTTTCGCAATCTACAGATACATTGCTTTATGTTTTTGTATCATTGTTAATATAAAAAATATCACCTAAATAGATCACATTCAAATAATTATTCAGAATGAATATTTTTATAAATTGTAAACAAGAATTAATATCATTTTTTATGTAGTTTCAAATCGATTAGTCAGTTAAAAAATATATGATATGACGAGAGTATAAGGTGACATTTTCATTTTCTGCTATACGCGAATACTAATTGGTGATCGAGTTCATATTACCTATAAATTAGATGATCGAACGGTACACTACACAGAGACTAGATCATGGTAAGCTAGAAACATGATTCACGACCGAAGCAGAGAACAAGAGGAAGCAATAACTCGGTTACAAGCAGTCACACTCATTGAGTTTGGAGTAGAAATCAATATGAAGGAATAAAATCACATTTTTAATAGTCAGTAGGCTGTGCCTGTTCGTCCATGCTGTATGCTCAACCGTATGTTCCTTTTACTACTATTGATCGACATTTTACTCACAGACCTAGCCAAACTATCTAGTGTACACACACACACACATAATCGTGTACGCATAATCACTATACGTAACGAGGATTACTCAATTTCAATTTTAGTTTACTTTAAGTGTTAAAACAAATCAAAATCCCTTGTTAATACTATTATTCTTGATTAATTTGTTCATTCAAGTTGATAATGTATTCACGAATAGATTATTATTATTATTATCATATTATTTCATCTTACACACTGATAGTTTACATGCTTTTTCTTTGTCATCAAGCATAAAATTCACTGTTCAAACAATGATCCTCAACTAATACACTTTTTTTCAATGAAGTAATCTTTTTTTTGCAAAAACAATTTCTATTGCTGTAATTAAATATTTCTTGTAATTTTTAATTAGCTCTATTCACTTGAAAAAAATTTCTTTTTTATTTCTTTATTCTGTTAAAAACGATATAAACTAAACGACATTGTAATTATGCAAATAAGCTTATTGAAAGTTATTTATGCTAAACAGTATAAACATGTGATGAACAGTGATAACACTTTCTAAGATTTGTTCGTTTTAACTGACTACTAATTTTGAAATGTTTTAATTAATTGTAACTGAAACACTAATTCTGTAACCAAAATAATATGTCCACAAATTTTTCTGAAAATAATATCAGTAGATTCATGAGTACTTAACAAAGATATATATATATATATATATATATATATATATATATATATATATAAGCGAGTTACCCTAAGTACAACAGATAAAAACTACCATTTATGAACAAACATAATTGAATGAGACGTTGAAAACTTATTGTCTTGTGAAATCAAAGTAAGTAAGTTAAAACCCAATACAATAAGTCAAACTGTTCAAATCATTATCATTTCAACTGAGTACTAGCAGTTTAAAGCCGAAAATTCTCTTTAATGTTTTATCAGAAGCAACTTATTTCAAATGTCACTGTATTTAACAAATCATCATTCTGTTACAGTGAACTGAAAGTGTATTATTGATTAAAAATATGAAACAAATCAAATCACCTTTTTTTCCATGTGTTTCTACTCAATGTAAAGTTTGATAGGATATAGTTAAGGATAACGTTGTTTAAATATCCCTCTAAATATAAATTACAGTTACTCACGAAAACTGACAAGAAGTTAACAGATGAACAAATATCAGAATACTAAATAAGTTAACAGTTAAGCATATTGCATTCTAGCGGAACTCACTTATGTATGATTGAAAAAATTTAACACGAAAATTTAAAAAGTTATTTATTTAAAATATGGACTTAAAGATAAAAATTTTATGGAATACGCCTATAGCGTAATAATGTCAGGGCTGATATATTACATTTGATTCCGACATCTTATCAAGGATGGATACAAAAAGTGGTGTTTTAAATTTATTTGAAACATTTGTCATTAAACTATCTCATGATAACGATATCATTTGCTCATTTAAACACTATTGAAATATGCGTTTACTTTAAATTTAATCCAAATCCTAATAATCATTGATGATGTGAAAAATTGATTTGTTTCATCTTATCTGAAAATTCTTTAGTAGTTTGACCGTTTGCCAAACTGAAGAATACATCAATAAGTATTTTAATAGATCATGCCTGTTATTTAGTATTGACTGATTTTTTTATGTAACATCATATTGTGACAAAGACAGCTGTTGAACTGATCAGATACTCCCAAACTCAAATCGATAAATCGACAATATATTTACCAATGAATCTAGTGACTGTATTGAAGAGTGTTTAACATTCCAGGGCAAATTTCGTAATCATTACTTTACTTAGCTCATACTTCGAATATCACTTAAAAATCATGTTAATATATAGGACTCAAATTACAGGCATCCGTTTTTATAATGAAAACTGGTTTTTTAACGTCTATCAGTTAATTTTCATGATCTAATTAATTAGTACTCTCTGCCTAATTGCCGATAAAACAGTGAAATTAAATACAAATGATTTCAAAGATTAGGTGTGTTGAAGCTATCCTGTTTTTTTAATCAAACATTCTTCTAACCTCTGGAAAAAAAATTCCAATGTATAACAGTAAGTTGATCAATTCAGTTTTTCTAACACATTTGCGATTTTACAAAGTAATAAAAAAAGTAAATGGTCTTCTGATAAATTTTAAAGTATGAATTTTCTATTGATACAATATAAATACGAAACTCGCTTGTCTACTGAAATCAAATGTTCTTCTGAATGAATACATAGAATAATGGCATTTTGAACTAAGTTTCATTGACAAAAAAGGGGATCATCAGAGGGTGTACTATCTATAGTATTATTTCGTTTCAATAACAGAATTAGATTACCAGTAAAAGCTTCTCATTTGCCGACTTAACAGACAGGTAGCTGTGTGGAGTTTTTGTTTACTTTGAAGCATAAATCAGTAAATATGAAGTGACTATCCTATTTTGACGGTGAAACTCATTAATTTTCAGTAGTTATAATAAAGATAATTTCTGCTAAAACCTATGACACGAAAGAACTTGCATTGGTTTGTTCAATTGCACATTTCTCATCAGTTTAGGTAACAGTTGGAATGATGAAATGTTAATCAGACTTCATCAAAATAATAGTTCAAATCAAGGTTATCTTACTGGAATGACACTGAAATCAGAATCTACTTTGTGATCAAAAGAACTCAATACTCAGTTACTAACAGGATTGTTTTCATTTTCTGAGCTTTTGCTTTCATAGTTTTCAGGATCTGAAAAGTATTTTTCATTAAAAATACACTATTTAGTCTCGAGTTACGTCTTTACTGTCTCCTGTAATGAGCGGAAAACAAGGTTCAAAACTGATTCCTACGCTTGAATTATTCTTGAGCCACTGTCATTCAATGATAAAAATTACCTCTAAAATATACTAAATCTCCAAATGAAGATTTCATTGAAAAGTAAATATGGTCTTTCAATTTCTGAAATTCAGAAGCATGACAGTAAATCTACGACATCGGGTGAAAGCTTCAATGTATCCCAAACGAACTTATGTTGATAATGTAAACGAAAGAATTTCTAATCCAGTTGGGAATCGAAATGATTAACTAGATGGTTGATTTTAGTACTCAAATAAATATTACTTACATGATTCCCTCTTTATGCTTTGCTGGCCATGGCTTATGACTGAAGAGAGAATAACGGCTTTGTAATATCCTTTAAGGATACTCTATACTATATGGGCTTACGTTATTTACCATTGTCGCTTTTGGACTCATATTTTCTTTGACGGCGTCAGTGTCAACTAAGCAGAAGAACATCTTATAATCTAGTGGACACATTTTGTAATGATTACCCCATAAGGAGGTGACAAGTAACAATCAATATACAATTATTGTTACCATTTTTCATTTAATATACAACTTTGTTTCGAGCTCTATTCTTCTGCTATTTTTAATTACTTGGTACTATGTGTTAGCATATTATTATTTACTTTGAGTATTCTTATTTCCTGATTAAGTCTTTTACGGATCCTCTCCATAGTTTGTTACCGCACGTTCATTGTAATGTGACTGCCTTGGGTACACACAGCGATGAGGTGAAAAATTGCAAGGAAACAACTTTCAAGACATTCGGCTTTTAAATAGTTATCCACATGATGTCAGCTGTCGGTGATATTTTCCTCCGAATTTGTATTTGAGTTAGTTTTTGTGAAAACACTAGGAAAAGATAATCGAATAATAAAACGAGTCCATCCGATTCAGATTGGTAAGAATTTTAAAAGTTTCATTTTTATCGAAAGTTTTTAACCCCTCTGAACTTATCTTTTTGAATTAGGTTAGATGTTCTTTCTTTCCTCTAAGCGTAAGTGATTTACATTAAAAATTAGACCAAAAAGCACAAAGAAATATTCAAAAAATACGTTTACCGAATTCTTGGGGGTTAACTTTTCGTGTCATCCCATTAACAAACTTTCTTAACAAATATACATATAAAAGAATCAATTATAACCTATATTTGCGTCTTGTATAAACAAACGTTCATCATAACGTCAGTTACTATCTTAGGGTAATGATAGATTCATATCAATTTCGATTTGTTTTTCAGTTTTGACCTAATCTATACAAATTACCCTAAAAAATGTAAAAACATCTTTGTCAGTAATTCCCTTTAAAAGCTGTCTTTATATGATAAATACTGAGTTGACCACTTATATAAGGATAAATCTGTACATGTACAAGTACATAAAATTGGGTTGCTGGAGTTAGTTTCATAATTCAGTCACATTAATAACTTTTAGTAAAATGAACTGATGAACATTTGTACTATTCTTATGATATTCTATTTTCGAATTCACTTTTAGGATGTGTGAACGAAAAATATGTTGTTTGTCATATTTCCAAAAAATGTCAACCTTATTTTCTTTATAAACATTTATGTGTGACCCGAATACACAGAAAACCATTAGCAATAAAATAATTCATGCAGTACTTTTAGCGTCACTGTATATTTTGTACATTATGTCTTTCGAAATCTTATTATAAATAGTCTAAGCGAATTTTGCGTACTTTGACACAGCTTTCTTCATTCGGACCTAATTTGATAAGTATACATAGCTATTGAAATGGCTGCATTTTCTCGACTAATCAAGTCATATGACAAGGTGATCGACCTTATCAAGTGAATTCTCTCCAAACAACTGTAATGTAAAATGTCGCAGTGAGTTTTACTCAGCTGTGATGGGTAATCACAGTAAAATACATACGGAAGACAAGTTGTACTATACGGCTTTAATAATTATCAGACCCAAATGAAGTTGAGAGCCTTTCTCAAGATCTCGAAAGTAAATACCACTTTCAACAGGTTTGGAAGACAGAAGTATTAACAAAATATTGTGAAACTCGAAAAAAACACTATTGCTAGACCGAAAAGTCGATGATATATATGTGAGTAATGTGGTGAGTTACATTTACTGAGTTAGAATCAAAACCTATAAGCTGAAAATAAGGTTGCTGAAATATGATTTAAATGGAGGTTTCAGGTTCTATCACTGGGTAGCGAAATACTTAGTTTATATTACAAGAAATTCTAGGGAACGTTTACTTTGGACTACTAAGTAAATTCCTAGTGATTTAAATGTTCAAGTTCAGTAATTCTGAGAAAAAAGTTCAAAATAGGGAATAATCAATGAACGGAAGTAACAAGCGCTGTTTTATGTCGTCGTTTATTGTGGTGTACTATATTCTGCTTAACGTTGAATAACGAAATAGCTATAACGCATTTTATTCTCCTAAACATTAAGTTACAAACATCAGATATTCTATTGAAAATCTATATATTTATGGAAAACAATCTATATTGATCTAAACATTCATTTTAAACATTATTTATATTAAAATTTAAAAAAGCGAGTGATTACCCTAGTTCAGGTCATCTTGGACATTTTGAAGGATATTTAGAAAAATCTCCTTAAATATTATCATACTCAGAAAGCTTTTTATGACCCAGTTAGTAGGAGCAAATAATTAATACCACACGCATAGTAAAATGTGTTGAGGCGTAGTTAGACGCATTTACCTTGTTAATACTAATAAAATTAAGAAAGTCAGTATCAATAAACGATTAAATTTGATTACCTATCTTATTATATTAATTAAGTCTCATTTTATTATGCTCTTTCATGTGGTTGACGAAGTGAGCTGAGAATGACATGTGAAGTTGGATAAAGAAGCTGATGTCCTCAGACTGTTCCATAATGTAGGTCTCCAATACAATCAGTTCAGATGTCATAATCAAAGGTCCCAGAGAATTCAAGTTCAAGACACTTATATAAAAAATAATGAGAATAGTATCAATAACAATTTATTGTCAGTAACCAAATATTACAAAAGACAAATAAACTGGTGGGCTAGATCAAACAGTTATATTTGAAACAGTATATTTCCCAGGAAAATTGATTACTTAGTTTGATTGATAAGTTATCATAAAAGATTAGCTGAGAAAATAGGATAACAGAATTATTGGTATTAGAATTAAGATGTGCAGAGTAGATGGCACGACTTGTAGGAAACTGCGCTACACAAACAAACTGCAATCGTCATACATTTGACAAATATTTGTATTCCTTTTGGTACTTCTTGTTCCTGATTTTCAGGTAACTGCTATAAACAGGCTCTTTGCTAAGGGGATTTCTTCCGAGAATTGAAGTCATACTCTGGATACGTATTTAGAGTACTATGTTATGGTAATATATTCTAAGCGAATGGACTAAAATTTCTGAGCATGTTTGATTTCCATGGTAAGGTTGATGACACCTAGAAGTATGCGGTATAGATTTACTTAATTAGCCTGTATTACTCTTTTCATGAAACTAATAATACAAGTTAGGGATTGTGCTTATTCAGATAGTTTACAGGACGAGATATGAATCAGAATTCTAAGTGTTTTCTCAACAGGTAGTCAGTGGCCTAGTATAAATATCTTACTTTCTTAAGAGTCAAGTATATAATTAGAAGCGTTAGAAGTATGATTAATATCTAGCTTATCTAGTATCTTGAGGTCGTAAGATATAAGTTTTGAATCACTAAAATTGGTAAGCTACGATGTTTCAAACACTTGCCACAACATATGCGGACGTTTTTTTCACAAGGAAAGCCAATAACGGGGAGTCTGTTATTCTTCTATCCCTACTTTTTATTTACCGTTTCCATATATCATATCGATATCGTTCAATAGGTCCTAAACTTGTGCGGTGGCTAGTTTCAATGTGTTCGTAGGCTTCGTAATTGGCTCGTCTTGGTATTCAGCACCAAATAACGCCTGACGATTATAAAGGTTAGTGAGCCAACTCCCGGAGATAAAGCATGAATAAGAATTTATGGTCAGACAAAAATAAAACAGACATGTAATAAGCAAGTAGGCATGCACACACATTAATACAAGCGACGAATGAGTGACAACGTCAAAAGGCAAGTGAAACAAGTCATGTGAGCTAGACATTGAATGACTCACTACACTTGCAAAACCATTTCGAACTGGTGGGTTGTAAAAACATAACAGACTCCAAGGTTCAGGTTATCTCATTTTAACCTGTCTCCCTCCCGTCACCCCAGGTTGGTCGCTGATTTTGCGTGCAGGACTATCAAACTGACACTAGGTACCTAGTGGACACAAGTGCCCAAGTTTCTGTCTCATCGTCTGGTAGCAGCAAGTCTCAGGCTACAAAGCTTCGACTACGCGCTGCGAATAGTTCTTTCATTCTTCTTACGGCGCATGACAGCTAACAATCAACCTGACTAATCGAAGACATTATCTATGGACGTTTATTCTTGCTGATGTTCCCGTCATCGTTATCGATTATCTACAGCTCTATGAATCGCTATTCGATACTTAGTCGATTAATAAAAACAAGGGTTTTAACTCTCCAGCAGACGTTTACCGAATCCCTGGTGCATTTTTTTGCATGGTTATTTATTTTGTGTTATATTTGACAACTTCTTCAAAGTAACTAAACTGAGAAGATTCTATCGGTGAGTAATTATTTGGAAAGCCACATCGTCACCCACGAACCTTCAATCACGGCAAAACCTCGCCGACTGGCACTGGACGAATTAGTTTACACTAAGTATGAGTTTGGAAGTTTTTCGCTGTATGTATTATTTCGTCTTTCTCACAGTCCTTGGGCCCCCCTCTCTACTCGGTCCGCAAAATAGATGGTATTAGTTGGAGACCGTGAGGAGATTACAGAGCAGTAAACGGCAGATATTCAATGTTCCGCCTTTGAACTTGTACATGGCACGACATTGCCGTCTGCTCGACGAATTTTTAATACCACTGAGCAGCGATTTTATATGTATCAGATAACGTCGAATGACACTGCCTCATCATGATAGACCTTCAAGGTCGATCAACACGGTCAACTTTGATCGTCTCAAACCAGCAAACATCGATGACAAAGCCTTACCTGACAAGTTGAGATCCATTGATAAACCTGCCCACCTCACTAGCAGGATCCATATTTTCCCTTCGGGTCCCCACGCTAGGTACCTCTAAGACCTCATTCTCACGTCACAGTCGACATCACGTGTCATCTACACCACCTATGAATGAGACTTTATTCTCACGTCCAGATCAGCAGACTATCCCGCGCTTGAATTCGAATGCATTTGTAGTCTCTAACTGAAAACCATGAGCGGTGGGCTACTGTAATGACATCACTTTAAGGCCAAATTGAAACCTTCATTATTATAAAAAACTGTACCAGTGAATGTTTTACTAAACTTTTTGGTCATTTGTTCTTTGTACGCTCAGTTTTCCGTTTGTATTACCGCCAATTTAGGGTAAACTGCTCACTGTAATTTTACCCCTCCTTTCTAGCACGATTTCTGTATTCTGAAATCGCCAGAAAATAAATTCCTTCGAATGAATTAACTTTTCTTCCCTGTCTATGATTCACGGGAACGTAATTGGTCTCTAGTGGTGATCATAGTCAACCGCGACCATTCTATTATAAAAGTAATAACAACAATTTGTATGAACAGAACGTGCCAGCAGGCAACTCCACATAGATTTAGTTGCTTTGTCAGTGAATGAGTGAACGATAAGGTGAAAATTCTTAGGAGTGAAGAAGTTAGTAGAAAATCCTCTGGTAGTAAGGGAGACCTAATAACGTGAATCATGAGCACCTTTCTTAGAGGCTAAAATATTCAAGCATGACATCACAGTCGGATCGAGGATAGCTATTAAGTCAGTTGTAAGTAAAACGTCCATCCCAATCAAAGCAGTTAATAAGTTTCACTAACATCCCCAGTTTGCAAACCACATAATTGTTTGGGATGGATATTGGTCCGCTACATTTTTACTTAGTGTATGAATTGTTAGAGAAAAATTGGATGTTTTGCATATACATTTCTCAAGCATCATGTGACTAGTGCCCTATACAATGAACCATAATGAATCTCATGTTGTGCTTAGTATACTATCTTTCATTATTGTTACATCGCCAAAACCATGAAAGTAGATTAATAATCCTCAACCTTTATGATCATTATTGTAACACTATCAATCGATCAATCAATAGTAACGTAGAACTTCGTACCTATGTACGTACATTAGTTACATTAGTCCATAATTAGATCGTCATCAGGCTGTAACAAAACCAGTCAGATGAAATTATACATCTCTTCTTAATAAAGTAATTTAAATCGCAATAATAATACTAGTCGATCATCAATGAAGTTTCGAAAATAGTATTAATTACCAATTAGCGATTAATTTCCTTTTATTCTACAATTGCTGATAGGTGTACAATGTATTAATAGTCAGTCAATCAGTCGGTCAGTTACAACGCCAGAACTTCGTACGTAAGTACATCAGTTCAGGTTGCCATGCCACATTAGCACAGTGACGCGATTGTCAATTTAAATCCCATTACGGTAGAAATAGTGGAAGTGTTAGAAGTAATCGGAGAAACTAGGGTTCGACAAAATTATTCATCAAGTAGATTTTAATGAAATAAACTTAAAAAGAAAAAAAGGTGATTAGGAACTCCGAAGGTTAAGATTTGAGCGAACACAAACGATGGATGCACTAACGCCATTGCAAACGGTTTTGAGCCCCGTCATTCAGGGTCTCTAACCATCGATTACCATCATCTTGCGGGCCCCAACCAGGTAGTGGACACCAACAAACATGACAACCAGAAGTTGCAAAATGAACTTAAATGAATGTCAACTGTATGACAGTATGCTCATTGCTTTTATTTATATTCACAATAAACATCGTAGTATAAATCGGTAGATTAAACAGAGAGGGAGAACTGCCATGATATTTAAAATCAGCTGGTATTAATTACTGCTAATGGAGAAGATTAGGATTTAAAAATAATTTCCAAGAAGTATAATTCAGTGAGATAAGTTTAGAAAGACAAAGATAGAGGTTTTGACAAATCCAGAAGATTAGGATTTCAGAAAACACAAGAAAGAATGCACCTGCGTCATTGCAAACGGTTTTGAGCCGCGTCATTCGAGGTCCCTAACCGTCGGTGACTTTCGTTTTGCGGAGCCCAACCAGTTAGTCAACACCTACTCACGTAATTCATCCACTTGTCAGTGACTTATCAATTTGTGTTGTGTTTTGGCATGGCCACCCCTAGCTTTGTTCCAACCGAATCCAACACCGCAAAACATAGCTCGTCGAGGCAGTCGGTGGTTGGAGACTCGTAACACATGTCCCAACCACCTCAGCTGATGAAGTTTAATTACTTCACCTACTGACGTGCCATCGTTTCCTAACAACAGCACTACTTACCCGGTTGTCCCATGATACATGAGCAATGCTTCGGAGACACCTATGATCGAATACCAGTAATCTACGAACATTTACTGTTTATTGCAATGTTTCATATCCATAATGCTGCGCAGTGCACTCGACTTTGGTTGGCAAATGCGTATCTCGCCTACGCCATAAGCGACGCAGCCTGGCAAAAGCCAATCGAGCCTTCCGTATCTGTGCTGAGATATACTCAGTCACCAGGTTATCAGCACTGTTTAGACCTTCGAGATAAGTGAAGCGGTCAACACGAGTGACTACTTCACTCCCTATAACTAGTTCAAGTGCCGATACAAGCAAATCCTGAAGCGATATTTTGCATTTCGACGGAAAAAAACCGCATCCCTGGCATTGTTGCATAGTTGCTTAGGGTAGTCAGAAGGCACTACATTTTGTCGGCGTCTTCACCACGCAGAACTATACCATCGGTATATTCTAAGTCAACAGACAAATCTTTTCATAGAAGATAAACTCCTCAAATGTCAGACGAGGATAATGCTGACTCAAGCATATTTAATAATAATAATAATTTTTTCTCAAATAACAACATTTTACAAGAGGCATACCAATTTACTGACAAGATCAAAATATTAAGATTGTTAACTTGTTTTTGTAAAACGTTATTCACCTACTGAAATATTTCGCAAGATATATTGGCTTCATATAGCTGGCTAAAAGTTTTCCAGACTCTAAAATGTTCGATGCGAATAATTGGTACGAGTAACGACGAACTGTTAGTGACTGAGAAACGATTCAAGGTAGGGCTAAGTCTACAGAAAACAAGAATTTATAGGGTAAATGTGCTTATATTCGGCTGATATTCTTCAGAAAATAAATATACAGGCTCCTGGGTAAAGTAATCAAGTCTTCAGCTAATATCTAGACTAACATGAAAAAGTTAGACAAGAATGAGGAGAGTGGACGGCACTGATTTACACCACTTGAAGTAAATAATTCTGATGACAGTTCGCCATAGGCTCTCACTCGACCAGTGGTGTTCGAGTAGAGAGCTTGTATAAGATTAATGTATTTCTTCGGTACACCTTTCAATGATCGATTCTGCCACAGAACCTCACGATTCACAGTGACAAATGCCGCCTTAAGGTCCAGGAATACAACTACTGTCGGACACCTAAATAAGTGTCTGTGTTCTAGGACCGGTCATAGTGGGAATATCTCGTCTATACATCCACGTTCAGGTCTGAAACCATCCTGATTTTCGCCATCCTTCTCTTCACGAGCTGTAGTCAGACGTCTAAGTATAATCGAGGCTAACAATTTAGAAACTATATTAGTTACACTGAATCCCTTGTGATTGTCACAAGAGGATTTTTTCATTTCTTCCAAATTGGGACAATTAGCGACTGAGACCAGTTAGATGTGATTTGTCCAGTTCCAAGTTTGTGCCTAAGATCTCCGTCAATCTAACTGTTAAAGTGGGCCACTATTCAGACCCGATGCTCTCCCTCAGTCGAGATTTTTTATCGCTTTCGCAACTTCATAAAGACCGGTTTCCGTGATAAGGCGGAAAAGTTGTCTACTGTTGCTTATTGGCGATATCAATAACAATTTATTGTCAGTAACCAAATATTACAAAAGACAAGTAAACTGGTGGGCTAGATCAAACAGTTATATTTAAAACAGTATATTTCCCAGGAAAATTGATTACTTAGTTTGATTGATAAGTTATCATAAAAGATTAGCTGAGAAAATAGGATAACAGAATTATTGGTATTAGAATTAAGATGTGCAGAGTAGATGGCACGACTTGTAGGAACTGCGCTACACAAACAAACTGCAATCGTCATACATTTGACAAATATTTGTATTCCTTTTGGTACTTCTTGTTCCTGATTTTCAGGTAACTGCTATAAACAGGCTCTTTGCTAAGGGAATTTCTTCCGAAAATTGAAGTCATACTCTGGATACGTATTTAGAGTACTATGTTATGGTAATATATTCTAAGCGAATGGACTAAAATTTCTGAGCATGTTTGATTTCCATGGTAAGGTTGATGACACCTAGAAGTATGCGGTATAGATTTACTTAATTAGCCTGTATTACTCTTTTCATGAAACTAATAATACAAGTTAGGGATTGTGCTTATTCAGATAGTTTACAGGACGAGATATGAATCAGAATTCTAAGTGTTTTCTCAACAGGTAGTCAGTGGCCTAGTATAAATATCTTACTTTCTTAAGAGTCAAGTATATAATTAGAAGCGTTAGAAGTATGATTAATATCTAGCTTATCTAGTATCTTGAGGTCGTAAGATATAAGTTTTGAATCACTAAAATTGGTAAGCTACGATGTTTCAAACACTTGCCACAACATATGCGGACGTTTTTTCACAAGGAAAGCCAATAACGGGGAGTCTGTTATTCTTCTATCCCTACTTTTTATTTACCGTTTCCATATATCATATCGATATCGTTCAATAGGTCCTAAACTTGTGCGGTGGCTAGTTTCAATGTGTTCGTAGGCTTCGTAATTGGCTCGTCTTGGTATTCAGCACCAAATAACGCCTGACGATTATAAAGGTTAGTGAGCCAACTCCCGGAGATAAAGCATGAATAAGAATTTATGGTCAGACAAAAATAAAACAGACATGTAATAAGCAAGTAGGCATGCACACACATTAATACAAGCGACGAATGAGTGACAACGTCAAAAGGCAAGTGAAACAAGTCATGTGAGCTAGACATTGAATGACTCACTACACTTGCAAAACCATTTCGAACTGGTGGGTTGTAAAAACATAACAGACTCCAAGGTTCAGGTTATCTCATTTTAACCTGTCTCCCTCCCGTCACCCCAGGTTGGTCGCTGATTTTGCGTGCAGGACTATCAAACTGACACTAGGTACCTAGTGGACACAAGTGCCCAAGTTTCTGTCTCATCGTCTGGTAGCAGCAAGTCTCAGGCTACAAAGCTTCGACTACGCGCTGCGAATAGTTCTTTCATTCTTCTTACGGCGCATGACAGCTAACAATCAACCTGACTAATCGAAGACATTATCTATGGACGTTTATTCTTGCTGATGTTCCCGTCATCGTTATCGATTATCTACAGCTCTATGAATCGCTATTCGATACTTAGTCGATTAATAAAAACAAGGGTTTTAACTCTCCAGCAGACGTTTACCGAATCCCTGGTGCATTTTTTTGCATGGTTATTTATTTTGTGTTATATTTGACAACTTCTTCAAAGTAACTAAACTGAGAAGATTCTATCGGTGAGTAATTATTTGGAAAGCCACATCGTCACCCACGAACCTTCAATCACGGCAAAACCTCGCCGACTGGCACTGGACGAATTAGTTTACACTAAGTATGAGTTTGGAAGTTTTTCGCTGTATGTATTATTTCGTCTTTCTCACAGTCCTTGGGCCCCCCTCTCTACTCGGTCCGCAAAATAGATGGTATTAGTTGGAGACCGTGAGGACATTCCCGAGCAGTAACGGCAGATATTCAATGTTCCGCCTTTGAACTTGTACATGGCACGACATTGCCGCTGCTCGACGAATTTTTAATACCACTGAGCAGCGATTTTATATGTATCAGATAACGTCGAATGACACTGCCTCATCATGAATAGACCTTCAAGGTCGATCAACACGGTCAACTTTGATCGTCTCAAACCAGCAAACATCGATGACAGAGCCTTACCTGACAAGTTGAGATCCATTGATAAACCTGCCCACCTCACTAGCAGGATCCATATTTTCCCTTCGGGTCCCACGCTAGGTACCTCTAAGACCTCATTCTCACGTCACAGTCGACATCACGTGTCATCTACACCACCTATGAATGAGACTTTATTCTCACGTCCAGATCAGCAGACTATCCCGCGCTTGACTTCGAATGCATTTGTAGTCTCTAACTGAAAACCATGAGCGGTGGGCTACTGTAATGACATCACTTTAAGGCCAAATTGAAACCTTCATTATTATAAATAACTGTACCAGTGAATGTTTTACTAAACTTTTTGTCCATTTGTTCTTTGTACGCTCAGTTTTCCGTTTGTATTACCGCCAATTTAGGGTAAACTGCTCACTGTAATTTTACCCCTCCTTTCTAGCACGATTTCTGTATTCTGAAATCGCCAGAAAATAAATTCCTTCGAATGAATTAACTTTTCTTCCCTGTCTATGATTCACGGGAACGTAATTGGTCTCTAGTGGTGATCATAGTCAACCGCGACCCATTCTATTATAAAAGTAATAACAACAATTTGTATGAACAGAACGTGCCAGCAGGCAACTCCACATAGATTTAGTTGCTTTGTCAGTGAATGAGTGAACGATAAGGTGAAAATTCTTAGGAGTGAAGAAGTTAGTAGAAAATCCTCTGGTAGTAAGGGAGACCTAATAACGTGAATCATGAGCACCTTTCTTAGAGGCTAAAATATTCAAGCATGACATCACAGTCGGATCGAGGATAGCTATTAAGTCAGTTGTAAGTAAAACGTCCATCCCAATCAAAGCAGTTAATAAGTTTCACTAACATCCCCAGTTTGCAAACCACATAATTGTTTGGGATGGATATTGGTCCGCTACATTTTTACTTAGTGTATGAATTGTTAGAGAAAAATTGGATGTTTTGCATATACATTTCTCAAGCATCATGTGACTAGTGCCCTATACAATGAACCATAATGAATCTCATGTTGTGCTTAGTATACTATCTTTCATTATTGTTACATCGCCAAAACCATGAAAGTAGATTAATAATCCTCAACCTTTATGATCATTATTGTAACACTATCAATCGATCAATCAATAGTAACGTAGAACTTCGTACCTATGTACGTACATTAGTTACATTAGTCCATAATTAGATCGTCATCAGGCTGTAACAAAACCAGTCAGATGAAATTATACATCTCTTCTTAATAAAGTAATTTAAATCGCAATAATAATACTAGTCGATCATCAATGAAGTTTCGAAAATAGTATTAATTACCAATTAGCGATTAATTTCCTTTTATTCTACAATTGCTGATAGGTGTACAATGTATTAATAGTCAGTCAATCAGTCGGTCAGTTACGACGCAGAACTTCGTACGTATGTACATCAGTTCAGGTTGCCATGCCACATTAGCACAGTGACGCGATTGTCAATTTAAAATCCCATTACGGTAGAAATAGTGGAAGTGTTAGAAGTAATCGGAGAAACTAGGGTTCGACAAAATTATTCATCAAGTAGATTTTAATGAAATAAACTTAAAAAGAAAAAAAGGTGATTAGGAACTCCGAAGGTTAAGATTTGAGCGAACACAAACGATGGATGCACTAACGCCATTGCAAACGGTTTTGAGCCCCGTCATTCAGGGTCTCTAACCATCGATTACCATCATCTTGCGGGCCCCAACCAGGTAGTGGACACCAACAAACATGACAACCAGAAGTTGCAAAATGAACTTAAATGAATGTCAACTGTATGACAGTATGCTCATTGCTTTTATTTATATTCACAATAAACATCGTAGTATAAATCGGTAGATTAAACAGAGAGGGAGAACTGCCATGATATTTAAAATCAGCTGGTATTAATTACTGCTAATGGAGAAGATTAGGATTTAAAAATAATTTCCAAGAAGTATAATTCAGTGAGATAAGTTTAGAAAGACAAAGATAGAGGTTTTGACAAATCCAGAAGATTAGGATTTCAGAAAACACAAAGAAAGAATGCACCTGCGTCATTGCAAACGGTTTTGAGCCGCGTCATTCGAGGTCCCTAACCGTCGGTGACTTTCGTTTTGCGGAGCCCAACCAGTTAGTCAACACCTACTCACGTAATTCATCCACTTGTCAGTGACTTATCAATTTGTGTTGTGTTTTGGCATGGCCACCCCTAGCTTTGTTCCAACCGAATCCAACACCGCAAAACATAGCTCGTCGAGGCAGTCGGTGGTTGGAGACTCGTAACACATGTCCCAACCACCTCAGCTGATGAAGTTTAATTACTTCACCTACTGACGTGCCATCGTTTCCTAACAACAGCACTACTTACCCGGTTGTCCCATGATACATGAGCAATGCTTCGGAGACACCTACGATCGAAAACCAGTAACCTACGAACATTTACTGTTTATTGCAATGTTTCATATCCATAATGCTGCGCAGTGCACTCGACTTTGGTTGGCAAATGCGTATCTCGCCTACGCCATAAGCGACGCAGCCTGGCAAAAGCCAATCGAGCCTTCCGTATCTGTGCTGAGATATACTCAGTCACCAGGTTATCAGCACTGTTTAGACCTTCGAGATAAGTGAAGCGGTCAACACGATTGACTACTTCACTCCCTATAACTAGTTCAAGTGCCGATACAAGCAAATCCTGAAGCGATATTTTGCATTTCGACGGAAAAAAACCGCATCCCTGGCATTGTTGCATAGTTGCTTAGGGTAGTCAGAAGGCACTACATTTTGTCGGCGTCTTCACCACGCAGAACTATACCATCGGTATATTCTAAGTCAACAGACAAATCTTTTCATAGAAGATAAACTCCTCAAATGTCAGACGAGGATAATGCTGACTCAAGCATATTTAATAATAATAATAATTTTTTCTCAAATAACAACATTTTACAAGAGGCATACCAATTTACTGACAAGATCAAAATATTAAGATTGTTAACTTGTTTTTGTAAAACGTTATTCACCTACTGAAATATTTCGCAAGATATATTGGCTTCATATAGATGGCTAAAAGTTTTCCAGACTCTAAAATGTTCGATGCGAATAATTGGTACGAGTAACGACGAACTGTTAGTGACTGAGAAACGATTCAAGGTAGGGCTAAGTCTACAGAAAACAAGAATTTATAGGGTAAATGTGCTTATATTCGGCTGATATTCTTCAGAAAATAAATATACAGGCTCCTGGGTAAAGTAATCAAGTCTTCAGCTAATATCTAGACTAACATGAAAAAGTTAGACAAGAATGAGGAGAGTGGACGGCACTGATTTACACCACTTGAAGTAAATAATTCTGATGACAGTTCGCCATAGGCTCTCACTCGACCAGTGGTGTTCGAGTAGAGAGCTTGTATAAGTTTATTGTACTTCTTTGGTACACCTTTCAATGATCGATTCTGCCACGGAACCTCACGATACACAGTGTCAAATGCCGGCCTTGAGGTCCAGGAATACAACTACTGTCGGACACCTAAATAAGTGTCTGTGTTCTAGGACCTGTCGTTGTGTGAAAATGTGGTCTACACATCCACGTCCAGGTCTGAACCAGACTGGTTTTCGCCATCCTTCTCTTCACGAGCTGTAGTCAGACGTCTAAGTATAATCGAGGCTAACAATTTAGAAACTATATTAGTTACACTGAATCCCTTGTGACTGTCACAAGAGGATTTTTTCATTTCTTCCAAATTGGGACAATTAGCGACTGAGACCAGTTAGATGTGATTTGTCCAGTTCCAAGTTTGTGCCTAAGATCTCCGTCAATCTAACTGTTAAAGTGGGCCACTATTCAGACCCGATGCTCTCCCTCAGTCGAGATTTTTTATCGCTTTCGCAACTTCATAAAGACCGGTTGTCCGTGATAAGGCGGAAAAGTTGTCTACTGTTGCTTATTGGCGATATCAATAACAATTTATTGTCAGTAACCAAATATTACAAAAGACAAGTAAACTGGTGGGCTAGATCAAACAGTTATATTTAAAACAGTATATTTCCCAGGAAAATTGATTACTTAGTTTGATTGATAAGTTATCATAAAAGATTAGCTGAGAAAATAGGATAACAGAATTATTGGTATTAGAATTAAGATGTGCAGAGTAGATGGCACGACTTGTAGGAACTGCGCTACACAAACAAACTGCAATCGTCATACATTTGACAAATATTTGTATTCCTTTTGGTACTTCTTGTTCCTGATTTTCAGGTAACTGCTATAAACAGGCTCTTTGCTAAGGGAATTTCTTCCGAAAATTGAAGTCATACTCTGGATACGTATTTAGAGTACTATGTTATGGTAATATATTCTAAGCGAATGGACTAAAATTTCTGAGCATGTTTGATTTCCATGGTAAGGTTGATGACACCTAGAAGTATGCGGTATAGATTTACTTAATTAGCCTGTATTACTCTTTTCATGAAACTAATAATACAAAGTTAGGGATTGTGCTTTATTCAGATAGTTTACAGGACGAGAATAGAATCAGAATTCTAAGTGTTTTCTCAACAGGTAGTCAGTGGCCTAGTAATAAATATCTTACTTTCTTAAGAGCCAAGTATATAATTAGAAGCGTTAGAAGTATGATTAATATCTAGCTTATACTAGTATCCTTTGAGTCGTAAGATTATAAGTTTTGAATCACTAAAATTGGTAAGCTACGATGTTTCAAACACTTGCCACAAAATATGCGGACGTTTTTTCACAAGGAAAGCCAATAACGGGAGTCTGTTATTCTTCTATCCCTACTTTTATTTACCGTGTTCCATATATCATATCGATATCGTTCAATAGGTCCTAACTTGTGCGGTGCTAGTTTCAATGTGTTCGTAGGCTTCGTAATTGGCTCGTCTTGGTATTCAGCACCAAATAACGCTGACTATTATAAAGGTTAGTGAGCCAACTCCCGGGAGATAAAGCATGAATAAGAATTTATGGTCAGACAAAAATAAAAACAGACATGTAATAAGCAAGTAGGCATGCACACAACATTAATACAAGCGACGAATGAGTGACAACCGTCAAAAGGCAAGTGAAACAAGTCATGTGAGCTATGACATTGAATGACTGCACTACACTTGCAAAACCATTTCGAACTGTGTGGGTTGTAAAAACATAACAGACTCCAAGGTTCAGGTTATCTCATTTTTAACCTGTCTACCCTCCCGTCACCCCAGTTGGTCGCTGATTTTGCGTGCAGGACTATCAAACTGACACTATGTACCTAGTGGACACAAGTGCCCAAGTTTCTGTCTCATCGTCTGGTAGCAGCAAGTCTCAGGCTACAAAGCTTCGACTACGCGCTGCGAATAGTTCTTTCATTCTTCTTACGGCGCATGACAGCTAACAATCAACCTGACTAATCGAAGACATTATCTATGGACGTTTATTCTTGCTGATGTTCCCGTCATCGTTATCGATTATCTACAGCTCTATGAATCGCTATTCGATACTTAGTCGATTAATAAAAACAAGGGTTTTAACTCTCCAGCAGACGTTTACCGAATCCCTGGTGCATTTTTTTGCATGGTTATTTATTTTGTGTTATATTTGACAACTTCTTCAAAGTAACTAAACTGAGAAGATTCTATCGGTGAGTAATTATTTGGAAAGCCACATCGTCACCCACGAACCTTCAATCACGGCAAAACCTCGCCGACTGGCACTGGACGAATTAGTTTACACTAAGTATGAGTTTGGAAGTTTTTCGCTGTATGTATTATTTCGTCTTTCTCACAGTCCTTGGGCCCCCCTCTCTACTCGGTCCGCAAAATAGATGGTATTAGTTGGAGACCGTGAGGACATTCCCGAGCAGTAACGGCAGATATTCAATGTTCCGCCTTTGAACTTGTACATGGCACGACATTGCCGCTGCTCGACGAATTTTTAATACCACTGAGCAGCGATTTTATATGTATCAGATAACGTCGAATGACACTGCCTCATCATGAATAGACCTTCAAGGTCGATCAACACGGTCAACTTTGATCGTCTCAAACCAGCAAACATCGATGACAGAGCCTTACCTGACAAGTTGAGATCCATTGATAAACCTGCCCACCTCACTAGCAGGATCCATATTTTCCCTTCGGGTCCCACGCTAGGTACCTCTAAGACCTCATTCTCACGTCACAGTCGACATCACGTGTCATCTACACCACCTATGAATGAGACTTTATTCTCACGTCCAGATCAGCAGACTATCCCGCGCTTGACTTCGAATGCATTTGTAGTCTCTAACTGAAAACCATGAGCGGTGGGCTACTGTAATGACATCACTTTAAGGCCAAATTGAAACCTTCATTATTATAAATAACTGTACCAGTGAATGTTTTACTAAACTTTTTGTCCATTTGTTCTTTGTACGCTCAGTTTTCCGTTTGTATTACCGCCAATTTAGGGTAAACTGCTCACTGTAATTTTACCCCTCCTTTCTAGCACGATTTCTGTATTCTGAAATCGCCAGAAAATAAATTCCTTCGAATGAATTAACTTTTCTTCCCTGTCTATGATTCACGGGAACGTAATTGGTCTCTAGTGGTGATCATAGTCAACCGCGACCCATTCTATTATAAAAGTAATAACAACAATTTGTATGAACAGAACGTGCCAGCAGGCAACTCCACATAGATTTAGTTGCTTTGTCAGTGAATGAGTGAACGATAAGGTGAAAATTCTTAGGAGTGAAGAAGTTAGTAGAAAATCCTCTGGTAGTAAGGGAGACCTAATAACGTGAATCATGAGCACCTTTCTTAGAGGCTAAAATATTCAAGCATGACATCACAGTCGGATCGAGGATAGCTATTAAGTCAGTTGTAAGTAAAACGTCCATCCCAATCAAAGCAGTTAATAAGTTTCACTAACATCCCCAGTTTGCAAACCACATAATTGTTTGGGATGGATATTGGTCCGCTACATTTTTACTTAGTGTATGAATTGTTAGAGAAAAATTGGATGTTTTGCATATACATTTCTCAAGCATCATGTGACTAGTGCCCTATACAATGAACCATAATGAATCTCATGTTGTGCTTAGTATACTATCTTTCATTATTGTTACATCGCCAAAACCATGAAAGTAGATTAATAATCCTCAACCTTTATGATCATTATTGTAACACTATCAATCGATCAATCAATAGTAACGTAGAACTTCGTACCTATGTACGTACATTAGTTACATTAGTCCATAATTAGATCGTCATCAGGCTGTAACAAAACCAGTCAGATGAAATTATACATCTCTTCTTAATAAAGTAATTTAAATCGCAATAATAATACTAGTCGATCATCAATGAAGTTTCGAAAATAGTATTAATTACCAATTAGCGATTAATTTCCTTTTATTCTACAATTGCTGATACGTGTACAATGTATTAATAGTCAGTCAATCAGTCGGTCAGTTACAACGCAGAACTTCGTACGTAAGAACATCAGTTCAGGTTGCCATGCCACATTAGCATAGTGACGCGATTGTCAATTTAAATCTCATAAAGGTAGAAATAGTGGAAGTGTTAGAAGTAATCGGAGAAACTAGGGTTCGACAAAATTATTCATCAAGTAGATTTTAATGAAATAAACTTAAAAAGAAAATAAAGGTAATTAGGAACTCCGAAGGTTAAGATTTGAGCGAACACAAACAATGGATGCACCATCGCCATTGCAAACGGTTTTGAGCCATGTCATTCAGGGTCTCTAACCATCGATTAGCATCATCTTGCGGGCCCCAACCAGGCAGTGGACACCAACCAACATGAAAACCAGAAGTTGAAAAATGAACTTTATTGAATGTCAACTGTATGACAGTATGCTCAATGCTTTTATTTATATTCACAATAAACATCGTAGTACAAATCGGCAGATTAAACAGAGAGGGAGAACTGCCATGATATTTACAATCAGCTGGTATTAATTACTGCCAATGGAGAAGATTAGGATTTAAAAATATTTTTCAAGAAGTATA
Source organism: Schistosoma turkestanicum (assembly GCA_944470395.2). Taxonomy (NCBI): domain Eukaryota; kingdom Metazoa; phylum Platyhelminthes; class Trematoda; order Strigeidida; family Schistosomatidae; genus Schistosoma; species Schistosoma turkestanicum. The sequence continues at coordinate 19,546,208 of OX103973.1, forward strand.
ATTCAGTGAGATAAGTTTTGAAAGACAAAGGTAGAGGTGTTGACGAATCCAGAAGATTAGGATTTCAGAAAACACAAAGTAAGAATGCACCTGCGTCATTGCAAACGGTTTTGAGCCATGTCATTCCAGGTCCCTAACCGTCGGTGACTTTCTTTTTGCGGAGCCCAACCAGTTAGTCGACACCTACTCTCGTGATTCATCCACTTGTCAGTGACTTATCAATTTGTGTTGTGTTTTGGCATGGCCACCCCTAGCTTTGTTCCAACCGAATCCAACATCGCAAAACATAGCTCGTCGAGGCAGTCGGTGGTTGGAGACTCGTAACACATGTCCCAACCACCTCAGCTGATGAAGTTTAATTACTTCACCTACTGACGTGCTATCGTCTCCTAACAACAGCACAGCTTACCCGGTTGTCCCATGATACATGAGCAATGCTTCGGAGACACCTATGATCGAATACCAGCAATCTACGAACATCTACTGTTTTCTGCAATGTTTCATATCCATAATGCTGCGCAGTGCACTCGACTTTGGTTGGCAAACGCATATCTCGCCTACGCCAAAAGCGACGCAACCTGGCAAAAGCCAGTCGAGCCTTCCGTATCCGTGCTGAGATATTCTCCGTCACCAGGTTATCAGCACTGTTTAGACCTTCGAGATAAGTGAAGCGGTCAACACGATTGACTACTTCACTCCCTATAACTAGTTCAAGTGCCGATACAAGCAAATCCTGAAGCGATATTTTGCATTTCGACGGAAAAAACCGCATCCCTGGCATTGTTGCATAGTTGCTTAGGGTAGTCAGAAGGCACTACATTTTGTCGGCGTCTTCACCACGCAGAACTATACCATCGGTATATTCTAAGTCAACAGACAAATCTTTTCATAGAAGATAAACTCCTCAAATGTCAGACGAGGATAATGCTGACTCAAGCATATTTAATAATAATAATAATTTTTTCTCAAATAACAACATTTTACAAGAGGCATACCAATTTACTGACAAGATCAAAATATTAAGATTGTTAACTTGTTTTTGTAAAACGTTATTCACCTACTGAAATATTTCGCAAGATATATTGGCTTCATATAGATGGCTAAAAGTTTTCCAGACTCTAAAATGTTCGATGCGAATAATTGGTACGAGTAACGACGAACTGTCTAGTGACTGAGAAACGATTCAAGGTAGGGCTAAGTCTACAGAAAACAAGAATTTATAGGGTAAATGTGCTTATATTCGGCTGATATTCTTCAGAAAATAAATATACAGGCTCCTGGGTAAAGTAATCAAGTCTTCAGCTAATATCTAGACTAACATGAAAAAGTTAGACAAGAATGAGGAGAGTGGACGGCACTGATTTACACCACTTGAAGTAAATAATTCTGATGACAGTTCGCCATAGGCTCTCACTCGACCAGTGGTGTTCGAGTAGAGAGCTTGTATAAGGTTAATGTACTTCTTCGGTACATCTTTCAATGACAGACACTGCCACAGAACCTCACGACCCACTGAGACAAATGCCGCCTTAAGGTCCAGGAATACAACTACTGTCGGACACCTAAATAAGTGTCTGTGTTCTAGGACCGGTCATAGTGGGAATATCTCGTCTATACATCCACGTTCAGGTCTGAAACCAGACTGGTTTTCGCCATCCTTCTCTTCACGAGCTGTAGTCAGACGTCTAAGTATAATCGAGGCTAACAATTTAGAAACTATATTAGTTACACTGAATCCCTTGTGATTGTCACAAGAGGATTTTTTCATTTCTTCCAAATTGGGACAATTAGCGACTGAGACCAGTTAGATGTGATTTGTCCAGTTCCAAGTTTGTGCCTAAGATCTCCGTCAATCTAACTGTTAAAGTGGGCCACTATTCAGACCCGATGCTCTCCCTCAGTCGAGATTTTTTATCGCTTTCGCAACTTCATAAAGACCGGTTTCCGTGATAAGGCGGAAAAGTTGTCTACTGTTGCTTATTGGCGATATCAATAACAATTTATTGTCAGTAACCAAATATTACAAAAGACAAATAAACTGGTGGGCTAGATCAAACAGTTATATTTGAAACAGTATATTTCCCAGGAAAATTGATTACTTAGTTTGATTGATAAGTTATCATAAAAGATTAGCTGAGAAAATAGGATAACAGAATTATTGGTATTAGAATTAAGATGTGCAGAGTAGATGGTACGACTTGAAGGAAATGCGCTACACAAACAAACTGCAATCGTCATACATTTGACCTAAAGTAAAAGTGACAAATATTTGTATTCCTTTTTGTACTTTTTGTTCCTGATTTTCAGGTAACTGCTATAAACAGGCTTTTTGCTAAGGGAATTTCTTCCGAAAATTGAAGTCATACTCTGGATACGTATTTAGAGTGCTATGTTACAGTAATATATTCTAAGCGAATGGACTAAAATTTCTGAGCATGTTTGATTTCCATGTTAAGGTTGATGACACCGAGAAGTATGCGGTATAGATTTACTTAATTAGCATGTCTTACTCTTTTCATGAAACTAATAATACAAGTTAGGGATTGTGCTTATTCAGATAGTTTACAGGACGAGATATGAATCGGAATTCTAAGTGTTTTCTCAACAGGTAGTCAGTAGCCTTGTATAAATATCTTACTTTCTTAAGAGTCAAGTATATAATTAGAAGCTTTAGAAGTATGAATAATATCTAGCTTATCTAGTATCTTGAGGTCGTAAGATATAAGTTTTGAATCACTAAAATTGGTAAGCCACGATGTTTTAAACACTTGCCACAACATATGCGGACGTTTTTTTCACAAGGAAAGCCAATAACGGTGAGTCTGTTATTCTTCTATCCTTACTTTTTATTTATCGTTTCCATATATCATATCGATATCGTTCAATAGGTACTAAACTTGTGAGGTGGCCAGTTTCAATGTGTTCTTAGGCTTCATAATTGGCTCGTCTTGGTAATCAGCACCAAATAACGCCTGACGATTATAAATCAAAAGGCAAATACGAAGTTTCGATTTTGTTTATTTTTAGCACACCCCAATTATATCAACAGACTACGAGCACTCAAAGATACAATCGTCATGCGAGCGTCGGAAAGCAAGCAAGCGAGTGAATTGGCGAATGAATGGATGAAGCAAAGTGGAGAAAGTTAGTGAGCCAACTCCCGGAGATAAAGCATGAATAAGAATTTATAGTCAGACAAAAATAAAACAGATGTAGTAAGCAAGTAGGCATGCACACACATGAATACAAGCGACGAATGAGTGACAACGTCAAAAGGCAAGTGAGACAAGTCATGTGAACTAGACATTGAATGACTCACTACACTTGCAAAACCATTTCGAACTGGTGGATTGTAAAAATATAATAGACTCCAAGGTGCAGGTTATCTCATTTTAACCTGTCTCCCTCTCGTCACCCCAGGTTGGTCGCTGATTTTGCGTGCAGGACTATCAAACTGACGCTAGGTGCCTAGTGGACACAGGTGCCCAAGTTTCCATCGTATCGTCTGGTAGCAGCAAGTCTCAGGCTACAAAGCTTCGACTACGCGCTGCGAATAATTCTTTCATTCTTCTTACGGCGCACGACAGCTAACAATCAACCTGATTAATCGAAGACATTATCTATGGACGTTCATTCTTGCTGATGTTCCCGTTATCGTTATCGAATATCTACAGCTCTATGAATCGCTATTCGATACTTAGTCGATTAATAAAAACAAGGGTTTTAACTCTCCAGCAGACGTGTACCGAATCCCTGGTGCATTTTTTTGCATGGTCATTTATTTTGTGTTATATTTGACAACTTCTTCAAAGTAACTAAACTGAGAAGATTCTATCGGTGAGTAATTATTTGGTAGGCCACATCGTCACCCACGAACCTTCAATCACGGCAAAACCTCGCCGACTGGCACTGGACGAATTAGTTTACACTTAGTATGAGTTTGGAAGTTTTTCGCTGTATGTATTGTTTCGTCTTTCTCACAGTCCTTGGGCCCCCCTCTCTACTCGGTCCGCAAAATAGATGGTATTAGTTGGAGACCGTGAGGAGATTACAGAGCAGTAACGGCAGATATTCAATGTTCCACCTTTGAACTTGTATATGGCACCGCATTGCCGTTGCTTGACGAATTTTTAATACCACTGAGCTGAGATTTTATATATATCAGATAACGTCGAATGACACTGCCTCATCATGAATAGACCTTAAAGGTCGATCAACACGGTCAACTTTGATCGTCTCAAACCAGCAAACATCGATGACAGAGCCTTACCTGACAAGTTGAGATCCATTGATAAACCTGCCCACCTCACTAGCAGGATCCATATTTTTCCTTCGGGCCCCACGCTAGGTACCTCTAAGACCTCATTCTCACGTCACAGTCGACATCACGTGTCATCTGCACCACCTATGAATGAGAATTTATTCTCACGTCCAGATCAGCAGACTATCCCGCGCTTGACTTCAAATGCACTTGTAGTCTCTAACTGAAAACCATGAGCGGTGGGCTACTGTTCTGACATCAAGCATGACATCACAGTCGGATCGAGGATAGCTATTAGGTCAGTTGTAAGTAAAATGTTCATCCCAATCAAAGCAGTTAATAAGTTTCACCAACATCCCCAGTTTGCGAACCACATAATTGCTTGTTATGGATATTGGTCCGCTACATTTTTACCTAGTGTATGAATTGTTAGAGAAAAATTGGATGTTTTGCATATACATTTCTTAAGTATCATGTGACTAGTGCCCTATGCAATGAACCATAATGAATCTCATGTTGTGCTTAGTATACTATCTTTCATTATTGTTACATCGTCAAAACCATGAAAGTAGATTAATAATCCTCAACCTTTATGATCATTATTGTAACACTATCAATCGATCAATCAATAGTAACGTAGAGCTTCGTACTTATGTACGTACATTAGTTACGTTAGTCCATAATTAGATCGTCATCACGCTGTAACAAAACCAGTCAGATGAAATTATACATCTCTTCTTAATAAAGTGATTTAAATCGCAATAATAATACTATTCGATCATCGATGAAGTTTCGAAAATGGTATTGATAACCAATTAGCGATTAATTTCCTTTTATTCTACAATTGCTGATACGTGTACAATGTATTAATAGTCAGTCAATCAGTCGGTCAGTTACAACGCAGAACTTCGTACGTAAGAACATCAGTTCAGGTTGCCATGCCACATTAGCATAGTGACGCGATTGTCAATTTAAATCTCATAAAGGTAGAAATAGTGGAAGTGTTAGAAGTAATCGGAGAAACTAGGGTTCGACAAAATTATTCATCAAGTAGATTTTAATGAAATAAACTTAAAAAGAAAATAAAGGTAATTAGGAACTCCGAAGGTTAAGATTTGAGCGAACACAAACAATGGATGCACCATCGCCATTGCAAACGGTTTTGAGCCATGTCATTCAGGGTCTCTAACCATCGATTAGCATCATCTTGCGGGCCCCAACCAGGCAGTGGACACCAACCAACATGAAAACCAGAAGTTGAAAAATGAACTTTATTGAATGTCAACTGTATGACAGTATGCTCAATGCTTTTATTTATATTCACAATAAACATCGTAGTACAAATCGGCAGATTAAACAGAGAGGGAGAACTGCCATGATATTTACAATCAGCTGGTATTAATTACTGCCAATGGAGAAGATTAGGATTTAAAAATATTTTTCAAGAAGTATAATTCAGTGAGATAATTTTTGAAAGACAAAGGTAGAGGTGTTGACGAATCCAGAAGATTAGGATTTCAGAAAACACAAAGTAAGAATGCACCTGCGTCATTGCAAACGGTTTTGAGCCATGTCATTCCAGGTCCCTAACCGTCGGTGACTTTCTTTTTGCGGAGCCCAACCAGTTAGTCGACACCTACTCTCGTGATTCATCCACTTGTCAGTGACTTATCAATTTGTGTTGTGTTTTGGCATGGCCACCCCTAGCTTTGTTCCAACCGAATCCCACATCGCAAAACATAGCTCGTCGGGGCAGTCGGTGGTTGGAGACTCGTAACACATGTCCCAACCACCTCAGCTGATGAAGTTTAATTACTTCACCTACTGACGTGCTATCGTCTCCTAACAACAGCACAGCTTACCCGGTTGTCCCATGATACATGAGCAATGCTTCGGAGACACCTATGATCGAATACCAGCAATCTACGAACATCTACTGTTTTCTGCAATGTTTCATATCCATAATGCTGCGCAGTGCACTCGACTTTGGTTGGCAAACGCATATCTCGCCTACGCCAAAAGCGACGCAACCTGGCAAAAGCCAGTCGAGCCTTCCGTATCCGTGCTGAGATTTTCTCCGTCACCAGGTTATCAGCACTGATTAGACCTTCGAGATAAGTGAAGCGGTCAACACGATTGACTACTTCACTCCCTATCACTAGTTCAAGTGCCGATACAAGCAAATCCTGAAGCGATATTTTGCATTTCGATGGGGAAAACCGCATCCCTGGCATTGCTGCATAGTTGCTTAGGGTAGTCAGAAGGCACTACATTTTGTCGGCGTCTTCACCACGTAGAACGATACTATCGGTATATTCTAAGTCAACAGACAAATCTTTTGATAGAAGATAAACTCCTGAAATGTCAGACGATGATAATGCTGACTCTAAAAGCATATTTAGTAATAATAATAATTTTTTCTCGAATAACAACATTTTACAAGAGGCATACCAATTTACTGGCAAGATCAAAATGTTAAGGTTGCTAACATGTTGTTGTAAAACGTTATTCACCTACTGAAATATTTCGCAAGATATATTGGCTTCATATAGATGGCTAAAAGTTTTCAAGACTCTAAAATGTTCGATGCGAATAATTGGTACTAGTACCGACGAACTTCTAGTGACTGAGAAACGATTCAAGGTAGGGCCAGGTCTACGGAAAACAAGAATTGATGCGGTAAATGTGCTTACATTTGGTTGATGTTCTTCAGAAAATAAATTTACAGACTCCTGGGTAAAGTAACCAAGTCTTTAGCAAATATCTAGACTAATATGACAAAGTTAAACAAGAACGAGGAGAGTGGACGGCACTGAATTACACCACTTGAAGCAAATAATTATGATGACAGTTCGCCATAGGCTCTCACTCGACCAGTGGTGTTTGAGTAGAGAGCTGGTATAAGGTTAGTGTACTTCTTCGGTACACCTTTCAATGACAGACACTGCCACAGAACCTCACGATCCACTGAGTCAAATGCCGCCTTAAGATCCAGAAAAGCAACTATTGTCGGACGCCTAAATATATGACTGTGTTCCAGGACCTGTCGTAGTGTGAAAATGTGGTCTACACATCCACGTCCAGGTCTGAAACCAGGCTGGTTTTCTCTATCCTTCTCTTCACGAGCTGTAGTCAGACGTCTAAGTATAATCGAGGCTAACAATTTAGAAACTATATTAGTTACACTGATTCCCTTGTGATGGTTACAAGAGGGCTTTTTCCTTTCTTCTAAATTGGGACAATTAGCGAGTGAGACCAGTTAGATGTGATTTGTCCAGTTCCAAGTCTCTGCCTAAGATCTCCGTCAATCTAACTGTTAAATTGGGCCACTATTCTGACCCGATGCTCTCCCTCAATCGAGATTTTCTATCGCTTTCGCAACTTCATAAAGACCGGTTTCCGTGATAAGGCGGAAAAGTTGTCTACTGTTGCTAATTGGCGCTGCCTTCTCCATCGCTCTTGCCCTCGCCAGCCACTACTGTTCGCGGTCGTTGCGTAGGCTTTCTATTAGCCTGCACCGAATCTGACTTCGATTTTTATCCAGTTCAGAGCCAGGTGGGATAAGTTTACGGCCGTATATGCCACTGACATCCACAGCTCCTTCCTATCCTTATGGTTTACCTTACTAGCAGATCTCGCGGCTGTTTCTACAGCCTTTCTGATGTCATTCTAAGCTGCCTCTGTGTGGGCATCACTACATGTCTGCTTAACAGTTTTTCTAGTTGCTCCTGAAATAAATTCTTAGCTTTATTATCAATAAGTAGAGCCATATAAGGTTTCATTGCGATATTTTCCCTGCGTCCAGTAAGATGCAGACAAATACGTGCTCGCACTTGAGCATGATCTGAATCTAAACAAGTGCTCTAGAATGAGCGGCAGTTTTCAACAGAGCCTCTCCACCGATGGCCTAGAGCGATGTGATCTAGTTGGGTCCAACGTTGCGTCAGCTTTGAGGGTCGCCAGGTCAAATGGTGTTTTTCTTTATTCTTAAAGTTATTCTTTGCTAGAAATACGCAGCTGTCTGAGCATAGCTGTAGCAGATGGTCACCATCGTTATCGCGAATCTCGTATCGAAGGACAGAAGTCAGGGTAGTTCGGATGAAATAAGTTAATTTGTTGGCTAATTCCTGGTATTGATAGAATAACGAAACGTGCCAGACAGTTTGGCGATGGTACGGAACAGCAAAAGCGGGAAGGCGACCGGTGAGCTAGGAAATGAGTGACCAGGGTACGAATAAACAAACTGTTCGTTGAAATTACTGGTGGTACAAATGATTGTTGCAATTTGACAAATCGTCTTTTCCTTCTTAAAAGGAAAATCAGTACAAATTACAGAATAACTGCTACATATATCACTTTGAAAAATTTCAGCGTGAAGGAAATATAAGACATTCTCACTCAATGAGTTTCCATTATGTGAAACATCTCTATTGATTCTAATGAAGTCCAGATCTGAGCAAAACGTTGCACATGCTCGCAATATATGAAGATAAACTATGCTTTCTGGGTTTTTAAGCCAGTTGAGGCGGAAGCACATATATAAAAGAATATATTTTTTCATCAATTCACAATTATTCAGTAAACATTTTGATTAACATTTCGTCAAAATGAAAACAAATCTAAACGATAATATATGCCTAATTAGTTTTAAACGCTTGAACCAGTACCGCCGTAAATACGGGGCAACTCTTCATAAAACAAAAGGTCTATACTGTAGAATCTTTTTTGAATGTTTCGTTTTTTGGAAAATCCCTCCATGTTTATATATTTGTGTTATGATATGACTGACTCTTTCTGTTGACATCTTGGTACTCTATTTGATTCCATTTTGAGATTTTATCATTGTATATTGTTATTATTTCTATATTTTGTACTTATATTGAAGTTTTTATGTTCGCTTCTGAACTGTACACATGTTGTTTAAATTTGATATTTAATATGGCTACAGCCACATTTTGGATTTGATATCGTCGCAGTATACTAGCTTCACCCAGTCTTTTGAACTCGGATACTCATCAGAGCAATTTCGACTTGGAAGACGTAACAATTGTCAGGTAAACGTTTGTATTTCCATTTCTTTTATATAAATAGACCATTTTCTCCTACAATTATTGTGTTTTGATATTCGACTAAGGAAAGGTGCGTTCGACATACGTCTATTGGAATCGAATTGAACTGCTACGGTAGAGAATCCAACTACATATACTATCCATGCAAGATAAGAAATATTGCATTGTATAAACTGGCATGTGACCATCCTAGGTCCACTTCTCTAGCTGATATTTATAACCCATTTGTTAGGCTCAGTTAGCTCACCGGCATTGGTCTACCCAGACGACACGAAGATCTGGAGGTCGAATAGAAGCGAGAGGGATTCGAATGTGGCTCAAAAGGAACTTACATCTGTGGTGGTATACTAATACGAAGAAAACACAGTTGCTGAAATACAATCATTTACTAATGTACTTAATTCTGACAATAATTGTTATACTGTTCGTCTTTTGTGCATCGGTACAAAAGACTATCTCTCGCGCGCCAAGTGTGTTATTTCCTTTCTGTTTCTCCGCACGTTTCCTGCCTGAAAGTTAGCCGAATGTATACCCACTGGCCTCGATATTAATCCGATATCTCGAGGCTAGCAATAAATATACATCATCCAGAATCGCCTTTTCTCTGATTTCTAGATTAATGGGATAAACATTTGTTATCCCGCGAAGTTGTATGCTCATTTGGGTACTACTGTACATCCAGTGAAAAACGGTTTAAAACTCAACCAACCGAAGTGCCACGTCATGCATTTCCTGCCTCATATGACGCAAACCACCTACACTCTCAATGGAAGTCCGCTCCCTAATGTCTCCTCAGAGCGCGATCTTGGTTTAATAACCACAGAAAGCCTCCACACGAGTCCGAACTATGTAGGGGATGCAGCCAAGGCAAATGCGACTCTTCACTTTATGCGAAGACAGCTTGGTGCTATAACCCCGAAATTATTTTTAACCCTGTTTAAGACGTACGCGCGCCCACACTTGGAGGTTCACAACGTCATGGCACCCCCTCTGCTTAAAGGAGACATTAATCTCTTGGATCGAGTGCAGAGACGAGCAACCAAATGGGTGATAGGGTTGAAAAATAAACCGTACGACGATAGACTCCAGCTCTTGGGATTATTCCCACTGAGCTACAGGAGAATCAGAGGTGACCTGTTTATGGCGTACACCATATTAAACACGCCAAACCATCCCAATGTGAGCATCTTACCGATGCATCACCACCACTCCCCTCGAGGCAATCCTCAAAAGATTGCACATCAAAGAGCAAACACTCAGGTTCGTGCACACTTTTTCTCATTGCGAGTCGTCGCAACTTGGAATGCTCTCCCAGCCGAGGTAGTTACAGCCCCCTCAGTGGACTGCTTTAAGAAGAGACTTGATAATCACGTACTCACATACGGACTATCATCTCCCTCTTGGACAAGCTGTGCCTGATGCATATCTTGAGACCTGCTAGTTGTTACCACTGCCATCTCCTCAGATCACTTAATTAATTTAACTCGCCTATTCCTCTCCCTTGCTTACACTTCGGTCCTCTCTCACAATCTTCACTACCAATTAATAAACTAAATTCATCTATGTATTACTCAGTTCTGAAATTTTACTCATATTATCATTTTAATTTATCCTTATTACCCTTATTACTCTCCACATTGCAACTAACTGATCTCCGGTTTGGTAATGTGACGGCTGCTAGTATCCAGAAACCCTACTGCCCTGAAACAAACGTTTCATTCAAATCCCGAGACATACAAACTCACAACCAACTGCCAACTGACTAGAATTAGACATTCGAGTGGCTAGACCTCCATCCATTGGACATTACCGAACACCTGGAACCGTACCGAAAGAACAAGAATCGAGCGCGAAGAAATCAAATTGGTTTACACTAGCTCGTGAAAAAGATATTGGATATTGGATATTGGATAACAGGAGAAATCAGAGGTGATCTGATAATGTTGTACAACATATTAAGCACGCCAAACCATCCCAACGTGAGCATCTTACTGGTGCATCCCCACCACTCCCCTCGAGGCAGTCCCCGAAAAGTTGCGTACCAAAGGGAAAAAGCTTGTTCGTGCGCACTTATTCTGATTAAGAGTCGTTGCAACTTGGAATGTTCTCCTATTGGAGCTGACCACAACTACATCAGTGGACAGCTTTAAGAAGAGTCTTGTTGTTGTTATCATTTCCGTCTCCTCAGATCGCCAATCTGATCTATCTCGCCCATTATCTCTGAATCCTCTCCCTTGCTTACACTTCGGTCCTCTCTCACAATTTTCACTACCAGTTAGTAAACTGAGTTATCTAATTATTTAATTAGTTCTGAAATCCTCTTCTTATTAGCACTAGAATTTTCTCCATATTATTCTGTACATTGCAACTAACTAATCTCCGGTCTGCTAGTATGATAGCTGCTGGTATTCAGAAACCCTACTGTCCTGAATAAACGTTTTCACTCAAACCACGGTACATATAAACTCACAACCAACTGCCAAATGACTAGAATTAGACAGTCGAGTGGCTGGACATCTATTTATTGGACACTACCAAACACATGGAGCCTTACCGAAAGAACAAGAATCGAGCGCAAATTAATCAATTGGTGTATACTAGCTCTTGAAAAAGATACTGGATGTTGGATGCACGTTCAAATTGAAGCGTTGCGCATTAAGGTCGAATTCTTCATCTACTAAGATTACTCGATTGGATAGTTCGGTTTAAGGTATGTATCAATATTTAAGAGTATATGGGTGGTGTAGGCATCTAAAATTCAGAGTTAGAGCTCGCGTCATAAGTCTGATTGTTCCGTCGATAAATTACAGTTCCACCCGTGTTTTGAAATCAAACAGTGAAGTGTAGAGCTATATAAGTAAAAATAGGACATTATTCCCGACATGAATTATCGGCGCTTACCTTTAGAATCACTCTCTCTTTTATAGGAAGATAGTTGATTTTGCATATTTTAACTAATGGACCGACCATATTCTCTAATTGTATCAGTGACATTGATGATTCAAATTCTCGATATTTAGTGTGAAGTGCATTCGTCCATAGGGCTAAATTGAACTTATTATTTCGCTGGCAAAACCCCATCTATAATTTCCCACCTCTTCACTTCATCCTAATTTTTCACAATCATTTGTAATCTTCTTTTGACCCTTTTCAGTTGCAGATTGTTCTCACGATAAGTTAGGTATTGCTCAAAAGTTACTAACAAGTTGTCATAACCAAACTTGAGTGATCCTGTCATTTCGATATCGCCGTGATATATTGTTTTATGGTTTGTGCATCATACACTTTGAATGTACTTCGTCTAATATAGAAGTCCTTAGTTATTTTGCTAGTGGCTTTTGTCGTACCAAAATATACCTCCTTCCTCGAAATATAAGCTTCCTTTTTGTCTGAGTACATATGTTGTTTCATCGCTTTACTGATGCAAGAGTTTATAGCCATAATTCCTGGTTGCAAGGAAAGATATTATCGGACTTGAGAATAATGATTATAGCCCTAAAGTTGCACATAAATTATGTGGCTTTTAGCCATCGTATATAAAAGCTAGTTTTTTAAAATATGTATACCTAAAGACTTATTTGACAGAAGCTGCTGAAACAAAAAGACTAACATTTCACATTAACAGGGACTTTTAATTTCAACGAGAACCATATCGTTTCAACGACATAGTGATTTCCTGGTCTGTTCTTTTTCAAAAAAACTAGGTCAAAATGATCAATTATTTGCATCTAATTGGACGTGATGTATGTTTTGTAAACCATGTGGTTTACAGTTTGATATTTTGTGATTGTCAGTGAAGGCTTCCTACTCACCTATATTTATGTCAGTCAGTTATACATAGAATTTCGTACACACGAACATCACTTCAAGTTGCCACACCACATTAGCACGGAGATTCAATTGTCAGTTCAAATCCCGTAGTAGTATAGGTAATAGAAGATTTGGCTGTAATCATAAAGAATGATGATCGAATATATCATTCGAAATGTATATCCCGGAAAAATCAATTGAAAAAAAAACAAAAACTAACCGTTATGAGAAATTCAGAAGATTAGGATTTGAGAGAACGCAAAGAATAGATGTACCTGCGCCGTTGCAAGTGCTTTTGAGCCATGTCGTCTAACGTTTATAACCGTCGGTTACTATCATCTAGCGTACCCCAACCATGTAGTCTACATCGGCTTCGTGACGTCCGAAGAGACTCGGCTTTCATCATGAGACTTCTTAACTTCTAAATGAAGACCTAACTACCAGGGCAGAGTTTTAATGGCTCGAATTACTTTTTCTCGTGAGCGTTTCTTTAGCGAGTTAGCTTTCTACGGGATGGGGGGCAAACCCCAGGCCCACCCGGGCTCAGGACTGGCAGTAGCCCTGGGGGGTTCCGGGCAGAGTTCACCTGTATTTATGTGGGGGTTATTGCAAAGTGGTCGACTTAAATGATGACAATCAATAGTTTGTCAGTGAGATATATGCTCGACTTTATCGTCCTAAATATAATAACCGGGTGCAATTTTTCAGGTGTTGTTCCTGTACGCTATTTTGAACACAGCATGTTAATGTGGAATGAATAATTGTTATGGTGAGTTAGGTCTGCGGTTTGAAACCAAAATATTTTTGCTGACTTTCAGTTGCGACTTCCAGACTCCATGGAATCCCTAACCGTAGTTGCTACCTTGACATGGTGGTTGGGCTTGCCTATCGTGATGATCCAACCGAGCTATATTGGCTGTTCCTGTAGATTCTGCCATGCCAGGCAGGTCGATTGAAGAACGGTAAGACTAAAAGCAGCAACTTAAAGTCTGAAGGCAAAGTCTTACAATCAACTGTAGAGTGATGTGGCAACAGTAATATGTTTCCCTCGCACAACCATCACCTGCAGCGATGCTGTGTTCTCACAAGGAAGGGTTTGATTATCGCATTATAACTAGGATGTTTGTCTCTCACAGATTAAATGTTGTGGTCTTGAGAATCGTAAGCTTACTGTATTGATCTGTCTACAAACCAGAGATGAGTGACACCAAATCCTGACTCTTACTCGTTTTGGATCAAGTAAGACACTTGGTATTTGCATACATACTTTTTATCTAGTCGCTACATTTTGTCCTGTTGATATTTTTTCTTCTTTTGACCTCGTTTTATTTTTTTAAAGTACAAGGAAACCCAATCCATTGAGTTTTTTTGTAGGTATCTGTTTCGCTCCTTTCTATTTTTCTCATCCTTTTTATACTGTTACACATCATAATCTCAAGACAATCTACACATTTCCATGTTCATATTGTTTTTTACTACTTTATCTTTTCAAGTAGATTAAAAAAGTAACCTATTCTAATGTCGGACACTCCTGGTGTTATTCCTAACATGCCAATTAGTTCACATCAGTCATCTACTAGTACAAAGTCTAATACAATCAAACGAAAAGAAATATATAGATACAATGCTCCTTGGTGTATTTTCAGCATGAACTGGTCTGTCAGACCAGATAAACGCTTTCGTTTAGCTGTGGGTAGTTTCATTGAAGAGTACAACAATAAAGTTCAAATCATTTACTTAGACGACGAACAAGGAGAGTTCGTTGTACAAAGTACATTTGCACATCATTATCCAACTTCGAAAATCATGTGGATCCCTGATACAAAGTGCATTTTCCCTGATTTACTTGCAACAAGTGGTGATTATCTTCGCATTTGGAAAATAAATGAAGATTCTGAAGTTAAAAATGAATGCTTATTGAATAATAATAAGAATTCGGATTATTGTGCCCCGCTTACTTCCTTTGATTGGAATGAAGTAGATCCGAATATTATTGGAACTTCTAGTATCGATACTACTTGCACCATCTGGGCTCTTGAAGTAAGTATCATAAGGAAACCGTTTAAAATTCTTGATGAACCTTCCTTATACCTCATTGAAAAAATAAAAATCTTGTCAACATAATAGCGTTATTAATTATTAATTAATTAATTAATAATTAATAGTAATAATAATTAAATAACAATTAATTAATAATTGATAAATAAATAATTAATAATTAATTAATTACTAATTATTAAAGTGATAGTGATCTCATGAAATAAGGATAGGACACCTCTTAAAATGTACTATCAGTTATAGAGTAATAAAGATAATTTAATATACTAGTCTATAAAATAGAATTACAACCACTTTGATTTCATAAATTAATAAGCGATCTAAGTTAACAGTCTTTAGCTAAAGTAAAACACTAGTTTCTGAAAATATGTAGTGTCTAATACTGAGATTTAATTTCCCCGGTGAACATAGTATAATTTGTTTTGCTTCTCTTACTGATTAATCACTTCATACTGCCATACAGTTATTATTGTCATTCCTCTTTAGGATAGAGCTTCTCACTATTGTATTACATTATTGGGGAATATCTAAAGGATACGACTTATTTTTTTCGTTGTTTTATAATATCTTATCACATATGAGAACTTAATTTTAAATTCTTAAAATTCAAAAACGCTCCACCACCTGATATTACTTCTACTTTATGGTTAGAAAACCTATTAAGCGTTTGTTCATTTTCAGCCTGCTATGACTCATTAGTGATTCGGAAAGTGAGTGAATTGTGTTACATCAGATTGTTGTTATGAGTTATTGCATATACTAAAACAACCTGCATTCAGTTGTATTCTTCCAGTTCGGTTTGTGACCGGACTTTTCCACGAAAGGGTTTTAGACACTGTGCTTGTTCAAACTTCAGTTGATGCCTAAGGGTTTGGACCATTGTTTTAGATTGAGGATCAACCACAGTAGATTCAGTTGTATTTTGTTCACGATTATTTACTTTTCTTTTCAATTGATTGGTGAATCGTTATTTGAAAAATACTGAGCGATAAACTACTATCGTTCATTTTTCTAAAGCTCGGCAATTATCTGATTAACTGCTTAGGAACTAGCGAATGAGTGTTGATAATAGTTGTTTCATTCCTCGACTTGATTTGTTCACTAATGAATTCTTAGAAAAAACACAAGCATCAAAACGGTTTCTTAATATTCTAGTTTCCATTACTTATACAATCTGTTACGCATGCACGTGAGCACGTCAATTTGATATGCTTGAACTATTACTAGTTTACCTTAGTCGGGAAACGAGAGCGAGTATCCGGCGACAGGACATGCTACTCTAATCCGAGTGTCCCAACCCCCATTGAGTGGAAGAAGAAAACTTGATATGAAGTAGAACCTGTTTTCTACAAACATCCAGAAGGAAGACACGCATCCCGGACTGAGGATCCGGGTCCGGGTCATAAAACGTTACAGATAATGCGTATTTATACATTTTGGTCGAACAGGAAACAGCATCGAAGTCTGTGACATTGACAGTTAAGGCGACCAATAGGAAAAAAGATTTGAAGTGACATTGGTGGTCAGGACGACCATAATATTGACCAATAGGAATCTACCAATGGAATTTACACTTAGAAAATGATTCTTCATAGGATATTTGGTGAGTATCCTAACACAATCTAAACCAACTTATTGGACAACTTTAAGGTTGGTCTATAGAAGCTTGTTTTGCTGTATTTATAAAGTTTGATAATAGTTGATTTATATCATCATATACTTTGATTGTTACTTCAAAAGACTCAGCAGGTGATTGGTCATGCGAATGTCGTAAGCGGACGCGTGGAATCTCAGTTAATAGCCCATGACAAAGAAGTATATGATATAGCTTTCAGTCGTGCCGGAGGAGGAAGAGATGTTTTCGCTAGTGTTGGTAAGCAGTTTTACTTTCTGTTTGGACATTTTTTCTACAATTAACTTTGCTTAAGTTCTTGTCATGTTCCAATGAAAAACCTTATAGCGTGTTATTTTGATCAGTTACAGTAACTGAAATAGAATCATTCTAAAATTTCCACATTTTACACTTCTATTCATCAATCGGAAGACCGATATGGTGGTGCTGTCTATTGAACGAGGAACAGTCAGTCAGTGAGTTACAATGTAGAACTTCGTATATACGTACACCAGTTCAAGTTTCCACACCGCATTAGCATAGAGACTCAATTGTCAATTCGAATCTCATAGTGGTAGAGATAGTAGACGTATTAGCGTTAATGGAGAAGATTAGGGATCGAAGATATTATTAAAGAATTATAATTCAGTAAGATTAATTTAGAAAGAGATAGAGGTGATGAGGAATTCAGATTAAAATTTGAGAAGACACGAATAGTGGATGCACCTGCGCTATTGCAAACGATTTTGAGCCATGGCGTTCAAGGTTGCAAACCATCGGTTACTATAGTCTCGCGGACCCCAACCAGTCTACACTTACCGACACGACTCAGTCCAGTTGTCAGTGACTTCATGGATTTGTGCCACGAATAACATAATTAAGAAGAACATTAGGAAAGTGAAATAGGCAAGCAAAAAGTTTTTGGACCTGAGGGTATTTAATACAAATATGTGTGTGTTGATGTTTGTATATCAAACAGTAGGTTATACTATTTTATATTCCTCTAATTTAAGCAATCTGTTTAACACGTTGATTATTATTTCTGTTCAATTAGTCTATCAATTAGTCATAAACTTACTTGTTAGTTTCGTGTCATGATCTCTTATTTTATACATAATTACGTGATTTTAGAAGACTGAATAGTACAATGTACGCCCACGATTTTCGAAGTACATTGGACCGTAGATTAAGGGACAGATAAGAATATCGTGTTACTTACAGGTCATTAGCCTACATAGAAACCGTGTCAGTTGATTCCTTGTTAATAGGACTAGTCAGTCAATTCATATCATTACTACACAGATAAAGGTGTTGTGGATATGGGCTCACCAATTTTGAGGTAGACGGTTTTCGATGTATTCTTTAGGCTTCGTACACCCCGCTCCTGATAACCGTTGCTAGATAACGCTCAACAGTGCATAAATCAGAAGACGAATATGAAGTGTTGATTACGTTTATTATGGCACCACACACATCACAAAAACGACAGGCACACGAAGGTTAAATGATATGCGAGTGCCGAAGAGCGAGCGAGCAAGTCTGAGTAAGCGAATAGGGTTGTATATATATAAATGTATATATATATATATATATATATATATATATATATATATATATATATATATATATATATAGGAAAATAAATGGATCATCGAATTATTTAAGAGACTTACATTAAAGCGGATAGAATGAATATGCACGTAGGCGATAAGCAATGTTCAATTATACCCGCTCATACAAACGCGACGATAATAAAAGCCAATGTTACATATGTACGAATGACTGCTGTTAAATAAGTGAGAAAGGGTTTAACCAAATTAAATGTCAGTCAGTCAGTCAGTTGCAACGTAGAACTTCGTACGTATGTACATAAGTTCATGTTGCCATACCACATTATTAGCACAGAGACGCAAATGTCAAATCAAATCCCATAGTGATAAAGATGGTAGAGGTATTAATGTTATAATAAAGAAGACTAGGGTTTAAGATATTATTCAAAAAATATAATTCAGTGAGATAAGGTTAGAAAGACAAAGGTAGAAGTGCTGGCTAATCCAGAAGATTAGGATTTGAGAGAGCTCAAAGAGTGGATGCACCTGCGCCATTGCAAACGATTTTGAGCCATGTCGTTCAAGGTCTCTAACCATTGATGACTTTCGTCTCGCAGACCCCAACCAGGCAGTCTACATCTACCAACATGACTCAGTCCACTTGTCAGTGACTTCATGGATTTGTGCCATGTTTTGGTCTGGCCGCCTCTAGCTTTCTTCCAACCTACTCCTACACCACAAAACATAGCTCGTCGAGGCAGTCGGTGGTTAGGCATACGTAACACATGTCCCAACCACCTCAACTGATGAAGTTTCACCACTTCATCGATTGATCTGCCATCCTTACCTAGTACTCGTTTCCTAACGACAGCATTGCTTACTCGGCTGTCCCACGATATACGAGCAATGCTTCTTAAACATCTATGATCGAATACTAGTAACCTACGAACATCTTCTACTCTTAACGGCCATGTTTCACAGCCATATAAGAGAACGGAACGAACTGCTGCGCAGTACACCCGCCCTTTGGTTAGCGAATGGATATCACGCCTACGCCATAAGTGACGCAGGTTGGCAAAAGCCAATCGAGCTTTCTGTATCCGAGCTGAGATTTCGTCAGTCACCAGACCGTCAGCACTGATGAGACTCCCCAGATAAGTGAAGTGATCTACACGCTCGACTACTTCACTCCCTATCACTAGTTCAGATGCCGAAGCAACCCAGTCCTGAAGCAACATTTTGCATTTTGAGGGGGAAAACTGCATCCCGAACACGCTCGCATTGTTGCTTATGGTAGTCAGAAGACTCTGCATTTTGTCAGCGTCTTCACCGAATAGAACTATGTCATCGGCATATTCTAGATCAGTAAGCGACTTTCCTGGTAGAAGGTCAACCCCTGAAAAATCTGACGAGCTTAATGTTAACTCTAAGAGGATGTCTACGACAAAGTTGAACAAGAATGGAGAGAGCGGGCAGCCCTGACGGACACCACTTGATGTAGAGAATTCAGATGACAGTTCGCCATATGCTCTCACCCGACCAGTGGTGTTCGAGTAGAGTGCTTGTATAAGGTTAATGTACTTCTTTGGTACACCTTTCAATGACAGACACTGCCACAGAACCTCACGATCCACTGAGTCGAATGCCGCCTTAAGGTCCAGGAACACGACTATCGTCGGACGTCTAAATGTGTGTCTGTGTTCCAGGACCTGTCGTAGTGTGAAGATGTGGTCTATACAACCACGTCCAGGTCGAAAACCAGCCTGGTTTTCTCGAGTCTGCTCTTCGCGAGCTCTAGTTAGACGTCTAAGTATAATCGAGGCTAACAATTTAGAAACTATATTAGTTAAACTTATTCCCCTGTGATTGTCACAAGAGGACTTCTGTCCTTTCTTGTAGATTGGGACAATTAGCGACTGAGACCAGTCAGATGGGATTACGTCCAGTTCCCAGATTCTACCTAGGATCTCGGTCAGTTTAACCGTTAAAACTGGACCACCATCCTTAAACATCTCAGGGGTAAGCCTATCGGGACCTGCCGCTCTACCTCTCCTTAGATTTCCTATAGCTTTCTCAACTTCATGTAAACTGGGAGGACTTAAATCGATTTGCCATTCAGGATGACTGGAGATCGTGGGCAACCGAAGAGTGGCTGAAGGCCAGTTGAACTGATCCCTAAAGTGTTCTGCCCATCGGTCCAGTCTCCTAGATTGAGAATGGATAATAAGACCATCCTTTTCCGAGATAGTCTCACTTACATTCGGGTTCCTAATACCGGTTTCTTTGATAAGGCGGAAAAGTTGTCTAGTGTTGCCTATCGCCTCTGCCTTTTCCATCGCTTTTGCTTTCGCCACCCACCACTGTTCACGGTCGTTACGTAGCCTTTTTATAAGTCTGCGCCTAAGTTGAGTACGCTCTTCATCATGTTCAGAGTCAGGTGGGATGCGTTTTCGAGCATCCATCAGTTCGGTGGATGCGACTGAAATCCACGGCTTCATCCTAGCCTTATGGTTTACCTTGCTAGCAGATATCACTGCTGTTTCCACAGCCTTCTTTATATCATTCCAACCTGACTCCGGATGGGAATCACTTGCATGATCGCCCAACTGTTTTTCTAGTTCCTCCTGAAATATTTTCTTAGCTTGATTATCATCAAGTAAAGCCCTAAGAGGCTTCCTTACGGTGTCTTTCCTACGTCCAGCAAGCCTCAAACAAATACGTGCTCGCACTAGGGCATGATCTGAATCTAAACATGTGCCCCAGAACGAGCGACAGTCCTCTATCGAACCCCTCCATCGGTGGCTGATGGCGATATGATCTAGTTGTGTCCAACGTTGAGACGACTTCGGGGGTCGCCAGGTCAAAAGGTGTTTTTCCTTATGCTTAAAATTAGTGTTTGCTAGAAATAGTTGGTTATCTGAGCACAGTTGCAACAGACGGTCGCCATTGTCTGTTCTTTGAGCCGCGAGACCGTAACATCCACCTAGGTGTCTTTCATTTTCACTTAGTCTACCTACTTGTGCATTGAAGTCACCAGCCATTATAACTATATCAGAGCGCTTAACTTTTTGGAGGAGGTCCGAAAGCTTTCTGTAAAACTCATCTTTTACATCATCTGGGCTGCAGTCAGTGGGGGCGTAGGCTGATATGACGAAGAGGCAACGGCGAGTGTCCCTATCTTTCCGAGTCCTTACTGTCCCGTTGAGTCGGACGGCGCACAAGCGACTATCTACAGGGATCCAGTCAAGGAGAGATTGTTCTGCCCTACGACTCAATGCTATACCTACACCGCCGAGGCCCCTAGAAGCAGCATCAGGGCTACCGGATACACGAAGGGTAAATCGAGCTGCTTCTTTATCTTGACATGGTGAGGTCAAATAAGTGATGCTACTCGGATCCTGTATGCGCGTTTCCGAGACGCAGCACACATCGATGGAACGAGATTCTAAAGTCCTAGCTAATGACGCCTGTTGCCCTATTTGACACAATGTCCGTACATTAAATGCTCCAACATGTAGTTTGGAACGGGGTTTAAGGAGACCAGGAACGACGTTTCGCAAACTCGCATCGTTTGCATTAGCTGTGCACTGTAATAAATGAATGTGAGAAGAGTTAGTTGTGGAGATAAGAGAGGTATTAGGGAATGTAGGAAGGATTTGATTTTGAACAATTTTGTCTCGCGTGCTGTTACTGTTATGAGGGCGGTTGTCACTTCCCGGCTGCCCACACCGTGGAAGGTTGTTTCTTGACGAACCTGAAAAGGAAGATGGATTAGTGTTGGTGCGTGACCGCAGAGTCCAAGGGACAACTGCTTCAGGCCGGTCACGCACGGCCGTTTTATGAAATGTTTTTTGAGGATTAGCTCCGTTCTTAAAGGCCCTTAGTGGGCACCCTTACCCAAGGAGACGGAAATCCGTGAGGTAGGGGAGGTGTGACATTTTTAGGGCCGACCTTTTCTAACCCTTCCTTCCTTGTGAGAAGGCAGCATCGCTGCAGATGCTGGTTGTCCGAGGGAAACACCTTACTGCTGTCACACCCCTCTGCAGTCAGCAGTACGACTTCGCCCTCAGACCTTGGGTAGCTGCTTTTAGTCTCATCGTTCTCCAATCGACCTGCCTGGCATGGTAAGACCTGCAGGAACATGTGTTCCAGCCAGTATAGCTCGGTTGGGTCATCACGATAGGCAAGCCCGACCACCACGTCAAGGTAGCAGCTTCGGTCGGGCAAATTAAATGTGAACGAACTCAAATGTATGTGAAGTACTACAAATGTACTCAATTAAGAAGCTTAGTTCCTCAATAACCAACCACTCTTCATCTATAGTTTGGTGATGCTAAATAAGCAACGGTTAGAAAATTTATTGGATGAATTAACCACTAAAATATGTGGGATTTTCTAGCTTTTTATCTACGAATGATCACTTAATATGACTGGTGTCAACGAGTGACAACTGCTTAAAAAAGCCAGAACTTTTGATGGAATGCTTCTAGTAAACGGATATCGGGTGACAGAATAACTCATCAGTAAATTATTAATGATTTTGTGTAACAATCGCATAGTTGTGTGAGAAGTATTCAACGTAAAATGAACGTTATTTCATATTATGATTGTAATGTAGAAGTTGGGTAAGACATTCATCAGTCTTCAGATGATTTAAGGTCAGATCATAAGGTTTATTTATTGCTCTTGTCCATCAGAGTGAAGGGTGTAGGAAATACATAGATACACATATTTTTAATTCGTACGTTTGTTTGACTTCTACTGTTGGCGCTGCTTTTTTCATTTCTTTGTTTTCTGATTGCTCGCGGTTAAAATGTGGCAACATAAAACCATACATTATTTTAAGCCAGCCTTATCCTTGCTGACTTCTTTTACATCTGTTTAGAATGTAGACACACTGATATTTTGTTGAATCTATTGAAAAATTACAAAAATACTTAGATGCATTTTGTGCGGTTCTTCTTCAGTCTAGATTACTGACATGTTCTATTTCTCTACAGCATTGTTATGTATTTAATAGTCTAGTTATTTCTGTTCACAATTTCATGATATTTTACTTCAAATGAAGTAATTGGTATTTGACTTAATATTTTCTAGGAGCGGATGGTTCTGTACGTATGTTCGATCTTCGGCATTTGGAACATTCTAATATCGTGTATGAAGATTCCAATCATTCCCCACTTTTACGCCTAGCTTGGAATAAACAAGATGCAAATTATCTAGCGACATTTGCAATGGACTCTGTAGAAGTAAGTAGTTATTCGTGTTTCGCGATATTTTTGACTGACATTTTTATAGTTGGATAAAGTATTTCAGTTTTTATATTGATTATTGATAGTTTTGTTACAGTTTTTTAATCAGTTAAATTTCTTTGTAGACTTGAATAAATTAATGTTTTCATCATGAATGTATTATTCTGAGATTCTGAACATTTCATAATCGAATACTTAATTGTGATATGTAATACGAGATGCTTTGACGACAGATGTGTCAAACGGAGTGCGTATGACCGTAATAAAAGGCACTTAACGTTAGTGTTGCCCATGACGCAAGTCATTTCCACGAAGTCCCCCAATAAAAGTTTTTCATGATTATCAGTGATCAAGGAAAGATTAATAAACCGTTATTTATGTACCCCTTACCTTCAATTTAAACAAACCGATCATTTTGTCAATAGCACTGTAAAGAAGAAATAAATGTATTGTAGTGTATTCTGGATTACCTTGATACTCTAAAACTTGAACCTTTGGTTTCTTATAAAGATTGTAGACCTCATTACTACTCGTTTATTCGCTCCCTCTTGTTCATGACCCCCTATTTAATTGAATGTATCACTGAAGTCGAGATGTAGCTCAGGGGCTAGGAAATAACTATTTGAACCAACACACTGTCATTAATTTATTTCGAGAATCTCTTCGTTAGAACTACGGTAACCCCTATAACTCCTATGTGAATGGTTTTAAGTAACACTAATCTTTAATATATGTACATCGTTTTTCTGTATCCTGGTTAATCATATTATTGACTGGTGGAGCTATGGTTTAGTGTTTGAGTCATGCGACTTATGACCACTGAGTCCTTGGTTTAAACTTTTCCTCAACGACCTTCGGCTATAGGAACCAAGTAGTACCGTATCATATTTTGAGTCAAAATATAAATGAACGAGCGTTTGGCCATTCTAACAAAATACATCAAATGACAATGCAGTCTTATAGACCTGTTTTAAGATGTATATTGACACTAAGAAAGGTGAGACAGAGTAAAAGTTCATTCACAGTAATTAATTTGCCATATTAAACATTGTAGTTGCAAACTTAGTTTTCATGAGTAAAGATGGTTAGCGCAACCTCAATTTTTCATGATTTTATTTATGCATTTATCGTCTGTTTGCACAACTCTATCTCATTACTGACAGATGAATTAAAATTAAAGATAATTATAGTAGCTCCATTTAATATACACGGTGCACCTAGTTTTGATCTTTTCATATATTTTAATGCTTACTTTTCAAAAAAACATGATCATAGAATAAAAGTGGGCTTACAATTATTTTTAAAGTATTACAATATTCAAATGATATACACATCTCGATTGAATCCACCATTATCCAGGCGCAGATCCATACTCTCAAGGTTTAAGTCCTAATTTGTGTCAGAGGTCGAAATACTACTCTGAATAGAACTTTTCAATGTAGACTGTCAAAGCTTTAGTTATTGCGGTATCATCAGTTTTTCGATAGGCAAAGCAAACACTATCGATGTATCAGAAAGCGTATCTGTGTTATCAGTTGATCACTCAATTCAATCCACTGTAATCCAATTGGGATTTCGATTTAACAATCCCTTACTATATCTTCACCTCATTTTTCGGATAATATGCTTACTTATTTTTCACTACGCTAATGTTAGTTTTTCCGAAATTATGTTCCTTATAACTACAGATAATTATTTTGGATTTACGCGTACCATGCACTCCAGTAGCTCGCTTAAATAATCACAGAGCATTTGTAAATGGATTAGCATGGGCACCACATTCAAGTTGTCATTTATGCACAGCATCTGAAGATTGTCAAGCTCTTATCTGGGATATTCAGTCTATGCCAAGAGCAATAGAAGATCCTATCTTAGCATATACAGCTGCTGGTGAAATTAATCAAATCCAGTGGTCATCAACTCAACCAGACTGGATAGCTATTTGCTATAATAATTCCTTAGAAATCTTACGAGTGTGATGTTTTCTTCTTTCTTATTTCACCAACTAACTTACAAGCATAATGTACTTATGATCAAATATTTACTTCTTTTTATTATTGCACATTATTTTATAAATGTATTATGTTTTCCCTAATATTCTGGATAATTTGACTAAACTATTACCGAGATACATGTGTTGTCAATAGTAAAATTATGTCTTGGCTATGTATTTATCAATTTCAATTCAATTAAAAATACTGATATTCGTCTAATCAGTGTCAATATATAATTTTTTTATAAATTATTATTATAAAAATTTCGAAAGTAGGTATATGTAGCAGGATACGTGAGACTGAGACGAGTCAATAGATTTCTCGTTGTTACCGTTTTACACCTACTCATTTTTGATTAATTAACCGACAAAGTGAAAAGAATAGACGAGGGTTGCTGATAGTCACTAGTAAATAAATATTACCTTGTTGTTTACAATGTGGAAGAATATTTGTCCATGAGGTACCTACCTACCTGTGAATGAATTGGATTAAAAATAATGGTATTGTTAGTCAGAAAGGGTGACCACAAAATCCAAAGGATGACAATTTGGAACCGACTACACGACTAGATCTCTGCTTCAAGACATGCGATTATTGCGTGTAGTAGGTAGTTCAAATCGACAACACATTTTCCCATAGTTTCATATCTTCTTCCAAAAAACTAATTTTATGGTTGCTTACAGAAGTCGATGCGCAGTCGATTTGGTTGGCATCATGTTTTATGTAGAGGTGACTCTGTCTTCTTACGACAACAGAATTCTTGACTCGAGTGAAGCTAGTTAGATATTGCTAAAAGTTAAACAATTATGGGTCCCGACCATTTAATCGAATTCATAAGTTAACAAAATTTATTCCCTTGGGTCTCCACGTTGATTTAGACGTGCCTGTGCTTAAACTTTAGTCCACTTTCATCTTATATTGATGATTCATGGGCTCTGTTAAGTTATTAACTTGTGTTTCCATAGACTACTCCACAAGTGATGGTGCTCTAGTAAAAGCTAAAAGACACATTTTTCTACAAACTTCAACGGGCAGTAATTGGGTACCAATGATGAATCAACATACAACTATTTACTACACACAACAGTTTAGATTATGTTCGGAATTTTTTACACTTTAACTTATTAAACACTGAAACCAATTTATTATCGCAGTGGTAAAATTAATCATATCCCTATGAAGTAAATGTGTTTGACTTTTGTAGGATGACACATCAGTTACCCTAATCAGTTAGTGAAATTTTGCAATACGAGCTCCTCAATTAAAACAAAGTGTTTTTTTGAAAATTACTTATCGTATGTAAATAACTTCGGCTGAAGACCTTCCGGGGTTATTGCCAGTGAAATTTACTAATCCATTCTCGAATTATGCACACATCTTTCGACCTTGTCAATTATTTGTTTAAAATATTGGTTGATTTTACTTGAGTGCGTGTGTGCAGAGAAAGAGGAGATTACAATGCATCTCATTCAGTGCTATGCACCCACTAATGATAACAACGAAGACGATGAAGACTAGTTTTAAGAGGCTGAAGTCAATAGTAGAAAAATGATCTGGCAAGGACCCGATAATCTTGTTGCACACTTAGACTCCAAGGTACGAAGACATTATAGGATGACATGGATCGGGCGAGTGGGACAAGAACGATGAGAGATTTGCAAACCTATGTGCCTTCAACAAACTGGTGACAGGCGGCACCATATTCACACAAACACATACAAAGTTACTTAGGTTTCACCGGATCGTGCTACACAAAACCAGCTAGATCACATTTGCATCAATCAAGAATCCAGAAGGACCAGAAAAACCACTAAAAAGCAAGGAAGGCGAAGAAATCACCGATATTGAAGAACAACGAGACAGATTAGTAGAGTACTTTGTAAAAATCTTGAATCCGCCTAGCCCTGCTGAACCCACTCAACATCGAAGCAATACCCACAGACCTTCCAATCAATATTGACCCAGCAACAATCGACGAAAATGGCATGGAAATGAGAACTATGGAGGCATCACTCTTCTCGCAATACCAGGATAAGCCTTCCACGGAGTGTTGCTGAACGGAATGAAGGATTCAGTGGACGCCCAACTTTGAGATCAACAGGCTGGATTCCGTAAAGATAGTCAGTCAGTCAACAACAACGTAGAACTTCGTACTTACGTACATCAGTTCATGTTGCCATACCACATTAGCACAGAGATGTAATTGTCAATTCAAATCCCATAGCAGTAGAGGTAGTAAAAGTATTAGCAGTATTAGGAGAGATTAAAGTTCGACGATATTATTCAAGAAATAGAATCTAGTGAAACTTAAAAAGAAAAAGATAAGGGTGTTGAGGAACTTCGAAGGTTAGGATTTGAAAGAACACAAAGAATGAACGAACCTGCGTCATTGCAGACGATTTTGAGCCATGTCATTCAGTGTTCCGTAAGGATAGATCGTGTACCGACCGGATCTTAACATTATGGATCATTGTAGAACGCGATTAATTGAATGGAACTCATCATTCTATATTAACTTCATTGACTACGAGAAAGCGTGGACAGGACAACACTGGATGTTTCTTCGAGACTACAGCGAGCCTGAGAAGATAGTCAACATAGTACGGAATTCTTATGATGGATGAAAATGCGAAAACGTGCATGGAGGACAGCTCACAGACTCATTCCAATTGAAGACAGTTTTCACACAAGGTTGCTTGCTCTCGCTCATCCTCTTTTTCCTGGTGGTCGACCAGATTATCAAGACTTCGAAATCCGGTGGCAAGCGCAAAATACAGTGGACACCCTGGATGCAACTGGAAGATCTGAACTTCGTAGATAATCTAGCCTTTTTATCTCACACACAACAACAAATTTAAATGAAGACAGCTAGTGTAGCAGCAGCCTCATTCTCGGATTGTTTGAGTTCGATTTGTTGTTGAGTTTCACTTCAGTGAATAGTGACTTCGTTGTATACTAGTAACATATCATAAAAGATAATTCGACAGTTCATCATACTAGCTAGCGTAGAAATAGGTTAGAAGAAAATTAGAGACGTTTGAATTAAGATCAATCCGTGAAGTCGTTGACTATTGGTTTGAATCTCACTGAGCTTATGTGCTATGATAAGTTGGGCTGATAAACTTTTGTATCAAGTTTTATGCTGGTAATGACTGACCGATTAAGCTAGGCAGTATATCAATATTTTGATAACTAGTGTACACATAACTTTTCTAGAATTAGAGATGTTAGTGATATTAATTCTCTAATTGATGCTCGAACACCAAGAAACAAACAGAAATAATCTGTTGAATTATTTCAAAAGTTTATTTTAAGAAAAAATTAACAATAAATCAATCATATTCCGATATTTCACATTTTATCCAATTTTCAGCTTATGTACAAATTGTATCTATTTTCACGGGTATTAGTTGTTTGCAAACGATGAATTGTTATCCTTGTAACTTTATTATTAAGGACCGAATTCTTGGAAAAATTGATAGAAATTCATTTCTGACTTGATATGACTCCCAAAAGTTTGTCAAATGGCGTAAACAGGAATTAGATTTCATAAATACACGAATCTGCAACATAAAGGTGCGTTATATTATACTCCAAAGTTTCGCATGACAATGGATGTAATTGAGAGTAATTAATGTAATACTTAGTATTAGAAAGCACTACAATTTCAGAACTCAGAAACTGATTACAGAAGGTTTATCGCCTTCAAGCAAAATACGTCAGCAGTTGTGACAGCAGATGAATGACACTTACAAGCTGAACGCATGAGTTACACAGTGCAAGTAAGAACATAATACATTAGGCGAAGATTTATTTGATACATATTTTGTAGGATGCAATAAATTTCCTTATCAAATCTGTCCTCGTGCTCGTATTCGCGCCGTGGCAGTTGATTTACTTTCAAGTACCAGCCATAACTGCAGTTACTACTCGTGATCGTAACTGCTATCTGTAGGTATGAGATTCTTTTCTTTTTAGTCTAGTAGATTTATTTTTGCCTCGCTTATATGGAAGTGTTGCATTGTGAATGACTAAACAAATATACGCATATTTTTTCATACGTCCGCCTGATGTCTATGAAGTATGTTTATGAGCTAAGCCTAATGTTTTAGCAAGTTAACAGTACCACTGACTGTTTTAAGTCAATTTGAAACAGCTGTTAAATGAAAAATTAACATCAGAATATGCGGATACTGAATATGATTTTTAGGCAATAAACTTGTGACTGTAAAATGACTGACTTACTCAAAACCTATCTCCGAGTTATTGCTGAATATATCTCAATTTGAGGTATGAAATAAAATTTATAAATTCTATTCCAGATGAAACTGTTAGAATTTACCATAATCCAATTAATTACCTATTAGTATTTGGACTACGGGCGAGAATGAAGTTACAAATATTTTGGGAAATTCTATTTGATAAACATCAATGTAAACGTCACTATAATAAATGTAGTTATTCTTATTATTATTATACTGTCCTCAAATCAGTCTTACAATAATAATAATAATAATTTGAAATGGTATACACATGAAGAATGTTCAATGATTCTGAAGGGCTTAAAAACTATATTACAATTGACAGAACAGTTAATCGAGTTAGAGTAAAAGTTATCGACTAATGTAAAGGTTAGTTGTTATGATGAACAGTGTACGAGATCTGGACGCTATAAGTTCTAACTGATTACTTGAGTGAGAAGGTAAGAGTAGAAGAGGAAATCTATTTGACTACCGAATAATATGTACTAATACTCGTCTGTATATAAATATATATATCATCCTCTTGGAAAATGAATCCATTTCTTGACCAATAATTTATGTATTCATCCCTTAGGCGGCCTTCTCATTCGGCCGCTTCTGAATGGTTTGCTATATCAGTCTTCAGTTTTTTTCAAAGCAAAATTAACATTAAAATTGATTTTATCAGTAAAGTTACCAACGTTTAACTTGCATTCATCGACTTGGCTAAGTTTTACAGCTAGATGGTAATCACGGCGGGGTTGGGAAGGAATAGTGGTAGCGCAACAATAGTCATTTTACTAAATACCCTACCTCGAAGGTATTTAAAACCGATAGGGTTGTCTTTTATTGAAAAATTTTTAAAAGTCGATATTAAAGAAGAGTTGTCCTTTGTGTAGGCGTTAATAAACATTTAAAATAAGTGGGAATGGACAATCTATATTTTTGTCAGCATTTCAATATACGTTCATTATTATCATTACTATTATTATTATTATCATATCTGATTGCCTACTGTGCAAGTACACTAGTAAGAATTCGTTCATACAATATGAGTGAAAATATTAGTTTGGCAAATTGCATAGTAAGTGGTTTTGTGAATAATAATAAATGAGTTTTGAATACATTATACTCGACTATTTAGAGAAGTAATGAAGCTTTCAGTATTTATACTTTCTTGTATCCTAGTTAATATAATGAATGAACTCTCAGTTAATATAGGTAGTAATGTAGAAATACAAATAGTTGACCTTATTATACGCAATACATGCATCAGGTAGAAACCGATGGAAAAATTAATAACTTTTGGAAACAGATCTTTGAACGACGAGAGTTACAACCATTTGAGTTTCTAAAACTCGTAAGTATTTATAAACGTGAATAATAATTTGTTGTATAAAAAGAGAAAATCAAATCAACAAAAAATGGAACTTACCTTTTTACTGTCATGAATTGAAGCTTCAATAGCACTAAGTACAACTGTGATTGAATATAATGAATTCGCATCCAAATGAGGATCCAGTAATATATCACGAAAGCAACTGACAACATTAAGATCTGAATAAAAATACATCAAAAAGATATTTGTAGTTATATTAGATCTATAAATTCATAAAAATTATACATGATGACTGCGGATACGTAATGTAAGTGAACGCTGTTGTGTCACAGTGGTCGAGCGTCCAATGAATAATAATATTAAATTTCATGGTCATCTGTACTTTTTTTATAGAATGGAATAGATTGATATTTGTTATGCGCTTCAAGAAAACCATTTTTAGAATTTGAAACAAATCTAAATGAGACTCAATCCATAAAACCGTAGAAATGGATCATGAATCATTTTAGCAAAATAGATAGATGAATGTTAGATGGGAGTAGGGTGGAATATAACCAACAGAGAACATACTAAGGACCATTTGAAGTAAGTCCCTTATTAAGATCTGATATTTAATCAGCGAAATTCATTTCAGGAGAGTGAGAAATGATATTATACATAATTAATAGATTTGTATTAATTACAATGTTTCGAACTAGCTCAATAAGTAACTTTATCGTTCTCCTGACCATTAATGCGATGTTGATGTTATGATTAGTTTAGCCTATCGTAATAACATAATCGATCTATATTGGCTAGAAACAGTTGTTCCGTTAGATTCCATCATGCAAGCCAGGTCGGTTGGAAAATAATAAAACTAAAAGCAGCAACTTCAGGTTCGAAGGTGGAATCGTACTGTTGACCAAACTTGAGTTCGATGATAGCAGGATGGTTTCCTAAGATAACCACCATCCATAGAGATGCTGCCTTCTTATAACAGAAGGAATGAGTTAGAGAAAGCTAGCCCTAAAAATATCAAACCGCACTTAACTCCATGGATTTCCTTCTCCAGAGACATTATCTTCGAAGTGTGGAACAAACACATCAAGAACTTCTTACTAAAGGTCTTATGTAGCCGATCTTAACATATTTTCCTGGAGTCACTAAGAACATAAACAATTTCGTTTTATTCACAAGTTCCTTAAGGCAAAAGTATCCATGATATAGGTGACTGGAAATTAACAACAGATATCATACCTTGAACACTCGAAAAATATTCGGAAAAGACTAACCTCCAGTTAATAATTTTAACTTGAGAGTACTGTTTGTGCATAAATTTCTCAAGATCACTAACGCCGTTTCACGATTATCAGTTTTGCAATGATTAATACAATTGATCAAAATTGTAGATAAATCTGGAAAAAAATTAACCGGAAAATAAATGTCAAATATTATTGTTATTATTTAACTGTTTAGATAAACCTATTTAGCATTGTTGTCCTCCCATAAATGATGAATCACTAATCTAATTAAGCCAATCATTTTACAATGATAATCGAGGTGACTTACACTAACTCACAAAATCGTCATAATTTTATTATTTCTACTTATCGGGATATCATAAGTAGATTAACCGCCTATTCTGCCTGGTACTGATACCTAAAATCATTTCACTTTTTAATAGATAAACTAATTATTGGTACCAGTTTGAAAAATTAATTCTTATAATTAGCTTATACAACCCAATCTTTGTGGGTTCCAATCACAACCAAGTAAGGAGGAAAATGTGAAGGCATGCTAAAATTATTGTAAAACATAAGTATTTAGATTATCAGTAGAATATTAAAAGGTTGTAGTAATATATTCACAAATACGTCATGATGTTCTCGACTTAATAAGTAATAACAGGAAATGTAAGCAGTCAAGTATGTTCCAACAATAATGACAAAAACTTAACTACTTTTAATAAATAGATACTGTCTTATACTGGTAATGATTTTCTAAAGGGTATGAAATGCAGTTTTGAACATTAAGTAACACATTACTATATTATGACACAGAAAGCTTGAATAAAATAGATTTTAGAAGGATATTTATTAAAAAAGCATACTGTAAAACTGTGGTGTTTGAATGAACTAGTAACTTCTTGTTGTTGTGAAATACTTGATTTCGAATTCTAAATACAATACATTCGTTTGTGCATATTTTTAATTCTTGATACATATACTTCTAATTACTACACTGGCGTCGCGATGGAAGTTGTAATGGAACAGCTAGATATTCATTCTACTTCTGAAGCTTTTGAAGATTATTTGGAAAGGTTTGAAATCTGGAGTATGACCAGGAAAGATGTCAAAGATGATAAAATTGTGGCTCATTTCCTAACATTCATCGGAAAAGAAGCGTACAGCTTATTGAAAACCTTGGCATATCCAGAAAAACCTATTTCACTTCCCTATGCAATGCTTAAGGAGTTATTACTGAATCATGTAAAGTGCCCTGGTTTTGAATGCCGTGAAAGAGCGAAATTTCATAAGATGATTCGTCAAAATGACCAAAATGTTAAGGAATTCATTCTTGAATTGCAGAAACAGGCTGTCAAATGTAATTTTGGTGATCAACTTCATGTGCAGCTGAGAGACCGATTAATTGCAGGAATTAACATACCTAGTTTGGAAAGAGAGCTGTTAAGAATGTCAAACTGTTCCTTTCAAGATGTTAGAACTGCGTGCATTAACTACGAGGCGTTGAATGAACTTGATATTCAGTCGATGAAGATTTCCAATACTTTGATTAGTTGTCATGATGAAAAGCAATCTCAGGGTCAATCAAAATTGTGTTCGTTTAACAGAGGTTCTGATTCTCGTGTAAAAATGAACAGTGTCTCAAAAAAGAATTACAAAGGAAATCAAAAAGGTGAGACCAAGTTTGGCAAATGTTTATCATGTGGAAAACTTCATTCTCGTTATTATTGTACATTTCGTAATGCTAAATGTTTTAGATGTGGTAAGATAGGACACATTCAAGCAGTATGCAAAGTTACTAGTTCATTCAAACACCACAAAAACACATAACGTTCTAATTGTCATAGTGGTCTGAAACCATCTAGAGCATTTGAAATAAATAAAATGTTCTTTACATGTACTCAAATAAAACTTTTGGTTTTCAAACGAAAAAATCTCCAACTATGAAAATAAATAAGAACTAATGATCAGAGAACAGTCAACATGAGTTTCTTTTGAATGCAAGTTAAAATCTTTAAAAGGAGGAGGAATCACTCATATTGATTATCTTTAACTATTTCAACGTGAAATCTACTTAATTAGTGTTTGATTAGTAAATTACACCGATTATATTCTCGACTTCAGTCATTGATAAAAAGTTTAATGGTGACTGTTACTATATGTACCGCTATTCAATGATCAGATAATTTGATAGGAACAATATCATATGCTTATAGATTATGGATTGCAAAAGTAATAGTGCGGTGTATCAGCAGAGGTTTCTCAAATACAATCATGAGTATCGATGGCAAGATAATATAGATCCGCACAACTAGATAAGATATATTGATAATTCTACGTTAAAGTTGGATGAAGTCACAAATCAAGTGCATGAGATCCGCTAAAACATTCATTACACTGTCTGAAGAATATAAAACATGTTATGTACCACAGATTAACGAAAAATTGTATTGTATCATCGGAAACATTGGATTTACAATAGATACATAGTTAAATGTTCCACTTTTAAAATGTAAATATATGAAAAGTAGTATGTACTGAACTTACTTGGTTGACTAAACAGGATCTGCTGTCCATCTTTAGTGAATGATATGTTAATAATCAATTGTAACCAAAGAGTAAGTATAAACTGTCCACGACGACGTTTAGTCAATGTTCGTGGGTTCAATTCTGATATGTGATTAAGAAATTTTGACTAAAATAGAATAAAGATAAAATACATTCTGGATAATGAGATAATTTCGAAATACTGAATTAACATCTTATGGAGCTTTACAGTTTCACTTAAGCTTTGATATAGTGGTATCATCATCTAATGTCAGTGGGGTGGATAGTTAAAACTCAACAAGATATTATCAGTAAGAGATAAAAAATTGTAATAAATTGAACAAACATATTTGAGAAAGAGGCTTTTAGGCTCCTGATAAATATTATCCTACAATAAACTGTTTTTGACTTACTAAAAAGTCACTATTAAAAATTAAAGTAGATCGATTGGTATTTAATGATTAATTTTATGAATAAAATGCTTAAGAAAAGGTAAAAGGAAGTTTAGTTTTGTAATCGAAATCACGAAACAATCTAAGCTACACCACCATTAGGAACCTGGATACCCGTTTCGTCCTAGGATGGGACCCTCTTCAGCAGTGCGCATCTCAACAGCCATCTCTTGATTCTTAGATGATACTGTACTTTCAACAAAATATTTTGTTCATTTAAATTCGGTGCAGAAAGCATTCACTGAAGACAAGCTGAATGCGGTTTTCTACAATCACCGAACAATAAAAACCACCAACAAAGACAAACTGAATTCGACACATCTACAAGTAGTTATCGGTTCAATGGCTCTTGAGGAACCAGTTCTAAAGGGTGTACATATTGAAAAGTCTGTCATTGTTTCGCGGAAAATTGTCAATCCTAGTTGAGTAAAGGATATGTAAGAGTGACTGAACGTTTTATTTTCGCTCACTTGTCGTATTGTTAGGTTCGTCACTAAGTACGCTTTAAACTATTACGGGTTTACCTGAGTCGATAAACGCGAACGAGACAAAGAACCAACATCCAGGTAAACTACCTTGATCTGAAACGGCTAAAGAGAAGTCTTGATAAGTGTATATTCTACAAACACCCAGCAAGCACAATTAAATCAAGCACACAAATCTCGTTCATTTATACTCCATAGAGACGTTCTTGGGACGGTCATAAAAATAGCACACTAAAATATACAGCAGCCAATCACAACCAAGGATATTCCTGGTGGGAAATGAAATTTCAAGGTCAACTGATCAGCCCATGCTCGCCAACGTGGAATCCAAAGTAAGGCATTTATCAAGCGAATTCTGGGGATCTAACATCCCCAACACATATGCATGACATCAAGTCGACTTGAATACAGCTTTTAAACTCATTCACCATATTCCATAAAATTTACCACACAGTTCACAAGTTAGTCATTCGCATATTACTCAATCTCTCGGAATTCATGTTTACAAACTCAACCTTTGCATTCAAAAGAAACTTGTAGAAGCAATCTCCGGGTTTCTGATAGTGGTCTAGTTTCGATCAGTTAGTGATTTTGGCTATGAAAATAATACAATCTCCACAAATCCCCTCCATTAAGTAGTTTATTTACAACGATAAAGTTACGCTCTAAATATTATAAAACAAATAACTTGCATGTTATAATAGTCTTGTGTGATATGAATTAATAATGAAGATGTACAAATTAAAAATTAGGTATGAAATAAGATTAAAGCTTACTTTCAATAGACAAGATCTTGTCTCTGGTGCCCATACCATATTAGCTAGCAATTGAAAGGTTAACTTATATATATCTTTGTATTGTATATTTGTAGTGTGTTTGTTACTCATAACATTGGTACAATACTTTGATTGACTTGTCTTAGTATTTATTCCTAGTGTGTTTGTATTACACTTTACATTTGATTCGGTTAATATGAATTGATTGTACATTGGAATTAAATTACACAATGATTGAATAAATGAATTATTTAGTGTTAAGGAATTTGATGAATTGAACAGTATAATAGGAGCTGATTTTGTTGTACATACATATTATGAAAATAAAAATTAAAAACATGTTTAAAGAAATCAACAATAAGTGTTACAACAAATTAGTAATTTTTTGAAAAAAAAACTTTTCACAACTTTTATTGAAAAATGAATTTTGATAATATAAATGTAAGAAACTTTAGTCTAGATTATCAATATATTGAAATCATGAAGGGTTTAGCGTCTTACGAAAAACAGTATAAGTGCATGATCTAAGTACTATAAACTGAATATCTGAGATATTGACTATTATCTTGAACAGTTACTGATCTGCTACAATGTTTGATACTTAAACTATAGATGAAACTGAAATGAGGGAAAACGGAAGATGATTTATGTCAAGATGAAGTCCGATCATTCAAATCAATGGAGATTTATAAGGCTTAGAGTGAATTATCGATTTCACAATCGTAACGAAAATATATGAAAATATTTTCAGAAATTAAGTTAATAATGATTGATTTATGTAAAGGAGCCCAGTAAGGACGTCTATAATTTTTTCCAGACTTAGCGTAAATATATTCTATGTCTTTCTCAAGAATCATTATGTAGAAGAAATGAAGTGTTCGAACAGGGAAGTAATTGTTACTGGTATAATTGAGTAGAAGAAATAGGCTATGTAATAAAGGGATATTATACCACGAGTGGGTGAGAGAAATGATGCACAAAAATCATAGAATAACTGATTAAATCTGTGAAAAGATAAATTACAGTCATTTCATAAGACCAACTGATCTATCTAGAGTTGAGGATTTTATGGACGCCATTTTATTTCGAAGTGAATAGATACATATTCGTACATGTTAATTATCTATGATTATATCATAAACAATAACTAGTCGAAGTTAGGCAAACTAAGTAACAAAAGTCAACAACCAGCACAAAGGAATACAAAAATAACCACCTCAACAATACCAGACGGATAAAAAATGTAGGATTGTTCGCTGAGATGAAAGAGGTTACATGATAAAATGTTGGCTACTCATGAGTAGTAATACAATTAAAATACAAACATTTCGTACAATTTCCAATCAACTTAAAGATTCTATCATAAACCCTACCTTTTATTCATTCAGAAACAGAGTATATCTATTTCTCTTACCATAACCTTTCCAAAAATTCATTTAAAAATATTCCTTTGATCAATTTTAACCAATACTAAAGAACTTCATGAGTTAAAGTGGAGGCAGATGTTTGTTGATGTTTTATTCAGTTAAAACGTATTCGTAAGTCCTCTAAAACTGGAATTTGACCTAATAAAACCAAAAATATATCTTGGAGAAGGCATAAGTTTACTGCATTCAATGTTATATCGGGCAGCATATCTGCAGTAAATATTAAGTAAAATGGGTAACAAGCAATGCATTAGAAATAAGTTGTCGTATAATTAACTCAATAAACAATAAAACACATTGTTTATACCATCTGTTTTAGAAATATTTCCTTGTGTATTGCTTTTGGAGCCTGGAATCTGATTCGATGGAGAAATTATATAAGGATTAACTTTGATTGTACTAGGAGGACTAACTAGAGCAGAGGAGGCTTGTGGAAAGTCAGCTGTTAAATTAGCAAGTAAACCAAGTATTGTTCGTAGGATTCGTAAATCTTGCAAAGCCAAAGGCCAAATACATATAATCACCTGTATGACAGAAAAACAAGAACGTTTATGTAAATAAATTCATATAAAAATATTATCAGTAGCAATTATGAACGAATTTGTTGTATAAACACCATTTAGAAAATAATTCAATGCGAAATAAAACTAGGACGGTAAATTAACCTTTAAACATTTACACACAACCAGAATGTGGAAACTATAAAAGTTGAAAATATCATGTAATTCTTGTTTCATTGATTAGATATTTGAGGACTATAAAGATTTGAAAAACCACAGTCTAACTCAATGGTGAATGTAAAACGATGTTATGGAAGGTCGAAATAAAACTAAAGTCAACCAAGATCAACACGTCGCATCAGTTCATGAACATATAGACTTTTTGAACTGAACCATTTCAATAGATGCAATCCCTTTGGTTACGGTCAATGTTATAAGCGCGACCGGTTTTTGGAAATGTTGGGTGATATTGATCAGAATCGGTCACAGTAGAGCTGGTTAACTGAATCTCTATTTTACGCTAAATCCTAAGCTCCGGCATTCCTTCAAAATACTATTTTCCCGATACCCAGTTTTTATCACTATCATTTCTCTGACATTATCTCGCCTCCTATGTTACTGGTGCTGTCGTGCACAAAGACTGACATCAGAAGCGCAATATAGATGAGCTAATTAAAACGGCTTAAAAAGATGAAATACAACTAGCTACATTTTGACAACTGCTTACTAACACGTAATTTGAGAATAATTTTCATTCATTCTGTCTATATCACACAGAGCGTTATTCCATATTCATTTTAACAGTTTCACATCAAAATTATGTAATTTTTGTTTATCATTTTACATATACTTCAGTGTTC
This sequence comes from Schistosoma turkestanicum, assembly GCA_944470395.2. Classification (NCBI taxonomy): domain Eukaryota; kingdom Metazoa; phylum Platyhelminthes; class Trematoda; order Strigeidida; family Schistosomatidae; genus Schistosoma; species Schistosoma turkestanicum. Next base: position 19,585,664 of record OX103973.1, read on the forward strand.
TAGCAAACTTTTCGACTGTACTAATATTTTTAGTAAACGAAATGATCAACATGTCTTTGGCATTAGACAACCATTGGATTTCCTTAATAAACTGTAATTTTTAATTACATAAAGGTAAATATATTATACATATCCATTTCTTTTTCAAATTGTGAACTTTCTACATTACTCACATTTTACTGATTCACATTATTCCATATAATAAAATCAATAGTTGAATATAATTAGATAAGCTTTTGGTGTAGATTTGTTTGTGAGGGTGCGGATTGGCAAAGTAAAGGCCGCATTTCTACAACTGGAAAAAATCTGGAACTCCAAACAAATATAATCAACACCAAAATCAGGATTTTCAATACAAATGTCAAGACAGTTCTACTGTATGGAGCGGAAACTTGGACAACTACCAAAGCCATCATCCAGAAGATACAAGTATTCGTTAACAGTTGTCTACGCTAAATACTTCGGATTCGGTGGCTAGACACCATCAGCAACAACGTACTGTGGGAGAAAACAAACCAGATTCCAGTGGAGGAGGAAATCAGGAAGAAACGGTGGAAGTGGATAGGACACGCACTACGAAAAGCATCTAAGTGCATCACGAGACAAGCCCTCACATGGAACCCTCAAGGCAAAAGGAAAAGAGGAAGCCCAAGGAACACATTACGCCGAGAAATAGAGAAAGATATGAGAGGAATGAACAATAATTGGACAGAACTGGAAAGGGACTTGCGATATGTTCGAATTTACATATTAATTAAAAGTACTGAAAAAAATACATTTGAGGCATTAAAACAATCGATTTTACTTGAATAATTCCTGATTCTATAGCACGCATTCTAGCTTCCGGGCACATATAAACAAGATTATGTAATATTTCTAAATTTGCAATCATTTCATCCGAAAGTTTAAGCCACGTAGATACTGTTTGTTGTCGACGTTCAGTTTTCTGATCTATACTTCCTCTACTTGACAAAGATAGTTTCGAGTCGCAAGAAGTTGATCTATCAGATTCTAAATTTGTATGAACATTACTACAACATAATTCCATTTTTGCTCGAAGAAGTTGTAGCTTTACAATCGACTCCTCTAAAAAACCATCTAAATTAAATAGAAACAACAACAGACTAGTATTGTATACTACAAACGAACAAATAGAAAGAATAGTGTAGTGTTTGATATCAAATTAGGTTATAAACACATTAAGTCATTACAATGATGGGTTGGTGACACAGTGAAATGAGGGAACACAAATATTCTTATGTCTGAAATGTTATTGAATTTATTGACGAAAACTAAGTAACAAATAGATGTGAGTTGATTCTTTGAATCTTCCAGCGCAAGTCATCTTAAAGTAAGAAATTTTAAATCCTTTTCCTCAACAGATAACATTTCTATAACTGATAGATAGTTATGAATACGCACAACTTCCAATCATAACCGACCATTGATGTCAAAAGTTTAAAAAAAGTTTATTTTTAAAAAGATGGTTAAAAAATTGAAGGACTTAGCACGAAAAGAAACATAATTTAAAAAAACTATGTAAATAATTAAACCTAGCTAAATAGATTCTCATAAGACTACAACAAATTATTCAAGAATAGGATATCAGTATTATTGTCAAAAAGTTTCGTTGAATTCTAATCTAGTTAGGTCGGTTGACATATCGGTATATAAGGTTAGTGACAGTAATCAAATTGTACACACTTCATATAGTCTACTTGAAGGTTAATGAATAGACCTCTCAATGACTACTTTAATCATCCGTTTGTGTTAAAACGATAGATCATAATGACTTAAACTCACTACATGTATATACTGAGGAACATTTCTAAACTAGTAAAGGGGACAGAATTTCGCAGCTTTATCAGCTAATTTATCAACTATAACTAATACTCCACGAAGAACGATGGAATCATCAACTAAGTGGATCAGCCATACACTGTGAATGTCTTCAACATATCTGTGATACAATACTTGCAGTCTGAGAACGTCCTGTATCACAAACTTCATTTTCACAGATGTAATACGATATGAAACATATAGCTATCTAGTATATTCAATCTTTGATAGAAAGAAGTATGTCTCTTTTTCACATGTGAAAAACGTTGACAAAAAACAACCGAGCGTTTCATATCTAAATACTTATCAGCCACTAATACAATCATCAAAGTGCCCAGCATAAATGACAAGTTCGAATATTAAGATACTTATATTGTCACATCATCTACTGACAAAAGTTAATCATGAGATGTCTTCCGATCGAACAGGAAGAAATGTGTGACAGATAGTTAGCATGTCCAAAAGATTCGCGGTAATGAACCTGTCTTCGTCGAATAGAGCCATGTCATCAACGCACTGCAAGTTAATAAGTAAGTTTCCAAGTTTGAGATCAATCTGAAAAACTCCAGCCCAGAGAAGAAATGCCTCTAGGAGCATATATATGCACAGTGACAACAGAAACTGCTCGACACTGTCGCTTTAGATCATGGTTTTCTGTAAGCTTTGAAAAGATTCATTGTATTTAGGTAGAAAGCAGCCAGTGTACTGATTAAATTCAATGTTCAACTTTTCAAAAATAAACATGATCACATCAAGTATTAATTAACTGTGTAAAACATCGAAATCGGAAAGAAGAAGTTGATTGCAATCGGCAATTAGTAGATATAACAATCTTTTAAAATGAGTCGAAAAATAAAAACATCCCCAATACTCAGGCTTTGTAAACGATATTAGTATATATTTAAGGCAGATCTAAAATGATAAACTTTATTAAATTGTTATTAGTTACAGGTCCACAGGTTAAGTGTTTACGTGTGAGACTGAAAGTTTTGGGTTCGATTCCTGCAAACAGGGTCGCGGATACACAATGCTGAATAGTTCCATACCAGAGTAAAACGGTCTTCTATTTCTTGCAGGTTTCGAATAGGAGCCTAGATAAGATCAATTCGTGATTTCAACTGTGAAAATAAGTACACCATCAAAACAAGATTAAGATATACTAGAGTAACGTTTACTATAATAGAAAACATTATCAGTAACAAATACGCAGTCCCATTACAGACACAAACATTAGAAAATCATAGTTCTCGTGCTACATAAATATGTAGTAACAATAAAAGCACGTCATTTAAATCAATTAGTAACCAAATAAAATTTATAACTGATTACCTTCAAGAGCAGTAATTTTGATTGCATGACATATCCCAATAAGAGTTCGTAATGCATCATCAACAGCTTTTTTATAATTGATAATGACTGCCATTGAATTATAACTAGATAATCTAGGTGATGTTGCATCCTGTGAAATAAAATGACTGGAATTTGACAACTGAACTAAACGTCGAGTGAGATAAACAATATCATTTAATGATTCATCAGAATTTGGATGTTTTGATTTAATTGTATCCAGTGTATACTCTTTCTCTAGACGATTAACTACTGGATTCAAGGAAACTGGACGTTGATGTGACATAACAACAACCAAAAATTGTAAAGCTATTCGAGCGTGAGCACAGAATCTATGATCATGGGTAAGTGAATACAACAAACAAATTATTAACGAACAATAAGTTTATGATAATCATAGAACCGAGTACAAAGTCAAACAGTACGATATACGATTCTAAAAGCACTAATTTACGTAGTTCGACGATCATAAAAGCTGCATAGTATAAGGAATTCTTTCATACCAACTAATGTTAATTTAGTATATTCAAATAACGGTAAGTGGTGATCCTACAGAAGAGCTTAGGACTATTGTGCAGCAATAAAGTTAACTTAATGCGTTAAGGTATGTTTGTTGTGTGAAAGTAAGTTGGCCAAGTTAGATTTCCCATACAATCTATAACAATATCCAATGGCTTCATTGATGAATGATGCGCCTTAGTTTGAGCATCCCTTTATTTTTTCATACCTCTTATGTCCATTGGTATTGTTCGCCAGAGTAGTGAGTAACACAGTAACACATGTTGCAGCTCAGTTAGACAAATATGTTACATATCCTTTCATAGTGGATATGTTACCACAAAAGAATGACTGAACTTTGTTTAAGGTTCCACGATAAACCACTGAAGGTCATGTAGTATTAAATCTAACCTTTACATCAATTTAAACGCTATATTATCCGGATAACTGTACTTACATCGAGAAATTAAAGAGAAAAAGTGTTATAAAGTTTATATACTGTTCAATATATACTACTATCATTACTAACTTTTTAAAACTGGTTCTTAGTGGCTGAAACTTTAGCGTTTTCATTAAACAAATTACATCGTCTAAATAATATAAGAAAAATATTTTATGAATTTAAGATTAGTTTATTTAACTGAAATTAACAGTAGCCATGATGCACTAAATTAATAGAATTCGATCTGCTCCAAAGATTAGAACAATATGACCATTATTAAAACTGAAAAACCAATCAGTTCGAGAGCAGATCGATTGCACCTCAAATAACAGTTCTAGCTTATTTGCTTCGAATAATCCATGAGGAACAACAGTTCTTGCAATACTGCAAATACGCTATCACGATGACCATAAACTAGTGAAGAAACCTTAGTCGATAATATCCTATCGATTTTCTCCAACCATGTGACATCAAAAATACAGTAATTGTGTGAGATCACATCAACTTAAAATAGTGATCACAATGCAGTTTGAATGATAGAAATATATTGCGCTATTTAGAAAATAACACAACATTAATCACTAACAGATAATTAATAAGTCCTTACATATTAGCGTACATAAGATTGTGTTATTATAATGCTTATATTCTAAATAACAAATAGCCTTAAAGAGAACTAAACTCACTTCACAGAATGACGATCTTTACATTCTTTAGATATTTCCAATTCAGCTTTGTCAATAAATGTGAGGATAATATCCATAAGGTTAGGTAACACATTAGTTAAAGGCTTCAAAATTAAACGTAAATTCAAGCATTTTGTTTCTTCATTATTCGAATAAATCAATAAACATGTTAAAAGTGAGAAAATCTCTTGCCACAAAGAAGCCATTAGATCAACATGGTCTAATAAAATTAAAAAGAGGAAAGTAATATGAAGTTAAGAATGAAATACAACGAAAAATAAGTACATGATCAAATTAAACTGATCAGTTAATGAATTTGTCTAGTCATTCTATTCTAGTCAAATTCTACCTATCAAGCTGCATCGTGGTCAATTTATCTAAGTGACAAAATATTCTGAACATAAGCCTTATGTTAGTGAGCACTCGTTAGCACGTTACTCCTGTAACCTTTAGGAAACTGATACTACCTGATTCGATCAGATCAGTGGTTATACTTAAACTAAATCGATAAAATTCAATCAAAGCTAAGGACTAGAGAAACATAGCATCAGTAACATGATATCGATTAGTGATCAATCAATGTGACCATCTTACCCCTATAGGTCAGCTGTAGGCCAAAGAACTCAGTGGTATCGGTTAAGACTATGAAGTTGGATGAAGCAGGTTCAAAAAGTTCATCAAGCACTAGTTTCAGCAAACATCCGGGTAGGTCATACTGACAAGTAACAACTCGTACAACACCTAAATCTAGGGTTTACTATCGATTGTTTTTATGAACAATGAACAAATTATCTATCCATTGAACAATACACGGATTGATGAAATAATAAAACAAGCTCAGAAATCAGCAATTAGCATTTATAGGATTTATGGCGTAGTTAGATTTCCAATATCTATCCAGTCAGCAAACTCTTAAATCCATTGATACAGGGCTTACTTTGATTATTGATCAACAAGAAGAATCTACATAGAATCTAGCTAAACTTTAAACAATCTCTAGGGATAAAAAAAATAAACATGAATACAAATGCTTGTGTTTTTATAAAATGTTTTAATTACTGCATGATACAATGAACGGTAGACTTCTTTATACATTCAGTAAATAAATAATGTGTATTTACTTACTTATTGGAATAGTTAAAAGTATAATTATGCGTGTTAAAAAAAGGGAGTCGGAAATTAAATTCATACGACATTCTTCATTCATTGTCGCCTGACAACGCAAAACATGTAAACAACCGGCATAACATTGAATTAATTGGCTACATGAGTTTTTTGGACTGAACGATTCAGTTAAATCGCAGTTTATGCCTTTGTTACTTGTAGTAGTAGAAGAAATAGCATTTTGTTGAATAGAAGCTTGTAACAAATCTGTCAAAAAAAATATTTTGAACGAATTCAAATTACATAGTTAGTAGGCAAAGAAAGGGAAAAAAACCGACTAGAATATGCTTCTATCAGCAGTAGTAATCGTCTATTAATTAATTGAGTTGAATGTGTGAACATTCATACTAACAGTCAGTGTATTCTAAATTCCTTTCAGTTATTACAATATAGAACTAGTAACTGGAATGCTAAACGTTAGAATTTGACTACAGTTCAACTTCTCTATCAGTTCTAAGAATTGTTTTGACATTCAATGCAAAGACCCTATGTTCGGTAAGATCAACTTGACGAGATAATGTGGAAATGGATTTCAGAATATTCTAAGAACATGTTATTTGATTATTTTCCGTAAACATTTTACTTGTGAGGTTGTCTAGAATTAAATCATTAGAAACATCCTAGGATTGTAGACCAAGCGACAAATCTGAAGATACTGATTAAAGCCGTGAAAAAAGCTTTGATTAAATACAATTAGAACCATTGATGTTCAAACTGTGCACATGTAGTTAAATATATCAACTGCGACATAAAGTCAAACATTGAAACTAGAAACATGTAATTAAAATAAAAATTACAATGTAACTGAAAATTACTTGGATCAATCATATTCATTATTAATGGATTTATCCGATGTTGTCTCAATTCATTGAGAACAAATTTAGGTAAATGATGCATCAAATTAATCAACAAGTGAATAACTGTACTTAAAAGTGAGGATGTACAAATACATGGAATATACGATGCTGATGAAGGATCAGCTACATTATTATTTATGGAATGAACAGATTGACTTATACCGATTGTTCCCGCTGTCGATACTGTTGAAGTAATTGCCTCCGGTTTGTTATTAGGTGTTGTTGAAGATTGTAAATCAATTAAATTAGTACAAGGTAAAGTCTAAAAACACAGTAAAATAAATACAGAAGGCAATACAATCGATTATTGTCCAATTACATTTTGGTTAAAAGGATAAATCAAAATGAATAAATTCATTGTCAATATCTATAATTCAAGATATCAATATTCCGGTCATCGAAAGTTTATGAATAACATTGTATTTACGATTAAAATATGAATTGAAAAGTATCTATATTTAGGATTACTAAAACAGAATACTCCAGATAAAAAACTAATGGTAGATCAGTGGATTTTGGTTCTGAAAATTATCCTACTCGGTGAATGACAACTGTTTAGAGGAGCAATAATTTGATTTAGCGAATAAGCTACATACTCACACTTTTATGATAATCTTGAAAATTCTTCTGCTTAAGTGACTGTGGATTAGGATTTACAATCAAAGATAGTCAGTACATCTTCCCATGAAAAACAAGGGAATATTAGTTAATTATTTTGAGTTAGTATTCGTCTCTTCAATACCATACACCCACAACCCCGGATCTTCGAATCATAAAGTAAACGCTTAATCATTAAAACCACTATGCCAATGTTCTGTGTACAATTTCAACTTCAGCCAATATGTAATACAGCGCAACAACTACCATATACTAATCATGACAATGTTTATCTCCAGACGTATCTAAACGTTTTTTACCTGAGAACGTAAAAGCTAGAAAAACTAAAAATCGTTTACAAAATATTTCATTGCTAACCTTTTCATTGTTGCTTGCAGATGGCATAGTCAATCGATACCATTGAGATATACTGAACATTGTTTCAGGTAAGTGAGAAGTGATCAAACGACAGAGATAATTAAAGAAATCTTTTAAACCTATCAGTTGATGCAATGCAGGCAATCCAATAAGATATAACTGTGAATTAATTTTTAGAAAAAATAAAATATTAGAAATGGGAAAATAAGCATTGCTCAATTTGTGAGTTTTCCTAATTTCATAAGCTATTAGTCATAACTATGCAACTTCTTTATCAAGTATAAATTTTTGAAATCAGCTCTGAAATGCTTTTTGTTTGAGTATTGGTGATATTACCACCTTATCATATAAACCTCAATAATCTAATCTATATTTTGGCCTCGACACTCATAAACTGAAAATAAAATGTCTTAATCGATGTTTCAAAAGAATATCAAATAGAATCTAATCAAATAGCTAGATATACGAATAAAAAAAGTGAAAAATAACAAGTTTTAAGTTTTAAATGACTCTAGTAATAGTAAATAGCCATAGGCAGAGTGGAAGGATATTAAATGAGATTTCTGATAAAGCATTCATGTATAACACTGCTTACAATGACTTAGATTTTTAACGTAAACAGACCGGCACCAGGAGACATGTGCAGTAATTGATATGAACTCAAGGTCGTTCATAACTGACAAGATTTGCCAGTCGGCTCAAGACTTTTCTAAACCACAGTGATCATAGTTCATAAATTCTTAAAGTGATTTTATTTTCATGACTATTTTGTTACCAATTAACCATACTTACAAAGAACATTTATCTGTTTGCTTATAATCTAACAGGTTTTACTTTGAATTTCAAAATGTTAAGCTTTTCTCTCTCATGTGGGTAAACAATCAAAGTTAATTTCAAAGATTACTACATAGCCAATTAAATGAGAAGGATAAAATAATGAATGAATTCAGTGGTTTAATTTCAGTAAACAAGATAAACCATTATAAATAATAGCAAACATATTCAAATAAGGAAATTTAACTCACATTTGCATCACGATCTGCATAAACAGGCATAGTAATATTCTTTGATGGTTCTGACATACACACGGGTGTGAACTGCATTTGATGATCTATACAAAGAGCGAGTGAATCTTTATCAAAATATAAAATACATACCTATACTGTTCATCATGTTTTCTTGCGTAAACAGTTCATCAGTCCATGGCTTTAAAATATTCATAAGTTGTTTAATGTTATCTCTTTGTTGTTGAGAACATTGATCTGAATTGAGAATATCTTGTAAATCTACTATAGGTTTATTAGAATCTTCAGTATCATATCTAATACTATTTGATGTTTCTTGACTTCCTAAAGTAAATGAATTGGATGGTATGGGTGAAATGTGAAACCTATCGTGTAGATTTGCTTGTTCTGAGCAACCTGATGTAAGTTCATTTATGGCAGGAGGGAAAAAGATTATTGAATCCCTTGGATTTAAAGGTAGAGATGTCAAATTAATCAGTAAATTTGCAGCCATGATGCGAACCCAACAAGATTCGGACGAATTCATCAAAAAATGAAATGCCAATTCCCAAATTGCACCTGGAGATGACCACGCAAGTGAATGAATAGACAAAAGTGTGCGTGTTTCGGTAGAAACATTACGCATTAGCAAACGTTGTAACCAAATTGGAACTAAGCATATACGACTTAGAATTGATAAAGCTAGAGCACGAACCTACATATGGAAGTAAGAAAGATTAGAGTAAAAAGTGTCTTGATTAATTCAACTCTTGATGAAGAAATGAATAGAAATGTCAGTTGCTTTTAAAAAGCAAAATTGCTATCAATTGAATCTCAACAGGAATTGAATAACATATTTTAACTAGGAAAATAATATAAAATCAGTTGCAACAAGTGAAAATAACATAAGAGTCTTCATATAATAACAACTAATGGAAGTTTGAATAAATTCTCCAAGATCTGCATTAAACTATAGCAACCAAACAAAATCATTGTCTTGTTACCGAGGGCACAATTGTAACGGAGTCAAAATCACTATGTATGATGTTGCTAACTCGTTCTGTTTTCTTTCTATTTCAGGGCGATCAAACACAAACGCTTTGGAAGCTGAAGAACAAGCCCTGAGCGCTCTAAACTTACTGGATGACTCATAAGACATTGGTACACTACCCACCCTATTCCTGTAAAAACCCCGCGTATTTGATTATCAAATAAAAGACTGCCGTGACAACCACTTCGTGTTCTCTCTTGGTGTGAGGCGTTGAACTAACCTTGTGTGTTGTGATTTTAGATCCTCTCCGCCCTTCAGTGACTGCTGATTACACGTGTTACACAATCGAGAAAAAAAGCCCAAACCCGTTAGTTTCCTTATTTAACTGTTTCAGGAGTGATTTTTAATATCTTATATCAAAACTCTAGTGTTAACACTTAACACTTCATTCACTAATATGCAAAACTGATCATTAATATCAGTCTTAGAAATTAATACGAACATTTTGATAATATTATCCTATGACTAAGTTGCATTGGATTCAGCTATTCTCATACTCATTCACACCATAATATTACTATTTTATTATTTATTTAATCTGATGCATATTTACAGAAAATCTTGGACAGATTACTTCCTTCTTCATTTGGAATCTTTAAACAACTTTTATTCGCCTTCTTCTTACATGAATGGTACAAAATAATCCAACTTTGGATGGGATTTATGTACACTAGGTTTTATTGAACAGTAATAAATTTATAAACAGGATTAATTTAAAAAAAAAGAATACGAAATAATAAAACCACCATATTGTTATTATATTTAGAAAACTCTCAGTACATTTTTTTGTATTTTACAGTTTGAAATAGTAAATGTTCGTCAAATATTTGGGAGAAAGGTAAAATATTTACTGATATCGGTGTGGGTTGACAGTTATTTTGAGTTTCAGATATTCTTCAACTATAGAAACGCTGCCCTTGATTTGCCGATCCACGCCATCACATCTGCTGTCCACTGCATCCCGTGTTTCTCCTCCGATCTTGACGTCTTCATAATCCAGTCGATCACCAAGATAAAGAGAATGAGAGTAAGCAACATTATCTGACACCGGTCTTTAACCAGAACAAGTATGTGAGCTGTCCTCCATGCACAATTTTGCAGTTCAATCCATCATAAGAATTCCGTATTATTTTAACTATCTTCTCAGGCACGCCGTAGTGTTGAGATGGTGGAGAAAACTTGTAGCTCAGGTGGATGATTGTGGTGGTGTTTTGTTCTCTGAGCTGGTTGTTTTGGTTGTGGAGCTTTCATTGTTCTTCTGAACAACATCATCAGCACGAACTTCAGATAGAAGTGAAGCATTAGAATTTCTCCACGTTTGGCCTGTAGCTTGTTCTGCTGACCTCGATCTTGATTGGTTGTTGTTGACATTTGACCTGTCGTTGTTTGCAACTATGTTTTGATTGCCTCCCTCTTTTGATCTGTTTCTTGATCTAGTGTCACCTATACACGCAACTTCATCAAAAAACATCAACCAAAACTATCATCAGGAGTGAAATCAGGCACAGGAACAAATAAACGCATCATCCTACCATACATCAAAGACATATCAGAGCATACGGCACGACTACTGAAACCATTTGGAATAGGTGTGGCACACAAACCAACGGAATCACTTCAGTCAATCCTATGTAGACCAAAGGACAAAATGACAAAGGAAGAAAAACCAAATATCATCTACAAAATAAATTGCTCAAATTGTGAAAAACACTACATAGGACAAAGTGGACGACCTCTTCAGCTCCGTTTACGTGAACATCAATTAGCAGTCAAACGCCACGACAAGGCTTCGCTTATATCAATACACACCGACAATTATGGACACACATTTGATTGGAACAACGTGGAAATACTAGGTAGGGGGAGGACAAAGAACACTAGAGAATTTTTAGAAGCTTGGCACTCAGGTCAATTAGCAATCAACAAACACATCGACATTGACCCAATTTATCAACCAATCAGGAAAATCATAGGTGACACTAGATCAAGAAACAGATCAAAAGAGGGAGGCAATCAAAACATAGTTGCAAACAACGACAGGTCAAATGTCAACAACAACCAATCAAGATCGAGGTCAGCAGAACAAGCTACAGGCCAAACGTGGAGAAATTCTAATGCTTCACTTCTATCTGAAGTTCGTGCTGATGATGTTGTTCAGAAGAACAATGAAAGCTCCACAACCAAAACAACCAGCTCAGAGAACAAAACACCACCACGCCGTAGTGTCGAAGAAACCTCCATTGTGTTGTTCTGTCTACGCTTTCAAATGCTTTCTGGTAGCCAATGAAGTTGATGTAGAGTGGCGGGTTCCATCCAATTGATTGTTCCACAATGATCCGTAATCTTGCACTTTAGTCGGTACATTATCTATCCTAACGGGATCTAGCCTGTTGATCTCGAAATTGGGTATCTACGAAGTCCTTCATTATGTTTAACAACACCCTGTTGAAGACTTTACCTAGTATTGAGAGAATAGTGATATCTCTGTAATTCTCACACTTTATGTGATCGTCTCTCTTTGGCATCATGATGAGCTGTCCTTCTTTTCAGTCTGCTGTTACTTGTTCTTCATCCCAAATCTTGCTGAAGAGAATGTGGAGCATCTTTGCAGTTATTGCTACGTCTGCTTCCAATGCTGCTGTTGCTGACCTTGATTTGCCTGAAGTCCATAATGATATCTTCGATTGTTGGAGGGCTATCATTAATTGGAAGATCTGAGGGTATTAGTTTGAGATGTTGAGTGGGTTCAGCGGGGCTGGCCGATTCAAGAGTTTTACCAAGTACTCTGCTCATCTGTTTCGTTATTTTTCAGTGTCGGTGATTTCTTCGCCTTCCTTGCTTTTCAGTGGTTTTTCTGGTTTACTATCAGTTCCAGCAGGCTTCTTCCTTGTTTCACATAATTGCCTGATAATTCTCGTTGCAGCTTTTTCCGCCGTTATTGCTAAGTCTTCCAAATATTTTCGTTTTTCAGCTCTGATTCTCCTGTCCACTTGCTTGTTCGCTTCTGTATATTCAGCTTGTATCTAGGCTTTGTCTGCTCTTGTTCGGCTGTTATTGATTTCTATCTCCCTGTTCATCCTTTCCTGAATCCTATGCAGAGTATCATTAGAAATCCATTCCTTGTGGTTGAGCTTTTTCTATCCCAGAACCTCGTGACACATTGAAGTTACTGCTTCCTTGGTCCCTTTCCAGTTGTTCTCCATGTTATTGGTCTCTTAATTGAATAGATCGTAAAAAGCCTGGAACTTATTGCTGAGAGTTATCATGAATTCGTTGAGTTTACCATTATCCCAAAGAAAAGCCGTATTTAACTGTTTTCCAACGCTTCTCGAGTCTCAATTTCATCTTGACGACCAGCACTTGGTAGTCTGGAATTCCTCTCTTCTGTCTCATGTTCTCCAAAGTCCTTCTGAACTTTTTGTTGATGCAGATATGGTCGACTTGGTTCTGAGCAGTGTGATCCGGTGAAATCAATGTAGCTTTATGTATGCGTTTTTGTGGGAATACTGAGCCGCCGAGACCAGTTTGTTGAAGGCACATAGGTTTGCAAATCTCTCACCGTTTTCGTTCCTTTCTCCCAGTCCATGTCGTATCATAACTCTTCTGAATGAAGACTGTCTAACTCTTAGGTCTGAATTTAAATGGTTTGAAATATTTTTTCGTGTTAGTGTTTTTTAGCGAGTTAGTTTTCTATCGGACAGAGTCGCTGAACCCATGTTCAACCCTCTCTCTTTATCCGGGCTTGTAACCGGCAGTAACTGCAGAGGGCTCCACTGCTGGACATAATTCATCTATTTCAAGCTTTTAATTATTATTCTCATTTGGAGTCAAATTATGACGAAAACTTCATTCACATGATAATCACGTAGTAAATATTATCAACAGGTATAAACTTTGGGTGCATGATGACAGAAAAATGAAGACAGTAAGAAAGCACAAAAATCAACTGAAGTATTTACCTCCGTTTGATGATAGGTTAAACTTTGCAAAAGCCATTCTTGATCGATCCAAGTTATATATTTTTGATAACTATCCATATCATTATTATTATCATCTAATAGGACACTATTCAAATCTGATTGTTGTATAAATGGTTGAACAGATAGTGTATGAATTAAATTATTCATTACAGTTAGGAATAAAATAATATTAGATGATCCCTTATATGAATAATTAGCTTGATGATTGTGTTGTTGCATAAATATTGAAAGCAATTTTGATACATGATCAATGAAATGTTCAATAACTTCACCATCGTTCACAATCAGAATGATTTCTTGAAATTTACTATAAAAGTAAATAAATTAATGAATAAATATTGAAATTAGAATTAAAACAATATAACATAAAATCCAGCAAAGGGGAACACTTTTCAGTAGATTTCTTATCATGTTCTATAGTAATAATCAATTCTTTGAAAAGTGATACTTTTGCAGAATTTCATGTTATTTTTCAAGTGGCTAGATGGAAATTTAAATCTATGAATAATATATGCAAAGTGAAACTAAATAGATGTTTTCTAATATACAATTGAACATGCAGCAAATTAGTAACTGTGTTTAGTTAGCCCTTTTGCCCTATTTATTTTATATGAAGGATAGTTTAGTGCTATTGAGTAACTAGGAGAACCCTACTGGATGAAAACAGCTCTTGTTGGAGTCAACATTTGGCAATTTACGTCTATTAAACAGTTACTTACTCGTGTACTTGGATTTGAAACATAGTTCTAGTAGGAAAAGATTAGTGACCTTATTGATCAGCTTGAACAGAGGTATTTGAACTTTTAATCAGTTTTTTCACAATCAGGTGTTTTAATAATTTACCATTTAAGTTTATTGAATGAAAACACCATGTCAATGACACTACCAGAGTGTATTCAAGTTTAGGAAATCAGTATTCAGAAAATACTACATCACTTGATTTCCGATCAAGTTAAAAAGTTTAGAGTGATTACAAAGATCGAAAAAAGAAAGCTCAAATATTATTAAAAAGAAACTAATTCTAGATAATCTATAAATTTGCAAAATATTTATTTCATGAAATAAAACTGATCAACCAATTAACTATTTGTTCAAGTTTGAGGTATGCTTATTCCAGTGAATTAGATGAAGCTTTGTTAAAATTGAAATCTGATTATGAAGAATAAGATTAAAAAAATAAATATCCAATATTTTCCAACTTATTCACATATCTCTCTTTGAACAATAACATCACTGCGAAATGACAGAGACGGTAATTACAATCAGAGAAGATGGCGAACAGACAAAAAGAACACCAAAAAAAATGTGCCGAAGACTTAAAGTCATCTGGTTTTGTTAATTACACATTAGTTCATTTCCTCAAAGGACAACTTCCAAAACATTTTACATGCAATGACTTTTACTGCCATTTGATTAAATGCTTTTAATTTTAGCTTGTTATCCTGAAAGTTTCATATTCCCTATCTCATACTATTAACTACATCATAAACCTCAAAGTGTTGTTTTGTGTCAGATTCCAGTCTATCCATCAAGTTCACGTCCGTATATTAAGAATCCCCATTGCTGGTAATTCGAATTCATTATTAAGAAAATCGTTTTTTTCAATTTACAATAACAAACAAACGATATGCCTTAGATTAAAAAATCACTTAGAATTGTTTTTCATTTTTTGAGATTATGGCATCACTAACAAATTAATTAAATATAAAATTCAGACAGAATAATATAAAGAAAACAATAATTCATTACGGTGAAGTCAATCTTGCTAATATATTAGCTAACTGATTTAATCGAACCAGATCAGAAAATGGCGAAGCTATGAATTCTTTCAAAGTATTACAAGCCCACTGGAAACAAACTTCGTACACTTTGAAATCACATATGCTATGAAATCTAAAACCAAAAAAAAAAAAATTCGGCTTAATTTCTCTCGGTTATAAAAATTTCATGAAGAATTCTGCGAAACAATAAGGAAATGTGAATGCAGTATAATGAAAAACGAATACAAACTATTATGAAATAAATAACTTAAAGAATGCAATATATATTAACTATTTCTTAGCCAAAAATGATAAATATTACCAGCCAGTGTTGTTAATGTGTCCAACACATAGTTGATAGATAATTCAAATGGATGGAAAATAAAACGATAAACATCTGCTGACTGAATATAACAAAGCAGTAGTTAGCCAAAGTATACATTTATATTTTCAGAAAAGTAAAGGTAAAGTACGAAAAGCAGTATTCTATTGAGACCATTCATCGCAGTATCGAGATTGCGTGATGAAGATATTGCGCAAACAAATATTGAAACATATCAGTAGACAATTTTTACTTTTTCATTGAAATGAATTTGAAGAAGAATTGAAAATCTCTTTCTAACATGTATGAATGTAGAAAACGGATAAGCAATAAGAGTCTACGAGCTAGTTCGCATATCTAATGAGATAAGAAATAACATGAATTCTTACCACATAAAAGCTATAAAACCTAATAACAAAAAGTTTTATTCTTATTAAAAAAATATCCAAAACACTAGGTCATAAGGTACCAACCAACCACTCAAGTACCAACAATGTATGAGATAATTCCAAACTGTCAAGTCACTTGTGTAATAAGGCTAACATTACAATTTACAAGTTACTATGATGAACATACATACAAATAGCTTTTACTTTCACCTTAACAAAAAAATATAAGTTTAGTGTCAGGATGAAGAAGATTTCACACTATCCGATGAAAAATCATTGTTCATATTTCTACTATATAGTGAATATCGTTTTTTTACTGTCGTATTTGAACACTTTTGCTTCACCCATAAATCCTTTTTATGTCATCCTATTCCAGATTTATCACTCATAGGCGAGCCTTATATCGCTACATTTAGATCAGGTATAACTGAGTTGAATAGTTATTATCATTTCTTATTTCTGTTTTTTTACAGTCAGCTATATGACGCATATTTCGGCATCTGTTTTGAGTGAGTACAGAAGAGAGTTAATCTGCTTGCTATCGTCTTCTTCGGATCGGAAGGAGCTTCTACTTCAATAGGATTATCTGATCGTTATTCACTTCAGCTAAGTCGCTGGTCATGGTAATTGGTACAGAAAAGGCTCCTGATCCTGTAGGCAATAAAGGCAAGCAAATCAATAAAAGAACTAGATAGTACAACTCTTCCTAAAAATAAAAGGCTAGATCACATGAGTCTCAATACAACTCAAGACACTGTTCCTTTTGAAAATACATTCATATAACATACCATGACACAATAGAGTATTTTTAAAGTATAAATAAAATAGGAACATACTGTGATCCAGAGTACTTGGCGAATATACTATTTGAATTGTTATCTGTGATATTGTTCAGTTTATGTAGTGTATCAAACAAATCACTTAATAAATAGGGGAGATCATGATAAATTAAATGTCGTTTAGCAGATATTAATCGCGGACTATCTGTTTCACCAACTCCAGCTTTCGGTTGTAAAAGACAATAACTCAAAGGGCCTTGTAGATCTCCTATCATAAACATTAACCAATCGCATACATACTCCTAAAAAATTAGTAAAGGAAAAGTGAAATTTAGAATAAAATTTAAAACAAAGCCAAATTGATGTTTACATTCATTCAATGTGAATAAATCAACCATTCGATTTTGCGATTATATATTTGATATTAAGAGATTAAAATTTTTATGAAATTCATTCTACCGAATTCACAGAAGTAATAAAATAATCTAATCTATGGCTCATTCTCTTTAGTTGTTTTATATATGAATCAATGATGAAAGAATTAAGTGATATTTATTTGACTTCCAACAAGTTAAATAATTCTAGAAGTATAATGAACAATTAATAATGTTTATTAAAAAAATATATGAATTAAATAAAGTTTCTAATAGCATAAATGCTTACTTTAGATGAATTTGAAAAATAATTAACAGTGAATGGAATTAAATGTAGTCCAACTTCATGAATAGCACGTAACAATGAAGCAAACAGATTGTAATCAGATGTACAAGATGGTAATATAGACATAAATCGATCAAGCTGTGCATATATCCACCAACAATCTTTAGATTTGTTAGACTCCACAATTGGATTTATACAGCAGTTATCTTGCCATTGATGATAATATTGCGTTTTATGAGCTGATAGAGATCGATATAAAAATCCTAGTGATTCTAGTAAGCTAGAATGATTAGCCGACCGACGAATGCATGTTAAGCTGAGTATAAAACTTGAGGTTGGATGACTCACAAGTAAAAGAGTAACATCCAGGCATGATAAAGAAAATTGACTGAGGAGGCTGCAAGTTTAATGAATGAAACATAAAAGATAAGATTATTACACAATGCTTAGTTGAACGGATCAAAATACAGTAACCATTTTTAAATTTCAAATTATCACCTACCGATAACTTTACAAATAACCTATCGATTAAACAGTAAACAAATAGATAACAGTACAAGAATGTGTAGGGTTTGTTAGCTAATTGTAGAACTTCTCACACAGTAATCAATCTGAATTCGATCATTAACTAAATCTCTTTATTGACATACAATTGATTTTCTTGAACTAGCATCATAATGCAGTTAATAAGAGAATAGTACAGGGAAAAAAAGAAAGGTAATAATGTCTTGATATTCTATTGGGATTTATTATCAGAATAGCTCAATAGAAAACAAACAATCATTCTCAATGGAGTCTTATCATTTGAAATGATCATTGTCTAAATTAAAAACTAACAGAAACTGGAAACAATTTAAACGATGCCTTGTAGATAGGGAATTTTATTTTTATGATCGTTCTTTGAAACATTACTTCGATTGCATTTCATAGGATTATAGCATGGACGACTATTAAATGAAGAATGCTTCGAAATAATTTTATCACAACTTACTATTGCACAAACACTGAATACAGTTTTATTCGTTACAATTTATAATCGAAATAAGACAGTAAAAAATTTTCTTATCTTTAAGGTGTTGTGTATGAAAATATTTCCAGTTGTGACACAAAAGACAACTGAAGTATAATAAGCTACAAAGATTTAAAATCTTCTCATACGTTTACATCACTCAATACGCAATGATTAATATGCATTTTGTTAAATGTACGAGGAAAAAAAAGCTAAAAATGTAACTAAGTAACTTTCAAATCTAAACGGGAGAAAAATTCACCTGAACTTAGTAATTACAGTCTAATAAAGCGTCTTAACACATCACAAATCAATTTTCAATGGTATGTTGATTTTATATCCGAGTAAGAATTATTTAAAAAGTTGTTTAGATTCGAAAAGAATGCTAAATAACAACGAGAAGTCAACAATAAAACAATGAGAAGTGCTTAATAATGTGAAGTAGTCATTATGTTATATTAATTAATGAATTAACAAAAGAGGTAGTGTTGATGATTATTATTCACGTTTTGCCTTAGAACAATCACGTCTAGCGTGATTATTCACTCGCACAGATAATCATTGATTAGTAAGTAGTTTAACTTTACATTTGTGTATCACTACGTATTGAGCTAATGGCTTATCTGCAATTAGTTATTTATTTTCATTTCTATAATTTTCAGGCTGTTTTATCCGAGAATATCTAGTACACCCTTTTTTGATATTGTTTTTCAATGAAAGGTTGGTTTTAAGATGTCATCAATAGAGTTTGTAGATTTGTGATTTGTCATTAGGTAACAACTTGTTTCAACTACATATGTGACACTTTCTTCCAATTCATATTAGTAGTTATACAGAGAGATGGGTTTCAGTATGGATAACAGACAAAATAAGAACTTACGGACTATATTCACGTGCTCGTTTAAGACACACATCCACACCACATGGATCGACTGCACTGGGATTCGGATGCGAATCGATCATGAACAATGTATGAGAGATAAGATTTGATAAACCTTTATGACAAGCAAAAGCCCAAATAAATTTAAAATTTCGTCTGATTAGGCTACACAAAACAATTGTATTTTGATCTTCACTTGTACAGTTGACTAATTTGGAAAGGGGTTGAAAACGGCCAACTACTTCATTGCCATTAGGATCACGCAATTGTGAACGAAATGAATAAGCTGGGCATGTAAACGGTAATCGATAGCCAGATATAACGTTTTGAGGTAAACAAATAGGACTTCTGGTAAGAATAAAATGGAATAATACAAAAAAAGGAAACTTTCATATCTAGATTTAGTGAACATTTTTAAAAATAGTTTAAGATTTTTGGCACAATATTCGTAGAAAACTGGAACCAAAAATTCAGTGGTTAATCTTAATCTATCTCCTCGTCAATATGTGTGTTCAACAGTTTAATAAAAATCGACAGTAAGTTGTCTCTATTAAATGAACTGTTTAATAAACAGAGTACTTTTGAACATTATCTATCATGAAACGCCTTATTGTATAAACATATATATGCACATAGTATCGAATTGCAGTAAATGAAATAAAATCAAAGTTATTAGTTGATGAGCATAAAAAATGAATCATGCATTTACTAAATTGAAACATGGAACCATAAAAATTTTGATTGTACACTTTGTTTACGCAAAACAATACAATGCGTATATCAGTAAAATAGAAATTACTCGTTTGAAACTTGAATAACTGGAGTGAAAGCCATCAGAGTAATTAGATCAACAAAATCTCGATGTAGCATCTCCGAACTGGGAAATACATTCAGTACTAGAAAAAAATTGGATTAAAAAAAATAAAAGTCTATTTAAATGTTGTCGCAACAACAACAAAAACTCAAGTATATTGAATCAGAACAAATATGCTGCTAATTCAAATAGTGAACATTTAAACAAAACACTTGAATGTTATAACGAAAATTAAGAAAAATATAAAAGTAAATCGATCAAAACTACCAACAAAATATCAATGATCAAATTAAAAATCTAAGATAACAGAATAAAATCATCACCTTTATAATAAACTATGAATCTAAGCTATTGTTTTTGTGTTCAATATAAAAGTTATGTGATAATAATTTCACCAAGTGAAATCAAGACAAAATTTGTAAGTAATTTCTGTATTGATTTATTCTGTTTTAATACCAATAATAAACTCGTAGAATTTAGATGAATGATTAGAAGTTAATAATTATTAGATTAAATATCAAACATCACTTTACAGGTTAACAAGTGACAACCTACTTTTGAATCTATGGCTTTAGTGAAATTAAACAAAATTTTAAATAAATATGATTAGTTGAAAATCATTATACATGATTTAATGAAATGTCAAAAGTTTGCACTTGTCTTTACCTACAATGTTTTTTTTGGATTTCTTATTTGATACTGACTTGGTGAAACGAAAAACAATATCGATGAAATGTAACTTTTACAAATATAATGATTTTTCTATATATCAACTCGTTCATCACCCTATCAATATACGTGGGTTTCGTGAAGATTCAAACAAAGTAAATCACAACTTCGTGTCATTTGCCTGAGCAGAGAAATTTGATCAAAAGCTAAACGAAATGACTTAGGTTTCTTCAAGCGCCAAATCAGGAGAGGGTGGTTGGAGTGTAAGGTACTGGGTTCGAGTCCCGAGGTGAATGTCAACTATGAGATGCAGGTACATCCAGTTGACGAGACCCAAATACGACAGAATGCACATTCTGCTAGCCACCTCTGCTAATTAGCATTTATTATCTTAAAAAGTCATAAATCCGACATTCTTAAAATAAACATACAATAAATAATACTGCATAAGAAATCTGGCTCGCAAGAGAAAATAAGTCGTGTCGACGTATCCCATATGGCAGTTAAACAGGCTAACTGAACCATAAATGGCAGTAATACAATGATAGATGAATTGGAATTTATTGTTGGATTGAAAATATTTGTTTTCGAAGAATTTTGTTGTATTGATAACAACACTAAATCATTTGCAACTTGATTAAACCAACCAACTAGAAACTCAGGTCCACGATGTACACGCCAAGCTGATAACAGTACAGGACCTAGATAAATAAAAATTTCGATTTAAACAAAAATTTAGTAATAAGTAGATTGACAAGGATAGTACATAGTTTATTTTTAAGTACGATCATCATATCGGTATGAGAAAATTACTAAAACATTAATTCAAATAACTTTTTAGTTCAAAATGGCGTGTCACTAATATTACTAAGCATTGTGATTTCGTTTCCTTTCTGTATATTAACAACTAAATACCGACATTATCTCCTGTACACCCAAACTTGATACTACTGACTTCACATACAAAAAGCACCGTACAAACTTAGGGAATGTTTAAAATAAAATGAAAAGTTATCAACTTGTGGAATGATGATATTATCTTACATGAAAACATTTTAGGTCATGTGATGATAGGTAAAACAATCCACATGCATTTAAGCTAGAGTAATAATAATAACAGAAACGGTAATAAAAGAAATTCGATATATTTGACATTTACTCATTTACTGGAAGATTTGAGTAATTTCAACAGTATGAAGTTAGTACAAACACAATTCTCCAACTCAAGATATGATGGGTAAAGTGAACTTTAGGGCTATCTTCTTCTTAGAATTTTATTGATTTAAACAATGACAAAACTTAATTATTTCAAGATAACTAGATCTAAATAGTATGCGAAGTAAACTTGATTAAGAAGTTTACCAAGTATCGCAGATTCAATCGAATTATTTTTCATGAATAACCATCTAATTTTCTTAGTTAAAATTTAATTGTTACGCATGCACGTAAACACGTCAATTTGATATGATTTAACCATTACGAATTTGCCTTGGTCGAAAAACAAGAACGAGGATCGAGGATACGTGACACGAAATGTTACTGAAATTCGAGTGTCTCAACCCTCATTGAATGAAGGAAGAAGAAGTAGAACCTGTATTCTACAAGCAACCAGAAAGTATGAGGTCCGAGTCCAGAAGAGACTCGGGATCCCGGACTAAGAATCCGGGTCATAAAACGTTACAGATAATGCGTACATATACATTTAGGCCAAATATGCAACAGAACCAAAGTCTGTGACGTTGACAGTTAAGTCGACCAATAGGAAACAAAATTTGAGTGACATTAACAGTCAGGACGATCAACAAGAAACAACGTTGGAGTACATGACATTGATATCTAGGACAACCATAAAATTGACCCGTAGGAATTAACCAATAGGAATTGGAAAATAATTCTCTTAGGATATTGGATGAATATCCTAACATTAATGTAAAAGGGGGAAATATTTTCGTTTACATAAAAAATAAATCTAAAAGTAGTAAAAATGACCAATCACTTGGGCTGGAAATATGGACCAGTGGCTTTAAACTAAGTGGTCTTAAAGTAACACACCTGTCATGAAGTTTGAAGGCATCTAAGCTCAACCTCTGACTGGACTGTTGAACCCCAATATTGTTAGTAAATTTGAAAATCAAACAAAATAGCCTTCAAGTGCTCTTCAGTCTTCAATTGTTTTACAGCTAGTTTTACAGACATTTTTCATCAGCCGCCCCAACCCGAACTGAGAAACTTGAGCTCCACAAATCAGTCGAAAAAACTTTATAACGTTGGTAAAATATAGTTTGAACCATCATGTTGATGACATTAAGGACTGAATTTCGGTAATTCTCTGTTGTTACTGATGTTACAAACAGTAGAGATCGACTAGGTCAATGTCTCAAGAGAATACAACTACGGTTGATACCTATGATAAGTTATCTAAATCGGGTAGAACAGTGTACTGATTTTCATAATACCAGTTGTTATTCTGATTAGATAAAAATATTACTGTGAGAGTACAGAAAAGAACTGAAGTTAAAAAATATTTAAAATTTAAGCAATGGTTAATCCATAAAAATAATAACACAGTTCTAAACATCAACTATGAAAATGTACAAACCCCTATAGGAAGAATTTAAAGCCATTAAAAAAGGTTAGTGGCTATTGAGATTACGTGTTAAGAGTTTGAAGTGAAGGAATCTCGGTTTGAGTATCTGTATAGACACAAACAGTGGGACATAGATACCTCCGACTGATGAGTCTGGGAGAGTACAAAACACATGTCGTTGGTTCCATTGTTTGTCATAACCTATCACGTTTAAATAAATTCATTGGGATTTTATAACTCCACAAATAGTTTTAATTCATGTTTATTTTTTCAGTGAAATTGTTTGTA
The DNA here is from genome assembly GCA_944470395.2 of Schistosoma turkestanicum. Lineage (NCBI taxonomy): Eukaryota > Metazoa > Platyhelminthes > Trematoda > Strigeidida > Schistosomatidae > Schistosoma > Schistosoma turkestanicum. Next base: position 19,609,664 of record OX103973.1, read on the forward strand.
CTAAATGTTTTAATATAATTTCTTAAGAGATTAACATACTGGTAGTCTAAGAATTTGAAGCATATTCGTAAACTATTAGTGTATTATTAGTTAATTAAGGTTTGAAGTGAATGTTATTTCCTTCATCTGCACACAATAAATAAGGCTTAAATGCTTAAAGCGAGAGAAAAAAACTACTTTATTATGTAACATACGTCGAATAAATATGATCACTTGTTCAATAGCAGCTTTTCTAGTGGTCAAATTTATTTGATCATCTGATAAAAGCTTCATCATCTGAATTAAGCACTCGATCGGTTCCAGAAATTTATTTCCAAAGTTTAAAGATGTAATTTGTTCACGATTCAAAATGAGCGAAGGTGATTTCGATCCAAGCTGTGTTACTAATTGATTCCGTAAACTCTCAGCACATGAACTTGAAGTAAAACCAAGAACTAATCTTCCAGTTTTAAAGATGTTCTTTTGAATAGATTCACTATCTTCATGACCATTAATCCTGATATCTATACGACAGTTATTTGCAGCTGAAGGTATATCATTTATATCGTGTCTATTTATTCTATTAGAATTTGGTTCATGTGAAAGTTTTCTCCAATGATATTGTAAACACCAATTAATAATAACAGCAGCTTCATCACGTACTTCATTAACGGGATGCAATAATAAACGACAACATGACATTAAGATGTTCATCAAACTACGTTTCTGAAGAAAAAACATATCAGATAATTAAATTAGAAATCAAGCTAATCAAGCATCTTTAGTACCAATAATATAGTAAGTGTATTATCATGATAAAAGTATAAACATTGCGTTATTTAAAAATATTTTTTTCTAGATATCTTGTATCGGATAGTCACATCAAATAATGTATATAACAGTAGATTATTAATGTACATCTAATATATATATATATATATATATATATATATATATATATATATATGTTACTTTGAACTTAGTTTTAGCATAGAAAAGCCACATTTACACATACATTGGTGAATTTGCACATAGTAATATCATAATGACTATACACCAAAGAAACATAATTTGAAGGAGGTGAATGCCTAAAAGAAAATCTATTAAATACACAACAATTGAAACTACCTATCATACTCCCCACTAAGATACAAAAACATAAAATGGATTGAACTTAAATACAAAACTATGATATCAGCAAAATTACAGTTGTAGATGACTGATCAACGTGGCAGCTCTAGTTCACGAGTTTATGATATTAGAAAGAAATTACAAAAATAAATACAAGTGAAGTTCTGTTTCGACCATTGATCCAGTGGTTGTAAAACAAAATTTGATCAAAAAACTACACTAACATGGACAGACCTTAATATGTTTTTTTTCACAGTCACATCTGTTCTCACTCTGAAGATAGGAAGAACACTTATTAGTAGGCGGTTAACTCGTTTATTGATAATTACTAAGTTGAAAGAATAAGTATAGTATATATTTCACCATCGTTTGAACAAACAAATGTAGTCAACTGGTAGTTCAACTTTTAAAATAGAACATTCTACGAATAAAATTTCGAAATAATAAAACAAGATGTTACAAATAACAAGGAATAACTCACATCTAAATTTTGTTGTTCTAGTTCTTGTCTCCCGAAATGACTCATGCGACCTAAACACCAATCTAGCGCCACACTACCAAGAGTATTTAATTTAAAATCTGTTGTTTGAGGTTCTTTTAAAGCAAATGGACCCAAAGAAACAGTAAGTGGTCTGAATACTTTTATCGATGAACTTGAGGAAGCTGGTTCCATTAATAAATGGTGTAATTTTTTCCATCCTGTATCACTAATATATGCATAGGAATTTAACAACAATGCAAATGCTTCACAAGCCAATGAAGCTACCTAATTAAAATAAGTAGACTGCACTTTTTTATGAATGAAACATTAGGAAAATAGTTTATCTCGATAATACAATAACATAATTGTATGATTAACACACTAAAACATTTATTATTATTTAACAGTAATTTCATATAAATAATTAGCATATGATGAATCAAGCCACAGATACTTATTTTTATTTCTTTAATTCACTTCATCAGTAGTAGATATAGAATTAGTAAAGTAGAATAACTTACTTTATAAATAAACTAAAGTATACCAAGCTAGTTTCAGTCAACGGTTTTTTGTCTACTGATAGGATTATATTTCAATAATGATATTTTAAATAAATGAGTAAATTAATTTACTGGACTTCAAGTTATTCTTTCTATTTATAAGCTAGTAAAACTAGCTGGTTACCTAACAGTGAATTAGGGGAAACGAAGTTAGAATGGACAGTTCTACAAATTGTTCTGCATACATTTGAACTGTTCATTTGATAATTGGCTATGCACATGGCAGATTTCTTATTACATAACAAGAATAACTCCGTAGTAAATACGATAACCCATACGCTACACCAGTTAAATGAATCGAAGAATTCAGTTATTTTACTTGTTTATGTATAGATATCCACAAAGATTTAACTCAACTAACGAACCTGAATTCCATCAAAAAAACTTAAATGAGCTAATAATACTCAGAAATCGTTCAATAAATCAGCTATTTGTGAACTGTATGGTCACATTTAAATGCTTACTGCAACTAGGCTTTTTATAATTGTTTAACTGTATGAATAAAATGTCTCATTAAAACTATACTAAAGTACGCAAACGAAATATATAAGTAGACAAAATGTGGATTCACGTAGTGCCTTGATCTAACAAAAGGATATCACTAATTAGTGATTTGATGACAAATATGCCATAACTCATTCCCATCAATTACGTACTTGATTAATCCGTCTTTATTTTCAGTCAGATATAAAAGTCATAACTCAGATTGTTGAATAAATAAATTTCGTTCAAAACTGCAAATGTCATCTTTGTAATGATGAAGAATTATACACCTTGAAATGTATAAAGGAAATTTTTTAAGGAAAATTTTTAAGGAAATCACTATCTTTATCGCTAATAATCATTTTTCTAATATGCAGTTCAACAAGCCAACTTTAAATTATATAAACAAAGATAACAATTACTTCTGGATTTGTATCTTTCAAGCCAAAATTAATCCATTCACATAGAATTTCATCTTCCAATAGAAAATTAATAGTATCCAAAGAAGAAGATGGATTCGCAACAAAATTTGGATGAATAGCAACCTATCAAAACATATTCGTCACAAACAAAAAAACATTGACATTTCAAGTAAAGTATTTTATTGAAATACATTTTCAACTATTCAAGATGCCGTAAGTATCACTAGGTGTTTATAATGAAGACCAAATTCACTATGAGAATGTCCATTAAATCTGATCACTATAAATTATATAATGATCAGTACTGTTTATCACAGATTAAGTAACAGCTCACTAGTAAACATGAATCCTATACTAGCCACATTCTAGTCCACATTATCATTTACAACATCTGATCTGTTTTCATGGATAACTTTCGTGAAAATGTTTGGATAATCATTCACTTAGAAAACGATGTATTAACCAAATTCAAGATCCACATAGGTGAAGCGATAACTTCTCATCCACTGTACTGCAAATATTGGGCACCTTGATTAGTCAACATAGGACACGGTCTCTAGTTGTGAGTGAAAAATAAACTAATTCGACTAAACATTATAAAGCTTAATAAAAAAGGATGCTAAACTTAGTCATTTTTCGTTTATATGAACTACAGGAGAAATGATAGCTACCTTGGCTATGACTTTATTGTGTCATCTGTAATTTATGATTAAAGACAGAAATTTGATTCGATTACAGCTCAAATGATGTCTAATGTGAAATAATTTCCCAAAAATCATGATAAGAAAGTATAATTTATTTGTTTGATCTTGAATAAACGAAAATTTGAGTTTTGGACATTCAACCTTATATATTAAAAAATATCCTAAACATTGTTAAACGTGTAGGGAATGATTTGTTGATAAAAACCAAATTTAAAAGTAATAAGGCGATAATATAGTTTTATTTAAATTAATTACAAATATTTTTAATCAGTCTAGTAATGTATGAACCATGGTAACATTCAACTGACAGCTAATTCTTCACTAAGGATTATTATTGATAAAACAATAATCATAAAAACAGAGGGCAGTGGACGACTATTTAAGATAGTCTATAAATGACCACTGACGAGCTGTTACAAGAATGAATAAAAGATATCTAGTTCTTGCAAACTAATCACTGACGTATGATTATATGTACCATATTTTCAGCTTCATTGGTTCACCTTGAGGTGAATTCCTAAAGATCCAGCGACCAATCGATTTCGACTGCGTTGGGTATGGGATAAATATCACACGCGAGGTAGAATCGTCGTTACAAATTATAAATTGACTGAAGTTGTGAATGTTAACCACTGGATATTAACTTAATTGACTAAATATTTGAAGTTCGCAGATGAGTACTGATGAGGAACTTCCTGATTTTCAATTAATCATCAGTTTATGTTGATCTATGATGAAAAAATTAACTCAAAAAATAATTGTATCTACTAGAAGTATTTTTAATGTTAATATAAGACTATTATGTGAAATGTCTCAATGATGAACTTGAGATTTTAAAATGTCAATTGAACTATGTTACAAACATAAACAACTTGAATATTCATACATGTTATTTTAGAAAAAAGAAATGAAACTAACTTTCAGTAGTTTAAGCACTTGAGAATAAGTAGCCTTACGAATCGCTACCAACTCATGGCTAAGTAATCGAAGAAGGATGAGCTGACCACGCCACAAAACAGTTGATGATGTACTTTGATGCTTTACATAGCTATGAAATTGTCGAAACACAAAAATATTATTTATTTTCAACACATAATAACTAGCGGCTACAATACAGTTTTTGAAAAAAGAGAACCACCAACTAAGGAAATAACAAGTGTAAACGACACCTACATGCTATTATTGGCTAGTGTTTAAAACCATTCCAGTTAATCAACCGGATAGTCCTACAGCCTACATAAATGATTGTAACAAATAAGCAAGTGATTATCTAAAGCAAACAAATCCACTCAATAATATATGTTACTTAATTATCTCCGCTCAATAAAGTAAAAAAAAGTGACGATGTACAAAATGAAGACTGAGGGTAAAACAGCATATTTGAAACATATTCAAGTCACCAATAACTGTGATGCATGATAAGTTGACTTGTTAAGAGCTATAACTGCTTTGTTTATGCGTAAAATCTAATCCCAGTATTATTCGAAAGACTTTGCAGTCAGAGGCTAATAATATCAATGAGATAAAAATTAAAAGATCGTAAAGAGCTATAAAACATCTTATCCGAAAACATAAATCTCTTAAACTTATGACAAGACTGTGTGGACTAAACCTATTGCAATTATATGAATCTTAAAGGTTTTCATAGATCATTGTTTTCTACTGCCATTCTTTCTGTAACAGATGCAGACAAACGTTTCGACCATATTTTATATTTCGTGAAATGAAGGAGATTAATTCTGGAACGTGGAAACGAATTTGAAAATGCCAAAACCTATTTCATCACATAATTCTTGCATATAAAAATAGTCTTTAGGCAATATTGCACTGTGACAGCCCAGATACTCTAGACTCCATCGTTTAAACGACTCTTCTTGATTTGTAAACCACTTAACTTAATATATTATATGCATCCACGTAATAGTTTCAGTGACTACAATAAATAGATGGCAAAGTAAATCAATACTTGTTTCATATGTAAACAAGCAATCACATTTCACCGTCTGATAATAAATTTAACCCAAAGGTGACATCTTTTCGACTCATCTGTTACTAAAATCACGTTAATTGTATGAGAAGAACATAGTAAGAACTAGTGCAGTTTCAGCTATTCAACAATTAACTTAAACATTATATATGAAATGGTAGGCACTACCAAAGGTTAAGATATACGGGTAGAAGAGATAAAACTCCCATGACTAGGTCAACAATTGATAAGATAACCAATGCGCCTTTTTTTATTTTCTGAACAAAATGCTTTCTGTAAGTCGGAACATGGAGTTTTCTGATGTCAAACAAAACCACTTTTCTAATTAAACGAAAACTATGTGATGAATGAATATATTTGCTATTCGTAAAAATTGAAGCAAAGACTCAGTTATTAATGTGTTAAACTTCCACCTATTTTGGCTTAGGTAAAAAGATAGTATCATTAAGCCTCAACATTTGGGACGTGGCTCAAAGTCAAGTACATGACTTTTTAATGATTTGGATCTGTTCATGAAAAACATTCTTACAATTTATTATAAAATCTAAAATTTCTAAATAAAATTTCAAAGATAAAACTTACAATTGACTGAGAAACTCAACAAAATTGGAAGCAAAACGCGTTGATCCAGTAATATCAAGTGAATCTACAGCGTCCATTGCCAAATTCAAGTTCGTTTCATTAATCTATCAAAGATATGTGCTAGACATTATTACCAATGTGAAATCATAAATAAAAGCAATGAAGTGAGCAAAAACTGTGCTTCACACTATGTCAAACATCCTTATTCTGAACGCTAATTATATTTTATCAGAAGCAATAAACATTTCCGTTTGAAGCAAAATATAACTGATCAATTATTAAAGTTTAAATAACATTGTACGATAATCTTAAACGTAGCACTTAAAAAGCATGAATTGTCCTTACAACATTAGGATATCATTGAATAGTGACAGCATAATAGAAAACACAAAATTTATGTGCATAGTTCACAAAAAAAGTACCTGGTCATTAGAAGAGGATAAAAGTGAAATTTCATTCATATCAAGAAAATCAATCAAATGAAACATGGATTTTTGAAGCTGTTGAAAAAGTAGCCATGTTGAATAAATTGTAAAATTGAATAAAGCTACATAGGCTGGTAGTCCAATTTTTTGTGATTCATGCATAGGTTCCGAGTTAATTAGTAATGACACATCCAATAGAGCAACAGACAATTGGTTCTTAACGTCAGTGGAGAGAACAGCTAATGCCTGAATGATCAAAAGTTATTGAATTTTAGCTGTAAAATTTATAACGTTAAGCAATAAAACAACCAAATAATTAGGGTGAAATATATGACTCATGTTACTCCGTAACTGTATATAAAATGACTTAATAATAACTAACCAACATAAAAACCTTAAATTTTCATGTAAACTGTTAGTTTTTACGACTTTATTGATTTGAATATGGTTAGTACCAAAAGACGGCATCATCTGACGAACCTCAGGAACTTAAGAGTACAGAGCATCTGTTTCATTTATTGAAGGCCTATAAATCATTCAATCTATAAGCGATTATCGCCCGATTTAAGGTAGCTTCTAAAACTGTGCAAACATCGTTTAACATATCTGTTTCTTATTGAGCCAACTAGTTGTACTGGGATTTTCTACAGTATTAGAAAACACCAACCTGTTTGATTGTCAAAAGAGCTGAATGTCGTATATTAAATTCTCGAAGCGATTTTAAAAAATATTGTCTAATACTTACTGGTCCGAAATTCAGCTAAAAGATTCGAATGTCGTATTTAAATCAGTATATGTTATGCATTAAGTACTTCACGAAAATTCGAATATAAAGTAGCATGATTCAATTTATCAAACTATTAGTCGGACAGTATAATTTATTCTTAAAACTGTCTACTACCAAAAAGTAAAATTTTTTAGTTTAGTAAGTTTATTATAAAAAGTAATCATGAGTTTAATTGAGGATTAAACATACCGTTTCTGGAGTGAATAAAGAACTTATTAATTGAAATATTTTAGTAATCAGACCAACATAGGTTTGTCTCTTACATTCACCAGGTAAATTAGCCTTACTAATATAGGCGTTCATCTCAGAAGTATCCCAACTGGTTGGAGATTCTGTAACTGATGTATTATCATGAATGTGACTGGTTGAATAAAGGGATAAAACTGAACCTAATTGCTCCAAACATGTATAAAATTCATGTGGCTAAAGTACAAAATAAAATAAAATATAAAACTCCTCATTATTTAGTATAATTACTTCTAATTTAAAAATATTTCATCAAAACTACATAATACATCCAAATCGAATATTGTACAATGGCTTAAACTAAGGAAATTGTGTGTACCATATAGGAGAAGACCTACAAATAAATTCATATACGAAATATGTTGAGCGATATTTGCCAATTAAATCTTGGAAACTGTAGTCATGGTCCGCTAGAATACAATCTTAAACAACCGAACTGAATACAGTACAGCAAAAACGTGAACTAGAATTACTTTCGACTATAGATCCAAGTTAGTCTAAACTTAAATTAAATTCATTGAAAATTTCTTGTAAAATATCAACCTTCAAACTAAAACAGTCACACATAATTAACTCATCAATTGCTCGATATCTCTTATATGGTGTTGGTTAATTATGGGTGAGTTCAATAAACGTTATCGAGCATTTATCATGATAAAATGCGGTAATACAGTTGCAAGTCATGTATAATGAATATTATTCAAGTGTTAGAGTATTAGAATGTTAAATTGACGTTTATAAATTAATAATCTTCTTTTGCAACTCAATTATTATAAATGTTTTGCCCCCATATATCACGGTAATTACACTATTTAATCTTATTATTCACACAAATTATAGTCAGAACTCACCAACTCAGAAGATTTAATAAGGTCAACATTAGGAGGAACAATTAAGAATACTGTGTTGATAAATGACATGGGGTCATTTGATTGATTATTTTGGTTAATTTCGCCAAACCGAGTTGCATGACGGTGAGGAGATAAACAAATCAGCAACAAATTGATTCCAATATCGAGAAGAAGCAACATATTAGACTCTAATTTATATTCCCAGTCATGATTGTTATAACCTGTATTGGTGTTTGACGTCTTAGAAATGTCTTGTTTTGTCAGCTGGTTTCGATGATTTAAGACTATTATTAAGCCATTGGCTATTACGCTGAATAATTGAAAACAAAATTCTAGCGTTGAATACGACTGTTTCTCTACGTCTTCGTGGGAGTCCAAAACTGTTATTCCTGGTGTGTCAGATACACAAATGTTAGGTTGTCTTGAGTCATTAATGGGCGTGAAACATGTTTGCTCAACCTGACTGAGGAGTTTAAAAAATTTAGAGTTTAATAAAAAATACCGGTTATACAAAAGTTATAACGTGAACGTCTTGAAAAGTTAGTTGAAATCGAATAATCAGATAAACAACCACAGCAATAAGTAAAAATACTCAATTTTCTGACATCTATTTAATGGGCTTCGCGTTTCACGATAACACTAATTCTAACATACAACTTCGTCTATTCGCGTTAGATAACTCCACCTGCAGACCCCTTTGAGGCTACTGTCCGTCTCAAGCCCGGATAAAGGACGAGGGTTGAGGTTGGTGACTCCATCCCGCAAAAAACTAACTTGCCAAAAAAAAGCTAACAAGAAAAAATCATTCAAACCATATAAACTCTGCTCTGGCAGCTAGAAGGTCTTCATTTAATAGAGTTATGACGTATCATGATGAAAGCCAAGTTCTTTCGGAAGTCATGAGGCTGATGCTCCTTCTAACAACCAAAACTCTTCCACGGGGTGGGCGGCCAGGAAATAACATCCGCCCTCATACCCATAAAGGCACACGAGACCAAACTGGTCACAAGCAAATCCTTTATACACCCTCTTAATAAATCTCTTATCTCCTCAAACAACTCTTCCTTCGATCCTTTATCACCTCGCGCCGCTGAAGCAAATGATTCAAGCTCGCAAAACATTATTCCCGGTCTCCTGAAACCCTGTACTAAATTACATACTGGAGCTTTTAATGTTCAAACCTTGTGCCAAATAGGGCAATAAGCTTCATTAGCAAGAACTCTGGAATCCCGGGCGATCAATGTGTGTTGCGTCTCCAAAACGCGCATACAAGATCCAAGTAAAACCATCAGTTTGATTTCACCTTGTTCAGAGAGAGAAACAACAAGGTTTACGCTTAGTGCTTCAGATAGCCCTGATGCTGCTTCGCGTGGCCTCGCCGGCGTAGGTATCGTAATAAGTCCTAGGGCAGAACTAAATATCTTAAACTGGATCCCGGCTGAAAGTTGCTCATGCGCTGTCCGACTAAACGGCACGGCACGGACTCAGAGGGATAGGGACACTCGCCCTAGCTTCTTCGTCGTATCTGCCTACGCTCCCACTGACTGCAGCTCAGACGAGGTGAAAGATGAGATTTACAGAAAGCTTTCGGACCTCCTCCAAAACGTTAGGCGCTCTGATATAGTTATAATGGCTGGTGATTTTAACGCTCAAGTAGGTAGACTAGGTGAAAAGGAAAGACTCCTGGATGGATCTTATGGTGTCGCGGCTCAGAGAACAGACAATGGTGACCGTCGGTTGCAACTGTGCTCAGATAACCGCCTATTTCTAGCGAACACTAACTTTAAGTATAAGGAAAAACATCTTTTGACCTGGAGAGCCCAAAGTCTCCTCAACGTTAGACCCAACTAGATGACATCGCTCTGTTGAAAGACTGCCGCTCATTCTGAAGCACTTGTTTAGACTCAAACCATACTTTGGTGCGAGCGCGTATTTATTTGCGTCTCGTTGGGCGTAGGAAAAATATCGCAAGAAAACCTCTTGGACGCTACTTAATGATAATAAAGCTAAGTATATATTTCAGGAACAACTAGAAAAACAGTTAGGAAGCCATGCAGTAAGTGATGCCCACACTGAGGCAGCTTGGAATGATACCAAAAGGGCTGTGGAAACGGGAGTGATGTCTGCTAGTAGGGTAAACCATAAGGCTAGGAAGAAGCCGTAGATTTCAGTAACATTCAGCGAACTGATGGATGCTCGAAAACTCATCACGTATGGCTCTGAGTACGATGAGGAGCGGAGTCAGCTTAGGCGCAGGCTGATAAAGCCTACGCAATGACCGTGAACACTGGTAGGTAGCGAAAGCAGGAGCGATGGAAAAGGCAGAGGTGATAAGCAACAGCAGACAATAGTTCCGACTTATCGAGGAAACCGGTAAAGGAATTCTGAAGCGAGTGACAGCAGCGGGTACTGATAGATTTACACCTGAAAGTTTTAAGGATGGTGGTCCAGTTTTAGCAGCTAGGTTGACTGAGATCTTAGGTAGAATCTGGGAACTGGACGTAATCCCATCCGACTGGTCTCAATCACTGATTGTCCCAATCTTTAAGAAGGACACAAGTCTTGTGACAATCACAGGCGAACCAGTCTAACTAAAATAGTTTCTAAATTATTGGCCTCGATTATCCTCGGACACCTAACTAGAGCTCGAGAAGAGCATACTAGAGAAAACCAGGCTGGTTTCAGACCTAGACGTGGCTGCATAGACCACATTTTTAGACCACGACAGGTCCTGGTACACAGACACAGATTTGGGCATCCGAAAATAGTTGTCTTCCTGGACCTTTAAGCAGCATTTGACTATGTCGATCGTGAAGTTCTGTGGCAGTGTCTGTCATTGAAAGGTGTACCAAAGAAGTACATTAACCTTATACAAGCTCTCTACTCGAACACTACAGGTCGAGTTAGAGCTTATGGCGAACCGTCATCAGAATTCTTTACTTCAAGTGGTGTCCGTCAGGGATGTCCATTCTTTATATTCTTGTTTAACTTGGTCGTAGACGTCCTTTTAGAGTTAACATTATCATCGTCTGATTTTTCAGGAGTGGACCTTTTATCAGGAGACACGCCTACTGACTCAGGATATGCTGATGACATAGTCCTATTCGGCGAGGACGCTGACAAAATGCAGAGTCTTCTGACCACCCTAAGCAACAATGCAAGCACATCCGGGATGCGCTTCTCACCTTCAAAATGCAAAATGTTGCTTCAGGATTGGGTCTTATCGGTACCTGAACTAGTGATAGGGAGTGAAGTAGATGAGCGTTTCGACAGCCTAACTTATCTTGGAAGTGTCATAAGTGCTGATGGCCTGGTGACTGACGAAATCTCAGCACGGATACAGAAAGCTCGATTGGCATTTGCTAACCTGCATTGCTCGTGTTTCATAGGACAACCGAGTAAGAAATGCTGTCGTTAGGAAACGGGTCCTCAATAAGGATGGCAGGTCAATAGATGAAGTATTGAAACTTCATCAGTTGAGGTGGGTTGGGTTTTGTGTTACGTATGCCCAACCACCGACTACCTCATCGAACTATGTTTGCGATGTAGAAATAGGGTGGAAGAAAGATAGGGGTGGCCAAACAAAAACAGCAGAAATTCATGAAGTTACTGAAAGGTGGACTACGTTATGTTGGTAGGTGTCGACTACATGGTTGGGGTCCGCGAGATTATAGAAATCGATGGTTGGAGACCCTGAATGATACGACTCGAAACCGTTTGCAATGGTGACGGTGCATTCATTGTTTGTGTTCTGTCAAATCCTAAACTTCCTAATTCCTCATCACTTTATCTTTTTCTTTTTAAGTTTATTTCACTAGATTCTACTTCTTGAATAATATCTTCGAACCCTGATCTCTCCGATTATTCCTAATACTTTTACTACCTTTACTACTATGGAATTTGAATTGACAATTGCATCTCTGTGCTAATGTGGTATGGCAACTTGAACTGATGTACGTAAGTACGAAGTTCAACGTTGCTTTTGATTGATTGATTGATTCGTGTTAGATGAAAAATCAATGAAGACATTCAGGTAGAAGGAGGCAAGTTTATTACAAATATCCAAATGCTTATATAGTAGGCTCAAATAGCCTTAAAACCATGAAGTGTTGTAGCTGTTCAAATTATCACATTGTATGAAATCGCTGTGAAGAGAACAAAATAATGACTAAGTATACTCAGTTCATGTCTTAATTATTTTAAATGATTCAAATTCACAACTCAAAATCGAAAACGTGTTTTAATGTTACCATTTTGTCGTTTAAAAACAAGTAAATGATACTAAAAAACACTGAATTAAGATATCAGAATACTAAGTCCTATCTGGAATCGAAAATTCGGACTACAAGATTACAACTCATTCGTTATAATTCAGCCTATTACAGCCTATTACATGATAAAGGATCTGCGTTTCACAAGATTTGAAAACAAGGGTGGAAAAGATCAATGACGAATGGTGGAGAGCCTACTTTTTGTCAATGTTTAGGAGACATCAAACTATATGGAAAAAAATTCAAGATCAACGAAGAGCCTAGTGCCAAATAGGTCAACTTTAGTCAAGATTAACAATGACTTTATGGGCAGTAGGCAATTTTCGCATTTTTAATATAATACAGAGATAATAAGGTAACTGATATTCGACTTTTATCATGTTAAACAAAATGTTCGAAGTTATAGCCAACAACTGTGATAATATTACGGTAAGTATAGATTGTAGCTAGCCGTGGAATCCAGAAGGAGCATTTCGTTAAATTTGAGACCAGTAAACTGCACCCAAACCCTGATGTTCACAACGTAACTACAGCCGGCAATCCAACTGTTCTATAAAATTCGTGATAATATGGCTATATCCAGGCAATTAGCACAGAAAATACAATTTTCAACCAGGACTGAACAAAACTCAATTATGATTATTAAAAATGAAATAATTCAAACAGTCAGTCAGTCATTATCAACGTATAGTTCAGTATAGATGATCGTTCGCCTAAATGGCTATAACAATTTAGCACGATTACATGAAATTAACACGTTCACTAGCAAAAGAGATAGAAATAACGTAGCAACACTTATAATGAGAGAGACTAAATAATGAGATATATTTCAAAAAGCTAGTGGAAACTTATTTAGACAGTACATTCAGTCTTATGGTGTCTGATTATCAGGCTTAAAAATTTTGACACATTATATGTACACTTACTGTGTTTCGAAAGCTCCAGAGAACGTCATCCATTCACCAGTTTCTGAGGTATGGGCTTAAGAAATTTAATAGTATATTTTCTTCATCATTATGATTTTTAGATTCAAGAACAAAATCCATACGTAATGATTTAATAAAACATTTAGGTTATATATATGGGAAAGACCACTATTAACTCCAATATTTACATGCCAATTTCCGTATATATATAAAAATTGAATTCTGATTAAAGGTTTCAGAAAGGATGTATGTAATCTATCGCTGGTATTATATGACAAAGGAATTTACAAATATCATTGCCAACAAGATTACTAGACATTTAGGCTCAAGTTCACGAGATAAAATTCGACTTAAGAACCACACTACACAGAAATTATTCGATTTACTGAGTAGTTATTGAGGGTTATCAAATAGATGAGACTAATTCCAAAAAGCCAAGCCTGAGGATTACGAAATCAAGAAAAATAAACTCGGTTTAAACCCAACACGCAAAGCCAAGTTTAACGTATACCAAATTTATGGTTTCACTTATTTGTACAGTATGTAAAGCTAGGAGCTGGACAAATTTTGTACCGCTACTTAAAGCGTTTAATTTTAGTCCATTTACTAAAGTCTAGAAAGTTCTAAATCCACTTCAAACAGTGAAGTCTTGACGTCCGAGGTGGGAAAAGAAAATAGCAATGCAACAACTCAACTTTTTTCGGAATACCGGTGATGATGCATGGAACGCCAACCCATAAATCCGTCGCATTCCGTCAGTAACAGTTCAAGTTCTAATTATAAAGTCTACCTCAGTGGTTATCAACATCACCCCAATAAGAGATAGGTTTTGATAGTAGTAACCATTAAAAGAGAAAATCTCAGAAGTTACCTTTTTGATAAATTGGAACTACCTACAACCAGAATAACTGAATAGAATTCGGGATGCATAAAAATTTCAAAATTTAACAGACTGTTAGTGATAATCCTTAAAAATTGTAATTATATATATATGCTCAAACGTCTTCAATCACTAATTTTTCTAGGTTGTAAGACCTGAAAATAATTTTGTACAATAAAATTTCAATGTTTCCCAGCTACAAACAGAAAATTTTGAGTACACTAAATATCATTTACTACAATCTTCTCTAATATTGAAAGGATCAATTACAAGAGAAAATTAATTTTACTTGCCAAACAGAAAAATCTATACTCTTCTAGAAATTCACAAGAAGTGAAAACAACCGTGAATCATCAAGATAATTACCCTTTAAGTTATATAAAGATTATCAAATGACATAATTTTGTGAATAATCTGGGTTTACCTTTTATGTCAAGAAATGAGTTTTCATAAGAACTTATCCAACGATAAAACAAAATTTTTCTTTTGAAACCCCGTAAAAAGAAATTCACTGAATTTAGCATTGGAATTATACTCTCTGTATTCCTTTTTATTGAACAGGTTTAATTCACAGATGCTTGTTTATTCCATGTCTCTAGTTACATAAAGTTAACAACGAATACCCTAACTTCCGAAACTAGGGGTGTATGAGTATTACCAACAGAACTTAAAAAACGACAGTTTCTTAAGAAAGATAAGCTTACGACTTGAATATGTGTAACTGTTAGGATCCAAATGATAATAAACCCTTCTGATAAGAGCACGACAAAAGCTAATCAAACAGCTGGTAGTTGAATAAGTGATTTCCAAATTCTCTTCATTTAAAATCCGAAAAAGATTCTAGATAAATGAAAACATGTAGAGATATAAAAACTGGTAAGAATGCAATGAATGGAAGATATGTGAAGTTAAAACTAATATGTTTCAGTAAAGTATGATACATCCAAGTATATTATGTTGTCAAAAACTTTTTAATAATAATCATAACTTAAACCAACCATCCATCATTGTTATTAATTACTAAAATTACTTTATTTGTTATGATAACCAGCAATAAAATTATGCATTGAGATGAAAAACATAAAAAAGTGATTTTATCAGTCAGTTAGTGTGTCATGAGCAGAGTAGGACCTAGCAAATATATGCATCTATTCAAGTGTCCATACAACAACACGGCAAAATGTTAAAGTAGTAAAAATAGTGGCAGGATCAGACACGAAAAAAGGTTCAAGAATGGAACTTTAATCACTGGGATTAACGCATAAAATTTTCCTCTTTAATGTCTTAAAATAACTCGGCACCAAACTACTAAGAAACTATTCTTTCAAGCCTTACGAAAGTTCTTATATATGATTCTACGTTTCGAATAACTATTTACAAAAATCTTTCTAACCCTAACCAGATAGTCTGCATCTAACTACATGGCTTAGTTTAACAGTCATTAGACTTATGAACTGATGTCGAGTTTCAGTTTGGCTGCTTCTTACATTCTTCTAGCCTTCTCCTACACCAGCCATCATCAAATGTTGAGGTAGGTGGCGATTAAGCATACGTGATATGTCTCAACTCCCTCAGTAGACGAAGATTTACTACCTCGCCAACTGATTTACCACTCTTACGTAGAATACAATGTCTAACGTTAGTACTCTTCAGTTAGTATTTCAAAAACACACGAGCGATTCCTCAAAGGCAGATATGATCCTTCCATCTTAATATTCACATTTCACAACCATGAAGATGGATAGATTAACAAAACTTAGTAATCAGGTGGCAATCCCTTCACATGGCTTTCAGTGCGGAAAATAAAGCAGGAAAGGAAATTTCAGAAAGTAAGTGTGGGGTCGAAAATAGTTTAAAGCCTTCATTAACAGGTTTTTATCTAGAGCGTACAAGACTCTAATTATGATTTCCGGCACTATTTGACAACCCCTCAAGCTAGTTATTTACATAGCTCTTATGATCTTATTCAGGTATTATTAGCACATCAACAAATCCAAATGTAAAACCACTCTCTTTTACTCAGATATGACGCCATAAAACTCAGCTGTTTACAATACGCACTCATGTTATCAACCGCGGCTAAACATAAAAACACAAATTTACTACCAAATCAACATAATGAGGATATCAAAAACAGCCCTGATATCCACATATCTGTAAGAGCTTTATGAAACTAACAATTAGTCGCCATGACCGGTATACTCATATTTCTATAGTTGTTAATATCAACAACTAGATCAAAGAAATAAAACATCAGTTTGACCGGAAACAAATTTTCCCTGATCTCATAGACTCGGGTTTCAAATATAAAGATAGGAAGAATATTTTATGAGTGATAATTAGAGAAAAGATAATTAACAAAATATTTAGTCTATACAACACTTAAACCAAAAACTTAGCTCATGGTGCCGAAATAACCGAGGTAGTGAAATTTGGAATGTTAATGTGCACACTGGTGCTTACCTTAATGAAATCAGTTCTTTGAAGAAACAATTCAGATGGAAAGTCTTTAAGTACAACATCGTGAAAAAAGCGAACACCAGAAATACAAACACTAGGTTCTTTTGAGCAAATAGATCTAGAAATTTTTATGCTTTGATAAGTGAAGACAATAACTTACTTTAAAGTTGTGCATAAAACACTAACATCACCTTCTGTGAGCACAACAGTAGGAAAATACAAGAGGTAGTTTTCTGAGACAGAGAAAAAAGTATAAGAATAGTTAAACTTGAAGTTTAACATGAATAATTAAAAAAGTATATACTCACTATTACTGACTTGACACAGAATCAAACTGTGAGTAAATTTTATGAAGCTAACAATCGAAGCTTATGATTGAGTACACTGTGACATAACTCATAATCAGTCGTTTTCCTGATGCATTTACCGTAAACCATAGTTAACACTTGGTACACTCAGTTTTTATTTATTTCACCTTCTTGGATTGCCTAAATTTCCTTTTCGTTCTGATTTTGCGTCTATCTTTTGTTGTGAAGCTTAGCAAAATAAGTCTGAAAAGTCTAATAAACAAATATTTTTCAACGCTATATCTATATCTCATTCGACTAACTTAGAATTCAGGCCTTGAGAAACTTATTGTTGCTTTCAGCTATGATGAAAAGTGATGGATAAAACCAGGAATACAAATAAATAAAATGTAGCAATAAATGTCTAGAATATCAGTGCAACTACGTTTTAATCACAAACACAATGAAGACAATAGATTTAGCTGAAAGGTATAAGATACTTTTAAAAGCATAGTTTCACAGCTTTTCAGCTAGCCACTGAATAACTAACTTTGAATGATCTTGATGATACAGCTTCACAAAGTTAGGGACAATGTGTGCAAATATTTCTTAGCAATATCAGTGAACAATCTTAAAGTAATGGGGTGGTGTATATTTAAGCATGAACGTAAATACACTGTAATCATGAACGGAGGCTACGTTTTGACAGAAATTCACAGAGTATTTTTCAATTAGGTCATAAAAGCAAAGTATAAACTCACGGCGAACTTGACTCGATGAACTAGAGGATGTTAAGTGGTTGACGTCTAAATTACTTGTATTGCCTTGCGAGCCAGACAGATTGAATGAAACTTTACGAGTTCGTGAAGGATCGATCAAAGTAGGCAGTTCATTACTGGAATCGCACGAGTTGAAATAACTATGTATTTGGATTCCATTCGGAAAGGTTATCTTCCGGTCTCCAGCAGTTTGAATTAAGGACGAATCTTCAGTTACCAGAGCGCATATGTCATCAATATCCTTTTTTAGCTCACTGTTTGACACAATACTACGCATCTTTGCAAACACAGGCAACCCGCCAGCTAATGTTATGAGTTCTTTAGTATCAGGATTCTAGAGCAGTGACTAAATAATTAATCTCTATGCTTACCAGTAGCAGTACTTTGAACATCACAAAAATACGACTAGTTTCAAGAGACGAACTACTCTCTAAATAAAACAGCAACATTTCGACCAGTTTCAACAAACATTTCTTATCTGATGGTAGTAAACCTCGGTTTAGTTTCGATTGGATATTAGCCAAAGTACGACTTCTTATTTCTTCTAGAGGACTATCTTTTACAGAAAATTAAAATTTATCATTACGAATTACTCAATTTCTCTATCAGTATGTTAAACTGGTCAGTATTACACATTTTGAAATTTGTTTGCGTCCTTCGCTTAGTGAAGTCGTATTCCCGCAAGAAGTATTGGAAACCAATCGGATTTCCGTAATTCTGATAACCTTCAAACTTGAAAGTTCATTTGTCCTATATGTTTACTGAATATCCAGCTAACGTATTCTCTTATTCCTCGCACCCAATCCTTTAAAGCTACAGTGGTTACGAATTAAAATCCTCCAAGTATGTTTTCAGGCCTTTAAGATAGACTACCCTTTAAGTTTCTCTTTATTAAACAAGCTCCAAGAGGATGATGCCCTTAATTACTTAAGAAAATATATTCCATGAGTCCTTCCTAAACATTATCCAAAGCGTACATCAAAGATAGTCCTAGATAATTTATTAGCAAGGCTACCTTCTGATCAGCAAAGGACCACTAAGATAAACCTTTATTCACTGGCTTCGGAATGCCCAACGACAGTGATGACCAGATTCTCCTGTGTGTAGAATAGTGTGATATATATGAATCACACAAAAAGAGAGTGGTAGCTGTATATCTGCAGGTATTCATAAATAATAAGCAGTCAATAAGAATAAGGAGGTTTCTGTCGTTCAAACTGTAAATTTGTTTTTAGAACTGTTTCATCAGTACAAAAGTCAATGAAAAGATAGAATAGACTGCAGCGCATCTGATCTTATTAGCCAGAAAGTTTAGTCCACTGTTCCATCAAAACCTTAACCATCATTCAAATAAGGCACCGATCCTACCCATTTATGAATTCTGGTTTGACTTGGTTGTGGGTGCTGTCGAAATGTAAGGTGATACAGACAAAAGTGCAGTCCAATTCTGAATATCCATTACATTCTCATTGGTTAGCCGGACATAATCTTGTACAATAGACGAGATACTATCAGTTTCTCCCTTATTCTAAGGATGCATATTCTGACACATCGTGATATTACTTTCGTGTTCACAATTTTTTCTCCTGTATTTATGAATATTCTATTCTCATCATGTAAGGACTGACACTTAGGCTTCTTGAGATTGGGAATATTTGGCTGTCGAACCTACAACTAATGACGTTCTGGTCTAAAAATACCGAAACCTGATCTTGGCATGTAGGAGCTGACTTGCATGGGCACAATGTGACAGATACATGAGCGCAATTTCTAGCACTATCGCGCCGGTTGAACAGTATATTTACTGGTGATAATTTGGAACATTATTATACCCAGAAAATGTTATTTTAAACTTGAAGGTTTAATCAACCAACAAAGATCATACCAAATTTTACGTAACATAGAACAACAACAAGGTTGGGCACCAGAACTGTTCTTGTGTATACGATAATTCATTTGTCAACGAATTTTCGACGAAGATATGCTCCAAAAAATCTGCCTCTATTAATGTCCCAAACATGCGCATCATTTCAAAACAATGCTGTGGATGAACTATCGACAACTGCCCATCGATTTCTATAACAGAGCGGAAATCATGACTCTAAAGTGCTCATAGTTTAGTGCACTTCTGGTGAAAGCATACTATCTCGAACCAGGTCCAGTTTTATCAGCTGAAGTTAAATAGTAAACAAATCACCACTAACTGAAAAAGGTGTCTTCACCTTAATGTGAGTTTATCTCAATCCATTCACTGAATTTTCGATGTAGCAGGCGTGTCATTGCCAACCATCGTCATAAATACTAAAACCTACTTGTTGACGGAGGTTAGTAGGAGTTGATAATAAACTATCTGTTTGTTGAGCTTAATTATTCAGCTGGATATCCCAGTTAGGAATAAAGGAATAATCCGGACGTTCGTCCAACCAATAGTCGACAAGTACCCGAAAATGTATTACTTACAAACCCCTGCAACTGTACACATAGTACAATAAGCAAGCGCTCAGAAATTAGTCGTTTAATGTTAGAGTGCGAAAAGAATATTGGATATTGGAAATGCGACCGCGGTCATATTGTGTGGTCAACAACTCTGCACATAATATTGCAATAGGGTCACCTCTATTCTCTAAAGCACTTTAACTTGCTCTTCAAAAGATGAGATTAGCAAAATTGATTGACTCTGTATGACAGATCTAGGAATCATTCAACCGTCAAATAACGATAGATGTATCAGTTGCAAATGGTTCATAAGATAATGGTAATGAATAGCATCTAACTGGTGATTGTCAGCAACCCGGAAAAATAACCACTTTCTATCGTTAATCGTTAGCTTATATCCACGACTTAACAGAAACCTTAATGTGTTCAACTGTTCTCTCAAAGTTTCAATTTGTTTTTAGCGAACAAGCGAAACATTTGGCAATGAAACAGGATTGAAAGAGCTATCACCACAACATTTGAACTCTAGGAATTTCCGTGAATGCTTTTCAATTTGAAAATGCTGCTGAAAATTTTCAGCGATTCACTGACAACATCTTTAATGGTGTCTTCCAATGTTTGTGACTGCGCAATCACAAATGCTGGCAGGGAATCTCATATCCGACATCCGGAATTTGTTTGCCAACAACCTCAAAACCGTAAAATTATTGTGAAGATACAATAGGAACCGATCCCCTTGACTTCGTTGGACATAAAATTTACACTCGTTTTGTTCATACACTAATACGTAGGGCTGCAGTAATTTTGGAATACCCAGAACCGATAACGATCAAGCAAATACGCACGTTAAACGCAACCGTACCGAAATAATAAGGATAAACAGCGAAGAAATATCGGATATTCGACAGAGAGGTTACTGCTGATGGTTCAGACTGAATTGCGCCTCCAACCTCCAACCATGTGGAAAGGTGAGAGCCATTACCTTGGACGACGCTACGAAGAAACATTTATTATTATAAAAGAACTTATCGTGAAGTCAACTATGCTGTCAAACCTCGACACCAAATCACTCATTCAAATCACAGCAGATGCTTTGGACTTTGAAATCGGATAAGCCTTACAAATATGAGTTAACAATTCCTTGTAACATTCAGGGTTCTACTTGAAATGGTTACTTGATATTGAATCGAGGTTTACCGCTTTCGGAAGAGAACTAATGAAGTACGCTACATGGAATTCTCGACCCCCGGCGTTAAGCCAAATAGTTATCTTTTTCGCATACAGTTAATCTTTAACTCTTTCTTCTAGCTCATCTTTAGTCAAATACTACCCAAGCGAGTCCGGACAGTTGGTCTATAGCTCACAGCCTGCCTCAGACATACAAATTATATCAGGAGTAAATAATGTAGTTTCATACACCTATTCTTATACAGCTACCATGGACATATTCCAAGGAATCGACCATTACATGCTCGCTCAACTCAAAAAACAAAATAATTGGTCAACGACACTGGAACTATGGATCAAGCTGGCAAAATCGGGTATGTAAACTTTATTTTTCTACCGCTCTGAATGCAAATATCATCCAGATATGCCGAAATATCATGGATGCAATTGTTAGGTTTGTCACTTGGTACGCTTGAAGCTATTATGGGTTCACCTAAGTTGATAAACACGAACGAGACAATGAACCAGAGTCCAGGTAGACTACCTTGATCTGAAACGTCTAAAGAGAAGTCTTGATAAGCGAAGAATGTATATCGTACAAACACCAAACAAGCACAATGAAATCAAGTAGACAATTCGCGTTTATTTATACATCATAGAAACGTCCTTAGGACAGTCGCGAAAATAGCATACGAAAATACACAGCAGGAAATCACAGCCAAGGATTTCCCTGGTGGGAAATGAAATCTCAAGGTCAATTGATCAGCCAATGCTCGCAAACGTGAAATCTAAAATAAGGCATTTATTAAGCGAGTTCTGCGGATCTAACCTCCTCAACGGCAATTTCTTCCTTGACAGGTGACAACCTTATATTAGAACAAGAAGGTATCACTATAAACTGACCAGCTTTTTTGGTTGGAGAAAACTGGTCGGCGGCCTGTACTTCATTTAGTAAACTGACCGAATCGCAACACTGTAGATCATTGGAACACAATCAATTGAATGAAACTCAATACTTTACATCAACTTCATTGGCTAAGAGGAAGCATTCAGTAGTGTGGACAGAACAACACAATGGAGCCTTCCTCGACACTACGGCATGTCTGAGACGACGTTCAAGGCCATACAGAATTCTTATGATGCATTAAACTGCAAAATAGTGCACTAAGGACAGCTGATAGACACGTTCGAGGTGAAGACTGGTGTGACGCAAGGTTTCTTACTCTCACTCTTTGTCTTTCCACAGACTTTGACGTCTGGAGGGAAGCGCAGTATGCGGTGTACATCTGGGATGCATTCGGATGATTTGTACTTCGTAGATGATGATCTGTCTCTTCTATCGCACATGCAACAGCAAATGAAACAGATGACGACCAGTGTAGCAGCAGGTCTCAACATACATAACGAGTGAAGCAAGATTCTCCAATAGACCACAACATCGGAAAAGCAAGAGTTGCATTTCCACAACTGAAAAAAAATCTGGAACCCCAAACAACTGTCAACCAACATAAAAAGCAGCATTTTCAATACAAATGTCAAGATAGTTCTAGTGTATGTAGCGGAAACTTGGATAACTCCAAAGGAATCATCCAGAAGATAAAAGTATTTATGAACAGTTGTCTTCGCAAAATACTTCGGACTCGTTGGCCAGGCACTATCAGCAACAACCTACTGTGGGATAGAAAAACCAGATTCCAGTGGAGGAGGAAATCAGGAAGAAGAGATGGAAGTGGATAGGACACACACTGCAAAAACCACACAACCGCGTCACAAGACCAGCTCTCGCACGTGGAACGCTCATGGTAAAGGGAAAAGGGGGAGGCCGAGGAAAACGATGCACCGAGAAATAGAGAAAATATGAGAAGAATAAGCAAAAATTGGACAAAACTAAAAAGGGAAGCCCAGGACAATGTAGGTTGGAAAATACTGGTCGCAACAGAACAGAACAACAATTCTTAAAAATGACACAAAGAAAGTATCTGATTTCTTTTATCACTTTTGTACGCTATGTATACGCATACATACCAGCTTTTATTTTCGCAAATTTTCCTCGCCTACATAATCGTAATTTTATATCCACAAGCGCTTTTTTTCCAGGTTGACTGGAAAAGAATGGGAAAATCAGAAGCTACTGAACAAAGCAAGCTATCAGAAGAGTGTTTACCAGCGTCAAACTAGGTGGATGAAACTTAAAACCTGTCACGGCTTGCGATCATTACCACGCTATTATTGAGGATGTTGAGCTACAGCAACAACTAATGAAGATCTGGGTAGACAAAACAAGCTGAGAGTTATCTGTGGAGAGATTCAAAGACTTCACTTTAACTTGAAGTTTGTGCTAATGATGACGTTTCGAAAGATAATAAACGATTCAAATCCAAACCACCTGGCTCAAAAAACTAAACCATCATAATCACCCATCTGAGCTACAAATTTTCTCCACCTTCTGAAGAGATAAATGTCCACCTCATCATTCTTATGTAATGGATTCATTGGGTTGCTTTGACTTTCTTCAATACTGTGTTTGCCCGAAATAGTTTTCTACTCAAAACTCTACACTCTTCCTTGAAGCTTGCAGAGTACCAAAACACTACAATTAACATAGGTTTGCTTCCTGGAAATAAAAAGTGGTCATAAATTCAGTCTGAACTCTTGATATAGAAACCCCTTCATATCACTGTTTGTGAAACGATGTTAAGAACTGATGAGTATTTAGAGGTGATCGAGGCCAGATTGACTATAATTACCACTAAACACTAATTATTAGCCCGTCACTGAAAAGAAAAATAAATCCGGGTAAAGAGTATATTTGCTGGTGATATCGTGGTGTCGAAAAAACCCCGAAATTACATTAAGAAAGTAGGCGAAATAAAGAGCAGCGTGCAACAAAGTGTGGCAGCAACACAAACAGAAGCTTGCGCGTAAGTTATGGTTTTTAGTACAGTCACACAAAGGGAGGGTAGAGGATATTCGTAGATTGCTTGCGTTTAATCATGTGTCTCCGAAGATTTGCTCTTATATCCTAGGATAACTAAGTGAGCAATGCTATTGTTAAGAAACAAGTACTAGGTAGGGATGGAAAATCAATAGATAAAGTGTTGAAACTTGACCATTTTAGCTTGTTGTGACAAGTGTTGCGTATGCTTAACCACCGTCTGCCTCAACGAGCTATGTTTTGTGGTGTATGAGTAGGTTGGAAGAAAGCTAGGGGCAGCCAAACAAAAACATGGCACAAATCCGTAGTGGTATACTGTTACGAAGGAAACACAATTGGTCAAATATAAAAATTTATTATTGAACTTTATATTTGTTATATTATACACCTTTTGTTTATCTGTACAAAAGACTATCTCGCGCGCCAAGCGTGTTATTCCCATTCTGTTTTTCCGCGCGTCTCTTCCCTGGACGTTAGCCGATCGAGTACCCTAGTCTCGTGATTATTTCGAAATCACGATGCTAGCAATAAATATACCGGTTCCTCTAGAATCGTCTTTTCTGTGATTTCTAGATTAACGGGATTAACATTTGTTATCCCACGAAGTGGTATGTTTATTTGGTACTACCACAAATCCATGAAATCACTGACAAGTGGACTGAGTCATGTTGGTAGATGTAGGCTACCTGGTTGGGGTCTGCGAGACGCAAGACACCAACGGTTAGAGTCCTTGGAGGACATGGCTCAAAATCGTTTGCAATGGCGCAGGTGCATTCACTCTTTGTGTTCTCTCAAATCCTCATCTTCTAGATTCGTCAACGCCTCTACATCTGACTTTCTAAACTTATCTCACTGAATTATACTTCATGAATTATATGTTCAAATCCTTATCTTCTCCATTACCAGTAATTCTTCTACTATCTTCACCACTATGGGATTTGAACTGACGGTGGCGTGTCTGTGCTAATGCGGTTTTGTCAACCTGGACCGATATATGTACATATAAAGTTGTGTGTTGTATCTGTCTGTGTCTGGATTGCTTATGATGAACGATAAACGAATTCTATGTGACTATAAAAAGTACACCAGCCATGCTTCTACTCGATTTAATTGATACTTTTTCTTTATTAACGGTGTATATTGAACGTAATGAATCAAATATTTTGTCTAGCTATTGTTTAATTCAACCACACAAGACAGTTCTCCATTATACGTGTTTGTATTGATCACAGTAAATATGCAAATAGTTTGTTAATTTTAGAACTAAATCTATGTTAGACTTTCGATTAGCGAGACAATTAAGATTTTGTGTCATAGACTATGTTAACTTTCATTTGTCTTGGTCCAATCGTTCATAATATGTATGTTCAGATAAATTAATAATTTATTTTCCAAAGATGATCTAATAATTCAAGACGGATTTAAGGACTATTAACTTTTTCTACGGAAAGCACTGGGAATTCTATTCAGAAATGTTATATTTTATGACTGTTTTGTCTGTAAAATCTATCTGTTATTATCTTCAGTTTGTTTTACGTTTTCTAAGCCCCCAGAAAATAGCTCAGATGAAAGTTAAGTAGTGTGTAACTTACGCTTGAGGCTATCAGACTGCTATTAGCTCATTTCACAGATTTTCAATAGTTAGTGTCGACACTGTCTCATTAATCAAGTTCTTCATAACGTAAATCATGTTTATTCTATCAAGTTAGTCATTAGTTTCAAATTATCTTAGTTAGGTTTTGTCGACCTATATAAGACTTAATAAGACAGTAAGTTTTTAGGACTAAATTATTTTAGGCCATATTTTAGTGAATTAGATGTTAATAAACATAGACAAACCAACTTTCACTCAAGAATGTATTAAGGGTGTGGCACCTTTTATTCTTTTAAGGTTAAGAACTTTGTGTACAGTTGATACACCTTTAGAAAACATCACATTCACGCTACCAAAGTCATTAGTTGTATATATGAATGAATAATTTAGTTACCACCTAAAGCTTACTCTACTGAACAGTTCAGCTGAATAATACTTCTGTTGACAGGATGGATCCCAGGAACTACAGTTAAAATACGAGACTGCATGACATTTAAAATAGGATACAACAGAGAGACTAGTTTTTCCGTACACTGCAGTTATAAACTTATAACTATCATGGGATGATAGCCAGTTGAAATTAAAAATGGACTTCGATTGAACAAGTTACTGTTTTAAATGGGAAATGGTGGGTTCCATGACAATGCATAGAACTCATTATGAGTGCCGTTTAAGAGTAAGGAAAAAGACCGTAAGGTTGTGTGTAACCCATAATCAAGTGGACATAATACAAAATCATTAATATTTATGGTCATTATTAATACTAATACCAAACGAATTACGGAACACGAATATGCGATTTTGAATACTTCACAGAAAAATGTCAAGTCGGATATAGAAAGTCAGAACCAAGTACTCACTATTCTCAACATGTAGTACCGCCTAATATAAAATTGACTCATATGTAATATGTACGTCTTATGCAGTAGGACATGAAGACTGATCCGCTGATACAATCGTTCGTTTTTTTGCAATCAAACAGCAGTAATGAAGGATTTATAACAAATTACACAAATTTTTCAAAAATCTTAAGCTGTAGTACTTCTTATTTCCCATGCTGGATTACGCTTTTTATCATTAATATTCAATTGACTGATAAAATACAATGTTGAAAACCCTATATATTCGGCATTTTCATGCCATAAACCGCTATTCTTTTTATTTGTCTCAGCATCCTTAGTGAGTCACTAGCTCCACATTTATATTCTGTACTCGAGTTAACATATGACCCATTTCAATGAATTTTTGTTTTAAGCACATACAAATGATCTAGAAAATGAGTGTTTATTTCCTACTATTATTTGTCGGATGAGACAAGCCGCTGATCGAATTGCATTTGATCAGTAATTTGTCCATGTCAGTCCCCTCGATCTACCTTAGACTCTAGTCTACTCATGAGATTTCTAACTCGAAAGCAAGACAATTAAGAGTCAATATGCATTTTTGTAACGAGGAGCAATTAACTTACCTACCTTCAATTTTGAGTCCGGTTTACTGTACTATAAAACACGAAACACAGTACAACTAAGCGACGTAAAAAATTTACTGAACAAAATAGTAACTGAATGGAGTAATCTGGAGCTACGTTACATCATATGCAAGTGAACCTACAGCCTTTTCCTAGTTTTCATTTGGATTTCAATGACGTCGAGGATGAGAAATACTATGTCCTCCATGTCAAGCTACGTCTACAGTAAACTAGTATAATTATCCGTAAGACTACTCAGTATTTAGGACTGAAAACTCTCAGATTGATAAAAAAACTTTGCTAATATTTTTAACCGTACATTAGACCAGAAAAGTAGTCAATTAAAGTTAGCATTAAAACTTGATGAGTCTCAGATCAGGATAGTATTACCAATATGATTCTACATTACTTACACAGATTAGTAAATGAACCAGCACTGGAAGAGAAAGCTATAAATTCACTGGGACGTAAAAATGAGGTTTTACATACGTAATCCTGGTCTTCATTCAGCTTCAAACTTCCCAAGTTTGCCAATTTCAACACAGATCAGCAATGGTATGCATATGCAGGGTTGCGCGTTTTCTGTTTATTTTTATTGACAGATTACGTTTTATTTTAGGTACTGAACCATAAATCATCTCCTAATCTAGGTATCGCGAAACCGTCACCCAAATGCTATATGAAATAAGAATTGAAGAGTATAGCCTTGTCACACTAAAATATGATCACAACATGGATAATTTGAACTTGATACCTGGTTAGGATGAAGTATATATGACTGGTGAGTTCGTTTTAAGATCAGCAACAAAGCAATTATTAAAATCAACACTACAGAAATGGTGTAGATTTTTGAACACAAACTTCTGGACTTTATTTTCTGTGGAATTTAAGTAACCGACAAGTAGCTTATATTGGAATTCTATGAAAGTTGTACTAGTAAGTGACAGGTGTAGTTGAAATCTCAACCGATTCCTATTTATAATCAAACAGCTACGATTTGCATACAATCACTAATGTTATTGGCGCGATGTGTATCACCTTTTACTCGAACAGCCAATAATTTTTCAGTGGTCTGATGTTCACTTGTGAGTTAAGGCTTAGAGTATCTATACTTCGAAGCTGTACTTTCACATCGCTTCACTTTTTTATTTATATGGTTGTGGTGCTGCCCTACGTGACTTTAACTAAGCATTTGACATTGAACACACGACTGTCATTTTGGAAATGAGCCTATATTTTAAATAAGTCTGGTTAGATTTTTTTTCAAATATATAGGTTATGAGCATTACCAGAGTTTAACAATCTAATGGTTAGCTGTTGAAAATCATATTCAGTTCAATGTCATTCAAGATTTCCAATCAAAGAGGTGGAACAAACGAATATATGCTGCAGCAACGTTTTGAAACAGACGAATCATGTAAATAAGTATACACCAAAATCTTTTGAATTATTAATCCAAAAAAATGTTTTCGTTTCAACTACACAAATTTACGTTTGAGAATAAAAACATACTCAAAAGTAATGAAACCTAGAGGTAATATCATTCGTCCTGTTTACATTCAAATATAGACACAATGACAAAATAAAAAAAACTCAGTATGATGCACTAAAAACAAAAAAAATTGAGTTCGAAGAATAAGAAAGCATGTAAAGTGAAAAGAGAACAGATAGACACACACGAGTACATATTATATTTGACAATATAGAGAATAAAAGGCGTAAAAATTAAAACTGAGCAAGTATTTTAGAAAATAATGTAACTTCAAGCCAAACCATATACACATGGGAGCATTATGTGGAACAAACAGAATTGCTATTAACAATCATTTACAAATCATCCCTGGATTCTTTACCTGTAACAAAATGCACTGCCCACTGATCATTTAATGAAAGGTCAGGTTTACGAACAACAACAATTTGTGGCATTTGTTTGAAGCCAGTAGAAAGACCAGAAGATGGAGTAACAGAAAACTCCAAGTTTCTTCGTAGTTTATAGTCATCAATCACAGTAACTCTTTCCAAAGGACTACCGAAACCAACAACAACAATACGTTCAATTTTCGGGATTGAAATACCATCTTTAGGTAGCGAAATAGTATTTTCGCCTGGTAATGGTAAACGTAGTAAGCGTAATTGTCCACCATGCAAACCCGCATTCGTTGGGTCGACAACTCGCTTGTAAACAATCTTGAAAAACTGGGCATTTGATTTAGAAGTTGAATGGAAATCATCAATATATAAATAACCAACTGCGTCAGGTTCTTCAAGGTCTAAACAAACAACAAATGTATAAGGATCATCACGCATAAGCCACGACGAACGACGTATACGCTCTTTTCGTGGTATAATCCAACCACCCCGATAAAATACAGGTATAGAATTTATTGTTACTGGATACTGTATCGATTGTCCACCTGTAAATGCCTACAATTAAATACAAAAATAACGAATGTGTGAAAATAAGATGAATTTATCTGTTTTGCGACTTCCCTTCAGCTCTTTAAAACCTAAACATAGTTTTCTCACTACATATAATTGCTTACTTATTATCTGAACTATACTCAGCTGATTTGTTTCATTTTAAAGTACTATATAAATGCAAAATTATCATTTAATTGCTTGACAATTTTGTCTTTACGTGTCTATACATTGGTCCAAAAAGGTCGCAAGCAAACTAAACAGTAATCTCATTTGAAAATCTCAGCATTAAACATTACAACAGTATGATGCTCGAAGGATACAAGATAATCATGATAACTAGGAATAAAAAATACGCTACGTTGCAGAACAAACAAATAGTTGAAAAGTGTTAAATTGGAAAATTGATCATATTAAATGTTGAGGCGTAGTATCTCCCTCTTCCGACTAATCACTTTGTTCGTATGCTTTATCCAGTATTAAAAAGCAATTGAAATTAGGGACTGAATAATAATGAATCTCATGATTTGAAAAAAAACTACATTTGAAATAAAACCACATAGTTTCATATTATTATTTTGTAAAAATTCATGAAACCGACCACTCAACAACATTAAATAGCTGCTTAAAACAGATACTGAATTAATGAAAACTAACTTGTTACTTGCAGAAATCGATTCAAGGTTACAGTTACAACTTAGAACTCCGTACGTGCGTACATAATTTCAGGCTGCCATACCACATTAGCGCAGAAACGCAACTACAAGTCCAAACCCCATAGTGGTAGAGATAGTAGAAGTATTAACGGTAAAGGGGAAGATTAGGGTTCGAAGATGAAAAGTTTAAAACTGGGATATCTTGGGAAGCATGATGGAAATTAACAAAAAATAGTGCGAAACATATTTTTAGCAGCGTTTTAGAAATCAAAATATTTCTCCATTTGTCCTTTGAATTAGTCCGTTTTTCCGATGAGTTCGTAAATCTATCATTTAGTGAACTTTTTTATTTTATTACAGATATTAATTGAATATAAAATATTCAAATTCAATATGACACTGTTCTTTTCGTAGAGTTGCAAATAAAGTTTAAATTTCTATGAAAGATTTACCTTTATTTTCATGTGATAATTTAGTTGTAAACTAAGACTAACGAGCACACTATACAAATGATCATTTACCTCAAATGATGGATAATTATACCATGTTCCTTTTGGAAGATATAATTGTACATAACTAACACCTTGATCAGTTACAGGGCGCACAAGCACCGCCTCTCCAATCATATATTGATCATCCAAATCAAATGTATTGATATCTCCAGGAAAATGGAACCACATTGGTGCCATGACTGGTTGACCATTTGCTTCTGAACGAGCAAATAATGTATACCAGTATGGAAGTAAATGATAACGAGCTTGTATTGCCTTTCTATAAAAACAAAAACGATCAATCTATCATTACATAAGTTCACAAATATCCGGCTAAATGAAGAAGTATTTCAGGAATTAACACGAACTGAAAACAATAAAACGATCATTACAATCTTAATACGAATAGTATGTAATAGTAAGAGATATGTATGTGCAAATGAATCACCACAGATTTTCTGAAAAGAAACTGAAAACTTTCAAATATATTGTCATTTATACAGAAATATGGAATAGAGATAAATCCATGAAATATTTAACTGAATATGTGAGAACATTATACCTTAGGCCTTTTTTATCGATAAACAGTGTTAACTTCTGGCATGATGATTAAGAAACTTTTTAGAGTAGTTTTTTTGAGAGTATGGCAGCAAGTATTCAAGAAAATGATTGCTTTAGGTATTGTTGAAATACGTGCTCAATATTTCTAGGTGCATACTGCATTTGCACAAATATACTGAGAAAAAAACTTCCTCTGATTGTAACTTCCAGGAAACGCTACGCTGCATACTACTGATGAGCCGTCCCGAGAGTAGAGTACACCATGATACATGTGGGAGAGATTTGAGCCATGTATCTCGCAGTAAAAGCATTTTCAATGATGCAGTTAAGGAATAGCTAAGCATTGAAATCAAGAAATAACTCGTAAGAAAAGGACGAAGACATCTTGTTACACATTAGTTTACACTGAAACGAATCGTTATAAACCCCAATGAATTTTTTCCACTGCATTTTAATAACATAAATTAACGCAGTAAATTACGTTTATACGTTATGCTATGAAGTATATTCATGTGGATTAATCATAACATCCGGATATCCATGAATGGAATAACTGGGGTGTTTCTTACAAAACATAATACTACTGAGGCAAATGGTTAGACCTTTAAACTAAAAGACATCCCACTCAAACTATGACCTTGATGTGATAATAACAAAGTACTTTACAGTTTTTAATTTATTGAAGCTAAATGGATTAGGATACACTTGCTTTCAATGAAATTAATCACATTTCATCATCATTTCTTGGTCAACAACTAGAAAGAACTGTTAAGTTAATCTGTTTGATGGAAACTGAAGAATGTTTAATTTCATGAAGTAATACCGGCAATTTTCACGAAGTAACTGATAAGTTTCTGTACACAGTAAGCAGATGGAAGTTGGTGATACTTTAAAGGCGAGGTCATAGTGATGAATATATTGAAACATAACAATAGGTTTCTTTCAGGTTTTAAAATTCAAAATCCAGTAGTAAAATCTATAAAAGTCATTAATCATAACTTGTGTTGAAGGTGCAATATTTTGTAACATTATTTATATTCTCTAAAAGCCTCAAACTGTGTGTTGAACCTTACCGTATCTTAATGTTATATCAATTAAACCTTATGCAAGTACCATCAG
The DNA here is from genome assembly GCA_944470395.2 of Schistosoma turkestanicum. NCBI lineage: Eukaryota > Metazoa > Platyhelminthes > Trematoda > Strigeidida > Schistosomatidae > Schistosoma > Schistosoma turkestanicum. The sequence continues at coordinate 19,642,750 of OX103973.1, forward strand.
TTGACAAAAAGAATAATTTAGAATGAGGTGTGAGGAACCATAAATTCGTTTGGATCTAACAGTTAAGAGTTTTCATATCTCTAAATCGATTGGCTCAAGCATACTTTGAACGATATTCCGGATAATTAACTACTTTTTTAAATGCAGTTCTTCTTTTCCAAACTCACTGGTATATTCTGACAAGTTAACTGAATTGCTCTGTATTTTCACTCTTCTAACTAGAATTATTATTCAGAAACAATGATGGAAGTGCGATTGGATAGTTTAGATAAAAATATTAAAACCTAGTCTGGATGGCCGATCAATGTTATCATTACACAATTATATTATCATCATATAAAGCATCCGTCTCATATTTTCCTTGCAAAGAATTAATTATAACAAACAGGAAGCAATACTGCACTTACCGAATAGGATCAATATATTCCGAAGCTACTAGCCAAGGTTCACGGCGTTTGCTATCTATGTGTGCATGAGCTCTGAAGAATGGTTGATAAGCAGCCGCCTGATACCATCTTGTCAATAGCTCAGAATCTGGATTGCCGAAAAAACCTCCTACGTCAGCTCCACATAAGGTTATCCCTACGATCGACAAACTGAGGAGCATAGGAGTTGAAATCTGGAGTAACCAAAAATATCATGCATAGTTACTATGTTCATAAAACACAATCTATAGTCCTTAGGACAATCAGAGATTTTTAATATGTCTCAGAAATCAATGAAATAAAGTTTCCATAGTTAGATTAATAAAGTAATAAAGTTAGTAGTTTCAACGTTGACCCCACCTGTCAAGGTTTGGGCATACACACTAGTATCTTTGAAGGCAACCAAATGGTTGTTGTTCTCAACTCTCGAACACCAGGAGGAATTTGCTGTAATTTACGCTGTACTTTAACTTGTTGCAACAAATCCAGTCAGTCAGTCATTTGCAACATGAAACCTGAGACATATGTATGTCGGTTCAAGTTGCCGTACCTCATAAGCACGGAGAAATGAAATTGTCAAAACACCAACCCCCAGAGTAGTAAATTTACTAACAGTGCTAGTGGCGGAAAAAAACATTATGCATGGAAGATACGATTAGAGTAAAGAATATCGATTAGTGGAATAATAAGTTCATTATATAATTTACAAACTTAAGATCTAAGGGGATAGAAAAAGTGAATACATCTGTGCCAGTGAGAACAATCCCGAGTCATGTCATCCAACCGTTGAAAGAATTTTCTACGAATTACATGAATCAGGTTACAACTAGGATTGAGTTAATATAATAATCACAATTAGGTTTTCAATCGATTTCCATAGGGAAACTATGAAATCAAATATATTGACATAGTATCCATGGTTCTAGTTCAAATAAAACAGAAGTTTGTTCACGTCTCAGAGATAAATTGTATATAGGGTAAGGCGTACGTACCAACGAAGAAATTTCATTTGGAATCGTGTACTCCATAAATGTTATTGTTGAAAAATTGCTATTTTAACCAAATGTTATACACAAAGTATATCGTCAAAATAAAAGTGGAAGCTGAGGTCTACATATCTGAAAGATATGGACGAAATAAGCATTTTTGATCATCTTCTATTAGCTCCGCAGATTATACTGATAGATCATTTGCTGAAGAAATGGTTGAATTATAGACAAAAGAACAACCCTTAAAAACAATTCTGGAAATCATGATTACCATGACTATTCAGTAAAACATATGAAACTAAATAAAGCACACGGTTCTGTCAAAATTACTTACTAGATATTATTAAAATCATAAGCAAACTCTTTTAGCGAAAACAAATATCAGGATTAATAAATTACCTTCAGGTGTGACCAGTCAGCAGTATTGTCCCCAGTCCAAACAGCTGCTGTCCGCTGAGAACCAACAAAAAATGCCCGGGTTAACACAAAAGGACGTTCTACGCCGTTTGACCTCAACATGAGTCCATCCCAAGTTGACTTATGTACGTATAAGCCATACAAGTTATGCACATCACGATGTTCCCAATCACCAGCATGCTTAGCATCCTTAATGAAAAAACAAAAACATGTAGTGAAGAAAATTAATAAACAAGTGAATATGAGTATGGTGGGGTGGCGAAAGCAAGTGAGATGGAAAAAGCATCGGCAAAAGGTAACAGTAGACAACTGTTCCAACTTACCAAGGAAACCGGTCCGAGGAATCCGACTGTTGGCGAAATTCTCTCAGAAAAAGTGGTCGTATCATTCACTCTCAACCTAGGAGCTTGGATTGATGGGCAGAACACATCAGGGCTCAATTCAGTTGGCCTTCAATCACACTTTAGTTACTCACGATCACCAGTCAACCTGAATGGTGAATTGATGTAAGTCCTCCGACTCCTTAAGCGGTTGAAAAGGCTACAAGAAATCTAAGGCGAAGGAAAGCTGAAGGTCCTGATGGATTAAGCTCTGAGATTTCTAAGGATGGCGGTCCAATTTTAGCAGACAGACAGACAGATACAACGCAGACCTTCGAACATAAGTACATCAGTTCAGGTTGCCATACAACGTCAGCGCAGAGACGCAACTGTCATTTCAAATCCAAGAGTGATAGTGATAGTAAAAGTATTAGCGGTAATGGAGATTAGGGAGCGAAGATAAGATTCGAGAAGTATAATTCAGTGAGATAAAGTTAGGAGGAGAAAGATATAAATTATGAGGAATTCAGAAGGTTAGAATTAGAGAGAACGCAAACAATGAATGCACGTGCGCCATTGCAAACGATTCTGAGCCATGTCGTTCAAGGTCTCTAACCATTGGTGACTTTCGTCTCGCGGACCCCAACCAGGTAGCATACATCTGCCAAAATGACTCAATCCACTTGTCAATGACTTCACGGATTTCTGTCATGTTTTGGTCTGGCTGCCCCTTTCTTGCAACCTACTCCTACACTACAAAGCATAGCTCGTCGCGGCAGTCGGCGGTTAGGCATGCGTAACAGATGTCCCAACCACCTAAACTGATGAATTTCACTACTTCATCTATTGATCTGCCATCCTTACATTAGTACTCGTTTCCTAACGATAGCATTGATTACTCGGTCATCCCAGGATACACGAGCAATGCTTCGGATACACCTATGATCGAAGACTAGTAACCTAAGAATGTCCTCTACTCTTAACGGCCATGTTTCGCATCCGTATAGTAGGACAGAGCAAACTGCTGTGCAGTACAATCGTCCATAGGTTAACAAACAGATATCTCGCCTGCGCCATAAGTGACGCAGGTTGGCAAAAGCCAATCGAGCCTTCTGTATCCGAGCTGAGATTTCGTCACACACCAGGTCAGCAGGACTGATGAGACTCCAGAGAAAAGTAAGGTGGACAATACGCTCAACTACTTCACTCTGTTTCACTAGTCCAGGTGCTGATGCAAGCCAATCATGAAGCAAGATTTTGCATTTGATGGTAAGGAGTCGCATCCTGAACATGCTTGCATTGTTGCTTAAGGTGGTCAGAAGACTACATTTTGTTACTGTCTTCACCATACGGAACTATATCATTTGCATATTCTAAGTCAACAAGCGAATCTCCTGGTAGAAGGTCAACTCCTGAAAAGTCAGATGGTGAAAGTGTCGTTTCTAAAAGCATGCTAATCATAAAGTTAAACAAGAAAGGAGAAATGGGACAACCCTGACGGACACCACTTGAAGTAAAGAATTCCGGTGACAGTTCGCCATAAGCTCTCACTCGACCAGTGGTGTCCGAGTAGAGAGCTTGTATGAGGTTGATGTACTTCTTTGGTACACCTTTCAATGACAGACACTGCCACAGAACCTCAGGATCCACTCAGTCGAGTGCGGCCTTTAGGTCCAGGAAGAAAACTATTGTAGGACGCCTAAATGTGTGTCTGTGTTCCAGGACCTGACATAGTGTGAAGATGTGGTCTATACAGCCACGTCCAGGTCGAAAACCAGACTGGTTTTCTCTATTCTGCTCTTCACGTGCTTTCATTAAGCGTCGAATATTTTAGAAACTATATTAGTTACATTTACTCCCCTGTGATTGTCACAAGACTTGTGTCCTTTCTTATGGATTGGGACAATCAGTGATTGAGACCACTCGGATGGGATTACGCCTAATTCCCAGATTATACCTAAGATCTCGGTCAGTCTAACTGTCAAAACTGGACCACCATCCTAAAAATCTCAGGGGTCAATCTATCAGGTCCTGCTGTTCTCTCTCGATTCAGATTTCCTAAAGCCTTTTCAACTTCATTAAGACTAGGTGGGCGTACGTCGATTGGCCGTTCAGGATGACTGGAGATCATGGGTAGCCGAAGTGTGGTTGAAGGCCAGTTGAACTGATCCCTAAAGTGTTCTGCCCATCGATCCAGCCTCCTGGATTGAGAATGGATAATAAGACCATCCTTTTCCAAGATAGCCTTACTAAAAGTTGGATTTCGAATACCGGTTTCCTTAATAAGACGGAACAACTGTCTGCTACTGCCTATCGCCGCTGCCCTATCTATCGCTTTTGCTTTCGCCACCTACCACTGTTCGCGATAATTGCGTAGGCTTTTTATCAGCCTGCGCTTAAGCTGACATCGCTCTTCATCATGTTCAGAGCCAGGTGGGATGTGTTTACGAGCGTTTATCAGCTCAGTGGATGCTACTGAGATCCACGGCTTCATCTTAGGCTTATGGTTTACCTTACTAGCAGATATCACTGCTGTTTCCACAGCCTTTTTCATATCATTCCAACCTGCCTCCGGATGGGAATCACTTACATGGTCGCCTAACTCTCTTCCTAGTTGTTCCTGGAATATATTCTTAGCCTCATTATCATTAAGTAGAACCCTAACATGTTTCCTTGAGGTGTCTTTCTACGTCCAGTAAGCCTCAAACAAATACGCGCTCGCACTACGGCATGATCTGAATCTAGACATATGCCACAGAACGAGCGACAGTCCTCTATCGAAACCCTCCGTCGGTGTCTGATGGCAATGTGATCTAGTTGCGTCCAACGTTGAGACGACTTTGGGGGTCGCCAGGTCAACAGATGTTTTTCCTTATGTCTAAAGTTAGTGTTTGCTAGAAATAGGCGATTATCTGAGCATACTTACAACAGAAGGGTCGCCATTGTCTGTTCTCTGAGCCGCGACACCATAACAACCACGAAAGTGTCTCTCCTGCTTACTTAGTCTACCTACTTGAGCATTAAAGTCACTAGCCATTATAACTATATCAGAGCGCTTAACTTTTTGGAGGGGGTCCGAAAGCTTTCCGTAAAACTCATCTTTCACTTCGTCTGAACTGCAGTCATTAGGGGCTGATATGACGAAGAGGCAACGACGAGTGTCCCTATCCTTCCGAATCCTTACTGTCCCGTTTAGTCGGACAGAGCACAAGCGACTATCTACAGGGATCCAGTCTAGGAGAGCTAGTTCTGTCCTAGGACTCAATGCTATACCTACGTCAGCGAGCCCCCGAGAAGCAGCATAAGGGTTTCCTGATACACGAAGAGTAAATCGGGTGAAATCAGATTAATGATTTTACTAGGATCCTGTATGCACGTTTCCGAGACGCAGAACACATCGATAACACGAGATTCTAAAGTCCTAGCTAATGATGCTTGTTGCCCTATTTGACACAATGTCCGTACACTAAATGCTCCAACATGTAGTTTAAAACGGGGTTTAAGGAAACCAGGAACGACGTTTCGTGAACTCGCATCGTTCGCATTGGCTGTGCAGTGAGCTGAAGGAATGCGACTAGAGATAGTCGTAGAGATATGAGAAATATCAGGGGGTGTAGGAATGATTGGATTTTGAACAATTTGGTCTCGTGTGCTGTTACGGGTATGAGGGCGATTGTCATTTCCCGGCTGCCCACACACCGTGGAAGGTTGTTTCTTGAGGGACCTGAACAGGAAGATAGATTAATGTTGGTCTTAGGGACCTGAGCTCGTGACCGCAGAGCCCAGGGGACAACTGCTTGAGGCCGGTCACGCACGGCCTTTTTATGAAATGTTTTTTGAGGATTAGCTCCGTTCTTAAAGGCCCTTAGTGGGCACCCTTACCGACGGAGACGGAAATCCGTGAGGTAGAGTGAGGTGTGACATTCTCAGGGTCGACCTTTTCTAACCCTTCCTTCCTTGTGAGAAGGCAGCATGGCTGCAGATGCTGGTTGTCCGAGAGAAACACCTTACTGCTGTCACACCCCTCTGCAGTCAGCAGTATGACTTCACCCTCAGAAGTTGAGTAACTGCTTATAGTCTCATCGTTCTCCAATCGACCTGCCTGGCATGGTAGAACCTTCAGGAACATATGTTCCAGCCAATATAGCTCGGTTGGGTCATCACGATAGGCGAACCCGACCACCACGTCACGATAGCAGTTACGGTCGGCCAGTTTTAGCAGTTAGGTCGACTGAGATCTTAGGTAAAATTTGAGGAGTGGACGTCATCCCATCCGACTGGTCTCTATCACTGATTGTTCCGGTCTATAAAAAAGGGCAAAAGTCCTCTTGTAAAAATCACAATTTAACTAATATAGTGTCTAAGATATTGGCTTTAATAATACTTAGACGTCTGACTAAAGCTCGCGAAGAGCAGCTCGAGAAAACTAGACTGGTTTCAGACCCGGAAGTGGACGTATAAACCAAATTTCCAAAATTCGTCACGTCTTAGAATACAGACACACATTTCGACGGCCGAAAATTACTGTACTCTGACTTTAAGGAGGTATTCGGCTCTCGATCGTGAGTTTCTGTGGCAGTGTCCGTCATCGAAAGGCGAACTAAGGTAGAACATTAACCTTGTGCAGGATCTCTACTCAAACACTAATGGTCGAGTCAGAGCTTATGGTGAGCTCTCATAGTACTTCAAGTAGTGTTGGTCAGGGTCTTCCCATTTCTCCATTCTTGTTTAACTTTATGATTAGCATGCTTTTAGAAACGACACTTTCACCATCTGACTTTTCAGGAGTTGACCTTCTACCAGGAGATTCGCTTGTTGACTTAGAATATGCAAATGATATAGTTCCGTATGGTGAAGACAGTAACAAAATGTAGTCTTCTGACCACCTTAAGCAACAATGCAAGCATGTTCAGGATGCGACTCCTTACCATCAAATGCAAAATCTTGCTTCATGATTGGCTTGCATCAGCACCTGGACTAGTGAAACAGAGTGAAGTAGTTGAGCGTATTGTCCACCTTACTTTTCTCTGGAGTCTCATCAGTCCTGCTGACCTGGTGTGTGACGAAATCTCAGCACGGACACAGAGGGCTCGACTGGCTTTTGTTAACTTACAGAATGGGCGAGATGTTTACCGTGCAGCAGTTCGTTCCGTCCTACTTTATGGCTGTGAGATATGTCCAGTAAGAGTAGAGGATATTCGTAGGTTATTAGTATTCGATCATAGGTGTCTTCGACACATTGCGTGCATAGCCTGCGACCATCGAGGAAGCAATGCTGTTGTCGGGAAACGAGTACTAGGTAAAGATTGCAAACCAATTGGTGAGGTTGTGAACCTTCCACCTCTCCGTGCTAATATGGTTTGACAAGTAGACTGATGTACGTACACATCAAGTTCTGCGTTGTTCTGACTGACTGACTGATACTTTGTTACAATGATCAGTGAAATCTATTTCGACAGAGATTTCGAAATATGCCCAAATATTTATCTTTATTTGTGTCTTGTATTATATAAAATAATAAATTCGACCACAAAATATTGACAATACATATTCCTATTAATGTATACGCAAGCCATGACCAATCTTAAAGCTAAAATCCACAAAAATGAAAACAGGACTTGACTAGAAAGACTCTAATGACCTGCTCGCCCATAAAATACACTGATATGGTCGAGAATGTTCAGTTCACTCTCTCGAAATACTCACACAGATACGCGTATATAGCCACTGACAGAAAAGTTCTACTCACTGAATTCTCGTGCTGGAGGTGTTGTGTACGAAACTGATAGGAGTAAGAGTGAATGTCTGGCACCTAAACCTGGCCTAAACTAATAACTGATATATAAATAATAAGCTGCTTACTTTATGCATAGTGACTTCAGGGCCATTGAAAACTGATGGTTCACCCATATCATTCCAGGTAAACATGGAATCTTTGGCAACAGGTTCATAAGTAAGAAATAAATTTGACCACCACTGTTGTACAGATTTGTCAGTAAAATCAGGCCAAGCACTAGATCCAGGCCAACACCAACCATCGAATTCGTTCCCATCTCTAGTCTTGACAAAAATCCCATTATTTTGGGAATTACTAAAATGAAGAGATTTTGAGGAGCGATTTTGATAACGTATAAATCTATTCATCAGAATGTGTTTATGTTCACAATACAAAGAAATACTTAACAAACATAAACAAATCCACCCTCTTCATAGATAAGTTACTGATGGCTTCGTTTAGACAAACAGGTTCGAAAAATGGATCAACTCAACATTTCAATATAGACTAGTTGCTGAACTTCTTGCATACAAAAATATAAGATGACTAGAATACTCCGTACAGAATTACTGAGCACTTTTTACTTTATTACTTGTACTAATATCCGTGTCCAAAATATAACTAGTGGTAATACTAACAAGTTTTATTACCTTCAAAATCTTAACTTTCTTTAAGACGATGATAATTCAGACCTCTAAAAATCTTATCATATGGTTAATACCTCTAATAGAGACATTTCAATATTATCCAATAAAAGTGTGTGACTGCCTGACTGCTAAACACCTCCAGCAACCCATTCAGACAAAAGTATGAATCAAAACAGATTGTAGAAATCTTTAGTAAAGTCTAACAACAGAGAAATCTTTTGATACATTGTCAGTTATCTACAAGAATATCAAGGTAGTCATCACGTCTACTATGGAGTTTATAAACGCTTCCGATAAAAATAACATAATTCCTCACAAAAATTTCAATCGCCACACTAAAAGCATAGAAAGCAAATTGGTAAAAGTGGTGACAATCAAACAACAACATGGGTCAAAAAATGGAACTAGGTAATGAGTAGCAAAGCGTTTACTATAAACGGAATATCTCACCTAATTGAATTAAGACTGAAGTAATTCTAATGCTTTCCTAATTTTTGAGTTCATTTCTCGTCTTTAAAGTATAATAAGACAGTTTAATAAATTGATTAAGGACCCTATTTAAACGTAGATATCTCTGAGGACAACCAATATTCTGTCGAAATTCGAGATTTCTTTTGAAACAATCTTTTACTAACTACTAATAGTGTCATCTCTTTTTATTGATGGTGATGCTCTTTCATGACATTAGTGGTAATAAAAAATCCCCCCAAAACCATCGATTTTTAGTCTTCCAGAATGAGAGGGCAGGAGAGCCAGGGATGTTTGGTGGGAACATATTTATGACCTTACTTAACTCCCGGAAGTAACCCTCTCTGAGACAAAATGAATTGCACAAACACGAACAAATATAAAACTGGACATTACGTTCATTCCAATTTATTTTCTGAGTTGAGCTGCTTGAAAATTTATTATCTGATCCAAGTTTGCAATGTTTTTTTTACAGTGCTAAGGTATAATAAGTTAGATTTATTGGCTTGTTAGTCGTTGGGATGTAAATGAACATAACGACAAAATCTCTGTACCAGGATTAAAGACATCTTTGTGATTTACAATGCATTCATGCATTAGTTTTAACATAACTGTCCACTGCTCCGATTTGGTACTTTTTATCGCTTAGCAAGGTAAAAAAGAGGCAACCATACAGAAAATCGGTTCAGTAGGATCTTCATCATAATGAGAAAGTTTACCCAATAAAGATTGTTTATGGGAATACATACATTAATAGATTTCAGTAAATGCCCAAAAACGGGAAAATTACCTGAATAAAGGCCAATTAGGGTCACGTTTAATGTGAGGATCAACAACCGTAACGAGCTTTCGACCTTTAATATTCAGTTTATCAACTATTTCTTTTGGATTCGGAAATTTGGTTTTATCCCAAGTAAAATAACGTTTTCCATCAGTGTGTTCAATATCTAACCATAAAACATCAACAGGCATTTCATATTCATCAAAATGCTTATCTACGGATAGTAAGTCGGCTTCATCATTATAGTTCCATCTACATTGATGATAACTAATTGCAAACAGGGGTGGTAAACTGGTGGTACCTACCACACTAGAATACGAATGCATTACTTCAGATGGAGTACTACCCATAAACACATACAAATCTATCAAGCCGGACTCAGATATCCATTTTGTTTGAACGGATGATTTCTCTGGTTTTTTCATAAAGAAACTGGAAAATATCCCATTATTTTGTGAATTTGAGTAATCAATCTCGATCCATGTCTCCGATGGATTAAGCCATAAGACTCCCACAGTGCTGTTTATATTGTGTCCCCACATAACGGGGACAGAACCATATAAAGCCATTTTATTATGCACCTCATATTCAAATACGTCAAGATTATAAAGTCTGTAGGGGTCACCATTACTTGTAGACTTTAGAACGAATCCATCAGCATGTTCTGGGATCCCATAAACGTGACTGAATCCCTGAAAATCGAAATCCATCGAGATGGAGTTTAAGCCATGAGGTCTTGTGTCAAGATGTTCCTTGAAATACTCTGACCATGACTGATCTTCAGGAACGGAGTGCTCTGTGCTAATATTTTGTTCATCCTCCTTGTTTTCATTGGTAGCAGTAGAGTCTTTTGAAATATCTGTATTTCCTGATAGATCTTCGGAAGTGTTTACAGAAGATATATCAACCTCATGATCTTCATTTGGTAGCGTATGGTTATCATCTTTAGAGACCGGAGGTTTACTGATTACGGGTTTTTTTCTCTGATGTTCGAAATTTAAAAGGCCCCTCTTATTTGCTGATGCCACAACTACATCATTCAATAAAAACTCAATATAAAAGGGATTATAGTACACGACTGCCTTGTATCCAAACTGTCCTTCCAATACCAAACTATTTTCAGCGAACACACAATTGATAGGAGCCTTCTGAACACCTGGCAAAACTACATCTCCTATGGGTACCCGAAATCTCCTATACTCATCTGTCAATTCATTAATGAGTACATGAAAGACGGAGTGTTGGTTATAGGTAACATCCAGAGACAGTGAATGGTTTTGATCTTCAGTGTAAATAGTTGCAGTTATTCCATAAGGGTTTATCTTGACAGAACTTGGTTCTAACCAGTGTGTAATATCCCCAGGTTTTAATTGTCGTTGTCGCGCACAGAACCTGAAGTATGAATGAACTATGAAATAGTTTAACTTACGAGCTCTGATCACAGGTTTTGAAATTAGCACGATCTACAGACCATGAGGTATTTAGCATCAAGGAAAGTAGAAATAAACTCGCTAGCCTCAAAAGCATAGTGAGCAAACAGTATCAACAAGTTAAGGGCTTTTGTTTGATGAAAAATTGATGGAAATAACTTGGGTTGTAGTCCTCCAGGTCAAAGGAGGTAATCAGTCTAAAAAAGGAAAAAGGAGGGACAATGGGTGTATGTTAAGCAACTACGTAAATAAAAGGCATAAGAGAAAATGACACACCCACAAACTAGGAAACTGGAATAATAAAATTCGAGAGCTACTTTTGGAGATCCTGAATTCGACCTGTCTTTGTAAAGACACTAGATAAACGATGGGGATGTCACCTTAGTGAGACAGCGTCAAATGCAAAGTGATAATTAGCTGTAAATTCTGTAAACACCCCAGAGCCCGTTTAAGAGTAATCGAACCAGTAACCATGAACAAGCACAACAGTAATACTCTAAACAAACATCTTCCGTATTATCTAGATTATTGATCAGCGAATCAAGGTAACTACTTTGTGACTAATAAAACTTCCCGGACGCCCAAACTGAAGCAGGTGGTCTACCTAGGGTTTCATTCCCTGATCCTTTGACCCAGAGGTCTAATCCACAAAGTAGTGGAGCAACGGGAAATGTAATCCCATGGTAGCCGGTGACCAACCATATGTTCATACGCCATTTATTCCCCTAGGACCCTGAGGCTTGTTTGCACCATTTGTGTGAAACCAGGATTTTCCGGCCCCCGTAGGTGGATTCACCATACTTATCAGGCAGGTTTAGGCGCCAGACATTTTTTTCTTAGTCTTATCAATTTCGTAAACAACACCCCCACCACAAGAATTCAGTGAGGACTTTTCTCAGTGGCTACATACGCATATTTGTGTGAGGATTTCAAGAGGGTGAACTCTCACCAATCTTGGCAGTACCGATGCATTTGGGGCAACCTTGTGAACAGTATTGTAGTCCACCGCACAGAAAACATGATAAGACTATCAAGAACTGAAATCCAACAAAAGGAACTCAAATTTCTGTGAAAACAGCACGTTAGACTTGTACGAAAAGTTGTTTTCATAGTAGGTTGAGTTAATTTCTTACACTAAGGTCAGCCAGTCGGTCAGACCGACTAGGGTTAATCCAACTACAGCACAATTTTGACGGATTTGCTTAGACCATATTCTACACCAATCACACGACTGATATGTACATTAGTCAACCCATCACATAAAATACTGTGACTTTCACAAACACTGTGGACTTCAAATATTCTGCTGAACTCTGATGTCTGGAATATAGCATTTCCAGGAACATTTCGTTTTCGACTTTCTAATATTACATTTATTCGAACATTTTATGCGAATGAATAGATCTAAATACAATATACCAGACTGATTACGAACACTAACAGGGGGTCGCAAATTACTTAGAGTCGAATAGACACTACAGACATATAACAGAAAATAAGTCGAAGACAGGCTAAGAACTTAGTGCCCAATAACAATAAAAACTGAATGCAACTAACAATAATTAGCAATATCGGAAATATGATGTTGAAGAGGTCCGATAAATAAAACTTGAAGTGAGCAAAGCAAGTCGCTGAACGCGTCACACGACCTACAATCGAAACACGCGCTGGTGAGTATTAATTCCGATAATGAATAATTCCAAAGAACTAAATTTCATGAGGACCAAAAGGCCAAGTCTGCCACTCTGTGAGTACAGCATATCATAGCAACAAACCATTGAGATATCCATTTAAAGTCTTGAAGATGTACAAACAAGTTGCGTTTTTTTGACAACTCTATATTTTTCGAAAAAAGGAGTGTGCATCAGTTATCCTGCGTTAATCCTGGCAGAATATCATAATTTTGCTCGGAGCCATCTACTGATGTGGCGGACACTCCAATGAATGACCGAAATATCAGGTTTTCATTTATTATAACTCTATGAAATTTGCATGACCAACCTAAAACGAAACCATATTTGAGACTTCGACGTTTTAATGAGTTGAAGGTTTGTCAGGCACTTCTTATATCTAATACCATTTTCAAAAGCTATTATAAACCAGCTGACTTCTTTGCTCTCGATTCTTGTTCTTTCGGTAAGATCCCAGGTGTCTAGTAGTGTCTCATGGACGGAAGTCTAGCCATTCGACTGCCTGATTCTAGTCAGTTGGCATCATATGGCTGAATTTAATCAAGTAGTTTAAGGGAATACAAAATAAAATAAATAATATTAATCTGCTGATATCCCAGAAAATGTGGACAACAATGCTAAAATGGGGAAGTTCATAAAACAGTCATCAAAACTAAGGAATCCGTCGACCGAACAAGTTCCTCAGCTCCTATTTTCTTCAATTCTCTGTTCCTGAATGGTGGCTGAAACTGTTGAGACATTCTATGCTAATAAACGCTAGTTGCCGTCTGTGATTTACATGTATCCGGAAATGCCGTAAAATGCAAGAACTAGGCACTAAGGTGAATTGGAGCTAACCACTCTACTGGTGGACCGTCAAGGGCCAGAAAAAAATTGTAGAAGACAAGGATAAGAACAGCGAAATTGGTGGATGGAGCACTTTAAGGAACTCTTGAATCGACCAGCTCCACGGAACACACCTAACATCGAAGCAGCATCTACGGACCTCCCAACAGTTGAGCAGATGAGCATGGCCATCAGACAAATCAAGAGCAGCAAATCAACATAACCAGACAACATTCCAGAAGAGGCAGTGAAAACAGATGTGGAAGCAACTGCGAAAATATTTCACATCCTCTTCAAGAAGATTTGGGATGAGGAACAAGTACCATCAGATTGGAAAGAAGGATACCTCATCAAAATACCAAAGAAAGGCGATCTCAGCAAGTGTGAGAACTACAGAGGCATCACTCTTCTTTCAATACCAGGCAAAGTCTTCAACAGGGTATTGTTAAACAGAATGAAGGACTTCGTAGACGCCCAACTTCGAGATCAACAGGCCGGATTTCGTAAGGATCGATCGTGTACTGACCAAATTGCTACATCACGGATCATTGTGGAACAATCAATTGAATCGAACTCACCACTCTACATCAACTTCATCGACTACGAGAAAGCATTCGATAGAGTAGAGTGGATAGGAAAACACTGTGGAGGCTTCTACGACACTACGGTGTGCTTGAGAAAATAGTTAACATCATACGGAATTCTAATGATGGATTCAACTGCAAAATCGTGCACGGGGGTCAGCTGACAGACTCTTTCAAGGTGAAGACCGGTGTCAGCCAAGGTTGCTTACTCTCACCCTTTCTCTTTCTCCTGGTCATCTACTGGATTATGAAAACGTCAACATCTGGAGGGAAGCACGGAATCAACTGGACAGTTAGGACGCAGCTGGAGGATCTGACCTTCGCAGATGACCTGGCTCTTCTATCGCACACTCAACAACAAATGCAAGAGAAGACGACCAGTGTAGCAGCAGCCTCTGCAGCAGTAGGTCTCAACATACATAAAGGAAAAAGCAAAATTCTCCGATGCAACACAAAAGGTACTAACCAAACCACTCTTGCTGGAGATGCCTTGGAGGACATTAACACCTTTACATATCTGGGCAGCATCATCGACGAGAAAGGTGGATCGGATGCAGATGTGAGGGCATAAGTTGGCAAAGCAAAGGCTGCATTTCTACAATTTAAAAATATCTGGAACTCCAAACAACTTTCAACCGAAACTAAAATCAGGATTTTCAATACAAATGTGAAGACAGAACTACCAAAGCCATCATCCAGAAGATACAAGTGTTTATGAACAGTTGTCTACACGAAATACTTCGGATTCGTTGGCCAGACACTATCAGCAACAACGCACTGTGAGAGAGATCAAACCAGATTCCAGTGGAGGAGGAAATCACGAAGAAGCGGTTGAAGTGGATAAGACACACTATGAAAGGCACCTAACTGCGCCACAAGACAAGCCCTCACATGGAACCCTCAAGGCAAAAGGAGAAGAGGAAGGCCAAGGAACTCAAGTGCAAGAACTTGGATGGTAGTACTGGAAGAAATATCAACGAATCGGTTGTTATGTCCCAATGGCCGAGCCAACAAAGAGCTTCTGAGAGAATAATATCATTAGGCATTACAACCGTATCACACGACTCTCAGCAACGATGCCTTCTCTTAAACGTAGGAGGCATCTCTGAATGGAACTTACATGTTGGTATGGTTTATCAAAAGCTGCATCATCTGAACAATGACGGTCCTTCTAGCATGCACATGCCTCACCTTGCTATTTTGAATGAAGAGGTTTTATTCTTGACAACACTCAGAGTGATATCCCTACATTCGCTACGTGAGTGTATGGTCACAAACACTTGGAAACAGAGTCGCATCATACGTGTTTTTGTAAAAAGCTGAAGCAGTGAATCTTCAAGCTATCGGCTAGTAACATTCCTTTCAGTACCCTCAAGGTCATGGAGGTTTTGGTACATGATGATCTATGCAAGCATCTATTGCCAACAAACTTTTTTGGCCCTATCAACATGGTTTTATGAAGGAATACTCCTGTGTATCCAACCTGCTGACTGGGATGAACAGATGGCCGACTGTTCTAACCGCCAAATGAAGGCTGATGTGATATTTTTTGGTCATTCACAGCCTCTTGGTAAGGAAAATCACATGTATCTTATGAATAATCTATAACTGTTGGATGATTTGATATTTAACTGTCAAAAAAATTGCTTGTAAACGTTCTTTTACTAGTTCTGAGTTACTCAACCCACTTCTTCTTCTGAAACCAATTTCTTATTGATCTCTGTCTTACTACTTTTCGTTGGCCCCAGTGGAGCATAGGCCGCCGACGATCATTCTCCAACCTACTCTTTCCTGGTTCTCCTTTTCAGCTCTTCTAATCTGCGCCATCACATCTGCGCCAGATCAACCCTGCTCATCATTGATGTTCCCAAGGTATGTGAAGGTCTGTACAGCTTCCAAAGCCTCTCCACCAAATATGATTTGTTTGGTGCATATCGTGCTGTAAAATAAATGGTCTCTGAATATGCGACCTGCGTACACTGCTAAATAATGAGTTAGACATGCCATTAACAAAAGGTTGGTTGACTGATTAACTTGGAAATAAAAGTGAGGGAGCTATATCACACTTAGCAAGGTGCACTTTTCAAGTAAGAGGCAATTTGAAAAAGTGCCATTTACCTTTTGTTTTCTAGAACGTGACTCAGCGAGTCATAAATTGACAGCCTTTACATTGTCACACATAAGTTTGTTAGTAGCGCCAGCAATTCTCCATTCGGTTGAGTCGGTCCTTCCAACATTGGCGGATAGAAGAGTCACGGTTCTGTTGCGCTCGTCTCTAGGTATGCTTAAACTATTACGAGTCCACCTTAGTCGAATAACAAGAACAAAACAATGAACCAGCGTCCAGGTAGGCTACTGTGATCCCTTGACCCAACTGTACCAGCAAGAAGTCTTGATATAGCGTAGAAAGTGTATTCTAAAAACACCCAGCCAGCACACAATGAGTCCAAGCACTCAAATTGCGTTTATTTATATTCTATAGAGACGTCCTTGGAACAGTCACAAAAATAGCACACTAAAATGACACAATAACCAATCACAGCCAAGGATGTTTCTGGTCGGAAATGTGATCTCAAGGTCAACTGACCGGCCCATGAAATAAATCCAAAATAAAGATATTTACCAAGCGAGTTCTGAGGATCCAACATCCCAAACAGGTTTTGTTTGAGTGCAATGTAGCTGTTGCCCATCAAGTTCTAGAGGAAAGATTCAGAAGTAGCAACGAGTTGTGTGCCATTGGTTTATTAGAGGCTCGCTTTCGTCGACGGTTGTAGTTACCCATGCTAAACATGTGTGACGCCATATATTGAAGGAATATTAAGACATACTTTTAGTAAAGAAGTCAAAAACATTATCTCGAAGGAGGAAGCACTGACTGCAGGAGATATCAAAGCAGTGCAGCTGGAAGAGCAATGGCGTGAATTTAAAAGTGGCCATTTATCAATAGGCCTTCCCTGGTGGGGAGAAAGTGAAAGCATACTATGTGTTAAGGAAAAAATTCTTTGGAAATCCCCGTGCAGCTTTTTATTTGACAGTGTTACTTGTTTGCCCTTTCACTAAGTTTTGGATTTAACATTTAACCAGGACTTCTGTCACTATGTTTCAGTTAATAATTGTTGGGGATTTTAGATCTCCAAAACTCACTTGCTAAATGCCTTATTTTGGATTTCACGTTTGCCAGCATGGGTTGATCAGTTGGCCTTGAGATTTCATTTCCCATCAGGAAAATCCATGGCTGTGATTGGCTGCTGTGTATTTTAATGTGCTATTTTCTTAACTGTCCTAAGGACGTTTCTATGATGCATAAATAAACGGGAGTTGTATGCTTGATCGTACTGTGATTGCTGGGTGTTTGTAGAATACACTTTCTACGCTTACAAAGCTATTTTACTTCGGCCTTGGATTCAAGGTAGCCTACATGGACACTGGTAAAAGTCTCGTTCGCGTTATCGACTAAGGTAAACTCGTAATAGCCTTAAGCATTCTTAGTGACGAACATAATATTTGGCGACGGGGATGGGATCACATTGATCATTTGAAACTTGAACTATTACCCGAGCAGCAGCTGAACTAATGAAGAAGTTGATGGAAACCAAGCTGCATCGTGACACGACTATGGTGGTTCAAGTCAATCTGACTTTGAGTATTGTATCTGCCAACTAACCAGAGTAGCTGTGCCCCCTGCTGCATCCAGTCCACCTCACTTCAGATCAATCCGATAGCCGATCTAAAATCAGTCTGTTAGATTGGTTCAAATAGCCAACATTAGCAGATGTCCCATCAAGCATATAAGAAGAAGACAACCCGCTCAGAAGTACCTGAGACTGGTCCTCATCTCCGTTCCAGAAATATCCTCCCGGACAGCAGCAAACAACAGTTCAGATCCAAATAAACCGTCGTGTGTCACCTCAATTTCTTCAGAGGGAGGTGTTAGGGTATTCATCAAATATCCTAAGAGAATTATTGGTCAAATCCTATTGGTCGAAATTATGGTCGTTTTAACTGTCAACGTCAAATACTTCAATGTTGTCTCTTATTGGTCATCCAGACTGTCAATATCATTTCAAATATTACTTCCTATTATCCGTCTTAGCTGTCAATGCCACAGAGATTGGTGCTGTTCCTATTCCACCAAAATGTATAAATACGCATTATCTGTAACATTTTATAACCAGGACCAGGACCAGGACCCGGTCCCGGATCCCTAGTCCGGGATCCTGATTCTCTTCTGGATTCGGACCTCGTACTTTCTGGATGCTTCTAGAATACATGTTCTACTCCACATTCAAGTCTTCTTATTTTCACTAAATATGGGGGTTGGGATAATTGGGTTTGAGTAGCATGTCGTGTCAATGGATCCTCGATCCTCGCTCTCGTTTCCCGACTAGGTAAACTCGTATTAGTTCAAGTATATCAAGCTGACATGTTTACGTGCATGCGTAACAATAATGTTTGACTGAAGGTTTATTCTGCTGTTGCTTGCATCGGAGTCAGTCGCAGTTAGGCTGTGTCTGTTGTAGAATTCTGTTTGAATGTTTTGTGTTTTGGAAAATCCCTCCATGTTTACATATTTTTGCTATGACATGATGGACTTTTTCTCTTGACATTTTTGGTATTTTATTTGATTCCAATTTGAGATTTTATCATTGTATATTGTTATTCTTTCTATATTTTGTACTTATATTGAAGTTTTTGTGTTTGCTTCTGAACTGTACATATATTGTTTAAATTTGATATAATATGGCTACCGCCACATTTTTGGATGGACGCGGTGGCTGCTGGACTTGGTGTCACTTACTAGTTATTGTGTTGGATACTCTGCGGAGTAATTTAACCCTGGAAGGAACACAAATTCCGTAAGACTTTGTATTTCCATTTTATAATAATATAGAGACGTTTTCTCCTAGAATTTTGCCCTTTTTGATTTGGTCGGGACCCGGAACTAGGAGGAACGTACAGGAGTGTTTCTATAGGAAACAATTGGGACAGCCACTGTCGAAATAAATCTACATCTGTTAAACAGAAGATTAGGGCATAGTTACTGTGGTGATCGATAACATTTGACTACTTGGTGTGAATAGTTGAGTGAATATTCGATCCATCTTATTGGGGATGTTCTTGTTGATTGGCAGGGATCGAATGCTTATTTATCAACTATCTGTTTTGCTACAAAGTACTCCATTTCGTTCAAATGAAACACCTGAAGCACAGGCTGTATCATGTAGGGTGTTTTACAATTTTGATATAGCTTGTTTTTGTTCTTGAGCTGGAACGGCTTAATTTGAGCATAGAATTTGTATTTCGATTTTTGATTTTTACCAGTCGCACAAAATGCTTCCTTCGCTATACAAACGAACACGGTTTACCCTAACAGAACAAACCCTGGCTCGTCAACTCTATGTTCGTTTCAGCAAGTAGTCTCAAAGCTGTATTCACTTACACTGATAAATTTAGCAAAGAATTAGGAGAGATTGACAATTCGAAGAAAACCATCTAGGTGTACAGAATTACTGTTCATCTATTCAGTGCCACGTCTTGATCTTTCTGTTCCAGCTTTGTGCAGCGTTCAGCGATCACTGAATTTGGATCAGATAAACCAGAATGGGGAAAGGTAGCAGACGAGCACTTTCTCGTCGAGAATTGTACCGCGTCCTTTGATAACATAAATGTGACTCAGTGTTTTGCGACTGATTTTCTAGATGCAACACAAAAGATGGATTTCATTTAACAAAGTTTGTTTCTAATTATAAAGAAGTATTAACAAGAATAGACCAGTAAGACTAGGCTTTGAAAATGCGTGGTTCTTCTATGGAACCATCATAAATGGAACATACTCTTGACGTACTGTGGAACGTAGTAAAAAGTGCGTAGGGCGTCCTGATTGATGAATTATACGAATCAGTGGCCAAAAGTGGAATGTTATCTAGGTTATCGTTCTCACTTGGTCCACCTGAACTGCTCTGTTCATCCTTGTGAACAGAAACTGAGTTGGACTCTAGTAGCTGATAAAGTGTTGAAAATAGACCGGGCAGAATAGGGAAACTGTGAGTTGGCTGGAAGCAACAAGCAGACGGATCTGCATATATTCTGTGACTCTTAGGAAAGAGGAAAGGTAATACCTATGTACAGTCGTTAACTTGATAGTGACCAGTAACGTGGAAGATTGTTACTGGCAAAAGCTTTTGAGGCCCCTTTAAAAATTATTATCATATAGCGTCTAGAAGTGAGTGCCGTCATCCATGCCGTCCTGATGGACAGAACAATAAGGAATGAACTTTACTGTCCAACTGTGAAAAGCATATTTTGGATAGCCTTCATGACGGTGATATACTGCTTGAGTAAACAGCCTGCTTGCTATGTTCGTTCAATTGCTAATAGAGAAACCCTTGTACTTGTCGGGGACGTCAGATCCTAGAAACTCACTCGAAAAATTTCCGGGTTTGTTGTCTTATCTTGAAATTTCGAATTTTATGTTTTCGTGACAAGTAAGCTAATTTTGACATTCGTTTCACACTCAGGAAATCCTTGACTGTCATTGGTTGATGGATTATTTTAGTGCGCATATATTTGCCATAAGAGGCGCGGTCCTTCAACGCTTTCACATCAACATTTCTGTTATTCTACTTCTTTAAAAAAATTCCTTAATGATACTAACTGACTCAATTTAGTGAGGAAGAAACCGCATCGTGCATAAAAACTGATCTTAAGTGAAAACTGGCCTGACGACTTTTAAACCTGGTTATTGTGGATAAAGCATTAATTTTAGTTTCGGTTAATTTAAGTGAATTCGGAAATAGAATTCCAGACTAAGGAAATTTATGGGATGATCATTGATCTGAACATATTTCGGTTTGATTGTAAAATAAGTCAAACCAGAAAGCAACAGGTATATTTAAAGAATTGTTGGGATGTCGAGGATTGCTTCCGTTATTGGAACGATATATCTACTGTATAAAAAATTACTGCACCGCACAAATAATCCAATCTCCTTTTTCCTAGAGCAATAGATATTTTATGTTGCTTGAATAAACCCGTGCCCATCACTGAAATTTTGATATCTGATAAATCTGGAACACAATCTGAGATAGATCATTGTTATTGGAGAGATGTTAGTTTCTTTTGCCAGAACAATGAGATGTAGCTGGTCCAAAAAATGTAATGTATTTGGGCAATTTCATTTAATAGGAAAATTAATGAGGGTCGATTAAATAGAAATTTATATAATGAAAAGTTGATAATTGTAAATAAAGGAGAGAGAAAATTAGCATACAACAGATGGAACAGGAAAGGGTAGGATGTTTTCAAATTATCCTAGGCCATAAAATGAATTGGTAATCTTGTGGCTATTTCATTGAAAAGTACTTTCGTACAATGCTTTCGGGTTTTGACCTTCGTAGGCAGTCTCCTAGAGTGGTTTAGGATACAACACATTTAGGCTGTCGTGACGCCCAAGTATCCATCATATAACTGTTTGTAAAACAAGCAAAGAAGAAGACTACGGTTGTTGGGTAATAAGATATTATAATGCATAACTTTTGAGCTTGCTTTTTACTGAAGGAGTTATGGTCCCTTGTATTTGTTTCAGTGAGGGGCTTTATGTAAAAGTGTGCGCAGTTAAACTAGAAGTGAAGCTGAACATTTTATTCAAATTGATGCTTTTCTCACTACAGTTTGCGGTTTTCATGGAACAAACTTACCGAGAACTGTTTTTTGGGAGTATGATTAATAAATTAATGGATTACCAATGCTGTTTTGGTAATGAAATTATCTCCAGTCATACAAGTTAGCGGAAGTCTGTTTTAGTAAATTTTACTCATATTATCACTTTAATTTATCCTTATTACCCTTATTACTCTCCACATTGCAACTAACTGATCTCTGGTTTGGTGATGTGACGGCTGCTAGTATCCAGAAACCCTACTGCCCTGAAACAAACGTTTCATTCAAATCCCGAGACATACAAACTCACAACCAACTGCCAACTGACGAGAATTAGATAGTCGAGTGGCTATACCTCCTTCCATTGGACATTACCGAACACCTGGAACCGTACCGAAAGAACAAGAGTCGAGCGCGAAGAAATCAAATTGGTTTACACTAGCTCGTGAAAAAGATATTGGATATTGGATAGGACAGGTGCACTTTCCTGTAACCAAGAGCTCCTAATCCCTGGCAAACTATCCCATATGCTAGAGGTAATGCTACTCAGGAGCTAGAATTTTGTGTCGGATGATATAGAAAACTTTGAACCGTACAGAAATACTGATAGGTATGAAATAAAATCAGTCAGTTCAAACGAGCTCAGGAAACAGATATTGGATATTGAAGTGAGTTGTGTAATTTCGAACTCAAGGTTATGGCTTCGGACTTTTACATTTCTAATTTTAAGCTAGAACACCAGAAACTTCAAGATAAAGTTGAAAAACTTGAGAGGGAAAAAGAATTGCTTATGGCAGAACTCGGACACAGAGAACATAATTTCTGTGGCAACATACTCGCGTTTGTTGAGAGCTTATTTTTGAATTCGAAATATAGGTAGCTGCCGTATTTCTTTCCTTCTACCTTACGATAGTGATATACTCTTCAAAACACCGAACGTTCTTGTCCCTGGACATAAGTTTGTTCTCGATGCCAGGGGTGGAGTGTGGAATGCTTATACAGAGAATGGTGTAGAATATATAAATATACAAGGTAGGTGAAATTCATTTCGTTTTAGTCTTTCAAGGGTATTGTCAGAAAGTGTGCGAGGCATTGATTCTCTGGGCTTACAGAGGAACTTTGGAGAAGCAGGATGCACGGTGTATGTCCGATTTAATGACTCTCGCACGAGAATTTTGCTTGCCTTCCTTATTTACCCAGTGAGTATTTCTATTTTTAGAGTTGTAGGTGTGAAGTTGCTTTGATCCCTCTAGTGACAAAAGAAAACTGCTTGTCATTGTATTCGTCTTCTTATAGACTAGGAGCTACCCGGTTACTAGAACATTGCTTTATGTTCTTGTCAGATGTTTGGGTAGGCTGTTTGACTAATATTGACTAAGTTTTTAGCCTAATTTTTCACCTAAAGAGATTTCTGCAATCGCTTCCCCTGTTCTTCAATCTTTCCTCGAGAAATATTCCAAGTTCCCCGTGCACTCAGCAATTGAACTTGGGCGAGATGACACCGTTTTATCTTTGCTTAACGTAAATCATCCGAAGGTATTTTCGAATGTTTTATGTGTGCAGTAATTTATATTTTAGAACTCGTTTTCTGTTTAAATATCATACTTATTAACGAGACAATGCAATTTAGCCACTCGTTTAGCTGTCATTTGTTAGTTCATTCTCAAGTCTGTCATTAGTCGCTATCACTAATAACCATTTATATCCTACAATGCATCACCTCACCAGTTTCAACTGGAGATACGTACTTATCACTTTGGTTTTAGACGTTGGTCATCTATGCGGCTTTTGATTAAGTTGCTTTGTTTATACTCTGAAACTTAAGTTTTTAGTTATATTAGCCAGAACACTGCTTTCTGGGTTTTAGTAGCCTCTTCTTTGTCCTTGTGTTTTAGGTTAACAATGACCGCACACTTTTCACACGATAATCATATGAGGTGGTAAATTACAGTAATATAATATATTGAAGTCTTTTAGGTAGTTAGTTATAAATTAACTACGTTTATTATAGCACCCTCTGGAGTAGTGATACTTTTAGGAAATGTTAACTAAAGATGGACTTAGTAAATGTTTGCAACATACCGCTCATGTAATAATACAAGCGCTAAACAACTATTTGATTGGTCGTCAGCTACGTTCTGGCTGTCTTCTGTTAAGTTTAACCCAAAATGAACTCTCATCGTTCGCTATCTAACCCCAAGTTGAGTTTAGAAGATATGGATTGCTTCTGAGGTTTGAGAGATATTTTTATGCTCAGGGACCTGATCACTAATTGCCAGTATTCAGCTGTTCGCGTATCATAGTGTACAAAACCATAAGTTATTGAAGTTCTGTCACTGATTGATGTTTAAAATTATTGGTTCATAGACAGCATGTCTGATTTTATCACTATTACTTTAGTCTTGCAATTCGTCATTGGTTAACTTTCTTTGTTCCAGGTAAAACTCCTCGTAAATCAACTGAACGAAAATGGATTATCTCCGTTGTATATGGCTCTAAAAGATGCTCATTTTGAACTTGCTGAGAAACTGATTGGTGTAGGTGCAGATATAAACGCACTTATCGGTCCTACTGGCCAGAAGCAACCCGTTACTCAGTTTGCATTTGCAAAACGCCAATATGACGCTGTCCAATTTCTCTTGCTTCATGGTTCTAATGTAATTACTTTTTGAACATTTAAACCTTAATGTCTTGAAAGTTCAGATTAATTACGGGTTATTGAAATGAGATAACTATACCCTCAGATATCTGATTCGTGTTTCTGATGCAGAAACAGATCATGATTAAGAACCCCAATACTTCCAGTTACAGTAGGAAATAAAGTTTAATTTTGGTTTAACACTAATGTAGGTAGTTATTTGTAGAATCGTGATTCTTTACGCCGATAGGTGGTACTTTTAGTTAAAACATGATTTGTACGTGTTTTAATTCTCTGAAACCTTACTCTGCAAACACAGTATGTTGGAGTGTCCAAGCAAGAAAATTATGATAACGAGTAAGAAAACAAATCTAAACATACTTCAGGCATTTACTAATGCATCCGTGTATTAATTTCATGGGTAATCGAATTTTCTACTTCTTTTGTCAGTATTTAGTGAGAGCTAACCATCCCGCCATTATTCGTAAGACTAATAAAGTGTGTATTGCTCGAAAGACCCAAAGGTTTTTGATTTAGTCTACTGTGTTTAAATAAACGCACCATTGAAGAATTGTAAGCGAGAAGGAAACTAAGTAACTAAGTTGTACATGGGAATGGCAGACAAAAGTGAGCTTAATTATTGAGTTAGTGATCTGGTTAGTATTATGATTAAAATCGATGCGGGTTTTCAACTACTGAGAAATTTCATCGTCAATGGATTTAAGAAGTAATCTAATTGAATACTAATAATATACAGGGATAGGTATTCTAACTGTAATTCAGTCATCAATAAAGAAAGATATTGAATAGGACAAATGATTTTCCTAGCTTGTAGTACTTAATGAGTGTAAAAAATATGTGGAAATATCAGATCATCGGACGGTGGTTCAGCTGTTTTATTTGCTTTTAAGAAATAGCGTGTAACATGTTCCAGTCGCCATCAGTTTACGTGAACGAGTAGTATCTATATTATTCATACGATCTAAGGTTTTAAGTTCACTTGATGAATCTGTTGAATAATAAGTTGGATTACTTTTTCATGTTATCAGTATCAGTATGCTTTATGTTTAACGAATTCCTAACCACCGACTGCCTCGACGAGCTATGTTTTGTGGTGTGGGAGCAGGTTGTAAGAAAGCTACGAGCAGCCAGACCAAAACATGATAGAAATCCATGAAGTCACTGACAAGTGGACTGAGTCATGTTGGTAGATGTAGGCTACGTGGTTGGGGTCCGCGAGACGAAAATTACCGATTGTTAGAGACCTTGAACGACATGGCGCATGTGCATCCATTCGTTGTGCTCTCTCAAATCCTAATCTTATGGATTCGTCAGCACCTCTAACTTTGTCTTTCTAACCTTATCTAACTGAATTATACTTCATGAATAATGTCTTCAAACCCTAGTCCTCTTCATTACCATTAATACCTCTACTATCTTTATCACTATAGGGTTTGATTTGACATTTGCGTCTCTGTGGTGATGTGGTATGGCAACCTGAACTTATGTACAATACGTACGAAGTTCTACGTTGCAACTGACTGACTGATTAACTCTTACTACTTCTAATTTTGTATTCATTGTTTGTTGCTATGACAAACTTCAATAATAAGTTACTGTCTAACATTGTCTCAGGGATTACACCAGGTGTTAATTCTCTTTAACTTTGAAATCTAGGCTAGTGTTTTTATAACTTCCTGAAGAATATCTAATTTAAAAAAATAGGCAAAGTGTATAGTTTTTTTATGAATAATGTTCTTTGTAATATTACTTGTCTGTTTACACAATAATTAGATGTATAACTCTCGATTTCGCCATTAAAAACAAAAGATAATAAATTTCTGAGTTATATTCAGTCTTTTCTACAATGAACAATAATTTATATACTAAAGTTTCCTATGAAATATGAATATAAGAATAAACGTAAATAAAAATTTTGAATCAGTAATAATGATGAGCAAATAATAATCTATTTTGTTTTCAATCAAGTGTGATTTCTGTGATTCAACCTCGTCTCGCACTCTACTTCATACCCTCGCAGTAGCTGATGAACATGAAATGTCAGAAGCCGTGATCAATATTGCAAAAACAATAATTCAGCAGAGTGCTAATATTTCTTGCCAGGATGCAGATGGAAAGTAAGCTATTTTGAACAAAATTCTTAAGTCTTTAGGTTACTTTATTATAATAGACAACTTTAGTGTTTACTTTAAATTATCTGCAAATCGCATTTCGACTACTCATAAAATACAGACGAACAAAATGAAGTAATATCTCGATTGTTCTTAAACACGTTCTTCTGGTTGTTACTTTAGAAAATACCTCAACGAACTAAAACTTTTAGATCTGTGGATTAACAAGATTATTCGGATTTCAAAAATTATAGCGCTCGTACAGTTTCTCTGTTTACTGAAACAAGTTAACTAGCTTTGAAATCATATGAGCAACCTCTTTTAGTGATTTGCTTGCTACCTTACCATCAACTTACGATTCTTAGTGTTTTTGAATAATAATTACAGTAGTCCTATGTTTCATTTTATACCACTCATAATGCTCCTTCTAAGCACTTAAATCCTAATTGATTGACAACACATTACTGTGCGTAGTTCCATTATGCTTCAAAGACATGATTAAATAAACAATAAACTGTTTAAATGTGTTTTTCTGCTTATTCTCGGGGTTTTGATGGTTATCTATGAATTGGAGAACGGTGAAATTAAAAGTAGCAACTCAAGGTCTGAGACTTAAGTCGTACTGCTTACTATAGAGCCCAAGCGGTTGTCCATTGGACTCTGCGGTCTCGATCCCAGGTCTTTAAGACCAATGCTAATCTGTCTTTCTTTTCAGGTTATCCAAGAAATCCTTCCTACTCCTCCTAACATCTCTCTTATCTCCACATCTCACCCTTCTCACATCGCTTTAACACCCTGAACTGCTAATGCAAACGATTCGAGTTCATGAAACATTATTTCCGGTATCCTGAAATCCCGTCCTAAATTACATGTAGGAGCACTTAATGTCTGGACATTTTGTCAAATAGAGCAAGAGGCTTCCTTAGCTAGGACTTTAGAATTTCGTGTTATCGATGTGTTCTGCGTTTCGGAAACGTGCACTCAGGATCCGAGTAGCGTCATTCATGTCGAAATAAAGATCCAGCTAGATTTACTCTTCGTGTATCAGGAAACCCTTATGCTGCTTCTCGGGGGCTCGCTGACGTAGGTATAGCATTGAGTCCTAGGACACAACTAGCTCTCCTAGACTGGATCCCTGTAGATAGTCGCTTGTGCTCTGTCCGACTAAACGGGACAGTAAGGATTCGGAAGGATAGGGACAATCGTCGTTGCCTCTTCGTCATATTAGCCCCTAATGACTGCAGTTCAGACGAAGTGAAAGATGAGTTTTACAGAAAGCTTTCGGACCTCCTCCAAAAAGTTAAGCGCTCTGATATAGTTATAATGGCTAGTGACTTTAATGCTCAAGTAGGTAGACTAAGTAAGCAGGAGAGACACTTTCGTGGTTGTTATGGTGTCGCGGCTCAGAGAACAGACAATGGCGACCCTTCTGTTGCAAGTATGCTCAGATAATCGCCTATTTCTAGCAACCAATAACTTTAGGCATAAGAAAAAACATCTGTTGACCTGGTGACCCCCAAAGATGTCTCAACGATGAACCCAACTAGATCACATTGCCATCAGACACCGACGGAGGGTTTCGATAGAGGACTGTCGCTCGTTCTGTGGCATATGTCTAGATTCAGATCATGCCGTAGTGCGAGCGCGTATTTGTTTGAGGCTTACTGGACGTAGAAAGACACCTCAAGGAAACATGTTAGGGTTCTACTTAATGATAATGAGGCTAAGAATATATTCCAGGAACAACTAGGAAGAGAGTTAGGCGACCATGTAAGTGATTCCCATCCGGAGGCAGGTTGGAATGATATGAAAAAGGCTGTGGAAACAGCAGTGATATCTGCTAGTAAGGTAAACCATAAGCCTAAGATGAAGCCGTGGATCTCAGTAGCATCCACTGAGCTGATAAACGCTCGTAAACACATCCCACCTGGCTCTGAACATGATGAAGAGCGATGTCAGCTTAAGCGCAGGCTGATAAAAAGCCCACGCAATTATCGCGAACAGTGGTAGGTGGCGAAAGCAAAAGCGATAGATAGGGCAGCGGCGATAGGCAGTAGCAGACAGTTGTTCCGTCTTATTAAGGAAACCGGTATTCGAAATCCAACTTTTAGTAAGGCTATCTTGGAAAAGGATGGTCTTATTATCCATTCTCAATCCAGGAGGCTGGATCGATGGGCAGAACACTTTAGGGATCAGTTCAACTGGCCTTCAACCACACTTCGGCTACCCATGATCTCCAGTCATCCTGAACGGCCAATCGACGTAAGCCCACCTAGTCTTAATGAAGTTGAAAAGGCTTTAGGAAATCTGAATCGAGAGAGAACAGCAGGACCTGATAGATTGACCCCTGAGATTTTTAGGATGGTGGTCCAGTTTTGACAGTTAGACTGACCGAGATCTTAGGTATAATCTGGGAATCAGGCATAATCCCATCCGAGTGGTCTCAATCACTGATTGTCTTAGTCCATAAGAAAGGACAAAAGTCCTTTTGTAACAATCACAGAGGAATCAGTCGAACTAATATTGTATCTAAAATATTGGTCTCAATAATACTCCGACGCTTAAAGAAAGCTCGTAAAGAGCAGAATAGAGAAAACTGGGCTGGTTTTCAACCTGTATAGGCCATATATTCACTCTTCGTAAGGTCCTAGAATATAGACACACGTTTCGGGGAATTATTGAAACTTCATCAGTTGAAATAGTTGGAACATGTGTTATGTATGCGTAACTACCGTCTACCTCGACGAGCAATGTTTTGTGCTGTAGAGGTGATCTGGAAGAACGCTAGAGGCGGCTAAACTTAAACATGGCATAAATCCATGAAGTCACTGGTTAGTGGACTGAGCCATGTTCGTAGGCGTGGACTATCCGGTTGGGGTCCACGAGACGGTAGTAACCGGTGGTTAGCAACCTTGAACGACATGACTCAAAATCGTTTGCAATGATGCAGGTGCATCCATTCTCTGTGTTCTCTCAAATTCTAGTCTTCTGAATTCCTTATCACCTCTATCTTTCTCCTTTTAAATTTATCTCACTGAATTATAATTCTTGAATAATATCTTTGAACCCTGATCTTCTCCGTTACCGCTAATGCTTTACTAACTCTACTGCTATGGGATTTGAATCGACAATTGCGTCTCTGTGATAATGTGGTGTGGCAACCTGAACTGACGTAGGTACGTGTGAAGTTCTACATAGTAGCTGACTGACTTTTTACAAAAACTATACCAAAATAGAGGTGGTTTCCAATTTTAAGCGGTTTTCTATATACTTTTTTTTCGTCTAACTAATTAATAATGTTTCCTAAAAACAGTTTCAATGGTATTCCTATTTTATGTTTCGAAGAATAAGACAATAAATTAAAAGAACTTTTTTTTATAGTTCACCGTTGCATTTATCCATTTTGCACAATAATTCGACCTTATTGAATTTGCTGCTCAATCATTCAAAGAAACCTAATTTAGATTTACCAAATAATCAAGGATTTTGTCCACTGTGGTTAGCGCTTGTTAGGCAGTTCAACTTTCATGATCCAAATGTTTATGGATTTAAATGTATGTTTGCATTGTTATTATCGCTATTAAATGCTTATACTTTTAAATAATTGAGCTGTTATAGGGAAATATATGCAGTGAATGTCAAAATTTTGATAGATAGGTACAACTAGTTAACAGTTTTGAATTTGCGCACATCTTTGCTTGTTTTTTGATTGTATTACTGAACACTAATACTGGTATAACTGAACACTGAAATAAATACATGCAGTTAGTGAATTGTAATTGTGAAGAGATAGCGAAGAAAGTATGATAAAACAAATGGGTAAATGGATAAAAACAAATGGGTGGTGCTAGTACATGATGGGGAGAAATCCAACTAAAATACAACCAATTGTTTCAACTGAATCAGTCCTTTCCATTTTTATGAAGGATGTAAATGAAAACTACAACATGATCGCCATTGGCTTCTATTCTGAGGCATATCTGGTCATTTATGATCCTCATCAGTTGTCGATCTCTAGAACTCCGACTATTGAGTTGTAATGTACCGGATAAATTTCATTAGAACTGCGTAGCCATGTTGTGAACTAAACACCTCTCTGTCCAACCTTATCTTAGTGTCACCAATTAATGCACAGTATGGACGTCATTATGACGATATTCTTAACACATGACCAAGACACCAATAGCTGGTGTTTTAAGATGATGACACCAACTGAACTATCGTCACTTTGCGTGAACGCATATTCGTGGACCTCAGTATTCCTAAAATGATGTTAAAATGGATGTTAGCAGTTCTTCGTAGACAATTATGATTAATCACAGAGTCATCCAATGGCCCGACGTTTTACAACAATACTAACGTCAAAAGTACTCTAAGGATGTCCTACGTTGACAAAGGTCACTCTGACTTTCACACACATCTACTAAGTTCTGAAATTTTGGAATGAATATCTGTTTTGATGAATTTAGCTTGTCATATATGAAAAAGACTATTTGATTGTTTATTACATCAGAAACGCAATCGCATACGTTATTTTGTGTATATGATTGTACATCTACAGTGAATTAAAAGTGAACTGCATTTCAGTAATCCTGTAAATAACACATTATTCCTCTAAAACAGTTACAAATGAAAGAAATTAATGCTTAGGTCACTGATATTACTTTTTTTCTATTGGTTCGCTTCACATCCTTTAGTCGAGACTCTTGAAAAGTTGATCATTGTTCTCGTTGGGTACTTAGAGGTCATTAACAGTAGCTGTCTGAGATCTTACAAGCATTATCTTTTTGTTATATCCCTATCCTTAATAGTAGTGAAATATTTGAAATGTCAAAGATAATTAGCAATTTTTTTATGATGATGAGTTTTGAAATGCATTCAAAACCAACTCTTAGTCATGCACTAAAAGTGTATGACGTGACAACAAAGAGTAACATTAAATTAATTCAACTTATTGGTCAGTTCACGAATTTCAAAAATTAGCTAAGATTAAAGTTTGACCATTTTTCCGATAATATTCAAGCGTTTTGATGTAGTTTATTGGTCTGAATAGGTTCTAAGCCTATTCCAACCTATCCGTTATCTTCAATCCATATCTTTATTTTCTGGGTTTATCAATTTTCTATTATTTGTTTATCCATTTATACTTTTTGCATATTTCCCAGCTAACTCATTGACAAATAGTTCATATGACTTCGCCACTCAATTAATTGAAAATGGTGCTAACGTGAATTATAGATTTACTGACGTTTATCATTCTGAATTGAATAGTAAATCTTTAAAGAATCCACTCCCAGGTGATACTCTACTTTTGGCTACTTCACGTATGGAATGGGAGTCAGCTGCTTTATTTCTTCTCGATCATGCACAATGTGATCCTACTTTGGAGTCATTTACTCAAGGAGAAACGGTTTTTCATGTTGCTGTAGAAGCTGAACTGTTTACTTTATGCAGTCGTTTGATAATGCGGAATGACACTGACCCAAACCGTTTACGGTTTTCCGAAGTTATTATACTGACATCAGACGTTGAGGTAGGTATTTCTTGGGTAATTTTTAATCAACAATGCAGTTTTATAGCAAGTTTTCAGTTGCAGTCGGACCAAAAAACAAGATTTTTCGCAAACTTAGCTTCAGTAGCTAATTATTTATCAGAATATTTGTATTTTTAGTTAGGAGATTTTCGGTTGCTTGCTAAACGTTACCAGTAACTGTTCAAAAAAGTACATTTATCTGTAAAAGTAATGGTAATTTGTATTCAATAGGTCCATGTCAGTAGTATAAAATCTGCATACATATGTTGGGGTTCGACAGAATACCGTTAGTGCTGCTTGTCATGATTAGAAGAACTACTACTTGGAGGCACTGGACGGCCGTTTCGTCCTAACATGGGACTTCTCATCAGTAAACGCCCATGACACCACACGTGGGAATCGAACTTAGGACTTTTTCTCTCTCACGCAACCCCTTAACTTCTTGACCATCGAGTCATAATGGCACAAGACAGGACTTATTTGAGGTATCAACCACGAGTCAAAAAATGATCTAACCACTGACTCAAGGACTCTATTAAAGCTCTCAAAATTATACGTCTATTGTATTTGCGTTTCAGCTCTGTGATTACACTCTCACTGGGATTTTCATAACCCCTGCCGAATAATGGATTAAAACAACACGTATTATCGAGTTAAAAAATAAAAACTTTTCATAATTTTTCTATGACATTATATTCATATTCATAATTGCACGGTGAATAACTATCCTATTAAACAATCAAGTATTTCCAATCTCTCATTCATCTAATTAGAATCGATATTATAAATACTCTTACATTATCCATTTATCTGATGATCTATTCATTGCTGTTATTTTAAATATTACAGTACAACTGATACATTATTGAGCAAGTCCACCCTCATTGAAACTGATCAAGTTATAATTTATTTCATTTATGTGGTAGACTTATCAAAGAAAACAATATTCGGAAAAGTAACGATTTATTTTCTATTTGAAAAATTCTTTTACAGACTTCTCACGAAAGTACTTGTGTGAAAGAGGTCAGTCAACTCAAAATTACGAAATCGTTAAATCCTTTTGATGATGATTACGATACTGATGATTACAATCTTTTATCTGGTCCTATGGATAATAATATATCATGTCATTTGAATAGTTCAAATCCATCCACTGACTCTGCGGTTAATGGTACTATTACTCCATCAATATTAGCTGCACCATCATCGAATGTAACTAAACATAATCACAAGTCTATCCAACATTTATACTGCAGTCCTTTACATCTTGCTGTACAACATAAAATGTTCGGGATATTCGACTTTTATCTTGAAAACAAAGGTTAGTTAGTATACATTATTTATTCATAGTCTCTTGTCAGTACATCTATTTAGGTTTGGTAGGTTATGTATTGGGCAACTTGGTTTCAGTTGCTTCAGTCTCATTTGCTTTCAACCATTAGGTAGCCAGTTCAAACTCTACGTTACTTCAGTCTGGGTAGATGGGGGCTGTCATCGGTCATCAAACAAATAAGGTAACTGAAAAGCGAGTACCTAAAGTTACATTTGGTGAACCACTTAGATTATGGCTTTTAAAGTTAATAGTCAACTGTTGTTTACTAGTATTTATGGTTAATTAACTGAAATTGAATGAATAGTTTATTTGGACTGCTTCAGTAACCTCGAATAGGCTTCTACACTCAGCTTTAAACAATAACTTTTTGTTTTAAGATTGTATGTAATTTGTTAAGGATGAATTCTAGTTGACAAGTGATGCATCAAAAAAATATATCTTCTATAAAAAGATAAAACTGAGGCCTAATATATTCACCTTTTACAGACAGTTGACTGGTTAATAAATCTTATTCAGTCTGCAACGATCAACACTACTAATAATTTTTTCATTAAAATATCTCCAAATTGATAGCTCATAGGTTGAAAGTCAAGTGTATAAACAGTTAAGTTAAGGCTTTGTTATATGTCCCCATTATATTCCATCATATTTTCCACTTACACTTTAGTAATCTGTTTTGCTATATCTGAAGTATTTATTATTGAGGTTTCATTTATCTCTATTTATAATCCACAGCCAACGTGGATTGGTTTCTGTTGAATGATTCTGGTGATTCGGTGTTCAGCTTACTTTTATGGTCAGAACAGTTTCAATTGGCCAGTAGAATACTAGAATCAATGTATAATCAATCAAAAAATTCATCAGTTAGTCATGACTTGAAATTCGATGAATCCGACAAAGCTATCCAATCGATTCGAAGTATACTACCTACAATATGTATTAAGCCATCTTTATTGATTCGATCCATTGAACGCGATCAATTAGAAGTTGTAAAATTCTTGATCGAACATGGTGCTAATATTAATGAGAGGTATGATTATATGCATTCTCTTAGTCTTAAGAATATGAATCATATTTTATTATACTTGTATATTTTTTAAATTTATTCACGTATTTATATCGATGGACAAGATATGTAAATCTAATAGGTTTTATTCGAAATTGTGTATGGTCTTGTGACTAAATTTTTTAATAATCGAGAAAATTTATGGGTCACTTCTGATATAGCGAATGTCAATTAAAACAACCGAAAACAGGTAATGAAGATAGATAATGTGCAAATGATCACGAAAGACATTTGTGTTTCTAAAACTTTGGAAACCTCTAATTACTCTTCAGCTGCTCGTAGTGACATGATCAGTGTTTTCACATGGCCTCATGGTGAAAACTTGAAGAAAGTATAATTTCAGCAAGTCATTGTTGTGTTCATATGCTTAAATGTAAATCACCTGATTTATTGTTTCTGATTTCGTATTTTAGTCTGTAAACCCTATCTTCTAAGTGTGGTTACTGTAAGGTTATAAACTCTTGATGTACATCAACGTTACTGTCGATTATAAAGAGTTGTTAAGCACAGTAGTTTCACTGGCACTTTGTTGATTCTCATCATATGTAGTGTAACTTAAACCATGTAAACTTGTGATGAACTGGTTACTACCAGTCGTTATTCATGGAAAAGTATATATTGTGCCTATTTTGTGCTTACCTCTTCTTATTACATGTACATGTACTAGATTGGACTTCAATTTCAATTTGTACGTAGGTGATAATTGGACAATCCATATATTTTCCTCATTTAGTATTTTACTGATATTGACCCTTTTGGTACATCATAGATTCAAGGGTTGAATTCTCTATCCAATTAAGACAGCTGTACCTTGGTGACAGATCTATAGAATCAGTAGCATTTGCAGGCCTTGACATATTTTCAAGTGATGTACTGGTGCTTTATTTTGTATTTATTGTCTATATAAAGTGAGTTAGAGATGAAAACTTCTGAAATTAATATAGTCGGTGAATCATGAATGTTGTAGGGTTTAGTTGGTGTACTCAACCTTCATTCACTTGAATGCAGCTCCAAATCCCTCCTTTATTTGGTTTGAATTCTCTTGTAGTATTGTTGTGAATGAGAACACAGGTGGAGGCAACCGAATTGTATTCAACGAAAATTACAGAGTTACTCAGTAAAATCGGAAAACCATATCGTAAATCGTTCATTTGCAAAGGATCAGTTCATCCTATGGAACTGGACTGTTCCTGTTGCCAAACATCAATCCATTGTCACTCTTCATGCGTTTCATACAAATTCCATTGTTTTCTGACTCTTCCTTCCTTGATCTTCCCCCCATATTATGCTACCAGACTTTACGTTGACACTCACGCTATATACTACTTATAAGTAGTTCGCACCACAGCACCCCAGTATCACTAGCCTAACTCAAAGCAGAGTACACAAATGTTTGCTGACTTTAATCATTACTTTATTTGTTCTGATCTGTTCGAATCTATCTATCTGGTAACCAGAAACTAGATACTACTATGTGGTGATAAATAAACAGAGCAAACAAACTTCTTACCACTTTTTATTTTGTACTATGAGTGTTAGAAATCAAGAGACGCCAAATCATTTGTTTATTTCCAATTCCAACAGGTATCATCTGTGAATAACTAAATGATTTGAAATTATTCTATATTCATTTCCCGATCAAATTTTACATATTTTTTTCATGTTTTAAAAATTATTCAGTGAAAATGACTCTCAGTCATACATTAACCCTCTCTGGACTGCATTGAAGTTAAGAAGATGGACAATAGCCGATTATTTGGTAAGTGATGAAAGCGTTCTCCTATTATAAAATGTTTTGTATTCAATCCTACCTCATTTTTGCGGTTTAAACATGAAGAGACAGCTACTGAAAGGGATTTCTTCTTGTCAATGTGAAATTTGCGTGAATATATCTTTACGTTTATTCAAAAGCATGAATTGTCTTGTTTAGTGTCTCATATCATGTAAGTTACTAGTGCAGTTACTCTGAAACTTCTGCTGTGTGTCAATAAATGTATCTTCGGCTACTATATTACCATTATTATTTTAAGCATGTAATATCATTCATATGTTCAGAGTCGAACTGATCAATATTAGTTAGTCGATGTAAATCTGAGGTTAAATGGGTATAGTACCGCGTCTTTCTAATTTGAAGAAATAGTGTAAAGTTTATAACTCATGAGTTAACGAAAATGTGGCCGATCAAACAATAACTTACTTGAAACAAAGTAATTTTCATCTCATAATCAAAAGCTGCAATCGATCATAAATTTCAAAATTGCCGATATCCTAGTCGACTTTCACTAACTTTTAACTCACTATTTTTCCACGGAGGTTCTCTAAAAATTAATTTGTGCTCCGAAATTCTGAATTCACCTGAGGTATAAAAATGTGAATTTCTGATGAGAACTCCATTAAATATTTTCTTCTTGGCTTCAATTTTGATCTATTTAATTAAAGCAGTATGGTGCGATACTTCAATTTCTGAATTATATGAAACTATCATCAAATCAAGCGTAAAATTAGATTGAGTACGTTTATGAAGTTGTATTAAACTGAATGCTGAAACTAATTTATTTAAGATTTGTTATACATTAAACCCTCAGCTAGATTAAAATTAGTCACAATATTACAAAAATAATGTTTGTTTATTGTGTTTGTAGTGTATAAGTTCAAATAATTGTCATGATAAAACGTGTCCACAAGATTAGAATAAATTTTATGGATAGAAAATCTAACTAGAAAATTGTATTTTATTCTACAATTTTATTTTTATTTTTTTTGAAAGTAATCACTTAGTTTGATTGAATTGTTCCTCTAATCGCTTTACATTACACATTTTCCATTTCTAGGTTGATCATGGAGCTGATGTTAATTCATGGGCACCATTTAATGAGACAAATACAAAAATCACTCTATTACATCGTGCAATTCATGAGAATAATGAAGAGGCTAGTGTATTTCTAGTGAAACGGTTAGTGTTAATCTACTAATTTGCATGTTATTGAGTTATTTTTTCTTCCTACTATCTGTTCATCATCATAGTATTTAAATTTTGGTGATGATTTTCTAGGGTATTATCACAAATTTTAAGGTGCCACAACTTGAAGGTGTAGTAAAATTCACAGTTGAAACCTTTATTCGCAGGCTATCAGCACCTGTGCCTGGTAGTAAGTGGTATACTAGAAAAAGTAAACTTTCTTTTAATGTCACTGCTTCTATGTTACTAAAAAATTAGTTAGATTCATCACATATGTTAGTGTACATGAACTTCATGGTAATTTTATTGAATGTAAATACAATTGATCCATTCTGAAAATTATTTTTGAGCATAATTTTTGCTTGAGTTATTACATTTTAAATGCATTAGATAATTTATGAAACATTCTGGTTCAATAAACGATTGTAGTCATTATTATTATTATTATTATTATTATTATTATTATTATTATTATTATTATTCAGCTCACAAGACTGATGTCGAATTGTCTTAAGATTGAAAAATCATGAAATTCGATCATTTCTATCTTTTAATTCTGTTGTCGGTTTCAGATTTATAATGCCTTTTAATGAACTATTCTGCTATCTATATTCTAAAGCTAGGTGAACAACGTTTAATCAGTATCGTAATTAGTATGATTACCTTTTCCTGAAGGATATACAGGCTGCACGTATTTGATCATGGCATTGCTCGTACTTGATAAAGCAGCCAAACAAGTGGTGTTGAGATTGAGCATATAGCAGTATTAAAATATGGAAAGTCGGTTGATAAGACCATATATCTTCGTCGAACGAAGTGGCTGAGACATGTGTTATATCCAGGCACCACTTACGTTAACATGCAACATTCGGCGGTGCAGAAATGAGTTCGAAGAAAACTGGAGTTGGTTAAACTAGGGCATGACGAATTCATGAAGTAGTTGACTGATGGGTTAGGGTACGTCGGTAGACGTACACTACCTAACGGGCTGTCTGTACGATAATCACGATCAGTGGTTGAAGACGTTGGGTGATTTATCTCAGGATTGGTCGCGGTGGCTCAGATTCATTCGCTCACTTTCAATATCATTTCATATCGTTCATATCATATCTGATTTTATAACATCGTTTTCTCCAATGTTTAGTCTTCCTCACTACTATTGATACTATTATTTCTAAAATGCTTTTGAAATTCGTCATGTCAGTTTTATCTCTTCTTTGTGGTAGGGGTATAGCAACCTGTGCTGTCATACATTTGTGCTGTTCTGTACATTAATTATGACTAAGTGAAACCACAAAATGATGTGTTACAAAGATTTTTTTTTATTCTTTCAGAAGTTGTCTAATTGAGTATCATTAGAGTATCTTTATTTTATTGTTGAGCAAATGCGTAAGGTAATATGATATACTACGTGTAATACAAATGAATGTATAAATATTTGTAAAGATATACCAATGTCACACTATAATTATACATTATTCATCGATTACTTAGTGAATCAGCATTCATGATGTAAAGCATTAATACCACAATGGTTTTCAACCTAATATTCATACCGACACAGCTATCAATAAAAAGTCTACATACCCTCCTACTATGGACCGCTGTTATTTGTCGTCCAGTAAGATTAGTAGTTCTAAAAATGGTATCAATTGTTATTTGAATTTTAAGATGAATGTTGAAAGCGAAAGAATTGAGGATTAATGATCCTCTATCCTAATCATTACTTAAAATAACCAAACAAATAGGAGTAATGCATTAGCTTCGAATATAGTTATCTCCACTAAAAATGTAATTATGACTTGTTTTTGTGACACTGTTTCTGTCATCGGACACGCTAAAGAATGCCGTCGAAGAAAGAATTTAAATGGGCAACTTATTGCTATCAGAATCAGAAACTATGTACAAAGTTTGCATATTATATTTATCGTACTATATTAGATTGTTATTTGTGGTATTGTACACCATAAACATAAATTCAATTTTCTAGCATATGAAAACCGTGAGGAAATGAAAGCTTAGTCAGTCGAATTTTTATAATTCTCAAATAGCAGTATAACATATTTCTGTACATACAAACACCTTATATGTATGTATCTGTTTTGATTAGTTTTTCTCAATTATTATTTTTGAAAAATTCTTATATTCAATTAGAAATTGTGATGTCAATGCATGTCCACAGTGTGATTATTCAGTGAATAAGAAAAAATCGAATTCTATACCAGAATTAGCTCGATATCCATTGCATATGGCTACTTTAAATGGAATGTATGAACTTGTCAAAGTACTTATTTCTAGCAATCGTGTACATATTAATCAACAGGTAAATTGCTTTAGTTGATATCAATAAAATTTTATGTAAATGTTTTTTTTATAAAAAGTAAATTAAATCTCTATAAAAGCAATTGCCCACGATAGCAAGAGCTATTGGAAAGTTGCAATTTCTATTTGGTATTAGTAGCTCAAAAACTAGTGGAGAATAAATTCATGTTTATCCGGATGATTGAGAGTATCACAGTATCACAGTACACCATAATTTACAAATACAATGAAAATGGAAATATTTCATTTTCGATTCAAAATTCTCATACTTAGTTTATAAAAATGAATTTTCAGTATATTTTGTAAACATGATGAAATTTGATAGCAGTTGATGAGTCAAACAAAGTCTTACAATCACATGAGCTGTATGTTATTACTAATTACGCATTAAACATTAGGCATACTGGTGTCACACAAAGTATTTTATCCTAGCTTATTTATCTTAACGTAGTTATTAAAAAAATACAACTAACTGATAAGCTGAGTTCTTAGCATGATATAAGTCAACAATTTTATTGTTAGTAGTCTAGTGAAACTCATTTTACTTAGTCAACATTGATGTTCATTGTTTTCAGTCATTATTTTATGTTCTCTATACTTTATACGGTTTTATCTTGCTGTTCAGAATAAATTACCAGTAGCAAAGTTCAAAGCCTATACTTACTAGTTTGACATCAGCTAATTTGACCAATAAACTGTCCTTTCATCATCAACTGTTAATCATAACTCCTTTAGTTTAAGGAATTAAAGTTTTAAGTACTCTGCTTATGCACCTAAAATCAAACGGAATTTTTTTCTTCTGTCTAACGATCATCAGATCTCATTTACACGCATACTATCCGGTATCTCTGAGGAAAAACCTGTATTTTTTTTTCTAAAGGTTTTCGCTAAGCTGTCTGTTAGTCGAAATACTCACTGTATGTATTAAAATTAGGTTTTGGTATTGTAATGAAGATTTTTTAAAAAATTATTATAACTGTCATGTTTTGAATAAATTACTTGAGTATAATTTCTTTATGTCATACAAACTATATACATATTGACATGTAAATATGATTATGGCTAACATTTCCATGTAATGCTTATTTAGGATTATAACGGTGAAACTGCTTTACATTTAGCAATCAAATCAAAAAATGAAGAACTTGCCAACCTATTAATTGAAGCGCCTCAAATTGATTATACTGTTCGAGATGCACAAGCATATACTGTATTTCATGTAGCTGTAGATCTACGTCAGCGGACAATTGCACAAAAACTTTTAGAAAAGGACTCTTCTTTAGCTTTACAAGTTAGTTACTGGATAACAAATAAATTTTCTTTCTATATATCATAGAAGCTAGCTTCATTTAAATAAACAAGCTAGGGTCATATCTTTTTTAAATGTCACATCATTAGTTCGGTTGATTTTATTATTTTATGGTTTCGATTGAAGTGTGATCCTAGTTAGATAATTATTGAAACCATGGAAACACTGATTAATTGTTTACTCCCAATATAGGTCTTCTAAGCAGCAGACATTCATTACCCTACTAGAGATTGAATCTTGGACCTTTTTGTCTTGCAGAGAGCACTTAACTTTCAGGCCACTGAGCACTCGCTCTCAACGGTTTACATACCTAACTCCAATCAATAATGAATTATAACCGACTGTCTTCATGACCAGTAAAAATCAATCATGTCGGTTGCAATAGGCACACCTACTCATAGATGAAATTGGAAAGTGGTTGAGCAATATCGTGAAATTAGAAATGTACACTTGGGGATGATTGCTCAGTGATCGAAAGTTTAGACGCTCGTTACGAGACATGCAGACCTTAGGTTCGATTAGCACTGAATTAGATAATCTCCACAGTTTAGGAGTAGTCCCATGCTAGAAAGAAACAACTGTCCTGGGCTTCCTGGTTTTCAGTGGTTGTCTAAGATCATTTAAAAAAAGTTGCACAGAAATGCAATTGTTAGTTCAAATCCCATAGTGGTAGATGTGGTAAAAGTGACTATGTAGATAAAAATATATCTTTGTGTTCTTAACTAGCGAAGATATACGAGGTCATCTTGTCAATACGGAAATAGCAATGTAATAGTCTATACAATCCAGTTTCCTGTTATCAGATTATGAATTCGTGTCTTCTCCAATAACATTAGTTTAAACATTTAGGTAGCTCTTTTATTGTATTCGTGACTTATAATAGTATATATTTCAACATACTAACTGATATGTACATATTTCTCTCACTTTCGAAAATTCTGCTTATGAATTCGAAATCTAGGGTACGCTAAAAGTGGCAATTAGAAGGAGTTTCTTCAGGCTTAATACTACTAGTAATAGTTTACAATGTATTTATATTAAATATTCAATATTCTTGTTAATTTCTCTGATTTTCAGTAGCATTATGTTCAACTTTCAATATAAGCATTATTCTGTTGTTTTTTTTAATGTAAAATTTTTCTTTATCAATAGGTTGATAGTTCAGGACGGAATTTCCTACATATTGCAATAGAAAATTTGGATCGTGAAGCCATTTTTCTTCTTATTCAAATTGGAGTTGATATGAATGCTTGTGTACGTAATGTGCATCGTCTAACACCCTTACATTTAGCTATTAAAACTGGTGTCGATGAAGATATTTTGCGTAGTTTGGTAAGATTTCAAGATTGTTTCATTTTGTAATATCAGTTTTTCAGTAAATAATCACATGATACTTTCATAATAAGTCGTAGTTTCTGAGATTGTGGTTTATGCAGTCAAGTATCCTGACCCATATATAGATTTATTTATGTTCAAATTCATTAAACATTTGATTTGACTGATTCGGTAGACAGACAGACAGACAATGTTATTTTAAACCATAGTGATTGGGTTATAATTTTTATGTATCTTTGTCCTTACAATAATAAGTTTGTGCGGCTGAACACATGTGACAGCTTACTGATGTATTTCTTTTGCTTTCTTGAATGTCAATCACTGAAACTCTGGTCCACCTATTCCCACACAAATAAGTATTTGCTTGTTAAACTACGTTCATGCATTCTCTCGCCTTTTATGTACGTTAAAATAAGCCTTTCAACTTTGAGAAATCAGACACCATAGGAAATTATAGTAATAATGGTGTTCCGATCAACTGATACATGAATTACGGGAAGATATCTACTTTGTTTCTTTTCTGAAAATACTTTTGCCAGTTGTTCCATTGTTCCTTCGTCAAAACACGTCTTAATTTTCGAATTGATAATTGTGTGTTAAATTAAACTAACTGAAAAGGAATTGAGAAGCATGATTCACATTACTATTGTTCTTGGTTTGTTTAGATTAATTCATCAGTATATGTTTATTGGTCAACCTGTGTTAATTAGTTTTTTTTGATACTATAAAATGAATACCGGGAAATGTTTTAATGTGAGTACGGTGTTTCCTGTTAGATATTAACAGTTAGTATATATATCTATGCGCCTCGTAAATCAGTGTATTTGTATATGGGCTGGGATACTGTCTGGGTGCCCGAACAGAAGCTGGTGGCCCTCCTAGGGGGCCACTCCCTGACCGTTTGACTCAGTGAGACATCACTATGAGATACAATCCCAGTTAGCCAGTAACGAACATTACGTTCATATCATTATCTCCCTCAGAATCATGGGGTCTGTGTGTACTATTGGCTTAGTATTAAGGTTTTCCAACTCCCGTAGGTGGACCTTCGTACACATCAACCCGGTTTAAGTGACGTAAATTCTTACTTAGCCTTTTCAGTATCGTAAACAACATTCCCATTACGAGAATTCAGTGAGTAGGACTTTCCTGTCCGTGGCTATATATGCGTGACCATATGAACATTTCGAAGGAGCGAACTCTCATCATTCTCTGGCATACCAGGACATGTGGAGGCGGTAGTTTATAGGCTTTGTTGTTTCATGAAGTTTAGTATATTCATATACACTTTACTATCTCTACTATTCCTTTGGTGCCTGCATAAGATTTAATCTAAAAGTCATTTCTTGCCATAACATTATAAAGACTTGTGTTTTTTAATTTAAAACTCTGATTTTATTTCCTTCTGTCTATTATTATTATTATTATTTATGAATGTTGATTTTCCTCATCATCAATAGCTTCTTGCTGGTGCATCTATCGATTCACAAACACCACAAAAACAATACGGTCTTCATTTGGCTGTGATTTACGATAGACCAGAATTAGTGCATTGTTTATTAGAAAATGGTGCTGATGCGAATGCTCAAGATTCAGAACGTAATACACGTAAGTAATTTCATTCATTCCGTATTTATTTACATAGTCTATGTTTTATTACTCACAGTTTTACTACTAAACTATTCTTGTCTCTTTTAGTGTACATTTTTTTAATTTTATCTTAGCCTTTGCTTCAGTCTAAGTTTC
Source organism: Schistosoma turkestanicum (assembly GCA_944470395.2). NCBI lineage: Eukaryota > Metazoa > Platyhelminthes > Trematoda > Strigeidida > Schistosomatidae > Schistosoma > Schistosoma turkestanicum. The sequence continues at coordinate 19,687,135 of OX103973.1, forward strand.
TGCACAGAAGACAAAGGTATTTATTAGCTTATAGTTAACCTTGACACTTAGAAAACTTGCAGAAACACAATAAATTGTGATTTATTTAGTAACAACATTTCTCGTCATTATTTTCATTAAGTCTTGATGTACAACTTTCCACCCGATTAGAACAAATGGAAAGCGTAACGTTGGATTCTCTACTATCAAAGGACTTATTTAGTTCATTGATATTCGAATTCTCATCTGTAATTTGTTTCATGCCTATTAGTTTACCTGTAAAGTTTCAGTCAGTCAGTCAGTTGCAACGTAGAACTTCGTACGTATTTACATACGTACGTTCGTAACACATGTCCCAACCACCTCAACTGATGAAGTTTCAATATTTCATCAATTTATCTGCCATCCTTACCTAGTACTCGTTTCATAATAGCAACATTGCTTACTCCGCTGTCGCACGATACACGAGCAATGCTTCGAAGACACCTAGGCTTTTTATCAGCCTGCGCTTAAGCTGACTTCGTTCTTCACCATGTTCAGAGCCAGGTGGGATGTGTTTACGAGCGTTTATCAGCTCAGTGGATGCTACTGAGATCCACGGCTTCATCTTAGGCTTATGGTTTACCTTACTAGCAGATATCACTGCTGTTTCCACAGCCTTTTTCATATCATTCCAACCTGCCTCCGGATGGGAATCACTTACATGGTCGCCTAACTCTCTTCCTAGTTGTTTCTGGAATATATTCTTAGCCTCATTATCATTAAGTAGAACCCTAACAGGTTTCCTTGAGGTGTCTTTCTACGGCCAGTAAGTCGCAAACAAATACGCGCTCGCACTACGGCATGATCTGAATCTAGACATATGTCACTGAACGAGCGACAATCCTCTATCGAACCCCTCCATCGGTGTCTGATGTCGATGTGATCTAGTTGCGTCCTACGTTGAGACGACTTTGGGGGTCGCCAGGTCAACAGATGTTTTTCCTTATGTCTAAAGTTAGTGTTTGCTAGAAATAGGCGATTATCTGAGCATACTTGCAACAGACGGTCGCCATCATCTGTTCTCTGAGCAGCGAAACCATAAGATCCACCATGTGTCTCTCCTTTTCACTAAGTCTTCCTACTTGAGCATTGAAGTCACCAGCCATTATCACTATATCAGTGTGCCTAAGTTTGCGGAGTTTACAAAATTAATACTTCTTATCATTTTAAGCGGAAAGCTGTCAACTGTTTGATTTCCTCATACAGATTTATATCTTGGCTGTATATAGTAAATATTGTCTGCAATATATGATGTGAACTTGTTTTTGTTTAAAATGATTGTGTTTCGATTACTCAGTTTGTTTAATTATTAAAAAAAAAACATTTTTCATTTCTACTCAAGCATTGCATCTAGCTGTTCGACATGCAAGAGTGAATTGTCTTGTCAAACTCCTTAATCATTCCGATACAAATTGTTTTTGTATGAATATCAGGTTAGTTTTCACCATTTTAATAATAAAAATTTTATAAACATATTACAATTTAATTTAATTTGACATGGTTTGGATTATCTGGTTGTTGAGATTTTGACTGAAATTTTATGTCTTTATTGTCGTTTGAGCATATTAAACAGCGCGATAGTGTTTGAACTATAGGGTACTGGGTTCTAGTCCTAGAGTGAACATCAACTCTGGGATGCATGTACACCCAGCTGACAAGTCCCGAATAGGATGAAATGCGCGTTCTGCGTCTCACTGCTAGCCATATTCTCTACATTAAAATTTGATTGTAATTCTGTAAAAAGGATCTGAATTGTATCTCCTAATCTCTTCAGTTCAATATTCTTGTATGGATTATGAAACGCTATGGTTTTTACTGTTTTTTCATCACTAGTTACGAAATATAACAACCATCAGTAGGAAAGTATTATGGCGATGGTAAAGGACGATGGACATCTAAATATTTTTATTTTCATAGCGAAGTTATAAGATATATATTAGTTGTATAACTTTTAGCTTCATCGCAATTCTGTTCAGGTAGAAAAAATATGATAGTCACTTCTAAGTAACCTGTTTAGTGTGTATTTGAATTAGGTCTAAGTCCATTTATAGATTTGTATGAAATGTCATATTTTACGGTGTATAAAGTAGATAAGGCCTCGTAAACCCCATTGTGTAACCAACATCTGCGGTAGGTTGTATACAGATTGTCAGTTAACTTCATCCAAGTCTCCCTCAACCTTTAGTCCCACCTTTTTATTATATGTAAGCTGACTACTAATGAGTAGTCAAATACTGTTTAGCCAAATTCTTCCAATGACGAAAATATTGTTTCAAACATATTTATGGCAAAGACACAGAGCTTGTCGATTTACTCAACATAATATTTGAATTGATATTAACGTTATTAAATGATTCAATTGATGCGTTTCTTAGATTTTCATGAAGATTTTAAATATTTGCAAATCCAACATTTTTCTAGAGGTCAATTACCAATTCATTTACTAGCTCAACATCAAGGTCCAGTCAGTGTTGAAATACTTGGATATTTGTTAGAAATATCTGTCGCTAATCAAATCAATTGTCAAGATGCTGCTGGCAATACACGTGAGTAACTTAAGTCAGTAGCATGTGTTATATGATATTGTTATGGCTTGTTTGTTCGTTTACTGCTGCTAACTCAACATATTGATAGCAATCTCGCTAATAATTCGTTTATAATTTGACACTCATTACATTGATACTAGTATCATACTTCGAAAACGAATAAAATCCAGTAAAAATATGATTTTATTCAACGAATACATCCCATCAAAGTCAATCGATCTAATGTAATGAGTCCATAACATAAAAGGATAGGAGAAGTTTTTGGTTGACAACGTTGACACTTAATATGTTTGGCAAGATAATATCATACATTCATTCAGTACCACATGAAGTTCCGCAATATACCGCTCACATTTTATAAAGATTACATTTCGCTAAATAATTATTCAGTGTACTAAGTCGTATATTTTAATCCACAGCTCCGTAGCAGAGAGTTGAGAGAAAGTGTTTTCAAAGTTCCTTCCTTTCCCCCTACAACTGAAAGCTAAGTGTTCAATTCTATACGTATTCATAAGTGAACACTTTTAAGTAGTCTTAAACTGGAATGAATTCACTGAAGAGAGCTTCCTCTGTGTTATGCATAGTATCTAAAAAGAATATTTAAACGAATAAGTTTCATTTGAACCGCTTTCTGACATAATTTTCTTGTCCTTTTTCTCATCTAATTTCATCGCTCGTAATTTACACATTAATTACATGAGAGAAGCTCAGTGCATAAGAATGATGATTAGTTTATGCAATATTGATTGTTAACTTTGTCATAAACGCGTGAATACATGCAAATCTGGATTGTCCGATGATGAATTAGTTTGTTTGTCTGTTTATTCGTTTTCTTCCCATCCGATTCTCTTCATTTATTACTAATTATATTAACATAATTTTGCTTTTGTTTGTGTGTATCTATCTAACTAAAAATATTTGTTTATCTCATATGTATTCAATAATCTAGGCTAATGCAATGCTGTTTTCTTCCTTTGATAATTCGATTACTATTCGATGTGTTAGTTGACATTTGTTATTATTTATTTTTATTCATGTTACCTTTAATGGAAGCCATTAGCTAATAATTCAAATTTTGATTTTACCTAACTGCAGTACAGTTTTTGTAAACATGTTTAGAATCGGAAAGAACTTATCACTCTAAATATGCCAAACAATTTTTCAGTCGAGGTGGTTGAATTATGCCGTAGTGTAATGCTAGGATACGTTTAGACCGGATGGAATAAGTGACGTAGTTAAGGAAGACAGTTTAATAGCGGTCTGCCATTTGCTAAACATGCAGATTATTGTCTATTTTCTTTAAAACATCTTCCAGTTTTCAAAACGCTTCAATCGCGCCATGCATTTGGATCCGACACTCTTTTGTTTAGTAGTAACTTCTGGGTGACACTCCACTGTCTACTACTTATAAGCCACGTAGTAGTATCCACTGCAATATATATACTGAACCACCGCCTACCTTGACAGAGAATGTTTGCTAAGTTATATGATAGTATGAATCTTTTTGGTAATAAATGTTTAATTATTATGTGGTTATTTGAATATTCGCCAGTATTTGAACAGATAATTTGACATAAATCGGGCGCCGAGTTTATAAAAGACATCATTTGTGAAAATGATATTTGAATTAATCGCAGTGATTGAAATTTGAACAATTCCAACACCACGTTCAGCGATTTTGTCTAGAATTATTCAAGGTAGTCTAGAAAAAATTTCTGGACGTATCGCTGGAATTGTTCAAGTTTAAATCACTGAGATTAATTCAAATATATTTATCACCAATAATGTATCATAGGATTAGTTACATGGCAATTTGAAATAGGCTAGATTTCTATAGGATTTTCTTAAATACACCTTTCCTTCAACAAAACGTGCTAAATCTAAATAGTTGTCTCATATCTGTAAGATATATCTACAATCTCAAGGGAACTGATTCTCTTTGTGTGATTTGAATCTTCGTCACACAATGTTACAGTTGGATACATTAAAATAGGATTATTTAAGTTGTGATCGATTTCCTATGTAACTATTATATTTACTTACATGACCAGTGAGAGTAGAAGATATTCGTAGGTTACTGGTTTTCGATCAGGTGTCTTCGAAGCATTGCTCGTATATCATGGGACACCCGAGTGAGCAACGCTGTTATTAGGAATCGGGTGCTAGGTAAGAATGGCAGATAAATAGATGAAGTACTGAAACTTCATCAGTTGAGGTGGTTGGGACATGTGTTGCGTATGCCCAACCACCGACTGCCTCGTCGAGCTTTGTTTTGTAGTGTAGGAATAGGTTGGAAGAAAGTTAGGGGCGGCCAAACCAAAACATGGCAGAAATCTATGAAGTCATTGACGAGTGGACTTAGCCATGTCGGTAATTGTCGACTACCTGGTTGGGGTCCGCGAGATGATAATAATCGATGGTTAGAGACCTTGAATGATATGGCTCAAAATCGTTGGCAATGGCGCCGGTGTATTTATTCTTTGTGTTCTCTCAAATCCTAATCTTCTGGATTCTTCAACACCTCTAGTTTTGACTTTCTAAACTTTTCTCACTGAATCATACTTCTTGAATAATATCTTCTCATCCTTACCTCTCCGATTACTTCTAATACCCGTACTAACTCTTCTACTATTGGATTTGAATTGACAATTACATCTCTGTGCTGATGTGGTATGGAGACATGAACTGATGTACTTACGTACGAAGTTCTACGTTGCATCTGACTGACTGACTGACTTACATCAATCATTAAGTACAACGTAATATACTTAGTGATTATCAAATTCTCTTGATCATGCTTTAGGATAACCAGTGGTCCAATTTACACATTGTGCGGACCATTTTTAGATGTTAGTCTAGCTGGATTCCTTCAAACATCTGACAGTAGGACATAATGCATGCAATAACAAGTCACTTAGACAAGTGATCAAACTGATACTTGTTCGTTAAAGTTCGGTCAATGCAAAGGATTAATCAAAATCCAATTTCAATATTGATGACTGTTTAATCAGTCCAGTTATTTGAAGTATTACGGGTATCTTGTAGCTTGTTTCACAGTTTGACGAGGTTAACATACTTCAAATAGCTACGACAATTAAAAAAAGAATTGATATTGGAATTTTTTCTCAGTAAAGCTAACGGTTTTCATCGTGATCTCAACTCAGCCCACCTAGTTTTACTAAATGAATTTAATTTTGCTTAGAAATTCCTAGTTGATTGAGAAAACAGATAGTTTTTTTCTTTTTTTGGTGAAAGAGCTTTGCTATTGATCAATTTGTTGATTAGAATGATATGGAAAAAAATATTTATCTCTATTTTAAGTGGTTGTTAAATTATTATTATTATTATTGTAATGTACGGTTGAGTTGTTAACTGAAAATTCACAAGTTAGTTATTTTTAAATTCTTTGTTTGTTCTTCACAAGTGAGATTCTAATTTGCAAGTAAATGGTTAAACCGTTGTAGTACAATTCCGTTTTATTATTTTTGTTTGTAGGTCAACAATCAATCAGTCATTGATAATGTAGAAGTAGATTTGTTAAAAAAAAATGTAACAACCACTAACTACATTTAAACATGCACAGTCATAGAATGTAAATACAGAGTAAAAATATTCATGGAAATCAATAATCTGTTGTTTTCTGTCATCACCTCACGTCATTTAACTATAAGGGAGTAAAAGACACTGGATAGTTATTTTGTCCTAGTTTGTTACTTCACATTAATGCGCATCACAACCCTGATTTCATAAATGATAGTATTCAATTTGAACACTTTTAAATGAGCACTGCAATTATTTAAATATGAAACTTTAGTCGATTTGTGATATGATGTATTCCTCATATAATTTCATAGTGAAAATTGTTTTCTAATGGTAGATAAGACTACTTGACTTTGTATCCGAATAATTAGAGAATACACTTACCTTTGAGCAAAGATGTCGCTCTGCTTTACATTCATAAATATTGTTTCGTTTCTAAATATTAATTTCCTCTTGTTTGAAAATCATATTTGATCTTAGTTCTTAGTCAGTAAGTACTGTGTACTGTATTTGTGTGTGTACGTACACGACAATCTTTTTAGCGTAACAAATAATTTTTGGAAATAAATTTTGATTCTATTTTTTTCCCTTTCGCTTCATTGTTTTCAGCATTAATTCTTGCATATCAAGCACAGAACGTATCACTATGTATCGCATTACTTCAAGCTGGTGCATCTTTAGGAGTGATGAATTCTGAAGGGGATACTGTGTTTAGTTTAGATAGAAAGAAATGTAAAAGTTCATCGCCTGGACGTGTTCTTTCACAATTATTAGGTAGATGTTTTTTGTTGTTGAGATTAGAACTTTTTAGCTAGTAATTGTTCTTTTTTTTAACATTCTATAATAGACATTTCACTTTCGAATTTGTTTTGAATCTATACACTCGTATGTGCTTGTTGTAGAGAAATATCTTTAGAAGAATAAAGATAGTTGGTAGCAGATGCTTCTGATCTTTAAGTATCTTATGATAAGACTGGTCAAAGTTAATTCTAGGGCGATTAGAGAGATATGCTGGTGATTGATACTTCCCATTGTTTTGAATACCTTTTTCTGAAAGACGCTTTTTACAGCGGATAGATTTAATATAGAAATACTTTCTATCTGCGTGTGTAAATGCAGAGCCCGAAATGCTTCATGTCAATGATGAACAACCTTTTCAGATTTTTGTTGTGATAAATCCTTTTAGACTGACGGTGTTGAAGATTTGTGAAACAAGGATATATATGGTTTTTTTAATGACTGACCCCTCTCATTTATGGGAATGCAACATAATTAGATTAGGCTTACTATCCCTGAGGAACACTGCTACCATTTTACCTTATTCCAACCACTAGTTCAATCCGCGGATCTCAAATACAGTACTTCTGTCCTTACTGCTCTTAAATCGACTCGTCTAGAATCAAAGGACCTCAAGAAACACTTGTCCCAGAAAACATAACTCGACTGGATAATCATGATAGAAAATTCTGACCAATGTTGTAAGTATTGTGAATAGGACACCAATGAAACTTCTTACGACTTTTTACAAAACATCTCTGACTATTGAATGCTTGTTTTTGTGAAGATACTGATAACTTTCTTCTACCTGTTATTTTACTTTAGCTATTCGGAAGCACAAAAAAATAAGTTTAAAATATTACACAAAAGGAAAGCTCACTATCAAGTTAAATGAGATACTCACATCTGTTAGATAATAAAAAAAATTCTCAAATTTATCTAAATAATAATTCTATAAATTGACCACTAAATGATCTCAATACTATAATTTGACAAATGTATTATGCTATTTCATGAGAAACAGTTTTAAATTTATGTTTTATTAGCGTGAACACAATGATTACATCAGATAAAGTTTAATTGTTCATTTTCTTTTTTCAATTTGTTCATGAACTAACTGTAAAGTGAATTTTTTTCCTCACAAAAAATTTACTAGATTCACTCGTTCAAGAACCTCGATGGGAAGATGGTTCTGTTTGTGTTGAATGTTGTGTGAAATTTGGAATCACTAACAGAAAACATCATTGGTATGTGGTGTAAATTATTTTTCTTATTGCTTATTTATTTGATTTCTTCATTGATATTATAAACAGAAGTGAAGATTTAATGAGTATTATATGATTTCAATTCTTAAATGATTATTTTTTTCATCGGATGCTGAATATTTCAATCATATATGGTTGTATTTTGCGTAGGCTTTTTTATCAGCCAGCGCCTAAGTTGACATCGCTCTTCATCATGTTCGGAGCCAGGCGGGATGCGTTTTCGAGCATCCATCAGTTCGGTAGATGCTACTGAGATCCACAGCTACTTCCTAGACTTATGGTTTACCTTACTAGCATATATCACTGCTGTTTCCACAGCCCTTTTGATATCATTCCAACCTGCCCCCGAGTAAGAATCATTTACATGGTCGCCTAACTATCCTACTAGTTGTTCCTGAAATATATTTCTAGCTTTATTATCATTAAGTAGAACCCTAACAGGTTTCCTTGAGATGTCTTTCTACGTCCAGTAAGTCGCAAACAAATACGCGCTCGCACCACGGCATAATCTGAATGTAGACTTGTGCCACAGAACGAGCGACAGTCCTCTATCGAACCCCTCCATCGGTGTCTGATGTCGATATGATCTAGTTGCGTCCAACGTTGAGACGACTTTGGGAGTTGCCAGGTCAAAAGATGTTTTTCCTTTTGCCTAAAGTTAGTGTTTGCTGGAAATACGTGATTATCTGAGAGCAGCTGCCACAGACCGTATGCCATCATCTGTTCTCTGAACCGCGACACCTTGAGATCCACTCACGTGTCTTTCCTTTTCATTTAGTCCACCTACTTGAGCATTGAAGTCATCAGCCATTATCACTATATTAAATCGCTTAACTTTTTGGAGGTCCGAAAGCTTTCTGTAAAACTCATCTTTCACTTCGTCTGAACTGCAGTCAGTGGGAGCGTAGGCAGAGACGACGAAGAGGCGATGGCGAGTGTCCCTATCTTTCCGAGTCCTTACTGTTCCGTTTAGTCGGACAGCGCACAAGTGACTAGCTACTGGGACGCAGTCCAAGAGAGCTAGTTGTGCCCTACGACTCAATGCTTTACCGACGCCAGCTGGGCCGCGGGAAGCAGGATCAGGGCTATCGGATACACGAAGAGTAAATCGAGTTGCTTCTTTATTTTGACAAGATGAAAGCAGATTAATGACTTTACTAGGATCCTGTATGCGCGTTTCCGAGACTCAGCATATATCTATTGCGCGAGATTCTAGAGTCCTAGCTAAAGAAGCCTGTTGCCCTGTTTGGCACAATGTCCGTACATTAAATTCTCCAACATGTAGTCTAGAACGGGGTTTCAGGAGACCAGGAATAACTTTTCGTGTACTCGCATCGTTTGCATTAGCTCTGCTGTGTGATAAAGGAATGTGAGTAGAGTTAGTTGTGGAGAGAAGAGAGGTATATGTGGGTGTAGGAATGATTTAATTATTTCCAATATGGTCTCGCGTGCTGTTACGGGTATGAGGGCGGTTGTCACTTCCCTGCTGCTCACACCGTGGAAAGGTGTTTCTTGAGAAACCCTAAAAGAAAAGTAGGTTAGTGTTAGTTTTGGAGACCTGGGAGCGTGACCGCAGAGCCTAGGAGACAACTGCTTAAGGCCGGTCACGCACGGCCTTTTGATGAAAGGTTTTTTTAGTATTAGCTCCGCTCTTAAAAGCCCTTAGTGGGTACCCTTACCGCCGGAGACGGAAATCCGTGAGGTAGAGTGAGGTGTGACATTTTAAGGGTCGACCTTTTCTAACTCTTCCTTCCAGATGCTGGTTGTCCGAGGGAAACACCTTACTGCTGTCACACCTCTCTACAGTCAGCGGTACAACTTCATCCTCAGACCTTAACTTGCAGCTTTCAGTTCCATCGTTTTCCAATCGATCTGCCTGACACAGTGGGACCTTCAGGAACATATGTTCCAGCCAATATAGCTCGGTTGGGTCATCACGATAGGCAAACCCGACCACCACCTCAAGGTAGCAGCTACGGTCGGGCAATTTATTCTCATTGTGCTAATATGTTGTGGTAACTTTACCCTAGTACATATGTCTATCAGGGGCTATGTTAGTAATAACTGACTCTTACTTTAAGGTCTACTTGGTTGATAGTCATCGTCTCGCAAACCGAAATATGTGTGGAATACTGTAATCTTTAATTTACATCAAATTATTGAACTACTGAAAATTGCAATAGTTTTCACTGTTACTGTTGTAAGCTTTAATTTATAGTGAATAATAATTCCAACATTTCTCTCTTTTTGATTTTTCTAGTCGTCATTGTGGACGTTTACTTTGTGCTCAATGTTCAGCGTTTGAAGTACCAATAGTAAAATATGAACTTTCTAAACCAGTTCGTGTATGTGTAGTTTGTTTCAATTTTTTGAATAATCCATTCTAGTGTGTTTGTATATGTGTGTGTGTATATGTAACTGATGATTCTGATTTTATATTTTCACATGAAACTCGGTATATAGAGATGTATGTATATCATTTATTCTCTCATAGATTTAATTTCCTTACATTATTCCTTGTGATGTATGATTTTAACTTCAATATCTTTTTATCATGAAATTCTTAATTTGTTGATTTTAATTTCGTCACTTTAAACAAAGATGTATGTGTTATGTGTGGATAAATGATCATTGAACGTAAAATCATAATTTGTGTAGTATATGCACATGATGTGCAATCATTTCAGTATGCAAAAATTATTCATTTCTGGTTGTTTTTGCTTTATCTTTGTTTATTATGATGATTGTTTTTTATTTTTTGTTTTGCTATTTATTGTCTTGTTCTTACGAGCCAATAATGATGATAATTTCTGGGTTTCATTTTATTTTGTCCAATAAATTTATGTTGATGTTTGCAAAAATTTTTAACAAGGAAACAAATAAAAGACGATTGTTGATGGAAATTTTGTCAATTCTTATTTTGATGAGTTGAAAATTTTCATTGATCATTGATTTCTTGTTGACAAGTTATCTGTCATCAAATAAATGAATTAGTAGAAATCATGGAACTATTGTCTCCCCTGCTGAAATTGTGATTTATTGAAATGAATGAATTAATAAATTCAAACAATTGATTATTGAACAATAGATGACAGATTACATTTTTGTTTCAATTCCATTCGATTGAACCAAGGTAAAATATCACAATTTGTTGGCATGATTCAAATTTGAACAATTCGAAACAATACTGTGCTGTGATTATAAATGAACTACGATGCTTAAATTGATAAATTGAAATTATTTAATTTGATTTATGTTGAAGTAAAATGTAGATTCATATTTAAGGAACAATTTATTTGTCAACACATCAATTATCATTCGATAACTTATATATATGCGTATATATTTATATTAAAAATTTATCTTAATCACGTATGTTCATAATAAAAGAGTTTAATCTTACATATTTATTATTCAGTCATTTCTAAAATCAAACTGTGAAATTTTAAAAGAAAGATTGAAGAAGACGTCAGTACAAAGTTAACCATTATCTAACTAATCATGCTAACTGCACAAAATATAAACAAAACTTGAGAATTTTAAACGTGATGGAAGTATTCAGATAGAATTTGTATTTTTAATCAACAAAAAAATGTTTTGTTTTTTGTTCAACGTTTTTTGATCAAGAGATTTTCTTTCAAACTATCTTCTCATAGATGTAATTATTGAAGTAACTTTCAAGAATTTTACTTGGGAGATCAATTCAAAAGTTATAATTGTTATTACTTTTGTTTTATTATGGATATATTTTCTTATTACTTAATAATGTGGAAAAGTACAATGTATGATTTGATTTCTAAAGTAAATAAACTCAAACAAAAATGATTTTAGTCTTAAAGTGAACATTGAACTTTGTGTTTTTAGTGATGGATGCTTATTTTATTCGATCTTGAGAACATTCGATCGACTATTCAACACTGAAGACAGATCTATCAGATAGTAATAATAATAATAATAATTTTTTATTCATAATAGCATGTTAAGAGATATGGTTCTATGATAGTGAAGATTTTTAGCTTAGAAGAATGATTTTCTTGGAATTGTAATGTCCAAGCTTGATAGTTTATTCGTCAGTCTTTCATTTTTGAGCTATGAGAATATCTTTATAAGTGGTTAACACCTTGTTCTGTTAACTTTTAAGTTGACTATTATCCTGTCATTGCCTGCGCGCTTCTTTTGATTTTCACCGCCACTGACTTTCTGGTAGGTTAAGTTATTTCTCATTGTCCGATAAATTAATTTTATTTCAGGATATATTTATTAATGACTGAATGACCTGACTGTCAAGCTTCTAAAAATATAAACACATAAATTATATACTTACTTCTCCTTCCTGGTAAGAAAAAATTACTTAGCAGCTTTAAACAGTCTATTTGTTTTTGTTTAGATATTATCTCCTAAATAAGCTTAAACATAATTGAAAAGAAATTCCTAATTAGACCGTTTGTTTTTATTTCAACCGTTAGTTTGCATAATCTAACTCCATTTACACTCCACAGTTTAGTCAACTATTTATCCTTACAATATAAATTTTGACTCAAAGCTGAGTTTACAGCAGTGTGTATTATTTGGTTACAGAAGTTGTTTCTCATATTATTCCATGAGCCATGTTAATTTTTAGCAGGTTTATTTTCACAACTCCTAAAATTCAACATTTAGATGTAATATTACTTTGACTATATATATATCTTACGCTTCATTATATTGAGTGGTGCATTTTTTGATAGTAGAAATATGAAACTGGAGTATGATAGACTATCTATTATAGAAAAAATGAATCTTTTCAAGTTTGTCAGTCGCTGCTTGTTATTTCCTTAAAAATATGAATAATTTACATATGTAGACAATGGCTATTGCAAAATTAGAAACTGTGTTGTCATCGCATGCTTATACTGTCCCCTTTTATGATGATAAATTTCGTAAAAAACTTAAATTTCAGGTGGAATTGAAATGGCGGAAGTATGTCATGATCATTTTGATCGATCAGGTGAACTGAAAACTAGTCAGTAATATGTTTTTTACAATAGTGGAGAAGTCTATAGTGCTAAAAAAAGCCCCAAAAGTTCATTGGAACACGTATAACATTTTATAAATATCGTTAAAACCTCATGAATAATCGTAGATCATTAAAAGACTTTGATCGTTTCGGTAAACTTAAAGTTTAAACTTTGTTACCCTTATAGTTTATGTTGAATTTCGCTCGAAGATTTTCTCTAATAATTTATTAGTAGTCGAATAATAAAGGTCGATAGCAAATGGCAATAATTTTCTATCGAGTGAAAGTATTAATATGTCTGTCACCTTTTAGTAGAGCGAACTATGTAAGAGAATAATTCCCGAATTTTGCTTACTGCATAAAATGAAACTTTTGTCTTAAGATCAATAATTCCACTGGAAAATTTCTTTTCAATCTTCCTTAAGATTAACTATTAATCGGATTTGTAGAATTCAGTGAATTTTTTTCATATTTTAAGATTACTCAGCTGTAAATAGCATACAATTATAAGGAGTTATGTTAGTAAAACAAAAACTAAGATTCGACGTACTTTAATTAAGTGAAATTCAGATGGTTATTCAGTATAGAACTACTGATAGTCATAATTAGAGGAATAAGATTTTTAATAGTTTATTTATTCATTTAAAGCGTAGTTATTTAAAAACAGTAGGGAAGATAAAGTTATAATCACTAATAGTCATATTAAAAATAGAACATTTTATAATAGTAATCAAAATAATAAATAATTGCACGTTAATTTATGAGTATTAGTTAGATCATGTTGCAAGTGTTGATCGCAATCATGGTTACCATGACAAAGGTATACAAACTTCTCCTACTGTATACATAGATCAGATTATAAAAAGTTCGATAGTAGCTGACTCTGTAAAGTGGTTCAACATTGGTTCCGATTAATGACTTCGATTGAGACAAGGCTGTTTTCAATCTGTTTATTTATTATCTATCAGCAACCAAATGGATCATTAGTTAATTTATGTGAAACATTTGTTTGTATTATATTATTCCTAAGTTTATGCTGTTCACATCTGTGAGATACCATAAACTTGGCTTACTCTGTGAACCTTATTGTCCATGATCTGTTTAAATTTATCAAGTGATCTAGTTGTATAAACAATAACAGTTTATATCGCACTATTGAAATTTCACCATGAAAATAACTGAATATTTATTTTATTCACTAAAACTAGATGAGTTTTGATACAAAAATAAAAACGAAAGGGATATTAAGTGTTAGTTAAGAGATAAATAACAAAATTTTCATCACATTTGCTATTATCAGTTGTTGTTCGTCTAACCAATAGTGCTATTATTTATTTAAATCTATGGCATCATTTAGAGACATTTGTTAATTGGACAACTATTGATCGTTGTAATTAGGACATTTAGTTTAACAGGAAATATTTTCTGCTTCAATGAGAAATTAGTCATAAGATTTATATGAAATATTCCCATTGTAACTATTGGAACAACACATATAAGCGAGCAACATTGTTTACGATTAAATTGTCATCAGGCTTTACTCTAATATACATGAATATTTATATGAAAATGTTTAACCAATCAAGACCATTTATGAGTCAATAATCACAATCAAATAGATCACGGAAGTACAAATAATAGGTAAAAGTACAAGTTGATGGTAGGAAGACAAGTGTACTGTTAGTGATAAGAATCATACAATACAATGACAAAAGCTTTTGTTAATAGTTCAACATTGGAAGTAGTAAGTCAAACGTGAATAAATAGACTTGAAATAATATTCATAAAGTTCTATTAAAATTACTTAATGAGAAGACTGTAGAATAATTAGATGGTGAAGAATGGGAACGGAAAGAGGCGAAAAAATTACAAATAAATGCAGGATGTGAAAATAGTGCTAATAATAATAAATAAATAAATTTAAAATCGTTGGTTACGTTATATCCGACCAAGGAAGAGACAGGAGTGTCTCGAATTTCTTCTGAACACATAAATTGAGGTTGAATGTTTGGATTCCCATAGCTTCTTCTATATGTAGGATCTGCCGTATACCTCGAGTTCAGTCCCGTCTCCTACATGTAGCAGAAGCTAGGAGTTGAACACTTCGCCAAAACACAGATACACCTTGTTGAATCCTCGATGAAAAATTACGGTATTCTACAGCTTTATCTAACAAGTTCGCTTGCAAAGGGAATTGAATCATCCAATATTTTTAAATAGCTCTGCAAAACTTATAGTTCATGAATATTAATGCATATACTAATACAGTAAAAGTAGGTGAAAAATCAACTACTCAAATTAATCAAGCTTTCAAATAATGTTTTTATTAATCATCCTGGTTTTATCTCAAAACAAGTAATAATTATATTGGCTTTGAACCACAATGTGTACCATTTAATAAAATTATTATTTAGAAATACTAGTAAGTTATGAAAATCATTGGAAAAATTAAAGAATTATTCGTAATTGTATAGATCAACATTAATCAGCAGCGTCATCACGAATCACAAAATAAACCGAAGTTCAGAATAAAATGATCTACAGATCAGAAGCGAGCAGAATTATTAATAGTTGATAGAGGAGAAAAATACCTACATTACGGTAATTACGTAGTGTGTACCTTCAAAACCTTTAGACGTAAAGAAACACAAGTATAACATAATGGACCTAATGAATCGAACCGATTAGTCTTACCTAGCAAATAGAACATAAAGCTTAAATGACGAAAAGTATATTGACTGCTGTTTGAAGTAAATTCCAACCACTACACTAAACAACTCACACAAATGTGCATTTACTATTCTGTTATTATATCATATTCATCCTCCGTTCATAATATATATTTAGTTAGTTGATAGTTACAGTAATGAATTGTGCTAATTTTACTGACAAATACAAATGGATAGATTCAGAAAAGATTGATCCAAATATACTAAAATGTAATTTCCATAACAATCTCTAGTTAGTTATATGCTTGTGTTTTCAAACTCAATTTGTCAGTAGCTCCAGATGACAGCAAGTCACTATTTCAACATTACTACTATTAATCATCACATTTTAACCATAAATGCTGTTGAATTCTTGTAAAAAGCTAGTTCATCATACAGACATGATGCAATTGTATAGATAAAGAAATATTA
Organism: Schistosoma turkestanicum; assembly: GCA_944470395.2. Lineage (NCBI taxonomy): Eukaryota > Metazoa > Platyhelminthes > Trematoda > Strigeidida > Schistosomatidae > Schistosoma > Schistosoma turkestanicum. The sequence goes on from OX103973.1 coordinate 19,703,420, forward strand.
GTTTATTCATTGTAGTCATATTGGAAACAGAATGTGTATGAAATAGTGATGAATTAATTTAAACCCTTTTTGACTTTCAAATCTTTCATATATATCCTTAGAAATTTTCATGAATTCTTCTTTATGTTAACTTTGTAATACAGGTTCACTTAAGGAATAATTTTCATTTAAACTAATGACCTCAATTTCTTTAATGTTCATTTTGATAAATGATTGTGTATTTCATTCAAAAATCCTATCTTAAAACTTGAACACTACTATTTAAAACAAAGTAAACTTACAAACTGAAACAAATAAACAACAAATAAATCATATTATTATATAGTAAACAGATATATTTCAGTTAGTATAATATGTATATCAAAATAATTTATGTTTTTACCGAACAGTTATGTGTCCAACAATCAGCAGTAGTGTACGGGAGTTAAGTTTCATTGAATCATTGTTCATTGTTTCATTGATCAATGTTAGACTACTGTTAGAAACCTGCCAGCTTTAAGATGAAAATATTTCTATTAGCGTATATTCCAACAATAATCTACTCAGTATAAACTTTTTTAAATAAAGGGCAATTCACTAGGGATGCACAGCGAGTAATCACTGTGAATTCATCAAGTTCATTTGTTCAAGTAATTGTTCTCATACAGCTTCTTTTTTTCACGAATTTATAAATTTTTCAATAAGATTAAGAAGCAAATAAAATGATTATTTAACTGATTTACAGCTTTTGACAGACTGTTAACGAATAATGTTTTAAATACACAGAGTTTATTGGGTGGTATCATTACTGCTGAGCAATAACTGTGTATGACTGCTGATTTTAGACACTTAGTGTATACTTGAGTGTAATATCTTATGCGTTATTAAAGTATTGAAACTCAGCCCTGTTAGACAGCACTAACATTTAATGAACACCAAATTACTTCGACACCTTAAAATAACTGAAGTGTTCACTGGTTAAAGCTTTGATTTGAGAAAATGATTTGATTGGTACAGTTATGTGAATCTTGCATAATTCAGGAACAACCCTGATTAGCCTATTCTTTGCGGTTTATCTAAAATTTATGTACTTAAATATATCTATTAACTGTTTTTAAACAATAGCCAACTCACTTAAGCATACTTAGAAGATGTGCTGATTATACACACCTGTCTAGAACATAACTTTGATATCGTAAAATATGCTTTTAACAAAAGTTCAGTCTATGAATGATTCCCTTTCTTTTAGTCATGAATCTTTGTCGCTAGGTAAAATATACTAATGAACTAGAGAGTTTTCTATTATTTCACTTATTATTATGTAAGGAAAGTTTGATGATGTTTGATCGTTCTTTAACTGCTATCTTTATAAACATTCAGAATCAACAAGTTTTAGCCATTTTTACTAGTAAGCCTAGCTACCATTCGTTTTATATGGGATTAGTTTAAATCATGATCATTTTCATTCCAGTTTTGTTGCATAGAAATTCATTATTTCTTACTCAGTTTGGTGATTGCTTATGTGATTGAGAAATCTATGTAAAATCGTTTGCGCTCTTTCTCTGAAAATTTTAAACATCATCAAAACAAAGTATATACCTATTAACAGTAAAGAAAATATGCTTGTCTTATTCTTTACGCATCATTCAAATGATCGCTTGAGATATTTCCAAATTAATTATCTATATATATTTTTTTGAATTTAAAGTTTTAATTTGTTATCTTGATTGGTGGATAAATAAATTATACATTATAAGATTTAATCAGCATCACAGCTTAGAACTTACTTTTAGCTTATAAATTGTTTATTAATAATATGGGCAAAATGAATTTGATGCGAACAATAATAAATAAATACTTTGTTTTGCCTTAAATATATAATTATTATTCATGATATTTGCTAAATTTGAATAAAGATAAGCTTATCTCTTTACCATAGAAGCGGTCAGTTAAATGATAGTCGATTTCTTTTTAAAATTATCTATTTCTCATCATTGATTGAAATTACAATAATCAAATTTTAAAAATGCCATTGAAAAATAACTATTGGATGATGACTTATTTGAATAGATGGCCAACAAGAGGTTATCGTTATTAAAATAAAAGGAAATTAGTGAGAATGGATAGAGAAAGGGATATGAAACGGTTTAGAGTATCCTGTTGTTGATATTTTTGGCTGAAATTTGACCCGTCTTAAATGGTATACAACCATTATGTCCGAAACGACTCGAAATAGTCATTATGACACAAGTTGGTGTCGAATAGATGGAATGTGGTTAGCAATGGAGTCAAGGATGCCCGTTTCGTCCTGTTTAGGACTAGTTGGCTGGATATAACTGGATCCCAGGTTTGAAATTCCCTCTAGGACTCGAACCCAGTACTATTTGCAGTGTGTATGAGATATCATTCATTTTGAAATTACCTGGAATATCACTATTGATATTTTTAGCTGAAATTTGATCTGTCTTGATGCGTATATGGGTACTTTCAGCTGACGAGCCCAAAATAGAACGAAAAGCTCGTTTTTGGTTTCGTTGCCAGCCATCTATTCTGTACATACTTGCTGGTAATTCTGTCTGTCAAGATAGTAAGACAAATGGTTGGTAATTTCGTAATAGTATAAGTTTTATGCAGCGTATGTTTCAAACATAGTACAATTTTGATTGGGAAGTTTCATTGATTATTCAATACACTCGAGTATGAGGGACTTCAAAAAATTATCTTAAGGACTTTTTATACTGGGATAGTTCAGTAATATGTTATATTTTCCAGTATATATACTGGAAATTTCAGTTTTTGGTTTTCAAAAAAGCTTCTTAGAAGTCGTTCTTTTATCTATGGCCTAAAACTTCTTTTTAATTCCTCCATAACCTATAAATATTTTTTAAAATCATTAATTCTAATCCTTTCCAATTGCTTTCACATCTAATAATTCATCATTATTGCAACTTTCATTGATTCTGACATTTATTCAGACATCATGTGCACAATTATCCTCACCTGAGCATCTTTCTCTAACTGATTATTTAGTAACTTTTTTTCAATATCCAATTTTCATGAACAACTCATGACAGGATACTACTTCAACTTGTTTTTATTATTATTGTTCCACATCATTCTGTTTTGTGATAGACTACAATTTCAGCAAATAAAATCAATTGTAAATAAGCCTATACAAGCTAAAGTAAATGAAATCATTGAAAAGAAAATTTTTTTAGCTGAGTTAACTTCATTCTTTTTTTAGTTTTATTGTCATTATTAAAATTGTTATAATTGTTGTACATTATGAAAATCATGTGCGTTATTTGTTGTAGAATTATTCAATATACGTTTCGTCATTTCTGTTCATTGTTCAATTTACTAGGTAAGACGTTAGTCTTATTTAGTTCAAAATTTCTAATGTCGTTCAATCTACCTCACCCTTTCATTTGGTTAGTTATATCTTCCGACAACGTCTACATTACAATCAACTTTTTGTTCTTTCATTAAAAGCTTCGGATTGTCTTGTTTAATAAACGCCTGACCGCACTTGAATTGGACTTATGCTAAGTCTACGATATGAAATTCATTTTGTTACATTAAACAATGTGAGTTCTTTACTTAATTACGTGCACTGTAGTTAAAACTTTTACCGATATTACACAATCCTCAAAATAGGTTGTATTTAAAATTCTTAAATAATATTCTTGAAATTCAAGACTTTTACGATCTCTTATTGAATAATGATCACATCCTAATGAGGTTGGTGTATAGGAAGAATAAGTATGCTTTAGAACTTTTAGTTATCAAGACCTATGATAGTTTAATATAAATTCTTATACTACTCGACTGGTACATAGAAAGACTTGTGAGTGGTGATCTTTTACGGACGTATAATTCTCTTTTATAGTAAGTTCATGTATACCTGGACTACTCTCTGACCATAAATCGTTGCTAAATCATGTGATCTATCTGAACCTATATAGTCTATCAACTCACTCTTGTCAAATGTATACTTCCTTGTTTTGGTTCACCTAAACTCACAGTACATTTAAATCTCTCCTTGTTTATTTGAAATATACATTAATTGAAATCTTTTATTATGCTCAAATATCAGAAATTATTCAAAAACGAAATATTTTGTAGTGTCTTCACATACATTTGAGTTCGCTCATATTTAATTTGGTTATGCCTTTGTATTAACTCTTTGAACCAAGCTATTTGTACAGTAACAACTTATATGTACCATTGGTTTTTATTATTGTCCTGTTTGTATGAGCTGGTACGACTGAATATTACTTACCGCCGACGTACACATTCATCCCATTCTCTTCAATGTTAATGTCTTAAATATTTCGATGACTCAGACATTTCTCTATGTATACATATGAACATTTTAATCTTATTCGCCGATTCGCTCAATCGCTAATTTGCTTGTTTGCTTGCCTTCCGGTACTCGCATATCTATTTCATGCCTGTGGTGTGCGAAAATAAACATATTCAACCCTCTTTTTTTACCTTCTGATTTATAAACCGTCAGGCGTTATGTAGTAACGATTGTCTGAACGAGCGAATTACGAAATCTAAAAACACACTGCTCACCACAATCTCACAAATCTTACTTCAACCACTATTCCCCATACCTGTTGTTCTCTGGTGTTTGGTGTATTCAATCTGTTAACAGTTTAACTCAGTTCATTCCCCTCGATATTGATAAGTTAATTGCAAAAATGAAGTCTACACATAATAATATTTAATTGTCACATCTTTACAATTTCATTTCATACAATGTTCCACAAAATGGTTCAATAATAATTACATTTAAATTTTTAATTAAATATTAATTAATAATAATGTTAAATTTTTGTGTCTGTTTACAGGTTGTTCCCACTGTTAAATTATTTCCCATTCATTTCTTTTAAACGCCATTTTTCAAAATAATATGTTTTCACTATACAATTAGTGATATTGAATCATGGGTAAACACAGTGTGAATCTGAATAGTATTGAACAACAAAGTAAAAGATAATGGACGAGAAAACAAAAAAAAGTAACAGAATTTAACTAAATGAAAATTTTTCCACTTTGTCACAGTTTATAGACATTGATCTGTTAAATTATAATCACTTGTATTGTTGAGAATCACTCACACTTCATCAATGTGAATTCAACAAAAATCAACAAAATGTATTGATTATTTTGTTTTTAATCAGATCAGAACGAACAAATCAAATGACAATTTCTGAGGTTGATTTCACATAGAAATCATTTCGGGTTTGAAAAAAAATGATATTAGCATCATTCTGCATCATTTCGGTTATGATTTTCAGCCAGGTTAATAGGTGTGAACTTCGTTCAGTATGAAAAGTGTGAACTTTCGGGTACCAATTCAGGGGAACTACAGTAAGCTTATGTATTTGCACCTAAATGTGTTACTACAGAGTATGTGTAAACTTAATATTGCAATAAATGTATTTTTGACTAACGATAGCGTGATAGTGGGCGGATGTAATTTCTGGCATTTATATGTGGATGCGTTTTTAGAGTCAATAAGTCTTCACTGCATCAGTTTTTCGCAATCGTAATTTACGTTATGGGAATCTCAGTAGTTCCGGACTGTCAGTTATAGGTGGTAGTGAGACTTCTGATTTAACAGAAGCAGAACGTACACATAAAAGATTGGAATTGTATACAACACTTAATTATAATCAGATTGGATTATTTTATCTTAGTCTGATCGCGTTCTTCGCATATATTGTACTAGTATAATAGATATTACCATTATTTAACCTTAGCAAATCTAAAGAATGCTTTTACAATCAGTTAATTCAATTAAACTCAGTTCACCTTTCAATATTTCTATTCCAACATATTATCACGAAATGTTTTATGAAGATCGCGAATTCTAATTTTCAATATGTGGGAAGGGACATCTAATTGTGCCACAAACTACACCGTCTATTTAAAAAATTAATGTCTTTCAAAGTGATACATACGGTAAATAGTTGCTCAAGTTCATTGTTTTTTATATGCTAGAAAGAAATTTTAACAAACTTTAGCATCAAAAATAAAATATTTCAATCAAATTAAATTTCTCGATAAAAGATGTGGTGAGATTGCTTATCACTTCAGTTATTTTCAAAGTCAAATCAACCGTAATGGGTCATTGGAAGACAAACATTTTTTGCATAAATATGAAAAATCTTGTCCCATCTATGGCTTGTGTAAACTAGGCAAGATAGCTAGTTATCTGGCTGTCAAAGGATGAGGATTAACTTATAGCTGAAAAAGTAACTTTTGAAGATAAAGGAATATTGGATAAGTAATGTCTTGTAATAGGACTGATATATCAATCTTGTGAATTATACTAAATGCTGATTACTATTATTGATACGACTATTTGCTCTGACTATGAACTATTTCTACCTAATATTGATTGCAACTCATTGAGACTGCTTATTGACGTAGACTGATTTATCGACCAACCATTAATTAAACGATATCCAGAATAACAATAATTAATTACATACTATTTGAAATGTTTTGATCAGTCAATGAATGTAGATGAAAAGGAAGAATTAAACAAAGAAATTTCCTTTTTAATTAACTTTTAATCCTGGCTTCTCTGCACTAGTTTACAAAAATAATGCATATCAAGTAATTTTCGATTTTTGCCTGGTTAGCTTTCTTTTACCATAAGGATGATTATTTGACTGAATGAAGTTGACCAAAGTATAATAAAAAGTGAAATAATTACTTACAAATTAAATTTATGTGAAATATATTCTAGATATTTTTAAGCTTGTTAACTCTTTATGAGAAATCAACAACAACAGTAATGATATTGCAAACTAAATATAGAGATATTATTTAGTCGTTAGGGTTTAGATTATCTGGTTGTCGATATTCAGGAATAAAGTTCTATCATTCTTGTTGGCTTAAGTGAATTCAAAATGAATACTTCAATATTCACTTCCTGTCACAAGTTTTATAATATTTGAGTGATGTCCGTTAGTGGAGATCGGGGCGTTTAAGTTTTTTTTTGTGTGACTGTTTAGAGATTTGAAGTATCAGTATAGTTTTTGGCACAGAGAAATCAATCATGGAATATCTATTACTGAGTTGATAGGTATTATCATTTACCATTCTATTACAAATTAATGATTTCTTTTCTTCTCTACTCAGTTATTTTCCAAAATGAATATTATTTCATTAAAAGACAGTTAGATGTTTAAATTATTTCTTCCAGTTTGTTCTGAGGAAAATGTCTTTTCTACAGGTTAACTTACTGACGAAATTCATTTGTTTTAAATGTTGAAACCAGATATAAAATAGTAGAGATTAGGTTTCTATAGCTCTTGGATAAATATCACTCAGTGTATTTTTAAACAAATCATTCATTGTCCAGTGAATGATGGCGTGATGTTATTTTTGGGCTATTGTATACATACTATACTTTCATTCATTACGGAGTAGTTGATTTAATTGTTTTCTATAGAAAGGAAATCAATCGTCTAAACTCTATTATTGTTAGTGAAATCATTACTACTATGATCATTGTTATTATTGTTATTGCCCATCTATCCATTAAAATAACTATTATCCTCACTTTTGAATCAAGTGTATTGATGCATAATACAAGTGAAAATATGTTTAAATTGATTCATGAAAAAAATTCTCTCTATCACCAAGTGTTCCGAAAACACCTATATACACCTATATATACAAAAATTTATTTTTGAAAGCACAAATTTCCAGAGCATCACGATAGAAAACTGAATTTCATTCTAATAAACATAATTAAATTAGAAAATTATGAATACAGTTTTATTAAGTTACACAAATAAATGTATCTTTGGTAGGTGAAAACAAAAGGAAACACATTTAAGATAAACTGTAGCTATTTTTCCTAATCTAATCCCTACTGTTCTTCATGTGATTAAGTGTTTTAGTGCTTCCTATGGCTTAACAATATTGTCCACCTTTTTCAGTGACTTCATCATAGAAATATGCATCTGTTAATTTACAAGAAGATTTGTCTATTAAGATAGTTAAAATTATCAGAAATGTAAAGGTCGTATTTATTTTTCTCTCCTTCAGATATATAAACCACAGTTCAAAAGTATAAAAGCACATTAGAAGGTATGTATCTTTGCGAAAATCTGGATAAAAGTACTTAATGATTGTTAACTTAGGATAAACAACTACTGGTTAGCAAGAAAATTTTCAAGCATATTATCGACTAAAAAGTTGAACAGACAAATTATACTGTTATTTGATTGAATTCGTTAGAGGTAAGCATAACTCAGAAGGAAACAAAATCACTTCAGTTAATTGAAAACTGTAAAGTAGCTAAAAGATGCAAGCCATCGAAATTGAGAGAAATACTACATCACAAGAAGTAGATACTTGTCCCATCAGAACAACACATAAGCGAACAATATTGTTTTCGATTAGATCGTCATCAGGCTTTACTCGAATATACTTTTGCTTATTATGTGTAATGACGTAATTTATTTCATTTCATTGTGATTAGTGACTCAAATTGCCTTGATTGGTTTAACATTTTTATATAAATATTCATTTATATTAGAGTAAAGCCTGATGACGATCTAATTGAAAACAATATTGTTCTACTTTTCACAATGGGAAACTTTCTTCATCCTAATTTATCGGGACATATATTAGCTGCTAAACATCAAGTAGGGCCTTCACTTACAGTATTATTTCTGATAATAAAAGTTAAATTATTTTCCACTATTAACTAAAGGAAGACTAGAGAAGTTTTAAAAGCTAAAAATATATATCATTTCAGCAAACAGTAGACATATTGAGATATTAAAAAAACAGGGTTAAAGTCTGGTTAAATAAAAGGGTAATCCTAATGCACGCACAGACAGTGAACAAATGAATATTTAAAATAACTGGTATCATCCAACAGTATGAAGAAAAATGTGTTCCTTACCTATAATATAAATCATAAGAGCTCAATATCGATTTCTCTGTATTACATCACATTTAGGTATTTAGCATCACTATCTCCTTCCCTCAGTTAGTAGTGAAAAACGTTTAGATTTATTTGGGTATGTAGTGCTTTCAGAAGGCATTGACTAGACCTGTTTAAGTCTTTAAACGGGTTTAAGTGGCAGACTGTCGATGCCAGATTTCCTGGAATTAGTTCTGACTTAACTGAGATCTGTTATAGTATCCGAAATCCTGTCCCGAAAATTGTATCTGCCAGAAATTGAAGGTTCTTGGTTATTTTTGTTAATGACTCAGTGAGGTGGATTACTGATCATTTTGAGAATACGTCAATTCGTACTAGATATGCAAAAACACTGGTTGGCCCAGAAAAGTCTAAGGGTTCCTTGGAACACGAATCCGCAGACTGATGGTACAGAGAAGTAACGATTCGTCATTATAATTTAATATTTTACCTTCAATGAAAATCTTTCCGGATGGGAAATTCTCATCATTCACCTCTAACGAATTATTAGACTTTCAAATCCAAAAGTAATCAGCCGGAAATAAACCATCAAAAGTCACATAAATTTTTATAATCAAAGTGAAAAATATGAAATGTGTTAGTGGTAGACTGTATCTAGTTCTCTGGTACTATATTTTACTTTTTATGATTATATTAGCGCAAGTAAACTGCTTACTGTATATTGTAATGTGTACTACTATGTCAAGCCCACATGGCTTGCCGCAGCCTTTGAAAAAATTAACTACTCCAATCTCGAGTTATTCACAGGTCTTTTGATCTTGTCAGTTATTCGCCTTAAACCTTGGTTGTTTTTATTTGGGTGTGTATGTTGATGCTAACTTCGCTTACTACATGTTTAGCCAATTTTTTTTGACCGTAAATAGTTAGTCATGCCTCATCGCATTAAGTTTGCTCCCTTTCCTTCTCCACTTCGCTTCGCTTCTCTTTAACACTTTGTATTTTCACGTCTCTCTGCATGAACGATTGCTTGAAATCGTTCGTCCAATTAAGAGTCAGATCACGGGCCACTAAAACATTAATCTATTCATGATAAAATAAAACTAGGATTTAAAAAACTTATTCAGAATTTAAGTTGTAGAATAAGCTCACTTTATAACTAGACTCTGATTTGGATACTCAAATTAGAAAATTCTCACGGTAGAAATAGTTCAGATTTTTTTCATCTAAACTCAACTCGTGAGTTGTGTTGACCTTCCACCTTGAACGACAGAAAACGTCAATTTACACTCTAGATCCTTGATTGTCTTAGCATATAATGCCATGGGCTTAGAAACAATTAATCATTCATTGATTTTTGAATCTCTAAACATCGTATGATTACAGTCAATGTTTTGCTGATGTTTTTCGGCACTAAATTGTTACAAAACATTTTAACACACCCGATACTTTGTTGAATAACATTTAGTTGAATTAGAAATCAACAATTTCACTAAATAATAAATAAATTCAGCTGATATATGTGCATACATATATTTAAAAAAATAAATAACTGATTAAGTAATCAACATTTAAAACTTAATTTTATAATATTTTGTATGAATTTTGTTACAACTACTCAGTGAGATTTTTTTCCAATATTCTATTATACACCTGACATTTTAGTTATGCACATGTTCCAGAGTCATGTGTTTATCTTTTTTGTTGCGTTTTTCATTGTCAAAATGTAAAATGACCTAAATACTAACCAACAGTCTGATTAGTTTGTCAAAATTTTATTAGATCGGACATATGCATAATGTAATACAATGCTTTCTGGAAATTATTTTATTAGTGAATAAAATTGTTCAAAAGTAGGTTTTATCCTTGAAATGACATTATCTGCAAACCAGAGAGCTATGGTCGGGGGTTTTTTCAGTACTTTTGCTACTCTCTTCAGCAGTGGGCACTCATGAACATAAAAGTGGTCAAACTAAAGGCATTCATGCCTTGAGGTTGAGACTTTGAAGTATAAGCAAAGGGGTGGAGATGAAGTAGATTATTACAAGTTAGCCACTCATCGATAATACAGGTCGAACTGATCTGTCAGAGTTTGACTCTAAAACGTTGAGAAACTCGTTCAAATGAAAACAGATGAATCTCGCTATATATTTTGAGTGAAAAAAAGTTAAACCACTGTTCTTCAGCATGATGGCTTGTAAGTTATAATTCGTCTAGTCGCTTAACTAGTCAATATATATGAATTACGTAGTTGGAAAAGACCTATGCTCTGTACAAAGCAAACGTTCTGTTTATGCATTATGTATTCTATTGTATCGCAATTATGACTACTGTTTGGAATTAAATGTAATAAATTTAGTCGGCAGTTTTAATCGGCAGCATATGGTTAAAAGTTTTTAAATCCTTTTAGTGAATACTGTGAATATGACTACTGTTAAGGCGTGAACTTAAAATATTTTCTGTTATAAATTTCTTTATTTACAATTCCGTATATGTTCCGTATAGACATTTAGAGGTTGGTTGTAAAACATTCTGTACTGTCAATTATTTGATGTTAGTGAACTCCTTAGACTGGATTGACTGTATGCACTGACTAGTAAGTTTTTAAAACGCAACTACTTTTATTTACTATTGGATTTCCGTTGTTTCATCTCTGTTGCATCATATATATATATATATATATATATATATATATATATATGTATATATATATATATTTATATCTATCTATAACTAAGTCATAAAAAACTGTCCTTTTTTCAAGATCATCCACTTGAGTTGTAAAAATGTATTTTCATTATTTTAGTTTATCGTCAAAATAACCTTAACATTAGAAATTACAAAAGTTATGAAAAGTTTTAGCGTAAAAAGAATTTAAATAAAAGGAAATAAATTTTCAAAAATAAATGTCTAACCACAAGTTCTATGTTTCTTTATCAACAAATCTATAGGTTAGTGAAAAAGAATGAATGAATGAAATTTTTGTGAAGGTGTTCACTGCAAAATTTTGATGTTTTTGCCTAAAAGCTTTTTAAAAGAAAATGTATTTTATTGTTTTTTTAGAAATTAAATAATCCGATATTTTGTTAACAAGAATCTCTATTTATAGGTAATAATCCTTAATATATATATATATATATATATATATATATATATATATATATATATATATATATATATAATTCGGGACTCCAGGTAACATTAGCAGGATTTTTTGAAGAAGCTCAGATTAACGAGAAATATATGATAGTTTAATTGTTAACGAGATTTCTATCTATCAGGAGTTTCATCTCTCTAAGCGTATAATCTTACCAATTATTTTCCTTCTGTAAGTTTTACAATTAGGAAGGGACTAATTAATTTTTTAAACATCTAGCTGATGTCGTTTTTCTTAGAAGAATTAATTATCATCAACTAATTCACCTTCAGTTTATTTCCCTAAAAACAGTGAGGTTGAATTGATTGATTGGTTGATTGATTGACTGATGAAGGCTATTCGAACATTGTAATTATTAAAAGTGCATAAATTTATATTTGACCTACAAAACTGATTATCTATTTACTAATTTTATTCAGTTCATCTTTGCTTATAAGTATGCCATATTTATGATAAATATGGACGGTTTGTTTCAAACATGTATTAAAATTTATATTTTTACACTGTAAATTTTGATAAACTAGAATAATGTATTTATCTTCAGTTTAAGATTCTCCTTAAAGTACCAATCTAATGCTTAACAACACTTGTCATGTGAATTAGATTTTATAAACTTGTATTAAACAGCAACGCTATCGATCATATGCATAAAACATATAAAAGCTATCAGAAAAGAGAATAGTTAATCACGCGTACAACTAACTTTATTTTAACTCTTCGTAAGTTTTCTGTAAAAATAAATATGACCAATAATTCGGTGAAAAGTTAAATAAGCGTAAATAGTCATCAGTTGTTCAAATTATCAGTTTCTGTAGTCGTTAGATTTTTATTCTAAATGTACTTACTCCCTATGTGTTGGGGATGTTAGATCCCCAAAAACTAGCTTGATAAATGCCTTATTTTGGATTTCACGTTTGAGCTGATCAGTTGACCTTGAGATTTCACTTCCAGCCAGGAAAAACCTTGGCTGTGATTGGCTACTGTGTATTTTAGTGTGCTATTTTCTTAACTGACCCAAGGACGTTTCTATGATGTATAAATAACGAGAGTTGTATGCTTGATTGTATTGTGATTGCTGGGTGTTTGTAGAATATGCTTTCTACGCTTACCAAGCCTTCTGTTTACAGCTTGGGATCCAAGGTAGCCTATCTGGACGCTGGTTCATTGTCACGTTCTCGTTTATCGACTAAGGTGAACTCGTAATAGCTTCAAGCCTACCAAGTGACGAGGGTAACACTATGTAGACCATAAATTTCTTAAGTGACCAGTTTTTAAAAAAAATTGCATTGTTCATTAAGATCAAAATGATTATATAACTGAAGTGGTGATCTATTGTCTTTACAACAAGTAAATCCGTTTTCATCTTCTAAACAATTTACAAGCGCTTTTATGTTAGAAACAAACCATCAATAATGGATTCAATAAAAGTATATACAGGGTTTAAATTTAGTGGTTTAAAATATGTAACAATTTACTATCTGCAGGAATTTTTTTATAAAAATATATTACAATTGTTCTTGATTACTTTAATTCAGAGCCAGTAAATTATTTATTCCTACAAAACGAAGAATGTTTAACTCATTTACAGTGCTCGATAAAAATTTCAGTGTAAGTATTCAATTCTCGAGTATGATTTATCACTACATTTTTTTCAAGCAAATTTATTTTAATGAACTAAACCTAATCTAAATACTCTCAAATAATAAATATAATTTTAAAGGATTCATACCATTCCGCTGTTAATATTTCGAGATGAATTGTGACCATTCTATGTTAGCAAGTACGTACCCTAAACAGAGGTCTTGATATCATCTATTTGTATCAAGTTTTAGTATAATTGGTTTATGACTAGCAGTGAAACCTTTGATGTTAACTTTATTCTAAAATGACCAAAGTTCAGTACTGAAGAGTAACGACGAAGTAGTACGAACTCTTTAAAGCAAGCAACCTACCCGTTGAATACTTTATTGATTATGTGAACAAATGACATCAGAGAATAAAATAAAATATTGGGATTTCACAAAGTTAAGTATTGGGTTCAAGCTATAATGTAAATGTCAACAGTGGGATGAGGATAAATCCCGGTGACAGGTCCCAAATAGGTTGGAACGTTCGTGCTAGATTCAATTGCTTGTGATAGTTTAAATATGCTAAATAATATCCAGCATTATGTATATGAAAATAAGACAGGAATTAACTACAGAACACTTTATATTTCAATGGAGTGAGTTTTCATTATTACGAAGAGTAACCTACATATGTATAGGTTACTGCGAAATTCTTATACTTGAAATGCTGCAGCTAACAATATTTGCATTTTATTTTAGCATATTAGGATGAACAAATTAAGTTCTAACCTTCACGATTATCCTTTCATCCTTTCAATGCACGACAAACTTTATTCTCTAAAATTCACTTCTGTTCAGTTTTCATACAATTGAAATGAAGTATTTGCTAACTTCTTAACTGTTATATAATCTTTCGTGTTTCAAAATATTTATTCAGGCTTATTTTCGCCAAAAAACAAGTCATCATGTGATAATTCTAATATCTGAAAAGTCAACAATGTTCGTGACAATTTGAAAGCATATAAACATTGATTTTACCATCAATCATCAATTTTTCCTACCAATGTTTGTACATCTGTATATGTCTGTCTTACAGTCGTCCTCGTTATTTTTTTTTCCAGAAGCATAAATGTTCGTTTTAAGTGAGGAAAATATAACGAAAATAGTGACAGAGACGAAATTTGACTTTATTTATGAACGATTATTATTATTATTTTTCATGTATACATAAAATTTATGTTTGTGAATACAAAGAACATTGATTTTGAGAAAAGTGGATAGTACACAGTGAACGAAATGACCTTCTATTCGTCTGTTCGAATTCTTTATAGTTTATTGTTATGGAGGGAGCTAGAAAAAATGTGACATTATTATATATTGTGTCATTTACTGAAAGTCAAGTAGACAAATCTACACTTGATCATTCGGTTGGATTCATCAAAAGCAGTTGTGCATAACAAACTTTTGATAGGGCTAGAAAGTGAAGTCTATTTCATGAAATTGTTACAAAACAATGTTAAATAAATATAAGTATTGTGATAAGAAAATAATATAACTAACATTGTCAATGAAAAATAACTTATGTCTCTAATTTTAACTATATAGAAAGAAACCTTGAATAACAACTAAAAGGAGCTTGATTGAAATACTAACAAATGTTTTGTCAGTAAGTCGACTTTGATCAGACTATTGCCTAAAACATAAATATTTAGTTATGGGACATAATACTACTGTAAGGTAGAAAACTAAACAACCAACTTCCTGCTTTCCTATATCTATAAAACCTTATCTATCTTGTTGAGTGAATTTCCTATAATTACAGAAAATCTATACTTATTCATAAAACGTTATATAACAGTTGACCTTAGATGATCGATGTGACCTTGGTTGTTGATACATAATGATTAAGTCATAATTCATTTTGATCGACTATACTTTGAATGAGAATGAACTAAAGCGATAGCAAGTTAAATTGAGAGTAGAAATGTTTTTCCATTCACATACCTAGTGGTAGGGTATATGGAAGGCATTTAGAATGACTATTAGAATAAAACGAATATAACTAGCAGTAATAAAAGTATGAGGTCATCATGTCGTCACTTACTTATTATGTATCTGTTTGTTTCCGATGAAGAACTTAAATTACATTAATAACTGTTAAATAGTTGGAACAAGATGTGTTTCTATTACTTAATATCGAGTCGTTTCCTCATACTTATAGGCACAAGAAAAAACATCTTTTGACCTGGCGACCTCCAAAGTCGTCTCAACATTGGACGCAACTAGATCACGTCGCCATCAGCCACCGATGGAGAGGTTCGATAGAGGACTGTCGTTCGTTCTGGGGCACATGTTCAGATTCAGATCATGGCCTAGTGAGAGCGCGTATTTTTTTAGGCTTACTTGACGTAGGAAAGACACTGCAAGGAAACCTTTCATGGTTCTACTTATTGATGGCATAGCTACGAATATATTTCGCTTCTCGGCTCTCTGAGCTAAGATCATGTGTAGGAACAACTAGAAATACAGTTAGGCGACTATGTAAGTGATTCCTATCCGGAGACAACTTGGAATGATATGAAAAAGGCTGTGGAAACAGCAGTGATATCTGCTAGTAAGGTAAACCATAAGGTTAGGAAGAAGGCGTGGATCTCAGTAGCATCAACCAACCTGGAACTGAACATGAGGAATAGCGAAGTCAGATTACGCGAAGGCTGATAAAAAGCCTGATCAATAATCGTGAACAGTGGTGGGTGGAGAAAGCAGGAGCGATAGAAAAGGCAGTCGCGATAAGCAAAAGCAGACAGCTGTTCCGCCTTATCAAGGAAACCGGTATTATGAATCCGAATATGAGTGAGACTATCTCGGAAAAGGATTGGACTACTATTCATTCTCAATCTAGGAGATTGGGTCGATGGGCAGAACACTTCAGGGATCAGTTCAACTGGTCTTCAGCCACACTTCAGTTGCCCAGGATCTCCAGTCATCCTGAATGGCAAGTCGGCATAAACCCTCCGAATCTTGATGAAGTTGAAAAGACTATAGGAGACTTGAAGCGAGGGAGGGCAGCTGAAGCTGATCGATTGGCCCCTGAGATTTTTAGGATGATGGTCCAGTTTTAACAGTTAGATTGACTGAAATCTCAGGTAGAATACGGTGATCGGGCGTAATCCCATATGACTGATCTCAATCACTGATTGTCCCAATCTATAAGAAAGGACACAAGTCTTCTTGTGACAATCACAGGGGAATCAGTCTAACTAATATAGTATCAAAAATATTGACCTCAATAATACTCTGACGCTTAATGAAAGCTCGTGAAGAGCAGACTAGAGAAAACCAGGCTGGTTTCAGACCTGAACATGGATGTATAAACCAAATATTCACACTACGTCAGCTCCTAGAACAAAGACACACGTTCAGACACCCCACAATAGTAGTATTTCTGGACCTTAAGGTGGCTATGATTCTGTCAGTCGTGAGGTTCTTTGGCAGCGTCTGCCACTGAAAGATGTAGCAGAGAACTACATTAACCTTATACAGGCTCTCTATTGGAACACTACAGGTCGAGTGAGAGCTTATGGCGAACTGTCATCATAATTATTTACTTCCAGTGGTGTTCGTCAGGGATGTCCACTTTCCTCATTCTTGTTTAACCTTGTCGCAGATATGCTTCTAGTGTTAACATTATCACCGTCTGACTCTTCAAGAGTGTTGACCTTCTACCAGGAGACACGCTTGCTGACTTAGAATATGCTAATGGCATAGTCCTATTCAGTGAAGACTTAATGCAGAGTCTTCTGACTACCCTAAGAAACATTGCAAGCATGTTCGGGATGAAGTTTTCCCCCTCGAAATACAATATGTTGTTTCAAGATTGGGTTGCGTCGACACCTAAGATAGTAATAGAGAGTGCAATAGTCGAGCGTGTTGACCGCTTCACTTATCTGGGGAGTCTCATCAGTGCTGATGGCCTGGTGACTGAGAAATCTCAGCACAGATACAGAAGGCTTGATTGGCTTTTGCCAACCTGTGTCACTTATGGCGTAGGCATGATATCCGTTCGCCAACCAAAGGACGGGTGTACTGCGCAGCAGTTCGTTCCGTTCTCCTATATGGATCCGAAACATGGCAGGTAATAGTAGAAGATATTCGTAGATTGCTTGTCTTCGATCATCGGTGTCTCCGAAGCATTGCTCATATATCCTGGGACAGTCGAGTAACCAATGCTGTAGTTAGGAATCGAGTACTAGGTAAGGATGGCAAATCAACAGATGAAATATTGAATTTCATCAGTTGAGGTGGTTGGGACATGTGTTACGAATTCCCAACCACCGACTGCCGCGACAAGCTATATTTTGCGGTGTAGAAATAGGTTAGATGAAAGCTAGGGGCGGCCAGACCAAAACATGGCAGAAATCCATGAAATCACTGACAATTGGACCGGTTCGTGTTTTTAGATGTAGGTTACCTGGTTGGTGTCTGCGAGTCGAAAGTCACCACTTGTTAGAGACCTTGAACGACATAGTTCAAAACCGTTTGCAATAGCGCGGGTGCATCCATACTGTGTTCTTTTAAATTCTATCCTTCTGAATCTCTTTTAATTATACTTCTCGAATCATATCTTTGATCGCTAATCTTCTCCATTACTGCCAATATTTCTACTATCACTGTCATTATTGGATTTGAACTGACAGTTGCGTCTCTGTAGTGATGTGGTATGGCAACCTGAACTGATGTACTTACGTACAAATTTCTGCGTTTCATCTGTCTGTATGACAGAAATAGTCGGTTTATTCAAGATTGCAGTGATGGCATGCTGATGAGTGCTAACTAACATGAAATACGATGTCTTATGCTTCCTCTCAGTTATTTTCAATCAATCAACATTCGAAACGAAAATCAAATAGCTGTCAACTGAATGTATACTAGTTGTTAGTAAATACCTCCAATCCATCAGAGCAAATTATCACCAAACTGAATGGATTTTGATTAATCACTAAAGTTGATGATATGTGCTTCAGAGAAATAAATTTGGCTATGAAATGTATATTTTTTTAAAAATTAACCTAGCTGATTTTTTAAATGAGAAATATACTTTTCTTCTGTTACATTAGATAAACTGCGAATACTGAATGTGCTGGAAAATGTCAGATTTATAGACAAACACGTCTAGATATATGACAGTCGATTGATTATGTAACTGTGTAAAAATACCAGTTTTACTTTTTATCAGGTGTTTTTTCTGTCAGAAAGAATTTTTATCACCAAAATCTTATTGTCAGTTATAATTTCTTAACACTTTTTTGATAGTCTAAAAGTTTACCACAGTCTAAATTTTTCATGTAACTGAATAGCTAGATTACTGAAAGTAGAAATCTAGCAGACTTACTATTGAAGTGTAGACAAAATCAATTTTGAATGAGCTAAATTAAACACATTTCCTAGAAAGTTACACACATATCAAACGAGCTGACTTTTTTCTGTTTAGATTGGTTGGTTTGTGAAATTTATCACGTTTCTTACTTTTTGGGTTGGATGAAACAAAGAGCTAAAGATTAATAGCAATAAATTTGATCACGTTTAAGGAAATGAATTAAACCACAGTTTCCTCATAACAATCACAAGGACAATCACACAGATTCATTAAAGTAATTAGTTACCATTAATTTGGGTCTGCTGACTGCTTTTTCCTTATTACTTGAAATTAATGTTTTGTAATATAAGGCGGTCGCATATCAACTTGAAATTAATTGGCTATCAAAATTAAATACCTAGAAAGTAAATGTCACAAAGATTGGTCGCAATTTTTGAAATAAACAATCAAATATCCATCAAAAGAAACATTTAGACATAACGAGGATATAGAGTACTCAGTCAAGAAACAAAAATCAAATATTAAGAGTAAATGCTTTTACTTGTTCATCATTCCATAAGATGAGAAGTATATTTTCAAAAGAACTTCGATCAAAATTTCAATTTTGAGAGATATAAACAAACATGATTTACCTTCTGTTTTAAATTATCTGAGAAATAGGTGGTTTTAATTATATAGGTATATATTTTTTGAACGCTTAGATTAAGTCAATAAATAATGACCACATAATATCGATATATATCATGCTGATGTTTTTACTGGCCACTATTGCTTCACGATTTCTTTAGTTCACAGTATTTACTCATATACCATAGATTGGTGTCTCAATATTTTTAGGACAAATCAGATCGTTATTTGGATTAGATCCAAATGATACTCATGTATATAAAACAACAATAATTTTCTACCCACTATTGTTTTGTTCACATGTTCACTTACATAACTGACTGATTCATAAAAATGATAAGTACTAATTCAATTTGGAATGGTTTGGATTATCCCGTTGTTGATACTTTTGACTGAAATTCGATCAATCTTTGTTAGCATATGGGTATCCTATATCTGTTATCACTCGCAGTTATATAGGATGGATAGTATGTGACTAGCAATGGAGTCCAGGACACACGTTTCGTCCTATTTGAGACAGGTCAGTTAGATGTATCTGTCCATTCCGCAGGTCTATGTCTATGTCGAAGAAATCTGTATAAGATTCCAACAAGCTAACAAAGCTTGATTAAATTTCAGTCAAAAAATATCAACAACGTGATAATCCAAAACAATGTCAAATCGAATTACATTTCATACACACTGTACAAGTGAGCAGCAATCTTATCTCAGTAGCTAAGTAGATGAGACGATGGAGCCTGAAGCGAATGGTAATGAATTCGATTTTTGGAGTGAACATCAACTCTGGAATCCAAGCACGTCCAGCTGACGAATCCCATATTCTATCTATTCTACATAAACTTGATAAGTACTAAGTACGAATTACCAAGCAAATGCTAACAAGCCGTGAATAAGTGTTACTTAACTAAAACGCTCTATCCGGGTAGAGCTTTTCCTCATATCCTAAAATCTACTACTATCCAAAACTGAATATATTGAATAAAATCAATGAACTGAAGTATTTTTATGTATTTCAGTTAGCAAAGTCGTCACTTTACAAGATAATTGGTGGTTAATATTTCCCCAAAAATCATTTCAAAATTTACATCAAAATTGTCATTAACCCTACAAGTTCTCATGAGGTTTTCATAAAGCACAACTTTGACTTCTGTATTTAGATCTAGACACTGAGCTATTCTTTTCTATGCTCCAGAAATAACTAGATAATCTCTCTTGATCTCATTAACTTTCATTCTCGTACTATTATATCTAGACTGCTAATTCATTGTTCTTTGGACATATTTACTATTAAGAAACAAAATGTAGTATGATTGTCATTGATATTGATCGTACACCCTAACACTTTTTTATCTGTTTTGTATCACGTGAAATGATAGCCTGATTCTCACTTATGAAGATAGATTTCTGATGGAATGGTGTGACAGAATTTTTCTTGTAAATGTGTGCATTTAACATGAATTATAAACGTGCATTACATTCGATACTAGATCAGGATTGATTCGTTTTAAATCCAACTATTGTTTACAGGATGGTCTTAAGTTAAACGATAAATATTCAGCAGATACATTTACATCGTCCGATAATTCAATGCTTGATCCTTAAACTGAACACATGAAAATGTGAACAAATATAAAATAAATCGTATTATTTGTACTATTTTTTGACACAACGTAACTTGAAAATCTATGATGAAAAATGAATTCATTTGTAAAGGTCAACAATCATATTATCAGATTGTAATTAATGTTTTTTTTACCATTATGAGGCTTATTTTGATTACCAAGCCAAATGTTATTCCATAACGTCATTGAAACAAGTGTAACCTTAATGAACTTTTTTTCAATTGGCATAGGAATAAAAAGTATAATCATTTAGACAAGGAAATGAGTGATGACGTTGCAACAAATAAAATAAATTATAGATAATAATTATAATCATAGAGAGATGATTGTATTCGTTAATTGGTAGCCATGTAAAGATAAGATTATATGAAAGTTAAGCTGATTCAGAATAATAGTTCTTCAAAGTACAAGTGAGCATCTCATTGTTCATTTGTGAAATGTATAGATTTTCCTAAGTTGCTCTTAATATGCATTAATTTTCAAGTCATACTTAATAAAATATAAAGTTTCTGTCATTGTGTAAGAATCTATAAGTTCATACAAATGGTTTACAACAGCTTTTGTTTGCTTAAATATGTTATTGATAGTAATTGTGCAGTACTTCGTATAAATAAACATTAATAATTTTTATTAGGTATAAAAGTAGTTAACAAAATGAATTTAGTGCATATTTTCTCAAGTTAACTTGGTGTCTCTCATAGTGATTTTACTGTGCAGCTGCTTAAGAATCCCATAGCAAAAACGAAGAAATATCTGTGAATAGATGCCAGGGATCAACGAAAACTCGGAAAGTGTTGACGATCAAGAAATCATGGAAAGCTCTTAATCCTTAGTTTGGAAAATCAGTCAACTGATTAATAACCGTGAGTTCACAAATAATGAGCTTTGAGATAGACTCCAGAAGTTTTAGTGGGAATTTGCGACAGTTGTAGTTCAACCATAACGAGTGTAATGCACTGTAAGCACTATTTGAAGGTGAAAATTATTACAGTTCAGTCGTTTAAATGAAGTGAGTTTATTACAGGACTCGACATTCTTGTGCTTGGTGCTGTAGAAGGACTTTATTTACGAATTATTCGGGATCATAAAGCTTTGACGAAACTGCAGTCTAAACACTTTCTCAAAATAGTTATCCTTACAAAATTATATTCAATAGTCTTATAAAATTAATGATGTTAACTATGTCCTTTAGTTTTGCTGTATGCCACTTCCCTTGTCAAAACTAAGGATTTGTTTTCCAATACAAGATAGTTACTCACAGATTATTCATGTATTTAAGCACATTTCCTTAGTGTTAGTTGAATTACATATCTCGAAAATCGATAAAAATTAGGCAAAATCTATAAATCATCAGTATACACTACTGATATATCACATTTTGATTTATCAGTTAAATGGTTTAACTATTAGGACTCGAGTGTTATATTTGGCAATATCATCAGCATTTATTTCATTCATGCAAACAGTAACTTCTCATTTCGTTTTACCCTAGAAAATTTAACAACACCAAACGTCTAAATGTAAAACAATTACTAACTGAATAAATAATCCATTTTTATCCGGATCGGCTTTTTAGTCCTAAGAGTTCAATGTTTCTCTAATTAAGAAATAAAAGCAAACCTTATTTTATCCTTGCTAATTGATTTTGATTTTGATTAGATGAAACAAGGATTATTCTTTTTGTTCATAGTATATTGATCAAGATAATGTTAGCCGAATTGTAAAAATTTGGAATTAAGATTAAACAAAAATGGAACTTTGAAAAAGGATGTTGAAATATTTACACAGAAATATCATGTGTGGATAATTCCATACTACTAAGAATTATAAGCTGTAGAAAGTATTTAAAATAATTTTATTTTATAGTGAGAATTGTCTTAACTCGAGATTTGTATGATTATCATGAAATTTCCTGATTTAATCTCTTAGTTAAACAAAAACATTCAATCACCTTGTATACTTTTCAATATATGAGTTCTTAAAAAGTATATATGTGGCCAGATTGTTCAAAACGTATTGCGCAAATATATGACATAGTTCTGCTAGCCTTCGTTTTCTCTTCTTATAATCCAAATTATAATTCTGCTTATGAAAATCAAGTATCCTAGTTAGTTACTTGAGGTGACCTGAAATATCCAGAGGTGAATAAAATTCTGCAAATTTTAAAGACCTTAAGTGTAAACACTGTCGATTAGTCAATCAGTCAGTTACAACGTAGAGCTTTGTACGTACGTACGTATGTACATCATTTCGAGTTGTCACACCACATTAGCACAGAGATGCAACTGTCAATTCAAATGCCATAGTAGTAGAGGTAATGCAAGTTTTAGCAGTGATCAAAAAGACTAATGATCGAATATATCTTTCGAGATGTATACCCCAGGGGAATCAGTTAAAAAAAAGATAAAAAGACAGTCATGAGGCAATCAGAAGATTAGGGTTTGAGAGAACACAAAGAATGGATGCACCTGCGCCATTGAAAACGATCTTGAGCCATATTATTCAATATTTCTAACCATTGATTACTATCATCTCGTGGACCCCAACCAGGTATTCTACATCTGCCATCATAACTGAATCAAGTAGTAAGTGACTTAATGGATTTGTGTCATGTTTTGGTTTGGCCGCCCCCAGCTTTCTTCCAACCTACTTCAATGAATATATCAATCGCAAGTTGCGCCTTGTTTTTTTTGATCAGTATAAAAAATAAAACAGGAATGATTTTAAAATTTTTATCAGTGTGACCGAAACAACTGAAAGAAACATGATTTCGTCCTATAAATGACTGACCTTAATTATTGATTTTTATCTAGACTACTTATTTTGATGTTTTCATCATTGATTTCCAGTGGAACTTGTTATTTGCAACAAAAGAGACACTGAATATTTAATTATCAAGTATGGAGCTGTTCAATTACTTACCAGGGTCACAATATGTAAACTAAAAGGAGTATTCCGGTTTCAAGTTTGAAGTAAATGTGAATACTTTTAAATAAAGTTTTTCTCAAAGGTATATTTGAGTTTGGTAATTTGAGTAAACATTGTGCTATTGAAAACTTTCGCCTTTTATTAATTCTTTTTATAAACTGCAATTAAGATGAGGGACGACTATTACAGGGTCAATAATTGTTTTAATTTATCTATGATAATCTCCACGAAATTTAAAGTTAGCGAATGAGTCATTCTGGCAGATAGAGTTAAATGACTGTAAACTTCTGTAAACTCGTATATCATGGTTTCATATTATCGAAATTCGATATTTGTATTTTGAAATGATATCGATAAATCAGATATCCAACTTTAGGAGTTTAGATTCTCTTAGTTTCAATAGATAAAACCAAATCAAATGAAAATATGCTTGAGTATGAAGTAAGCAAATTTTTGGAATAAATTTTCTGAAATATTGCAGTATGAGAGAAATTAATTTTCAAATTGACGTCACTTAGAGACCCAAAATGGTGTAATTGCATAAATCAATTTAAAATAGAAAAGAAACGCCTATTGACACATATTCTCACAGGATTTCAATGAATGATTCACAATGAAATTAATTCAAATCATTTCACAAGATAACAATAAAGTTAGGCAACTTCATTGAGCGAGTATATTGTTGTAGGAAATCTTTAGTGTCTAAAACATAACTACTAATAAACTAATAACGTTAATTTAATATCTAATAAATCAAAGTCATATGTTTTATACCTCGATAAAAAATGGAAATGAGTTGATGAGTTTTGTAACCAAAACATTGTGTAGCGTTTTTCAACATATCGCTTTGAAAACCCTAAATTAGGGATTACCTATTTACTGGTCATGGTGTCAGTTCGTGGTTGTTCCTATGCAAATACTTGGAAAGGGCTAACTTAGTAGATTTGTTACAGAACAATTCCGTGATACATAGTTTTGGACAGTTTTGTTGGAAGAATACAATGAACAGTTTACCGTACCAGCCACTGGATGTGAAAGCCCTCAGTGATCTTTTCAGAGACGAAATATCTGCTCTGTACACTCTGGTCTTTAGTTGTTCCAACATTTTTAAGTCAGTGCGAGAAACTCATAGTAAAATAAGGGATTTAATAAACGATTCCTAACATCCTTCTTACTTTGTCAGTTGTTTTTGCACATAATCTTTACTTCTATTTATTTATTAAACAGGCCATTATTTTTATTATTTTTGAAAAAAACATTGTTTTCATTCCGATTACATCCTGACTGCTTAAGTAAGTTGATTCGACATTTTAACTTTTGCAATTCACTTTTAACTCAACAATGTTCAACGTTTTCATAGATTATCATGTAAAAAAATAACAATAATAACAACAACAAAAAAGTACCAATAAATCAAAATGTTGAAATGAAAATTTTCCTCCTAAAATTGTCTTTATTTTCGAAGAGACATTAATGTAAATGATTTTGTTTTTTAAAGAGAAAAGAAAAATAATAATGTCTAAAGTTTTAAAATTACACAAGCTAGAAAAAAAAAGAGACATTCATGTTGAACATTGGACAATGGCTAAATAAGTATTTTAGTTTATTCATAATAGCAATCTTTTCATCGTTCATTACATATAAGAGAAAAAATTCAACTAAAAGTACAATAACTTTCCATCAGTAATATGCGACTTGAAGTGACATTTTAAAGAATTGATTAATGATTTCTCAAATCTGTTCACTGTTAAGGATTGTCATTAGTATGTTCTGTTTTGTTTTACACAGTGTTGGGACATAATCACTATACAAAAGCAAATTATATCATGTTTCGCTTTACACGGATGAGTATAACAATTTAGTCAATGTGGTTTCGATGACAAATTGATACAAATTAGGTACTTAATTTGATAATTATACAGGCTTAATAGATAAAGTTTACAGCATAGTCAACTTGAAATATTCGATTTACACTCGGTTAGGTAAAATACAAAAATATGCGATGGAATGACCTATCGAACCATAATCAGTATAAAATCTGAACTCCATAATATTACTCAATGTAGCTCAATATGGTTTGATGAGGGATATTTGTACTCACTTCAAAGGATCATTTTATTTCTATAGTCAGCTAATGCGATCTATAAATTTTAACAAACCTCATTGTATTACTTAAAACAAAATATAGAATCTAATAAAAATGAATTAACGTTAATTTCTTAGTGTAGAAGTCACAACTTAACTGACAAATGATCTATTTTGTTTTCTAATGAGTGTAATTATGACAAATTAAATAATGATTGTTCTTAACTAACTACTGATAAGTTTTCACTAAATGTCAGGGAGTAACACAGATAAATCAAATAGGTACGAAAATGTGAAACACCTAAGAATAATGATACTCTTTAATATGTTTAATACTTGTCATCTGTGACAGATTACTTTCCGGATAGTTTGTATCGGGAAGTTCAACTGGCAATAAACTCTTCTTATACATAAAATCTAAATTTTTCAACTAATGTTTTTTTAATATTTGATAGACATAGTCTATGTACAACATCCAACCATGTCGTAGTTCAGATATGATATGATGAAATTAAAAGAATTGAAGAATTTAGATAAATACAATTGATAATGACTGCGAGAGGTTTCCTGTTCGAACTGAAGTTAATTAGCAATCATTCCATTTTAATATTTCTCATCACATTTACTTCATTCTACACATTAAGTATTTTTCCACTAAACACTTTGTCTGTCTCGGAATTAAACTATTATTTCTTATAATCTATATGTTACACACACTTATTCTGATTATTAGTCTCAATATTTCAACTATCTCATTGTAGCTTATGCATAATTCAAGACCAGAAGCAATATGTATCTAGAGAAGATAGTTTATTTATAAAGTATGCGCACAATCTTCAGACATCCATTCATAATACAAGCAGGTCTCCTATTGTCTTCTTCTTCTGATCATCAATCCGTTCCGATCGCTCCATGTATTTTGCTCTCCAGACACTTACTTCTTTTGGTAAATTCTAGGCTCTTCTACTCTTCATACTAATTGCAATTGAGTAGATTGTCTAATTAAATGCACTTTAACAGAAAATGGGAAACTGTACCTTTTTTATTAAGAAATCATTTATCAAATCAGACAAGCCATATATTTTTATTAAGGTCTAAGCTTTGTAAATTATCATTTACATGCTCTTCCATACAGCATTGGACTCTTTTTTCAATCCCACTTGTGCTCTCCTACTGGCTGAAGCTGAAGTCAGCACGAGATGAAATGGAATCAGTGAACTTTCTGTCTTGATGATTCATCTTTTAAGTGTTAAGAATTTACTACTCGTGATTTTAACTTGATCATGTTTTAGACTATTTGAAATGTCTATTTCAATCCTTCTTACTTTAAAATGTAAAGACAAAACACAGTAGATGTGACCTTTCGCCATTTATGTTAGGAATTTCGATTTAGGGATAACTATTGCTTCGCATTTTGTTACTGTTTTGATTATAAGTACAGGCATACTCAGCAAACTTTATCATGAATTATGTTATCACCTATAATACCTTTATAAAATCTATCGATGAAGCATGGTAATCAAAATTTTGAAACAGACACCATATTACTACAAAGACTATACTACTAGACATTTAACCAGGAAATGTTGACAAATAATTTCCTGAATTGCTTAGATAAGTGAGTGATTTTCCTTCAACATCAAGATCAGGATAGAAATAGCTAAATAATTCTGCTGCCTTAGCGGGTTTATAAACGCTTTGGGGATGAATGCCAATTAACTTGAAATCCAAATACGTAAATTTCTGTTGGATAAACCTAGCCATACAACACTGAATCAGATGGTTTTAGTTTCATAGAAGAAACTCAAACAACGCAAAAAACTAAATAACGTGTTTACTACCGAATGGCTAGGTAATAATCAGGATAACCAAACATTAGTATATTTAAAAAATACGATACATGTAACCGTAATTTGAAATAAACTTGTCTCTTACGCTGAGGAGTTATATGTTACATTTCAAAATACGAATGATTAAGTTGACATAAATAACTCGATTTTTCGGCTATGATCCTCTTCGCTTATCTGTTATTAACTTAACGTAGGCTACCATGAATTACCGTTTAGTTTTTTGTAGATTCTTTGAGAGTAACTCATATGAGAGAAAGTTTTCACTGTGATGAGAGTTTGGAGTTGCATTCGTAATAAGTTTGAATATTATTTCAATATGTTGTTTGGCTGACGTGCTACATTTTTTCTGATTTCTATTCTGGTTAGTGTAATCAAAAAAATGTTGTCCGTAGAAGTGATTTTGTTTCCTCTTACTTAAAACTTTTAGGTTCCTCAAGAATTAGAAGATTCGAAATTTAGAATATTATTTACCAAGAAATTAATTTGTAACCAACACTTCCTATCACATTTGTCAATTTTCGACTAGTTTAGAATGTAGCATTATTGATTGAAAGAACCAAATTCATGAAATCCTATTGGCTTGTCTACTGCATATACTACTATTTTTTAAACTGTTTGTTTCACTTATCGAAGGTGTATCGAAGGTGCAAATAAGCTTTCCTTAAATATATTCTTACACAAAAACTGATTTATACCTGAACAATCGTAACAGAACACTTAGCATTATATTATGCCAGTCAAAGTTGCTTTTAAAGTTTTTCTATCAGTTTTACAGTGTTTGATTTAACTGAACTCCTATTTCCTTTTTAGTCATCCTTATTTCAAAATCAAAAACTAAGATATATATATATATATATATATATATATATATATATATATATATATATATATATATATATATATATATATATATAGAATGTATTGAACGAGCACAAATATAGTAGTGATCAAATGTTCAAGATGAAAAATAAGCCTACATTTGAAAGTATTATTCTAGAACAAATAAATAAACTCCTCATCCATTAAAATATTAAGAATAAAAGCTTACAATGCACTGTACATAAATAACATAAACAAGTAACATAAGATGCTTAATTTAAATAAAAAAAATTTTTCTTCTTTTCAGAAAAAGAAAAAGGCAAATTGTTTATATAAGGTTTAGTTGTAGCCAGAATATTGATTCATATTGAGATTGAAACATTCAATGAAAGGTAAATATGTATATGTATATGTTTATTTGGAATTGTATCTCATATAGTGTGAAATAAATTATCAATGTCAATAAAAGATTAATGATAATACTTTCATAAATTAATCAAATAATATCACTTTTCAACAGAATAATAATAATCTATTTGATGATATGAATATAAATAACAACATGGAAAATATAAATACCTATACATAAATAAAAGAAATTGTAAAACTATCAACAAAAATTCAATAAATAGACAAATAAATAATGAAATCAATGTTATTGGGAGTAATCTCATATCTGAGGTTATTTATTGCATGTACAAAGTATAAGATTTTAATGTTTTTTTTTTGTTGTCTAAATTTATTATTATTGCTCTGAATGTGTAGCAATTGAAGGATGCGGATTCTGTGGTGTTAGAAATCGATGCGCTGTCTCTTCATACACTTCATTTTCATTACCATGATAAACACCAACTTCATAGGCAACTACAGTGGCATGATCTAATTTACCAGGCATACGTTTCAGCATATCATTAAACCATTTTCTTTGTGAATCAGTGGAATAAGTATTCGCAAAATCAGTGTTGATATTATTATTATTACGAATACCATTTTCATGATTATTATTATTATTATCGTTATTGTTTTGAACTCCATTTTGATTTTGTTTCAATAAATGTGCATAATCTGGATTTTCTAACCATTCACGTCGTTTTGTTGTTATTCTATATGCATAATTAATTAGAGCTTCGCATAAATCTCTTGAACTCATTGTACCTTTATTATTAGAATTATTATTATTATTATTATTGTTAGCTATCTCTGCATTGAAATCTAATTCATGCCATACACGTTCTAATTCTTTCGTTGCATATCTTCTACGTTCATACCAGTTTAATTCAAGTTGATTAGTGAAATTAATTTGATGTGCATGAATTGTTTCAGTTTCATTGTTACTGTTATTATTATTATGATTATTATTACTGTTAGTAGTAGTATTAGTAGTGTTAGTAGTATTAACATGTGTAACAGAAGGATCACTTGATGGAGGAGGCGGTGGTGGTTGTGGCCAAATACTTACTCGAGGTGGTGGTGTTAGAGAGGAATTATGTAACCATGATTTAGATGAACGACATAATGGTGAAGTGGATGATTTATTGAAATTACACTTTAAAGAATCTGAAGATAATGAGGAAGTACTGTTGATAGAATTATTAGTATGATTATTATTATTATTGTTCTTGTTATTTAAATCGTGAATCATTAAATCATCATTAGATGAAGAAGTTTCCTCTTCATCTCCATGTTGTTCTTTATGCTCATCATCTTCATCAACAAAATCTAAATGTGGTGATTCAGGAACAGCAAGTCGTGTAATAACTGGATCAAAATTATCAACTAGTCCATCGGATCCAAGTAGAACTATATCACCAGGATCACAAAGTGTTACTGGAATGAAAAAAAAATTGATCAATTAAAAAATGAAATGTTATTTGAGAGTAGGAATAAATATTTGAAAAAAAGAGATTAAAATAACACATTACTTTCAGGTAGTTCATTCTTAAACAGCTCATACAGTTACAAAACTAATTATCATTATTTCTAAAATACAAGCTGAAATTTCACTTTTAAAATATATGACAGAATGAGATATGCATTGATAAGAGTATATCACACTTTTTTAAATTATATAAACCGTTAGTTTTGAAATAGAATGATGAATTCATTTTATCTTTGTCGCACGTTGTTTGTTCACTTATTTTAAAGGAATCAACTTATATGAGATTAATCATGTTTCTGTTGTATAGGAAAGACTTCACCCAATAAGGATAAGACGTAATTCATCTCACTGCTCTATTAAAATTTATAAAAGGGATAGACTGTTTCGAATAGGATAAGAAAAAGAACTGAAAACTTTGCAAAACTCAACTGTATGACAGTTATACCTTATTGCCAAAATGTCGAGTTATTGTAAAATCATTGTTATTTTTATCAAGAAAAGATTATTGTACTTTTTTTAAACAGAAACTGGGATGTAAGCAGAGATAGATGATGACTAGTGATGGAATCTAGGATGCATATTTAGTCTTATTTGAAATTCGTCAGCTGGATGTATCTGCATCCCACAGTTGATGTTCATTCCGCGACTCGAGCTCAGTCGTAAGCATCGATGGGAAGATGCGGATAACCAATACAAACGAATTAAACTTCACGTCATCACACAAGCCTCAGGCCAGCTGGACTCAATGACGCGATGTCCTTTGAAGAGGACAATAACGGGTTCGAGTTCCGCAGTTAAAATCAACTCTGAAACGCTGGTACATCTAGCTAATGGGTCCAAAATATGACGAAACGCGTGTTTCGGATTTCGATGCTAGCCATCATCTATCTCTGCTTCTAATATTTCAATATTAAGACAATCTGCCTAAGATGCATGTATGCCAAACGAGACTGATCAACTGCATTCGCAAACATCATTATGAAGATTTAGGCGATCAATACAAAGGAAGAAATTCCACTGACTATATTTAAGCCTAATGCGGTTTCAAAGTCAACGCCCATCACAAGATTCGGAGGTCGTGGGGGTTGTGGATTAGTACCGCTAAGAAGTATTATACTACTGTGGTGGACACAATTCACTAAGCGACAGTGTCTGTCGCCCAAAAGTTAGTACTGAAGAGAAGTGTCAGATCCGAATGTATGACACGATCAGAGTATTTTGGAAAACACTTTTACAATAGATTTAGTATTCAATTATTTAATTTGATGACATTTGGAGATGATTATTTAAGATTTCAAGATTGTTTTCTTCTTCGATCAATATCATCTG
Source organism: Schistosoma turkestanicum (assembly GCA_944470395.2). NCBI lineage: Eukaryota > Metazoa > Platyhelminthes > Trematoda > Strigeidida > Schistosomatidae > Schistosoma > Schistosoma turkestanicum. The sequence goes on from OX103973.1 coordinate 19,735,563, forward strand.
TTGAATCATTGAAAGTCAAGGGGTACTGAGAAGCTGTTTTTTCTAGCTTTAGAATCTCCAACACATATGACTGGAGGAGTGACAAGTTTGGACCATAAAGTGGTAATTTATTGATTCCCATTTTCGAATTCAGTCATATTTTTCATTGACCGTACACTCACATCAGAAAATTTACAGGCAGTAATAGAACCTCAATTATCATTCGGTTAAAAGGATGAATGTCAGTGAAATAAAAATTAGTAGATGTGAATTATAAATTAGGACTACGTCATATAAACAAAAGCCTATTTTTAACACTAGCTTGAAAAAAGGCAATAAACTGAAACTAGGCTAAATGCAAATAATGCATAAAATATATACAAATCACTTTTGCATTATCGATTTAAAAAAAACTATAGTGCATATATATGTATATGCATGATACAGCAGGTTTTTCACTGGTCATAATACAATCACAGTTTTTGTCTGTCAAACAATGACTAAGCCTATTTGCAATATGGACAATGAAAAAAGAAAAATACTAAGTCAACCATAAGGAGTGTTATTTGTTATATGTATATATGTATGTGTTGACATAAAAACTCGATAGTTGAGAACAACACAAACATTATTTATCATATGGATAGGAGAAAAGAAGTTTTCATTGTGAATGTCAAACTAACTAGTAAAAAGCTAATGAAGTAAGATTTTCCAGTTAATTGTTTATGCAAAGGTAAAAGGAGTAGAAGAAAATGCATCTGTGTGAATAATCAAATGAGAGAAAATTTCTGAATTAATCAAGAAGAAAAATACTAATTCCTACTGTGAGAGAAACGCAGATCTATATTCTGATTAGTAGAAATGCAGATTGAATCTATCAAAAAAACTACATGATTTGTTGAAAATTTGAAATTAAATTCAAGAGGTTGAAAATGGATTTCGGCAGGTTAGCAAATAGTGGAAATTTTCAACATCAAGCTAACTGTTACTACCAATCAGTCAGTCAGTCAGTCAGTCAGATGCAACGTAGAACTTTGTACGTAAGTACATCAGTTCATGTTGCCATACCACATTAGCACAGAGATGAAATGATAGTCAATCACGAATACATTATTGAACAGCTATGTTTAAACAACGGTGGCCATAAATGCTAATTAGGCGATAAAATAATTTAGTAAGTAACCGAGTGATTACGTAATCATGGCACATAGGTGAAATAAAATTAGCATAATGTATGAGCGTGTCGGATGGACAGTTAGTTAATAAATGTCTGTATGAAATGATGCCATACCATTGTACTTATTTCAATGTAGGTAACAGAGGTTTATCACACTTACATAAAAAAAAGGGTTGAAATGGGCTGATGGCAACAGTCTTTCCGAAATGGACTAAAAGAGATTATGGTTGTTTGTTAATTAATTTGAATATCTTTGTGATGCCTATTTTATTTCCATTATTTATTAAGCGTTTAGCGGTAGAACTCATGGATACTATTCTTCCATTTATAAATTGGTTTCGAAGAAAATATTTTAAAAATGTTCTCTCGTTCCTTCATTTGTACCGGTTACTACAAGTCAATGTAAGTTAATAAACACCATTGAGGGATATCTCATACGGATACTGATTCCATTTTTATGGGATGGAATCAAATTTTTTATAATAAAATGCAACTGGTTGAGCTCTATGGAAGATTTTTTAAAGCTACCATAATTCTTTCATTCATTTTAACTAAGATCTCATCTGCTTTGCATGTAAGATGCATGAAAACGAGATTTTTCTAAACCTTAAGGTGTTTGTTAATCTTCGGAAGCATCTGGGAGACTATACATGAATGTCAGATATGACGCTCTAATTTTGGAATCGTTACAAATTGAAATGCTGTTGAGTTTTTTCTTTAAAAGCTCTTTGAAATACTCATAAAGTTGTATTCTGATAACCATAACTTAGAACCCCAATACATCGTTCATAACTTCTATTATTTCATGTACATACTCTTCTCCATTCAAATATAATAACAACTGAATTTTTTTTGGTTTCATTAGAGTGGTCTGATTATTCTGTTGTAAATTCTTCAACAAGAACTTATGTTGAGACTTATGAAGTGTGAATACTAAGTTCAGTAAATTATATTCTATCCAATTAATACAAAGGGAAATATAATGAAGTATAATGATTTATGAATTTATTGCACTTCCGATGAAATGATAATTGTAATTTATGTTTTTGGATATAAGTTAGGTAGATAGTAAACCTACAATAGACACTGTATGACTATTACAGGAATTGTTAAATAATGTAAAAGTATTTATTCATATACAAGCTATTAAGTTATACTTATGGTAAGTGGTCAAAACAGTAATATAATTATAAAACTACAAAATGAGTACTATGATGGAGTATAGTTTCATATGTGATATAATTAAAAAAAATTGAGTTAGTTGAAGTGTTTCAGGTCAATTCAGGAAATCGACAATTAAACAAACATCTACATCAATAAATCTATAAAATCAATGAATCTTTCTGAATTTTGACTTGAATTTAATTGCATTTTAATGCAGAAAATGATGCATTCATCATATGTATTTTCGACTATGAATTATTTAATTAACAAGTGAACTGTAGGTGAGTTTTCCTATGAAATTATACGGTACCAGTCTGTTCAGTCAATCGAAGAGATTGCATTCCGTGGTTGTGAAAATTGCGATGTTACACATTGAAATCCATGAATCGATCAATGTTAGACCACCGTAACCTCGTAATGCGAATACCTGTGCTCACTAGTGACTAGCTCCGTGGGGAATCTTCTCTGAGTTCTAGTGGGGAGTCGCAACCGGTGAAGTTCAACCTGTTCGGGTGTAGACCGTGAGTTGATCGAAGTTAGACGATAACGCCGTTAGATACCGGCCCAGTGGTCCAGAGGTTAGGCGTTCGCGCGCAGGACCGAAGGTCTTAGGTTCGGATTCTGTGGGGTGCAGGAGTCGTGGATGCACACTGCTGATGAGTCCCATATCAGGACGAAGCGGCCGTCCTGTGCTTCAAGGTTCTCTAATGGCGGTCTAACGTTGATCGATTCATGCATTCAAATATGTAACTTAACAATCTTCACAAGCCCGTAATGACAATATTATGCAATAAAAGTACAAATAAGTTCGTTTTATAATATGTATGAGATCTTGGACTAATATATCTTCGATAGCTTTTGTTAAACTTTAAATCAGTAGGGCAACGGAATATCGTCAAGATGAAAACTAGAGAGGCTGAATTAAAAGTAGTATAGAGATAATAGTAAAATATAATCAAGGAGGAACGAATGAAATTCAAAAAAATAGTATGTGAAACAAACTCGCGAGTCCGAGGGGGATAAAGAATCAATAGATCTACAACTTAGTATGTCTAATTTTAAATTATTTATTACTACGGCGCTAATCATAATCACGTATTGTGTTCCTATTGACACGGTTCAGCCCACCAGTTGATGTCTTTGTGCACTAATTTCATAACTTAGTTTATCCATTTTTAGTTTTCCCAAACCTACAGCAATAGCGGCCACTACTAAACGTTTGGGTAGAAAATCTGAGGACTTAATGAACACTGATTCTACACACTTCAATAAATAAAAAATTAACAGTCTCATTAACCAACTTTTAATTTCTACCATTACATTTTTATTGAATGATCAAAACATATAATACATACATGGTGGTCATTTTATATCCAAAAGTCACTCTCCTGTAAAGTGTTTAAAACCAATTTTATTCTTAACACACTAAATAATTGTCACATATGGATGATCAATGGAAAGCATGTGATTATTTTTAAAAAGGAAATAAATTAGTAATCAAAATGTTTTGTTTTTCTAATAATTACTGCTAATTAAACATAAACATAAACACATCAAAAGAGAATAAATAAACATTTTCATTTAAAAGATTGATTAATAATATATAAGCAGATAAAAAATAGAAATGTTAGTTTGAAACCAACCACCCACTGATATTTCGGTCTATCATCTTCTTCATGTTTAACCGATATGATTAACAATCAAATGACGCATTCAAATTGTGAATTAGTTAGTCATAAAGAAAAGACATATGATGTATAGTATGGTAATCGATTTTCTGTTTAGTCTTGTAGGGGGACTTCATTTTCTCAATGAAAATGAAATCAAAATATCAATGAGATTGATAATTATTTTTTGCAGAAAAAGAAAATGGTAAAGTAGAGACCTGACCATAGAAAAACTGAATAAAACAAATAAATTACTACACAACATTTTAGTGGATCGATATAAAATAAATTTAAATCTAATGTAGATCTGATTTACACTAACACAATAACATATGCTCTGCATTCATTGAAAAAGACTAAAAAACACTGACTAAATTCTCATAATAATAATAACAGTCAATGTCAACTGTTAAAATACATCTGTTTTAATCAGTTAATATGGGACACATAAGACTGAGTGAACGTCCTATCACCTTCTCTTTAGATTGTTTAATACTGTCAGTTCATTTCAATGTCAGGTCAATAACAAATACAAGACTTCTGATTGAAGTGAAGCTATCATGTAAAATCACTCATAAATAAGGGAATACAAGAATTATGCACGTTGTTGGAATGTTTGATAAACAACATCACATAATGACACACAAAAATAAAACAAACAAACAAACAATGAATAATGAAATTGGTAAAAACTTGAAAATGTTCTAGAGTTTTTTTTCGTCGAATATGAATATCTATCTATTTAACTAGGTTTTGAGTAGTATAACAATCTGTTAAATCATTGGATGAGTTTGTAAATCCTCGATGAATAATTCTTCATCAGTTACCTCTGTATGTTTATTGTTAAGATTACTATTATTATTATTATGAAATTTTGATAATTGAATATTACAAAAACAAATAACTAGTGAATACTTACCAGCACATATAAGATTATTTAATTCTGGATTACCATTTTTATATACAGCACCTAATGCACCACCGGTATCGCGAAAATCTCTTACAGATGGCTCGAATATTTTCTCTAATTTATTTTGTTCATTCAACTGAGTTGATAAATCATCAGAGGATAAGTCAGTTGTTCTTATCCAACCAGTTATTTCACGTATACCATGAAATTTACTTAAAAGAAATGCTTGACAATCACCAACACTTGCTATGACAGCAGCAAATTGACCTTGACCATATACTGATGGTTGTGCATTTGTTAATATTTGTGATTCATAGGTTGTAGTTTTAAGTACCGGTAAAATTAATGCAACACAAAGCGTAGTTAAACCAGTAGTAATGGAAACAATTTCTTCTTGAGCATAAGAAAATGCTTCAAATAACAATTGAGCAGCATCCTGTAATTTATTCATAATAGAGAAGAGAACAAGTAAACATTAAAAATGAAATCTATATTATTGTTAGTAAGGATTTGAATAATCTACTTCTATTTGAAACTGTAGTACGTGTAGACTACGTGGTTGAGATCTATGAAACAATCGTAACCAGCGGTTACAGACTGAATGATATGGCTGAATATCGTTTGCGATGGCGCAGGTGAAACCATTCTTTGTCTTCTTTCAAACTTTAATTTTCAAAATCCCCGACGACCCTTTCTCTCTTTTTAAATTTTTTGAACTCAGAAATACTTTTCGGATCATATCTTCGATCTTTAATCTTTTCCATTACCGCGAAAACTATTATAACCCTCTATCACTATGAGATTTGAATTGACAATTGCAACTCTCTGTGCTAGTGTGGTATGAGAACTTGAACTGATGTACGTATGTACCAAGTTCTACGTTGTAGCTGACTGACGAAACTTAATTCAGATCAATCTTTGTTGGTATATGTGCTTCTTGTGCGGACTGTCATGAAATATCGATTTTGTAACAAGCTTAATAGAATATATGGATTTTGGCTAGCAATGGAATCCAGGTGTTTCACACTACTTCGGACTTTTCAGCTGTACGTCCCTGCATTCCAGTATTAATGGACACATTGGGGATCTTTCACATTACTCGTGAGGTCTATTGAAAATCTGACTAGTTTACAAAATATTTCTAGAAATGGTAAAAGAGCTAAATGTTCGACCAGTTTGTTCAAAAAACAAATGTGGTTTATTTGTCTGAAAACTAAAGTTTCACCGTATAGCTTGTATTCTTTGTTCAGAAATAGATTGAATTATTTTCTCGGCTTTATTATTCTAATTTATTCAACTTGGCTATTAAGTATAGCCTCATTTGATTTAACCTGTGAGCCATAATCTAAAACCAGTAACACCTACCAGCTTTTAAAATCAAATTAGATATAACCGAATTCGAACATAAAACTCAGTAGATGGAAGTCATCAGCGTCGACAACCCAAACCCCATCAAATCTTTTTTATTGGAATATCTCAATCTTATTTATAGAATTAATAACAACTGACTTATGAACACTATCAAGTCTTAATGGAAAGTGAGTTAAAGTATTTAGTTATTCATCATTAAGCCATTTTCAATTTAAAAAAAATTGCTTCAGGACTTCAATTTTTTCAACGGTTTTAAAAACACTAAAGACAGTAAAAAGAAGCATAAAACTTATATTTTGAAGTATTTCTCTGTTGTTTTAGTAACATCTAATTGAAAGGTAACATTTTGTGTTTTATTCTCGACGTATCAGTTACCAATTCTGATACTGAATATGACCAATCACCAATTCAATAGGACAGCATATAAAAATTTCTTCAGCTGTTCAAATTATAAAGTGTGAAATAAAACAGTGATCGCATGATTTCCTATGAAAACGTATTTCATTTAGTTATATTTCCTTTGTTACACAAATTTCTCGAAGTGTATTATCGATATAAAATTGTGTTTACGTTTTAAATTGAAATTACATACGTCAATATCCTTAAAAAAATTGTATACACTTGAAATGATGAACGATTAATCTCAATAAATACTTTTGTACTTATGATACTAAGATTGTTAAACATAACAATTTAATGAATAACATAAACTCTTACTCTTGTATCATTTATGACGTGTTTCTTTTTCATGCAACCATATAAATGAGATTCTAAATAGGTGTAAATAGCTGAAATCGCTGATCTAGCAGCTTTCATTGATTCATTGCCCCAATTCACTCCATCGGCCACAGCTAAATAAGCAGAATCATGTCGAGCACGTACAACAAATGCATCAGCAATAGGACCACCTGGAATTCAAGGTTATATAAAACATAGTTATTAACAAATATTGCAAAGTTTGGCAAGTTCATTTGAAAATTGACGCGGTCAGGCAATTTGAGTACTTTATAGAGTAATATAGCATAGAGCAAGAAAACCTTCTTTCTTATGAATATGATTAGGAAGAATCGCCAACTACATTTCAAAGATAAGGATGGGAAATGCTAGTGTCATTAAGAAAAACGATCAAACAGGAATTTTATGATGGAGTTTCGTTCTCTGAGCTGAATATTTTGGTTATGGAGCTTTCATTGTTCTTCAGAACAACATTATCAGCACAAACTTCAGATAAAAGCATTACTAATAACCCTAACAGTTACAGAATGAGTTATACACTAGCACCTGGTGAATGAGTTTATTTAAATTTGAAATATACTATTTAATGTAAAAAGAAATTTCTATTTACTAATAGTTTGACAAACCACTTAGTCGTTTATCAGAAGTATTTAGTCTATTAGACTTAAAGTATACTAGACATTATTTAACCATAAAATAGCTTGATAAAAAACTCAATTTAACAAAGAATATTAAATTGTATTTCGGTAGGTATTGTTTGAAGTAATTCTTTGTTAAATTTTCGAAAACACAATAAAATAAAAACAAATTATCATTTAAAATAATCACGATGTATGTTATGTATTTCTATAACATTATGCTAATTCTACTTAGGTTGATATGAAAATGAAGGCAGTTCGTTGAAAATACATTAATGCAGATTATGGAATATTCATAATAATAACAAACGATTCGAAAACGTAACAAAAAATAAGTAAGATGGTTTAGTTGGCCCAGTTTTTAGTGAGAAGCTAGTAAATAGTATTATCAAAATAATAAAGTTAAGGTTCCCTGGATTTAAGTAGAACAATGAAAAGACGTAGTTAACGTAGTAATAACCTCAAATAAAGGAGAAAAAAAATTAAATTAGTATGGAAAGAATATAAAATTTTCACAGTATCCTGGCTTAAAGATTACCATGGTAAATTCTGTGTTGTTTATGTACATGTAAGGGGGGGTTCAAAACTCCGCCAGTAGAACCTTCTGGTCTACTGCCGGTCTCAAGCCCAGGTAAAGAAGGAGGGTTGAATTTGGGGTTGGCGGCCCCATTCCGTCGAAATCTAACTTGCCAAAAAAACGCTAACCAGAAAAAATAATTCAAACCATTTTAACTCTGCCCTAAGAGTTGGAAGAAGAATTATGACGTCGCGTGATCAAAGCCGAGTTCTCTCGGAAATCACAGGGCCGATGCCTCTTCTGACAACCAGAGCAACCATTCTTTTAGGTACATGAAACGTTCGTACATTGTGGGAGACTGGAAGACTATTTCAAGTTGCGGCAGAAATGAAAACATACATCCTCGAGGTGCTCGGCATCAGTGAAACGCATTGGACACAGGTAGGACAACTGAGACTTGCTTCAGGGGAACTGCTGTTATACTCTGGTCATGAAGAGGAAAACGCTTCACATACACAAGGAGTTGCACCGATGCTGTCCAAACATGCACAACAGGCACTGATAGGATGGGAATCTCATGGACCTAGGATCATTAAAGCATCCTTCAAAACAAAGAAATAGCAAATTACAATCAACGTCATCCAATGTTATGCACCTACCAATGACTACAATGACGACGTTAAAGATCAATTCTACGAAAGGCTGCAGTCAATCGTCGACAGATGCTCACCAAAGGATTTGACGATTTTTATGGGAGACCTGAATGCCAAGGTTGGAATGGACAACACTGGATATGAAGACATCATGGGACGACATGGACTGTGAGAAAGGAACGAAAATGGTGAGAGATTTGCAAACCTATGTGCCTTCAACAAACTGGTCATCGGTGGCACAATATTCCTGCACAAAACGAATTCACAAAGCCACATGGATTTCACCGGACCACACTACTCAAAACCAAATTGACCATATCTGTATCAACAAAACGTTCAGAAGGACCATGGAGGATGTGAGTACCAAGAGAGGAGCTGATATAGCATCAGATCACCACTTGCTGGTCGCCAAAATGAAACTGAAACTAAAGAAGCACTGGAAAACGGGGCAGGCACAAGCTGCATACATAGATTCAAACAGGGAAGTGAAGAAGAGCATCAGCGCTGACGAACGAAAATATGTAGAAGATCTAGCAATGACGGCGGAAAAGGCTTCAAGAGACGGGAACTTGAGACAATTGTACGAAACAACAAAGAAGCTGGCCGGAAACTATCGTAAACCAGAACGACCGGTGAAAAGCAAGGAAGGCAAAGTAATCAAGCAACACTGAAGAACAGCGAAATAGGTGGGTAGAGCACTTTCAGGAACTCCTGAATCGACCAGCTCCACTGAACACACCCAACATCGAAGCAGCATCCCCGGACCTTCCAATTAATATTGGCGCACCTACGATTGAGGAGATCAGGTTGCTTACTCTCACCCTTTCTCTTTCTCCTGGTCATCGACTGAATTATGAAGACGTCGACATCTGAAGGGAAGCACGGTATTCAGTGGACAGCTAGGACGCAGCTGGACGATCTGGACTTCGCAGATTGCCTGGATCTTCTATCGCACACTCAACAACAAATGCAAGAGAAGACGACCAGTGTAGCAGCAGCCTCTGCAGCAGTAGGTCTCAACGTACGTAAAGGAAAAAGCAAAATTCTTCGATGCAACACAACAAGCACCCACCAAATCACTCTTGATGGAGATGCCTTGGAAGACGTTAACACCTTTATATATCTGGGCAGCATCGTCGACAATCAAGGTGGATCCGATGCAGCTGTGAGGGCGCGGATTGGCAAAGCAAGGGCTGCATTTCTACAATTGAAAAATATCTGGAACTCCAAACAACTTTCAACCAAAACCAAAATCAGGATTCTCAATACAAATGTCAAGACAGTTCTACTGTATGCAGCGGAAACATGGAGAACTACGAAAGCCATCATCCAGAAGATACACGTGTTTATTAACAGTTTTCTACGCAAAATACTTCGGATTCGTTGGCCAGACACCATCAGCAACAACGAACTGTGGAAGAGAACAAACCGGATTGCAGTGGAGGAGGAAATCAAGAAGATTCGATGGAAGTGGATAGGACACACACTACGAAAAGCACGTAACTGCGTCACGAGACAAGCCCTCACATGGAACCCTCAAGGTAAAAGGAAAAGATGAAGGCCAAGGAACACATTACGCCGAGAAATAGAGAAAGATATGGGAGGAATGAACAAACATTGGACAGAACTGCAGAGGGAAGCCCAGGACAGAGTTGGTTGGCGAAAACTGGTGGGCGGCCTATGCTCGATTTGGGGTAACAGGCGTAAGTAAGTAAGTAAGTAAGTAAGTAAGGGGAGTTCGAACTTACGAATAGCCAAGGCTTCTATAAACCCAAGAATTCGTCCTTGACTATTTTTATACAACGTTTTAAAAGCTAACTTGACATCAGTCCTTTGCCCCGTTTCGACTGGGTTTGGCCATTGATAGACATAATTCTCACGTTTATCGGGTCATTTGACATCAACTGATTTTGAAGCACATGTTCTATAACTCTTAACTACACAATCTGATTACTCCTCCCTATGTGTGTGTCCACACAAACAGATAAACTGATAAATGCGACTGGATGTGATTCAATCTCTAGTGCAATGTGAAGGCCTATGTGGGATCGTGGGCATAGGCATCTCAATTATAACCAATTTACACTAAAGCGTTGTGGAGATTGTAAAATTACCTTAGAAATCATGAGTCGATCAATGTTAAACAAGCATTAGAAACCTCGAAGCACTGGATGGCCATTTCCTCCGGGTACGAAAGTCATCATCAGCAGTGCGCATCCGATGCTCCCGCTACTCAAGAGGATCGAAGCCAGTACCTACGATCTTGCGAAACCTTATCCACTGTATTCAACGAGCACTGCTTCACACCCGAACAGAATTAAACTCCATTACTCACAACTAGCTTTGTAATATGTTTTCTCCATAGCGGCATTTAGTATGTGTCTTACAATCAAAGTATCTGATTCACTTCTGAATGGCAGAGAGATATACACTTTTCTTGTCAGCAAAATTTGATGAGAGGCTTTTATATTAATTGATATTTACATTTTCAGTAGATAACCATTTAAAATCAAGAGTTTAGCATCGTCTTCAAATGTGTTTGTGGTATATTGTATATATATATATATATATATATATATATATATATATATATATCATATATTATATATTATATATTGGTATATTGAACTTTTTCAGTACACAGTACATAATATCACTATCAAAAACATCAATTAGTTCAAACGTATCTTTTAGAGAAAACTCAGACATTTTAATACGGATTGAGTTGAGCAATTTAGCTAATCATTTCGCTAGTTCATTGGTCGTAATAGATTATTAGGTTTATGAATTTTAGATAATCCATATTGATTCTAGAGTTCGAAACGGTGGGTTTTAGCATACTGAATTCCTCCTTGTTAATAATATTCATATTGAGGACCTTCGTTAGATTGGAGTTAACGCTGGAATCTGATTTCCTAACCTCATTATTAGTGAAGCATCCGTCAAGAACTTTCTTTCATCATTAAGAATAGATAACATTTTCTCTTTATAGTCACAATTATACACAACAACTACGCCAAAACCCTTGTCATGTGTGAGAATAACAGTATATAGTCTACTAAGGAGGATTTTTAAGGCATTAAAATGTTTAGATGTCGAGATATCCCCATGTCTTATTTGAGAGCCGTCGAATTGGCGAGTTATATTAACCAATTTCGCCTTCAGCAAATTTCGCATCTCTAGAGTGGTTGGAACAAGAGGGTTCAGTTAACCAAAGAGATTTTCGAACTGAGCATCGATCGAGAAATCAAAATTTTTGGGCATGAGGCCCAGAAAAGTTAAGTTCGAGAGATAGAGCTTCTTTCTCAAATACAAAATGTTAAACAGATGATAAATTTATTACATACTTATCCAGGTTAAATTGAAATGGATTTTCAGAATTATCATTCATTGCTGATTTATTCAGCTTTTGTTTAGTAGTCATCCTTTGCTTCAACAACCACTGAACTATAAAAATTTATAAACTCAATATCAACATCACCTTTTAGAAAAATCTTCGTAACTGATAATGTCCTTAAAATTTTAGTGAGAGCTTATCGATGTTTTTCTCAGTAAAAAAAATTAGACTTGGTAGGATATGTACTGAACAAGAAAATACATATGTACAGAAGCGTTGACATCTTGATGAATCCCTTAATGATGATAAACAAGAATCAGTCTAGGACTCTAAAGTTAAACAACCAACATATTGGTGTACCAGAAAGAAAAAAAAATAGTGAAACAGTGATTTAGCTTACTAAATATGATTACGTTCCTCGATTTTAAAAGTTGTCAATATCTAACCTCTTCATTACATAATCAATTAAACTCACTGATACTCGACATAGATGTAACAAAAGGCTTTCAAATCAAATAATACAAGAATGCTAAAAGTTAATTACGTAATGACTTGGATAGAATCAAACTATTGAAAACAAACGCAATATTCTCACCTATTCTCCCTTTCATTTTATGTTGAACTTAAGTTAATTAACAGTGTAACATTTCCAGAAAATTAATCTTGTTTAGCAGGTTGTCCAGAGTGAATTAAAATGGTTTTTAATTGAGTTTTGGAAGAAAACGTTTAAATACAACTGATTTCGACAGACAAAAATACCACTGGATGTTGATTTTCTCACACAGGAAGAGCATCGATAAGCTTTTATCAAAGAATTGTATCGATATTGTCAGTTATAGAGTTGTCAGTGAACATGATATTTAAGTTGTTTGATACATCTAATTCAAGCCTTCTAAAGCTTTTGATTAGAAAAACTCCCTTATCATACTAGATTTAGAAATAAACGGAAGTTGCCTCAATCACTATCCGAAGATAGCTAGATAATTAATTAGTCAATCAAAAAACAACTTACGGTCAAAGAGTATCGATTAACTACTGTGAGAAAAAACTGACAAATATTGAAGTAAATAAACTGAGAATGGCCATTTTCAACACACACAATGTATAACAGAAAATCTATTTGACCTGAAGTAGCTACTTATAACTAAATAATCAACTGATAAGTAAACTATTGTTTTGGGTTTTGAGACAATCTGACCTTAGTGTTAATAACCTATAATTGAACAGTAAACACTTGAGAAAGTTTTTGGGGTGTACCAATAATGTATATTCTTTATCAGTGTTCAATAAAAAATTGCAAGACCACAATAATCATAGTTCAATAACGTTGTGGGTAATGAACTGCTTTTATTTTATGTTAATTATCATAGTATTAGAATGAGGATCGAAATTATAACTTTTTCTACGATTTCATTTAAAAATAGTGTCTGAGAATTTATAGTGAGGCGTTTATCGGGTAATAAAAACCCACACAATTTCCTTCTGACTTCGATTTTCAGACTATTTCAATCTCAATCCTATATTAATGCTCATCGTTTTTTATTGCTTTTCTTATTAAAGTCCATTATGTACGCTTGTTGGATAGTTGGCTCATCTTTTCTTCTGTTTTTCTCTCTTCCAGCTCTCTCTCTCTCTGCATGCCCCCTTAGAACACAAAATATTTTCTGGGTAGATGAAAATCGCTATAGATGTATTACAATCTAAGAATGATAGTTTTATGATAACTATACGTCTTGTGATAGTAAAAACAGTATTCGATATAAATAAATAAAGCGTTTTAACATAGACAGATATTTTTTCTACATACAGTATCGTACTCAGTTGATTTATTCCTGTGATGGATTTTTATAATTGGTTGGATATCGCTAGTTGATGGGCCAATCAGTCTGCACATAAGTAATGAAGCATAAATTTATTGTGTCATTATCATGGTTCCTTTTCGATCCAAAGGTTGGTTAGTAATTCACCATTGTAAAAATAAAAGACATGATTTTAAATATTTAACAAGAGACTAATTATTTGACTATTATAGCAAAGGAGCCCTTCTATAGTTACACTCGATTCCAAGCTCTAATAAAGGAAGACCGTTTGATATAAAACTAGCCATCCCATTACACAAAAAAGAACCTGGCTAAAAAGACGCCGAACATAAAAATTATTTATACTAAGATGTTTGTAAATTGTATTTTGGGAATTTGTTTTGAGTTTCATACATAACTTAACCCCATGCGGAAATGTCAAAGACCTATCAGATAAGTATTATTATGCATGAAATTCAGCATCTTTTGGATGCACTCATCAGAAAAAGCTTACATACCATTTGTTTTCCCAGTAATCATGTTTTTTTCATATAAAGATATCGATATTCCATGTGCCTTTCGATTTTCTATTGTCTTCCAATTACTGCAAAAATCTGTAAGAAATCAAAAATGGAGTACTTATTAGTGGCACTAACACTGTCACTGAATATTCAAGTATGGTTATAAAAATGAATATTAGTCAGTGTTACAGGATAGTGTTAAGAAAGGTTCTTGACTGTTAGCTAATACCTGAATTATATTAATCTTAAATTTTTTGGCTGTTATTTATAATATTAAACGTGCGGATCATTTACGTACATATTAAAAGTAACTATTTAAGTTTCAACCTACTTCAAACATATATGTATGAATATGTTTCACTGTAACGTTATAATGAAGCTGACTTCAATACTCAATAGTCTGCTTTGAAATTATTGACCTATCCCCCCATTGTCAGTAATGTGCATACAGTGATGTTTACTAGTTTTATTTATTTCATTTTGAAATACAAAGATCTCGCAGTAAAGTCTAGTATTCTCTCTTCTTGCTTGCCTGTGATTGTTTCATCGTTGAAATATCATCATAGATTAGTTACCTAATCTACTGATTACCTTAGATCCAATCTCATATTAGAAGTTCCTCTTCAGCTGTTTGAGCATCACGACAAAAAATAACAGCTAATACGCATAAGCAATCTGTCACTGAAATATTTAATAAATAATAAATGGATAGAGAAAATCGAATAACTGATTACGTTTAACTCATTACAGCTTGCAAACTTTATTTTCTCAAGATAATACTTTGATAATGTACAATTCATTAAGCGAATTCAGTTAAATATAGTCATTTATTGTGATAGGCCATTTGACTATTTCCGATCAGTTATGGCATTAACTAAATGAAATAAATATCTCAACGCTACTGTTTGGATGAACAGTCATTGGTTACTTACTTTTTAAACATTATATAGGAAATTATTCCCAATCACTCAAATCTACTCGTATTTTAGGAATCAGGTTGAAGAGTCGTTTAGTATCACAGACAAATTTAAAAGTACCTATGCATACATTATTCTACCACTCTCATTTTATTTTTCCTAGTAACTGCATGTAGCGTAAGAGCAGGATGTTAATTCTTATTTGTCATTTTAGGTTTATTTTCATAGTGATAAACGCGTATGATAAAACTTTTCAAATGAACCTATCTTTTACTCAATTAACCGGATGAGCTTAGTCACAAACTGGCTGACAAGCTATTTAAATGTAGAACTAGAAAAAACGTGAAATTCTTAAAGATACTTCTTTTTCATAATATACTCTCTGTTTTTTAATTTATGTGAAATCATTGGTAACTTCTTTTATAAATCATATTGTTGTAATCTGGATGTTAAGTTGAAATTTTTGTTCGATGTAATTTTTTCTCTTTGTTTATTTTGACGTCAACAAATTGTAACAAACACAAAACGGATACTAGAATAAATACAAGTGTGTTTGAAATCGAATTTAAAACTTGGTGGATCATAGTGAAAAACAAATCGTTTATATTGCATAAATAGTTTCAATAACTATGGGAACAAATAACTACAAACACTTACAGCCATTGTGGCTAGCCTTTACCTCGCGCCACTTTTTCACAGCTAGCAGGCCTTTCTTTGGACCTGTAGCAGAAGCAAAGACTTCATCAGACAAACTGCAAACCGGTGTTATAGGATAAACTGCTGCATTAGGTAACTCTTGAGGGCAAAGAGAGCGCCAAACATCACATTTTGAAGCTGGATGATGAAATTGATCCTCCAATTGGTACAACTTTGGGGCAATATACTGGCATTCATGTGCATCCGAAATAGACGCTCGACTACGCCTCAAACCGAATAAACTGTCTCTGAAACTCCATGATTTAGTTAACTTGTGCCTATGCGAATCCACAGAATATTGATCAATTGATTTAGAGGATCTAAAGAAGGTTTAGAATAACTGATTACAATAATTCATAGATTACATTTATCTGACAATATGAACTTCAGGCTTGGTAACTTTTTGGCCACCCAAACAAAGGAAAACAATTACTTTACAGATTTTGTACCGACTCGGGAATATCTTACTTGATGTTTCCATCATAAGCTGAATATTAAACAGAATTAGTTTTGTCAAATGGTTATGACATAACCTAATGGAATATGTAAGTATCAACCAGATAAACAATAGCTCCTACATATTTTACAACCGATTATATATTGCTTGTTGGATATTGACTTAGTACTAAATTTCGATTGAATGTACTGTTATTTGAGACAAAAAAATATTTGACTACCAGAAAACAGAACAACCATCTGATTATTGCAAGTTTTGCAAGAGACTAAAATGTTTGTTTATCACCACATTAAGACACAAAAACGAATGTCTAAAATTTGGTGGTTGTTATACAAGAATGTGATCTACACCGATGAATGATCAATAAATATGACTAAAATCCTGCTCAATTTTAATGAAACGAAAACTTGATGTTGACCCGGACATATTTCTTTGTATGAAAATATATGGCGTTTTGATGTACGATGGCTAAAGATGTTGGCACTTGAAATCAGCGAACAAACAGATGAGCACTGTGAGACTAGTGTTTTATTTTCTAAATCTGATTGGCTTTGTAACATGTTTGTTTGGGTAAGCTTTCTGATGCAAGGACTGAATATTAGACTATAAATGGAACGAACCTTTCACATTTCGCACAAAACCATAAAGGCTTTCTAACTTCTCGAGAGAACTGTGTGATAAATTTTGATAGACAGGAAATGAAAAGGTATTTATTACCAAACTGAATCTAAGCAACTGAGAAAGTTTGTTTCAGTGCACTTATCTTCAGGTTTTAGCCTGAGATTTTTGAACCGGAAACCATTGACATCCCCAAGCTACCAAACTTGTAGCTCTTGGATGATCAAATAGACAATTAATGATTCCAACGACCTGATTCACCTTCCGATCTAACGACCCCAAAACTAAGTTCAATATACCTCACATGACTGCGACTACTCACGTTTAGAACACAACTGATTCGGCTCATTTAAGGTAAGTTCATTGTAGTAATGATTGAATGGTATTATAAATCTTATATCTATTACGTAATCAGTATACTACCCAATGGGCATTCGAACATCAATTCGAATAGAGCATGATGCAAACATCTATAAAGTAAACATAATATTTTCCGGAGAAGTGACAATGCAATAGAACTTAAAAAACTTTATAGAAAGACACCATTTTTGTTAAAACTGATCTACTTAAAATATGTATCTACCACTAAAACGTACTGATGCCACCTACAAACGTTTACAGATGGGTTCAGTTCATAAAGCCAAAAGGATGAAAAGTAGAAGTACTATAGACAAACGAAGTGACACACAAACATATGCACAAAAAATACTTGAAAAACAACTTTCTGAAGTACAAATACGCCTGCTAAAAGTGGATGGTAGAAGTTGTATATCATAATTTATGTTGTTAATACTATATAATAAATAACCCATTGTAATCTATAGCTGGAGATTTAAATTGGTAACGACTGACTAAAAATGAAGTAGTTTGACGAACTCACTCGTTATTTTACACAGAAGTAAAATGGAGTGGTAAAAAATATAAATAATTCAATTATGATGGTACACAACAGTTCAGTCTCAAAAACACTGATACCCAGAGAGGGAATAAAGTTACATCTCCACATTAAACTGATGAGCATTCGAAAGCCTTTGGAAGTTTTACATTGAAAGCGCAGCGAATAAGATGGCAAAAGGCATTTCAAAAAGTTATAGACATATTATTCAATGCTTTAGTGGCTAGGTTATCGACCCATACACGAGTATGTTCCAACAGTAGACTAGCTAGCAAATATTAGCCCATTAATTGAATTGACATGGTCTATAATTAAAAGTATATTTATCTCAGTTACATCCCTGTTTTTTTATATTCTAACCACTACACAGACCTAATAACTGCCTTCTATATATAACTGCGAACCTCAGGAAACTCCTTAAGCGTAGAAAAAGGAATCGGTAAATTTTTCGTCTCTACAGTCTCTGAACAGTAAATATCCATTTATTGTAATTCTCGGGACGCATGGAAAGCGTTGATAAGTAATAACAGGCTTCTGAATGAAATCAATTGATTAAGGACTGTGAAGATAGTTCGAAAATGTTGTTCTTGCATACAAGGAGGCTAAATCAGCGAAGCACTGGTTAAGGACATTTCTGGTGAAAAACATCGATTGTAATGGCGAAAGATGATGTCGCGAATTTTAGAGCTCTATCAAAACATTTCATCAAAGTGTTCCCTATTAAGCATGGTGTAAGGCCTAAAATTAGATTAGAAGCTGGATAAGTGACTTTCTCAGTGATAGATGACAAGTGGCAAGGGTGAACAGGACCTTATCAAAATAGAAATCAATAGAAAGTGGAGTTCACCAAGGTAAAACGCTTGGCCCACTTCTGTTCATACGTTTTATAAATGATTTACTAACTTTAACAAAGTTATCTGCTCTACTACAGAAAGTCCCACATTCATTGGTTGAATGACTGTACAAGTGGCTTTGGAATTAAATCTTAGAAAAACCTTAGTGATGCATACAAATGGTTAGGATGACTCATGAAGATAAAAAAATGCGTCGCCCATGGCGTAGACAAGATGCCCGTTTGCCAACCAAAGAACGAGTCTACTGCGCAGCAGTTCGCTCTGTCCTACTATATGGGTGTGAAACATGGCCAGACTTTCTAAGTATTGCTCGTATATCCTGGGACAGCCGAGTAAGCAATGCTGCCGTTAGGAAACGAGTTCTAGGTAAAGATGGCAAATCAATAGATGAAGTATTGAAACTTCATCAGTTGAGGTGGTTGGGATGTGTGTTACGTATGCCTAAACACCGACTGCTTCGACGAGCTATGTTCTGTGGTGTAGGAGTAAGTTGGAAGAAAGCTGGGGGTGGCCAAACCAAGACATGGCACAATTCCATGAAGTCACTGACAAGTAGACCACCTGGTTGGGGTCCGCGGTGATTCGAGACCTTGAACGACTTTACTGAGTTGCTCTTGTGAATCCGTTTTTTGTGTTCTTTGACATTCTAATCTTCTGAATTAACCATCACCTTTGTCTTTCTCTTGCTAAATTTAGTTCTTTGAATTATACTTCTTGAATAATATCTGCGAACCTTAATACTCTCTATTACTACTATCTTAAATGCTATTGGACTTGAACTGACAGCTGCTTATCTGTGCTAATGTGGTATGGCAACATGAAGCTACGTACTCACGTACGAAGTTCTACGCTATAACTGACTGATTTATAAATATCTGGGGATCATATTATTCAATATAACCTTAGAACCACCAGTAGTTGTAGGGCTGCCGCTGCCAAAATTAAAAGCCATTTGACATATTCGTAAGTCGTTTTATTACTTAGATGGAGAAATATTTGGGGTAGTATACCTGACGTTTGTGCAGCTGCATTTTGAATGTGGGATTCAAGCAGATATTCATTATTTCAGGTATGAAACGGATATGTTAGAACAAGTTCAACGGTAAGGGACTGAAATGTTAAAAGATCTCGCTAATCGATTTTATAACGACAAACTGAGTCGCCTATACCTAGTTTCGTTATCCTATGAGGTGATTTAATACTGGTTTACCGTACACTAGACAGTAACTTCGTTAGTAATATGTCTTATCTCTTCCTTTCATCTAGGACTGACCATTTGACAGGACATTTAAAGAAAGCTCAAAAACTGAGACCAAGCCACTTGGGTCTGCAGTTCTGTTTTATGCATAAGGTGGTGAATTACTGGAACTCTCTGCCAAGATACGTAATATCAGTACCTGCTGTTCAGACATTCAAACCAACTTTGAATATTCAAAGTACTATTAGTTATGAAGAATAACATTAGTCGATTGACGTCAAGTTATTACTACGGACGACCGTAGACACTGCCAGAGATACAGTGGAAATAAGTAACTCTAATCTATTCGGTTAAACATGGTCTCGTCATTTTTTCAGCTTTACAAGTAGAATCAAGTATTACCCAACTCTGTAATGGTACGAGTACTACAAGCGTACGAGTTATCGGAAATGGAAGCTTTAGGTTTTTGAACCTTTTGATAGACACCGATGTATATGCAGAGCTTTTTAATATCCATGGGAGTTTGTTATCGGCGGGAAGTCAGATATCTCAGAAGGGTGCATTAAGTAACTAGAGAACTACAAATTTTTGAAAGAGGACAAAATTTATACAAAAAAATAACCCGAAAGCTTCACGGTATTTCGGGAACTATATAGGTCGAAAACGTAAATTTACTACATCCAGTAATTCAGAGAACTAATAGGGTGCACTCCATTCCGAGATAGATTCACTGGAAAATTCGAAATGCATTAAGGGGAAAAAATGGTAGATTCGGTGACAGTTGAAAACACAAAACGACAAAGAAAGCGAATATCGCAATATTTCCTCACAGTAGGTCAGAATATGAGTACATAACACGTATGTCTTCTTACTCCCCTAAGTTCAACTGTATTTCTTCGTTTTTGGTTGCTAGTAGTGACTGACACTAAAATTTCAAAAAGAAACCTTCCTAATCTATTTGGATTCAATAGTAAAAAAATAATAT
Organism: Schistosoma turkestanicum; assembly: GCA_944470395.2. Lineage (NCBI taxonomy): Eukaryota > Metazoa > Platyhelminthes > Trematoda > Strigeidida > Schistosomatidae > Schistosoma > Schistosoma turkestanicum. The sequence continues at coordinate 19,756,651 of OX103973.1, forward strand.
AGTGTTTTCCCGCCTTAGTATGCAGGCTGAATCCGTGTTTCACCTCAGGCCTGTCATATTAGTCTGAAGTAGGATAAAAATTCCTATTCTATGGTAATGAAGCATCCCTTTGTTTACAACCCACGATTGTTTGAATTCAGTAACTAATTCAAATAAACATGTGCTGCAAAAAAATTAACGCTTCGTTAACATTCCATTTCATATTTTTGCCTGCATGCCTTGAGTACTAAATTCATGGTATGAAATGACTCACTCTTTATATCTGCTAGTTAACATTATCAAGTAACATTTAGCTAGAAATTCATTGTGTTGCTTGAAGACAAGGACATTTTAGATGACTTTGTAGTGTGGATAAACAAAACAACAGTAAGTATTCAGTTAGTGATTTAAGGTGATTCAATATAATTCTAGCTTCGCAATTTATCAACATTTCCTCATCAGCCGAACTATGCACTGGTCTGAAATGGTAAACTCTCCTTCGAAACTAATAGTCTTACAATTATGTTACATTTTTACTAACCTGGTCAGTTAATTAGAAACATTCAACTGCTGAAAGGCTAGTTCTGTGAACGCTTGTAAAACAGTGTTGTTCTATTAAACAAAATTTTCAGACCATTCTACTTTAACTCCAGCTTCAGTTCTTGTGCTTAAGATGAAAAAATGTGTGCAACGTCACCCAGTTAACATATCGACTTTCAATATATTTTTATAATAAAGGCTATCTTCTACGCAGACACTTTGCCCTAATCGTTTATTCATTATTAAACCTAAAAAATGATTGCAACACTTTTCAGTTTGGTTATAATATGATCAAATTAGGTGAATTCACCATATTTGCTAAAAGCCCCGGCAATAATGAGACTTCTGAATGTCGAAAAAAGTCTTTTTCCAATGACTATCTTCAAATAACATATTTTTGTTTCTTGAGGTTATTTGGTTATACATGACACAATAGTTCATGCAGATCATCATTCAAAATAGCCGAGCAAATTTGAAAACGGAAAGGTCAATTGTCCAATTTATTCTAAATATTACGAATGCCCATCCCGATAACATTGACTTTTGCTAGTAAACGCTCCGTAGTTGCGAAATACGATTCCTTGGATAATCAAATGGAAGCTTCTTATTATATGACATATATGATGGTTTATTCAGTCGAGCACAGAGTATAAAACCAAGCACCTCTATTTATAATGTATAAGAATTTCTCCTTCGTAAAATAAACTGAAATTAAATACCAGATCGAAGTACGTAAAAAAATCAAGGCATGAGGACTTCTAATGCAGTTTCCGGTGGATCACAAAAATCTCGAGTCAAATAGTGTCAAGGTAGTACCACGGTGTGAGAGGTCCACCTATCCCAAATATCAGCCATCCTCTCCAGCAGCGTGTAAAGCTACGAATATTGGTCCAGTCACGAGAGAGAAGCGGAGATATTATTACAGACAAGGAAAGGAATCCAAAGTTGAGAAACAAATGATTCGTCGCAACTACCACTATGAAGAAAGAGGAAGGTGAAAAAAAGTCAGTAGTGAAGTTTGTCGTAATATGCGAAAACTGAAATTATCTTTTGGGGTATATCATTTCAATATATAAAAAAGAAACTAGAAACAAGCTCTGACCAACATTCGAAGTCCCAGTAAGTGGAAGGAAATGGGAGGGAACAGCATTCTACACCAGAACCTGTGGTCACACAGAAACGGCTGACACACTCCAAATAACTGGTTATCGAAATCTCTGAAAACAAACACTTCCTCGGACGAACCTGAGACGAACCGTCAAATGCCTTTTTGGCTACGTACGGGAAATGAAAGCTAATTAGGAGAGATCAGAAACGTATGCTTTTAGTTGGATCTAGAGATCATAATGCTGGTTGGAACATAGCGCTTCATGACATCACCGATAACCTAGTGACCATAAGAGGAATGACGCTTTTCCAATGCAAAATAGGGAAAGCCCGCCCTTCCCCATCAAGAGCTGTCCTGACTTAGATCACACTCTCTGAGCCGAAGTAACGATGCTTAGTTCTATCTCGCCTATAATCACCCCCCTTTTCAGTTTTGTCCTTACACTTCGGTCTTCTCACACTGACTGCATTACCGATCAATTAACCTATTTGTTTGCTTATCTAGTTCTTGGAACAGTCGTTTTTCTCCAGTGTTAGAATTTTTTTATTATTATTCTACTTTTAGTGATTAGATGGCCGCCTATCTGATTGTATGATATATGCTGGTGTCTAGAATCACTACAGCACTCACTGTGGCTGCTAGACACAAAGCCATTATCAACCATCAAATTCATAAAAATTATTTCGTTCGAGTTTCTATATTCTCACTTTTCATGATAATGATCTTACTGCATATTTCTCTTCGATACTCACAATCTACGACACCTAACCGAAATAACAAGGATCAAGCGCAAATAATTTGATTGCTTTATACTAGCTTGTGAAATATATATTGAATGTTCGAATCTATGCTATCAATTATACTCGTAAGTCACTTCATAATTTTTTGCATTATATGGTTGTTCATATGAATTATGTTAGTTAACATTATGTTTAAATTCTATCACAATCAGTTATTAATCGGGTCGGTTAAGTCTCGCAAATTAATTAACCCTGATGATCTGAACAAAGTAACTGTATCACAAATTGAAATTTTCTTTTTTCAAACGCTTTTAGTTAGAAATCGCCAGCATAAAAAAGGAAATTTTTAGTGCCTTAAGATAAACAAGGTGAACAACTGCCTAAAGAATTACTATAGATTATCTTTATTGAAATTGAAAAGCCTAAGATTCTAAGGAGCATTTTTATCATTCTGACGAAATCCAGTCACGTAATCGCACCTTCGTCTATATCCGTATACGGACAATTATTACGTCTTGAATTCCTCCTTCATATATGTTTACCAACCACCATATTGAAAAGGATCAGAATCGCTCGGTATCATATACTGTGATATAATGTTAAATCTCATGCAATCACTCGAATTCAATGCATAAGAATGTAATCTGCTCACTGTATCAACATGGTATTACTATTTAAATGTGGTTGTATAAACATGTATCTATTATTACGGTTCGGCGCTTTGGACTGAGCTTCAAAAGGACCTTACATCCATTGAGGGATGGACAGTAAAAAACGGTTTAAAACTAAACCAGCCGAAGTACCACATCATGTACTTTGTGCTCCACATGATGCTAACGATTTACACCCTCAATGTAAGTCCGCTCCCTGATGCCTCCTCAAAACGTGAACTCGGTTTAACAACCACAGAAAGCCTCCACACAGGCCCAAACTATATAGGGGACGCAGCCAACGCAAATGAGTCTCTTAACGTTATGCAAAGGCAAATTGGTGCCATCATCCCACAATCATTCTTAACATTATTTAAGACAAACGCGCGCCCACACACGGAGGTTCACATCATCGTCGCACCACCTCTGCCTAAAAAGGACATAAATCTCCTAGATCGAGTGCAGAGACAATCAACGAAACGGGTGATAGAGTTGAAGAACAAACCTTACGAAGATAGACTCCAGCACTTTGGAATAATACCCCTGAGTTAAAAAAGAATCATAGGTGATCTGATTATGGCTTACAACACATTAAGCACGTGAGCATCTTACTGATGCATTATCACCACTCCCCCAGGCAAACCTCGAAAGGTTGCGCATCAAAGGGAGAATATTCAGGTCCGTACACATTTTTTATGATCAAGAGTTGCTGCAACTTGGAATGTTCTCCTAGTGGAGATGACTACAGCCACATCAGTGGACAGCTTTAAGAGGAGACTTGATAAGCATGTACTCACATACGGATTATCTTCTCCTACGTGGACAAGCTGTGCCTGATGCATGTCTTGAGACATGCTAGTTGTTATCATCGCCATCTGCTCAGACCATTCAATTAATCTATCTCGCCTATTATCTCTGTTTCTTCTCCCTTACTAACTCTTCGCTTTTCTTCTACAATCTTCACTACTAATTAACAAACTAAATTATCTAATTATTTAATTAGTTCTGAAATCCCCTTCTTATTCGCAGTATAATTCTTTCCCTATTATTCTAAAAATTGCAACTGACTGACCTCCGTTCTGGTAATGTGATAGCTGTTAGTTTCCAGAAAATCTATTGTTCTGAAACAAACGTTTTCATTCAAATCTCGAGACATACAAACTCACAACCAACTGCCAACTGACTAGAACTAGACAGTTGAGTGGCTAGACCCTTATTCGTTGGACAATACCGACACCTGAAACCGTGCCGAAAAAATGAGAATTCAGCGCAAAGAAATCAGTTGGCCTACACTAGCTCGTTAAAAATGTATTGTATATTGGATATTAAAAGCCATAGGAACTTATGTGCGGGATTTCAAACCCTGGATAATATAACGCGTAACGAATTAGATGTGTTTGTTCACTGAAATCTACGTCTAGCTATCAGAATGTCTCAATATTACTGAAATCTCATTGTTCATTGTTGTTAACTTCAATTAACATTCCAAGTATATGCATTCTATGTGCCTGTCAAGTCGTCGTTAGTAGGCATGAAATTTAACCTACCTAAAATTTTAAGTATTTTCGGGGCAAAAACCCAAGCGAATGCAGATTTTTAGATTTTGCTATATTTATTCTATCATCATATTGACTCTCTCACGATCGTTTTATCACTCCTAATATACAGACTATCTGGATGTTTGATTTCATCCTACTAGCTTTTAATTGTTATAGTCAGTATGCAAATCTCTGCTTCCGATTGGTGGCCCAAAATATTTGCCACTGATAGGTTTTAAGCGATCGAGATTTTTGCAACTACTTCTTCCCACGTTAGTGCGGTTCCAAGTATTTGATGATTTTTAATTGATGGCATTCAAATTACGCGAACGAAATAAGTTTTAGGAATTTGATGGTTGATAATGGCTTTGTGCCTAGCAGCCACAGTGAGTGCTGTAGTGTTTCTAGACACCAGCATATATCATACAATCAGATAGGCGGCCGTCTAATCGCTAAAAGTAGAATAATAATAAAAAATTCTAACACTGGAGAAAAACGACTGTTCCAAGAACTAGATAAGCAAACAAATAGGTTAATTGATCGGTAAGTGCAGTCAGTGTGAGAAGACCGAAGTGTAAGGACAAAACTGAAAAGGGGGGTGATTATAGGCGAGATAGAACTAAGCATCGTTACTTCGGCTCAGACAGTGATCTAAGTCAGGACAGCTCTTGATGGGGAAGGGCGGGCTTTCCCTATTTTGCATTGGAAAAGCGTCATTCCTCTCATGGTCACTTCGTTATCGGTGATGTCATGAAGCGCTATGTTCCAACCAGTATTATGATCTCTAGATCTAACTAAAAGCATACGTTTCTGATCTCTCCTAATTAGCTTTCATTTCCCGTACGTAGCCAAAAAGGCATTTGACGGTTCGTCTCAGGTTCGTCCGAGGAAGTGCTTGTTTTCAGAGATTTTGATAACTAGTTATTTGGAGTGTGTCAGCCGTTTCTGTGTGACCACAGGTTCTGGTGTAGAATGCTGTTCCCTCCCATTTCCTTTCACTTACTGGGATTTGGAATGTGGGTCTGAGAGAAAATAGACCGACTGAAGTTTCATTAGTAACTATTTTTAATTATTGTTCGATTACGTTTCACTTACCTTTATTATTTTGATGCAATATTTCTTACTAGTTTTTATTGCGTATGTCTGGTTAGTTCGAAAACTTTGTATTATTGAACCTTAAAAGTCCCATATTGATTGTAGGCGACAGTGGTCTTCAATATTCTCATATCTTTTGTACTTGCGAAGGCTCGGGTAGCAGTCGCTCAACAGCGATGTAGAACTTGGTACGTTCATACATCGGTTCAAGTTGACATACCGCAAAGCACAGGGAAATGAAATTGTCAGTTTGAATCTCGTACTGGTGAAGGTAGTGGCAGTATTAGCGGTGTTCAAAAAAGATTAGGGATCAAAAAAATGGTTTGAGAAAAACATTCCGTTGAAGTAAACTTAAAAAGAGAAAAAAGGTCAATATGAAATCAGAAATTTACAACTTGAGAGGAGAAAAATAATGGATGTACCTGCGACACTGGGCCATGTTACTGAAAATTTCTATCCACCGGTGAATAGTTGTTAAACATATCCCAACAAAGTAATCTACTCCTATTAACTTAGCTCTGTGCAGTATGCAATGTCTTTATAGATTTGTGCGACGTTTTGATTTGGCCGCCCCTATTTTCCCTCCAGTTTAGCCGTACATCAGACAATATCGTTCAATTAATGGATATTCACCACTTTATCAACTGATTTGGCATGTTTACCTAGTGCTCTGTTCCTAACACCAGCGTTGCCTACTAGATGGTCCTAGGATATACATGCACTGCGTCAAAAACACCTATGATCGGATTTTCCTGCTTCTTAGTTTCTATTTTTCACACCTGTAAAGTAGGACGGAACTAACTAATGAGCAGTACATTTCTCCTTTGGTCAGCGGGCAGATACCTTGCCTACACCGTAAGTGACGCACGTTGGCAAAAGCCTGTCTGGCCTTGTGTATTCGTGGAAAGTCTTACCCGCATACAGGGCCATCAACACTAATGAGACTCCCATGATAAGTGAAGTGGTCAACACGCTCAAATACCTCACTACCTATTACTAGTTCAGGTGTCAATTCAAGCTAATCATGAATCAATATTTTGAACTGGTCCATTTGAGTCGATTTTGAGGATCACCATGTGTAAAGATGTTGTTTAAAGTTGTTATTCGCCAGAAATAGACCATAATGAGCATAACTGTAGCAAGTGGCCGTCTTTATCTACTCAGTGAGCCAGAACACCATAAGATCCATCAAGGCGTCTTTAGTTTCTCTTAAGCTGCCTACAAGTCCATTAAAATCACTAGCCACTAAGGGACCCACAAATGTCCTTGTCTCTCTGAATTCTTACTATCCTGTTTAGTCGAACAAGCAACTGTCTTCTGGAATCCAATTTAGAATTGCTAGTTCTTCTCTAGAAAATAATGCTTTACGTACACTTGGGAGGCCATGGGAAGCAGCAGTCTGGTCTCCAGATACAGAACTGGTAAATTGTAGCGGTTCTTCATTTTGTAAAGGTAAGGTCAGATGAATTACTATGCTCGGATCGTGTATGCGCGTTTGGAATACGCAGCACGCACTAGTGGTGCGATATTTTAAAATCCTAGTTAAGGAAGCCTGTCTTCCGTCTTAGAACAAGGTTCGAACATTTTAACCTCTAATATGTAGTTCAGATTGAGATTTGATGAGACAAGGAATAAAATTTCTTGTACGCGAATCGTTAGCATTAGTGGCATCCGGTAGTAAATTTATAGAAGAAGGCTTAGTAGTGGAGATAGGAGTAGTTGAAAAGTGAAGGGAGAATTCGCTCATGAGCAAATCGGTCACATGTGCAATTTGGGCTGGCAGCGGTATGATTTATGATTAGAACTCATTTATTTGGATCTATAACGATGAATGTTAGGATAATCTAAAGCACTGGGTTTACGGTGTCAAAGTTTTGTATAAACCATATGTACAGATGTACTATACTTCTATGTCATATTAATTTGGAACGAGCTATCTATTTACAATACAGCATACTCACGTATAGTATAGTCAAAGACTTGCCTTAATTTAGGATTTTTGCGCACAATTATTAATATGAAAACACTGAAGAGATACTATGTTAGTCAGAATATACTTATATGCAAATATTTATTCTGATACCTGAAACAAAGGTGTTTAAACATTTTGTTAGTGAGTCGCATTAAACTTTGAATCGCTGAACGATCTGCCTAACCATTATAAAATTTATTTAAAATTCAGATTAAGCCTCTGCATTTCACTGATTTTAAAATCCAAGTCAGTATATTAAACCTGCGTATAAGCAAAAGACAGAAGTAAGCATGTGTCCCTTTTTTGTTTGAAATCAAATGGCGTAGGACTAAAGAGATGATTGCCAGATGAATTCTTTTCGTAATGGTCCTCATTGTAATGATTTGGCACACGTAAAGCTAATATTAAACATAAAAGTGATGGGAAAGCTCATTAATGACACTCAAAATCATGCGCATCATAATTCGCGGTTCATAGCAAATAGAATTTTAAAGATAGGTTCAGTTTTCAGGTATATAAGTAATTGCCAATGTATATTATTCATAAAATATCAAATCGCAAATACATGTGGTTCAAACTAACTATACCTCTCTGTTACATTGTTTTGAAATAAGCTCCCCCTTAAGTTAATAAATACATAAAAATATCGGGTTTCTCAAATATTTTGAAGTGCTTATCAAGGTTGTTTTAAATGATAATTTTATTTTAGGATAGGATTTATATTACAATGGATAAAACAAATTGGACACCTGAAAATAAAGTTGTCTGTATTGATGTAGAAAATCGTCCACGATTTCCAGCGAACGAACAGTTAGGGCATAATATTGCAATTGAAGGTAATTATATTTCTCTATTATCTAACCAAATTTTAATTATAACTTAGGGTTGAGAAGTGACAAATTAAAGTCTGTTAGTGCAGATTTGTATTCATTTTCCAATAGTAATAGTAATAATTCAACTGCAGTTCGTAATGAATCGATAAACCAAATATCTCCCTTCAAATTAACAACTGCACAATATTTCTCTACAACTATTAGAAAACATCATAAATGTGTAGAAATGGCTATAAAAAATAAAGATATGACAAAAGCTATTCATCATATTGATCAGTGTATTAAAATGGCACCACAAAATGCTAAGTTTTATATCGAACGCGCTGAAATTTATGTCAAGGTAAGCTGAATTTTATCATCATATACATTACAGTTATATCGTAAATAGATTGTTCTATCATATCTTGATTGGAATGACTGCTTGCTGTTTCAACTTTTCTGCATACTTGATAGAAGGTAAAAGTTGAACTTTAAATTCATGTTGGATACGATCCTACCGAAACGCACAACTTGCACTGCATTATTAGTCGTTACTTTACCGTACAATTTAAATGTAAATCCAAGCAATTTCTAGGTGGCTATTACAGATCTTCTAAGTCAACAGACAGTGAACGACTCATGTTGAAAAATGAATTATAAAAGAAGTTAACAGTTTATGAGTCTTTGAGTAAACTTTATGCAGGCTAACAGATTGCTACTTCAAGCCATAGTTTAAAATACGTGTACATTATACTGCGTAATTTAGATATAGTCGAATTTTATCTGATCACATATCATAACATTTCAATTAAGTTAATAGTTCACGCGTATGGGAGTTTAGTATCTTTTTAGTTACTTTCACACTAAACTATTTTTGCACTTTTATCATTCCTTTTAAATGTATTAACTTTTTACCACAGTGCATTCAAATCTCGATTCCTGGTTATTGATTCTAAAGTCTGAAAGTAAAAATATTTAATTTATCTCGCCAGAAATGTTTGAATACAGTGGGCAGGGTTTTTTCCGGTGTAGTCAAATGCATCGATTATGCTTTCAATCAGTTTAAAGTCATCTGTATGGGGTTTCTACAATCTTTTTTACTAGAATTATAAACAGTTATAGTTATCAGCTGTCTTGGTAGGTTTACTGTCACATGTCTTATTACAGAATAGCTCAACAACTATCCTTCTCTATTCTATTTTATTCTCTTATTTTTCCCAATTATTTAATAAGCTATTCGATTATCAACATGCAATAAACGACTTACACTTGGCCTTATCTTTAGGATCAAAGTCACTAGACAGTAAATCAATCAATGAAGATTTAAAAAATACTGAGTCAGAGTCACCATCTTTCATATCTGTAAGTTTAAATTGTACAGAATATGAAAATGCTTTATTAATGACTGGTCAACTTCATGTAATTTATGGAAAAACTTTAAATAATGAAGGAAAATTGGAAGAAGCCTTGAAACAGTGTGAATTAGGCAAGAACTTCATTGATCAATATGCTCAAATGAAAAACTCAATTATTAAATCATCTATTACACCAGGAATATTGATAACATTGATGGATGTGTTAAAAGTTTATGAATCAATGAAACGGAATAATGATTATATCGATTTGATAACAAAATGTATCAATGATTTAGAGAAAGAAAATATAGAAATTCCAGAACAGATACTAATGGAAAATGCCATTTTAACATCAAGATTATATATACCGCGTAAGTGAGTGTTTTAACTTCGAAATAACATCTTGCACGTGACATTTTATTAGGATTATTATTTATACTTCTGGTAGAGGATTTTAAACATGATGGTACACTGTCATAGTGACTAACTTTTACTGTTCTGCTTACTAAATTCATTTTTACCTTTGTCGCATACACATGAGTAGTGATATGTAATAACTGATGCTATAAATGTAAAAGTTTTAGATGTATAGATGTGAAATTTGAAAATATTTTGCATACTCAGGCAATACGTATTACAGTCTATCTCGACACGTCCTACTGGATAAGACAGTAGTAATTTGAGAACAAGTTGATAAATTAAACAATAGCATCGATTCATATAGAGTACTTATTTCCAAACAGTATAGAGTAGTATCAGTTTTGTGTTGAAAATCCTTAAAATCCTTGAAACATTCAGTCTTCGGTTTTTTAATATCACTAATATACGAATTTTGATTTCTCTGGTTTTTTTCTCGCTAATTGTCATGTTCTGTTATGATATGAATTGTGGCAACGTAGGCCATTCAGAATTTTCCCAGTTTTCCGTTGTTTCTTACTAGTCAACTGATGTATACTGATGTGAAATAGATCAAGCTGGGACATATTAATTTGCTTATCTCCGTGTTGATCTGAAGCACTTTGTCATTCTAGACTTATTCCAAATCTGTCATTGTCTCATTTAATACTACAGTTTAAAATAAAATATTTATGTATGAATATCTATATTCATTCCCTGTTTACTTAGTTATGTCTGTTTAAGAATAAAGAAGTATAAATTCTTAAATTCCTTTATAGAAACTCTGGAAAGTATTAATTTTATGCATATTCAAGTTATATAATCAACAAATACAAAATCCACCTTTTATTTTATAAGGTAAGTGAAGTTAATAATGAAGTTTGTTAACTATCCATCATATGATTGGTCGAATCTACTTGTTAATTGCAATTATTCCCAAATTAATAATTCTGTGTATAATGTTTTCTTCTTTTCTTCTTGTGACTTTAAATGATACATTTCACATAAGTAATTAATTATTGAATTTGTATACTATTAATAAATATAATTCAAAAAAAATTTTCTCTTGAAAGAATTATCCGATCTATTTTATGCAAGAGCTTCTCTATTATCGAAACAATATGGTCAATCAATAACGCAAGCTTATTATGATTTAAAGAAAGCATTATATTATTGTTCCAATCATTTAGAAAGTTCTCATTTACTACATCGACTTGAAATGATATCTTCTAAGAAACAAGAAGAAGCAATTGAATTAATGTTAAAAAATCGTTTTCTCGATTCATTACATTCAATCAGTATGGCAATTTATGCACAACCAGAAAATATTTCATTATATTTTGATAAAGGAGCAATTTTACGAAAACTCGATCGATTAACTGAATCCATAGATTGTATTATGCAAGGAATCAATTTATTCAATACATTGATGAATAAGAGCGGTGAAAAAGACTCAGCTGAATTATATCAATTCGGCAGAAATCAATTATTTCTTACCATGAACTCCTATGCTGTAAAGCTATTAAAACAAGAGAAATATCAAGAGTCAAGTGAATTAACCTGTCAACTTTTGAAAGTCGATCCTAAAAATTACAAATTATTAATTTTATCTGGAGATTGTCAATATTTTATGAATAATTATGAGAAATCACTGGAAGATTATGAAAATGCAAAATTAATCATTGGTAAATTATTCACTGATTCCAATCATTGTATTTGTAATAATAATCTAATGAAAATTCCTGCAAGTATTCAATCGATCAATCAAAGAATCTGTTTAACTTGTTATCAGTTAAGTAAAAATCGAATTCAACAAAGCGATTGGTCAGATGCATTGAACTATTTAGATTATTGTATTCGTTTAACACCATTTCAATCGGAATTTTACATGACACGAGCATTAGTTCACTATCAATTAAATCGTACTCAGCATTCATGGAATGATTTATTAATTTTTATTTATTTAAATTTGAACGATTGGGCATTATGTCAAAGAACCAACGGGAAATGGTCTAACTATCCAATATGGTATCAAACAATTGTATATAATCGATTTATCGGGCAAGTTAATGAACAAATCGGTCCATTAATTCATCGTCTCATGCCGAAATATATTGATTTGGTGAAAGTTGCCAATTCGGAGGAATGTAAATTGTGTTTAGTGAAAAATTTACAAAAAATAATTCGCCAAAACAAATGTGCTACATGTCAACGAGCTAGTGATGTTTCGACTACAAAAATCCCTTATCCCAGTAAAGATAATCAACAAACGTTTGAAAATCCAATTGACTGGTTACATAAACATCTATCGTTTAATTTGTTTGAAGAGTCTAACGATAACAAAACTGTTCAAATGCAATGCTCAAATTCGAATGATATTACTCGGAAAAAATTAAATGATGTATGTGAAGAAGACTATAAACAAATCAATGCTAAAATTAAGCAAATTCGTCAGAAAAAATTTTCCAAACAATGCCTGTATACAAAATGAACTGTGTTATTTTAAAAAGTTACTGAGTGCTATAATGATTAAATTAGTTGTTAGTTGTTGATATCTCGTTTTTGTAAGATAAATTATCTTGATATTTTTAAATTTTTGTTTACTTACATTTCTAAATTGGGCCTTGGTTCCATCTATAGTAAAACTGTAGTGAAGGAGAACACAGGTGAGGGAAACCGCATTATATTCATTTCAAATTACAGAGTTAAGTGGTAAAATAGGAAAACCATATCGTACATCGTTAATTTGCAAAATATCAATCCATCATATTGAACTGGACTGTTCCTGTTGCAAACATCAATCCATTGTCTAACATTTCACTGTTCATGCGTTTCATACAAATAAATCCCATTGTGTTCCCGCTCTTCCTTTCTTGATCTTCCCCCATCTTCTGCTGCCAGACATTACGTTTTTACCCACGTCATATACTACTTATAAGTAGCGCGCACCACAAAACTAGTGATCTGTTGAATTTTCAATGGTAAACTTGTTTCTGAAACAATAGAACAACATGAAAGTTATTTTGATAAGATAATTGTTATTAAACCACAAGGTGTCACAAATTATTACTGAAGACAGTCACAACTTCATCATTTGGATCTCAACACTGAGTTCTTTACTTGGTACTATTTGGATATGACATTTAAACCCACTTGATCTCATTTAGATTAATAAATATATAAATTTTCTTGAGATGGTGGAGAAAATTTATAGCTCAGGTGTACGATTGATGAGTTGTTTTTTCCTCTGAGCTGGATGTTTCGGTTGATAGAGATTTCGTCGTTCTTCTGAACAACATCATCAGCATAAACTCCACAACCGAAACATCCAGCTGAGAGGACGAAACACCACAACAAATACACAAATGCTCACTGCGAGGATCCCTTAAAGTACCAGGTCAGTGTATCAAACTTCTTACTAGAAGTTACGACGAATTCCTCCTCTAATGGATCAACTCTTTAAGTTGAATAAACAGGATTTCCGGTCGCCTAAATATGAACAGGCCTTCAACAGCCGCACATAAATACTAAGCTCATAACTTACTTAAAACAACAAATTGGTGTTCCGGTGAACACTCCAAGTTTGGAGAAAGTTCTTTCTAAAATTCACTTATTAGAGTAAGGTGATTTTAGTTCAATAATTTTCAGTATTAACTAATCGTATGCGGATTTCTCTAATTACGTTTCAGTACATTGATATGTATTATTTGTTCACTACGATGTTATTAAATTTCCAGTTTATCTACACGGTACTAATTTACTCATGATAGTTTTACTTTCCACTGACGATTGCCCAGTTTCATCAAACCCGGCAATTGATAACTATTAACTTTAATCAGTGCATAAGTGAATTAAATTTTATAGAAATAAACCTTCTGAGATCTTACCAAATAAATTTTCTTTGTAGGATTCGTGTTTTAATATAGCTGGGGTAGACAGAATACAAAGTTATAATATCTTGGGTAAAAGTACCTTTAAAGGGATTGTTTTATAGTAGTCGTACCACACAGATCTACATTCTGTGCAGAAACTCTTTATTGTAGCTGACGTATGACCATGGAATTATGTCAAACATGAGTATTAGTGTGATGAATAAGAAGTCAAGAACAGATATAATTTATTATATTTAGAGGAGACAGATTATGGTAGAGCCTCGTTCTCTGAGCCGGATGGTTTGGTTGTGGAGCTTTCATTGTTCTTCTGAACTATACTATTAGAACAAACTTCAAGTAGGAGTGAAGCATTAAAATTTCTCTGCGTATGACTCGTAGCTTGTCCTGTTGACCTCCATCTTGATTGGTTACTATTTCCCTTTAACTAGTCCTTGTCTGCCTTCTTATTTTGATTGTATCCCCCTTTGATCTTATTCTTGATTCGATGTTTCTCTTTGATTTTTCTGATTGGTTGATAGATTGGATCAATTTCAATGTGTGCGTTGATTGAGGTTGACCTGAGTGCCAAGCTTCTAGATTAATGACATTAAGCCAACTGTGCTTAAGACATTCGCACGCACTTGCCCACTAATGAAAACTTTTTCACACCTTGCACTTCTCAAACCTGTCGTCCAATTATATTGATGGTGCTAAGAGTGGTCTTACGAGTAAGTGTGGCTTCAGTGGTCAATATAAATCCCAATAATTCATATCATAAAAAATATTCTGTTAACAAGGAGCTCAAGTAATTAAGCTATTACCACTGCATTCTCAATTTCTAAAGTGATCACTATCACGGGTGGTTTATTTGTAGGCACGTTTTCTAATAGCGTTCCTACCTTTGGAAGTGCTGAAGAATTCAGTAAGATAATTCTAACGGGTGACGCTTTGTCATTTCTCTATTCGTGAATCCCACTTCCATCGGTATCAGAAACTATACGTAAAGCTTGTATACTGTAGAAATGGTCGGGAATCTGCCTGGAAAAATTCCCATCGTCCACAAAGAAAGAGTTATGTATAATAATGTTTTAGTCTGGTTTTCTTCAGAGCTTCATCGAAATACACTTAGCAAGCATCTATATATTCTAAGGAGAGAGATGATTACTGTGATGTAATTCATGAGAATGCACACCACAACCACGAATGCAATTCTTTGTCTTATCACAATCTCATGGATGTGGAAGCTAATCAAATCAGAGTTCAATTTCATCAGACCGCTACTTGTTTCGTGCACTACTGAATTTAATGTGGTGCATTTTGTTTACTCTTCATATTGGAACAGTCTTACTCACAGAACTTGTTCAGTTTAAAGCAGGTTAATCTTCTGGAAAATTAATCTTTATGTGAGTGAAAAAAATGAAGGGAGTTGCGATTAACTCACAAGTCATGATTTCTCTGGGAAAATACTGTGAGTATAGACTGGATGAAATAGTAACATACTTTCTTCGCAATCGCGGATCAAATTAACTTTAGGTATATTTTTCCGGCTGATGTGCACTAAGAAAGTCAACAGGTAAACAGTACTGATTCAAGCTTATTTGTATTTTAGTTTCCAAATGTACCTTACAGTGATAGAAAACGCGTATCCATCCTTTCATCAATATGTCCGTAATTATTTAGCACTTTAAAAACATTTAGAGTATGAGTGACTTAGTTTTCATGACCACTAAATATCCCAGACAAAATGGTTTATACGTTCACCGGGTTTTGAATGTATATCACATTGTATCCGCTAAGTGTATTTTACGATCTACATAAATAACTGAATCGATTTAAGACTAATCTGTGCGGTTGCTGCCTTATTAATATATAACGAACATTCTTAGTGAATTATTAAACAAAAGTGCTTCGAATTAAATTACGGCTAACTTGTCATAACCCAAATGCTATATTATCTAGCATATTTGCTATCAAAAAAGTAAAATGACATGATAAAGATAACCTTCCGTGAGACACTTGAATTCTCTAAAATCCTAGTTAACTCTTGTAAACATTTAGTTTACTGACTAATGTTAAAATGTCAAAAAATATTAATATATTCGTAGTATCCCGATGAATGGAAAAGTTAAACATTTTCTGACGTTTCGTAACTCAGTGTAAGCCAGTTCTTCAAAGGATAAATAAACTAACTAAATTAACCTAATTTGAAATAGTACAGCGAAACGAAGTAAACATACTTGTTTATTACAATCAGTCAGTCAATAGAAAAACAGGTTTGGCCAAGTCAATGTTGTCACTCCAATGAATGTGATTCATATGAAAATATGCCTTTGTATTTGGTTGTGAAAAATGTTGTACATGTAGTGTGATAGGACATAGTTGAATTTGTACGCATAATAACAATGTGAGTTGTGAATAGAATCAAACACGGTAGCTTGGAGAGATGGTCAAAGTCGGATGGTTATTGAAGATGGCATGTGCTACTATAACTGACTTATTTTAGAGTCTTTCAAACTGTACAAGTTTTGTTAGGTGGTTTCTTTGTTTACGTTATGTGTTATTTTGCTCGAGTCAAGATTACACAGGAAGACTCTCCAACACAAAAGGCTCCAAATTCGATGCACCCTACTTTGTAGGCTCAATTCTGTGTTGGCGTAAATGGGATCTTATCTCTTACACGAATTGTGTTAGTTGAGACTCTGATGTGTGATGGCGGTACAATACAACTACGTTAACTATCAATAGTGTTTCATTCGAAATATTGTTTAGAAGTAAATTGTTTTGTCTCATTACACTCAGGCAAATTACTAAACTGTAAGATATCACATATCCTTCTGTTCTTATTGTCTATTTCCTTCAGATGTAATAATCTTGGTTGTTCTTCTAAAAAGATTAAGAGCCAGAGAGATTTTCGCACGAAATGGATGTGCTGAGTTACAGCAAAATTGTAATGAAGATATATGCGAAAATTTAATTTTATTCAGCTAATCTAGCAGTTATTCGATAAAGATCCTACAGGAATTAATGTTTATGTACTATCTAAGTAAGGGTTAGGATTATTCTTGCAGACAGAAATAATACTTTTTCGATAGTAGATACAATATTATTCGAATCTAAAACAAATTTATCCCTGTTACGGTTTGGACACCAGGGTAGTATCTTAGCCCACTAACAAGTTTGATAATTTTATGGCACATAATTATTCAGGTGCTCTTCAGTACCAATGTTTGTGTTTAAATATCAATCTACGTGATAATAATATTCCTTAAGTGCTGTATGTTTCCTATGCTAGATTGGTCAGCTAATATTATTTTAATTTCATTTCCACCTACTTTCTCTTCCGATCTAAAATTTTTACAGTTCATCATGTTTAATAATATGGCGACTGAATAACTTGGACCAAGCAACAACATTGTCATTCTGAATGGCTAGGTCAGCCCACTTTGATATGAAATTTAAAATGTTTACACTGTGATTGACTACTGCTCAATGATTTATTTTAATTTTGCCTTATGGTTGGCCCTACTTATGAGTTGAAATTATCATTTAATAAAATTATGAAGTAATGCTGTATATGTATCCGAATTCTGTTCATAAATTCAAGATTGTAGATGGTTAGCATTATTCACAGTGAATGTTTATCAAATCACATGATTTGCTGAATTCATATTATTTTGCAAAATATTTTAGATTTTGGTAAAAAAAATTTGATTTCATCTAGTGAGTAAAGAGTTCGACCTTTACATTCAATAATTGTACTTTCTTATTTATAACCACTTACAGTCATAACAATAAAAATCATTATTAACACTATTCTTATTGTGATCACATTAAGGATAATAATATTTGTGTACACTTAAGTACCAACAGCGATGAGTTAGCTGTACGCCAATCTTGCGTCGATATTCTCTAATCGACAAGTGGTATGAAGGATTAGCGACCTGAATTGTCCTTCTCAATGTGCATCTACAAATTCAGCTGCTCTTATGGAGTTAACTATGTTGGGCTCACTACAGGGCAACTTAACTGATGAATGAGTGATATCCTCCCAGTATCGTTTAGAAAGAACTAGCTCTATCTTGGCATACCTGATTGATAGGGGTCATAATATAGATAAAACTGAATCATTTCCGATGATCTATCGTATATCTCCATCATTTCCCAACGGAGTTCGATCCCGTCTCCTGTATATACTAAAAGCCATAGGAACCCGAATATTTAACATCAATTTATGCGTTCAGAAGAAGTTCGGGACACTCCTGTCTCTTCCCTGGTCGCATATAACGTAATGAACGATTTTAAATACTTTTATTTATTATTATTAGCACTATTTTCACATCCTGTATTTGTTTGTAATTCTTTCGCCTCTTTCCGTTCCAATTGTTCACCATCTAATTATTTTACACTCTTCTAATTAAGTAATTTTAATAGAACTTTATGAATATTATTTTAAGTTTATTTATCCACGTTTGACTAACTACTTCCAATGTTGAACTATTAACAAAAGCTTTTGTCATTGTATTGTATGATTCTTATCACTAACAGTACACTTGTCTTCCTACCATCAACTTGTACTTTTACCTATTATGTGTAGTTATGTAATTTGTTTTATTGTGATTATTGCTCATAAATTGTCTTGGTCGGTTTAACATTTTCGTATAAATATTCATATATAATAGAGTAAATCCTGGTGATGATCTAACTGAAAACATTATTGTTCCCTTATATGTGTTGTTCTAATATTCACAAGAGAATCTTTAATATTTTATTCACAATAGCGTAAATTTGTTTGTTATCGGTGATAACACAGTAATAGATTGCGCACTGGATGGATGGATGCGCACTGCTTAAGAGTCCATACTAAGATGAATCAGCTATCCAGTGCTTCTAGGTTTCTAGCAATGATTTCATTGTAAAACAACAACCCCCATAAATCTATAATGAATGACTATTAGATATGCCGAAATAACAAATCAAAAAATAGTTTCATACTGAATAATAACTTTAAAAATGAGAAGCAGCTGACAAAAATAGATCATTCAACATCAGTGGGATAATTCCCAGCAAATTTTTGAACAAGTGATTTACAAATCACTAAAATCATAAAACTTCTTTATCCAATCAAAATTTAATGATTCTTATAAAATTCAGCTTATCATGTCTTACATCGAAATGATCCACAACTAGTTCAATAAGTCTTAATTAAAAATGTATGGCCATAAACAAATTGAGCACTTATGTGATTAACAGTTAAACTTATTACTATTTCATCAATATATATTATCACATCCTCAAAATTTATTCTTAGGGATACTAACAAGATCGTAGTCGGTCCAGTGTCTGTCCTTCGTACTACTTCCATCCAGTATTTTAAAATTTTCCCAATCGATCTTCACGGTTGTTTCCATGTACTGATATAAGGGAATGTATGTCAAGGCGTTTGACTGCTAATTGGTATTCATGTAGACGAACCTGAAGCTATGCCCAATTTTTCCGATGTACCGTTTTCTGCAGTCTGAGCAGTTTATTTAATAAACGATATTTGGTCTTCTTTCTTTTGTCATTCTGTTTCTTTGGTTTACGTAGGATTAATTTAAGTGATTTTGTTGGTTTGTGTGCCACATCTATTCCAAACGGCTTCAGTAATCTCGTCTGAATTTCCGATATGTCTTTTAAATGTAGTAGAATGATCCATCTGTTGGTTCCTGTAAATTATTTCACTTCTGCAGATGAGTTAGGTTCACTTAGGTTTGCACATCTTCAAATATTCATTTAGAAAACAAGTATATTACTGACCGTCTCCTACATGTCTTTCGGTCTTCAGCTCTTTCTGGTAACAACTTCTGGTCAATCGCATTATACTATGGAAATTATGCAGTGGTTTGATTAACCAACATCGCTGTGAACTATATATTTCTATATGACAAAATCTAAAGCTGCACTAATCATATGAAATTTTGAGATCTGAATAATTCTGAAATTTATTCAGTCAAAATTAATTGTTTATGTCTAAGTGAAAACAGTTAAATGAATTTTTTTTGAAAGACTCCATTCAACTCTTGTATTTGTAAGATATCGATAATATGTCTGTGAAATAATCTTAAAATGATACATCAGAATAAAAAGGTAGAAAGTGAGATTGTTATCTGAAAATGTAAACATAGAAAATGGTTATTTGTTTCATTCCATCAAAACGTCTGGTAGGTGAGTACATTACTAAATATGTGATTGTTCGTGGGTTTAAAATATAAGAAGAACTAATGCTGGAAAAGTATTCGATATTTCATATTGGACAATTAGACTTCATGAATATTCTTATTCTTTTGAGTTAAAAATAACCTTTTCAGTTCGCTACATACTTTTTTCTTGAGTGGAACATTAAATTCTGTATATATATATATATGTAGGCGAATAATGGCAAGTGTCATTTTTTCAAGTAGCTAAATTTGTAAGTGTAAATGTGTTTAAAAGTATAAAAGTTTAATTTCACCAGTTTTGAAACTTTTTGTTTTATTCGTTTTATTTTCAAAACTCCTAGTGAACTCTAAAACAATGAATGTGAAGGAGAACGGATAAAATTATATATCGAAAGAAGAAACACTGTTCGGGTTCAACGAATTGATTACACAACATTTCGGTTATTTTAGCTGACTACAGTTTTACAAATGTCACTTTCGTAAATTAATCACTTTTAAATTACTATCTAATTAAGACGCTACCTCATTTTTTAGCTTTCTTTTGTCGAATGTTATGTTCCTCTGGTAATAACATGAGGCATTTTTAAGTGCTTACTTAGTTAAACTCTAAATATACTCGATATGTAAACAATAAAGCTGACACTATGTTCAAGGAATTGGTTTCTAATATAGATAAGAAACTCAGCATTTTTGTTAAAAATTATTCTTTAGATTTTGATCACTTGGATTTCATAAATCCTGATATGCTCTAGAAATGCCGAGGCAGTAAGTCAGCTCCTCTTGATTTACATTGATTTTCCCACTAACATCTCTCTTTAATATGAACCATTTTTATATCTGGTGTGACTTTTCCACAGTTATCTACTTTACTTGATGTGATTATATATTTATATTTATATATATTTGTTTATTCCCAGAATAATTCTTAGTTCTGTCATACTTTCTGTTGTAAGTTTTTCTTAGTTATTAAACCAGCAATTAATTATGTAGTTATTAGTGACTATCTATAAAAGCTAATTTTCTGAATTTTAGTTAAAAACAGTGACCTGTAAAAATTAGACATGTCGGTCGTGAAATAAACACTACCAATATCAACGGATAACGGCTGCTCACTTTCCAGAATTGATTGGCTTGTGGATTCCAACGGAGCAGTCTGAAGTTTGGGCGTATGACATGGGCAGTGAAGGTTATAGTTTCGACGATTGGTGTGATCGTGAATGTATATTGCTGAATAGTACCATACTAAAGCAAGCATCTGTCCAGTATTTTCTGGTTTACAGTGGTTGTATAACCAAAGTCAGTCAATGATGTGAAGCTTTATATCCCATCACGTATCCGCTAGTTATAGTTTTATCTATATTTTGTCTAAAATCACTTCAATAAATCTTAATATGTACAATCTTATGGATTTTCTGCTAGCATCCCAAATTAATATGAAGATACTTTGAAGATTTTCAAGTTATACATTAATGCAATGATTTCGTTACTGGGCATTATCATTGCCGGTCCTCATCATCTGTCTGGTTTTCAATCCGTAAAAGTTGCATGGATTAAAAAACTAACAAATTAGAAGTTCGGTTTAAAATGTAGTTAATATATGCACTTCAAAGTCATATTAAATTTTTCCGCTATGCTATGTCTTCTTTCTTTTAGAGATTCGAAACATAAAATTCATTGCCTATTGCCTATCAAACAACTTTTATTAAAACATAATCGTGTGTGTAGGTTTTTTAAGTCAAGTAAATGCGACGAAAAAGAGATGTGAATTGGATTTACAAAAAAGTAGAAAATTTTAATGGGGAAATATAAACTTTTCTCAGTAAGTGACTATCGAAAGTCATTAGTATGCTCGAAAATAGATTCTTTTCTTCAGTAATATCATATTTCAAAATATCGTATTGCCTACAACTAGGAATGATAAATTACCTACAGTTTAAACTATCCCTAACATTGTTATACAGTACGGGTCAGGAATTTTTCTTTTGATTTAACCAAACTCGGGGTTTAATTAAACTTTATATAACTGTTGAGTCTATAAGTTCTGCTATTTATTAGAATGATCGTAATCATCGGATGAATATTTCAAATAATTTTTCATATGATCTAACTGGAAATTTTTTACTGTGATCGGAAAAAAAACCTCTTGGGAAACTAGCTGGTTTTTAAATCATAAAATTAACGTTAAACTATGTTTTTAATTGTAAGAAATAATTTTGTACAATATGCAGATATTTAAAGTAATTAGATTGTGAAATAGTACTTATCCGCTATCAACTAGTACCCGACCAAGTTCTGTCCATCATTTCATGATGCAAATGCTGGTTCAACTGATCAACATTCGTGAACAACAATGTGTAACTTTAGGTGGCTGGAGGCTAAAAGGCTAAAATCTTGTCAAACATTAGCTTCTTCAACTTTTTGAGTATAGTTAGTTTATGAATCCTAACTGTAACCAAGACTATTCCTAGAAATATTTACCGATTCTCACCTGCTACATTGAAACAAAACTCTTTTTAACTCTAAATAATAATAATAATAATAATAAAACACTAGACTTTCAAGCATCTGATTTGTAATAAAAATTATATGATTTCATAAATCAACTATTTATTTTAACACAGAAAAGACCTCGACCTTTTACACAAAACAAAAAAATCTACTTTTCAAAGTGAAATTGATCAGAAATCCATTTATTCATTTAAATGACTATTTTTGTTATCACGCTTAAGTTCACTAAAAATTTTTTTAAAAATAATATTAAACTTTAAATTTTGACCAGGTTCCAGGAAGATAATAATGTTATGCAAAAACGAATTGATCACCGGAAATTAATGCAATATTTTGTGTAATAAAAATATACACTGACTGATATTAAAAAACAAAACATAATCAAGCAATTATCAACAATGATAGCTAATGATGACCTTATTTCTATCAAACGCTTAACTTGGTAAGCTGTTCAGACCTATCAGTCATTAGAATACAAGTAGTAAAAAATACTACAATTTCAAATAACCCTTGCTATTTCTTCGGCTCAAACATGGTAGTAGCCATTCTTATTCGAATTAATCAAAACAATAACGGATGGGATTTTTTAATACTTTTATAGAGGAGAAACTTCAAAGATGTCTACTTCTCAGAAATTCGTGGAGCTTAACAGGCGAACTGTATAATATTTTGTACTCATAGAAAAAAATAAATATACTCAAAAGATATATGTGTATGTCATGAGGGATTGTTCAGAAGCCAAAAATATTAGGAACTGAACTGGTAGGTATTTGGAGTTCTGATCACCAAAAAGGCTGAGACTCAATGGTTTGACACCTGACAAGGTCGTATAAAGATGGAACTGAGAAATACCAAGTTCAAACAGAAGAGCTGTATAGCAGCCCCTCGATATTTAGTATCCACCCAATTGATATCGATCTGTAACAAATTTCCACTTCGGACGATTTGTCCCAAAGAGTTAGTCACTCTCTGTTTAACTGCTATTTAACATATTTGACACATAGTATAAAAGAAAGTTACCTTCCCCTTCACTTCGAAAATCTAACTTTGATGTTCTGAGATTCTTTTCAGTTTACTTTCAAACGCTGTTTCCCTAAACTGCTGTCGAACATTGGTTTTCCCACTGCACTATGTTCATCAGTTTTAAAAATCGGTTCTTCGATAACGTGCTTCGTTTCTTCTTCATTCAATCATCCGTTCTTGATTTTAGCGTAAATCCATCAGCACGCGACTGCAGCCCAAGATTTCATCGTCTTTACAAACCTTCCCTCATTATTAAGAGTTATAATGCGGCGACTTCCTTTGAATTGAGGATATGATTTACACTGATCGATTGAAACTGATATATTAACTCCCAGCTCCGATTTTCAGTTGCGTTACCAGATTAGAGAATGTATGAATTGTGTTGGTTGCGATCAACTGATCACAAACCCACATTACTGATACAATGTTCTCAATAAGCGGGCATAGAAAGAGAAAATAATGAGTCAGCGAAAATGATTTATTTTATAATGACAAAGTAGAGGTCTCATAAACAAAATATATGACACAGAGTGAACAATGGACGAATTTAATCCAAAATATAAATACTTGTAAGATTCTTGTTTCTTAGGCTTGATTATGAAGGTTTGTTACTGCTCGCTGCATTAGCTTCTAATTCCCAAGTAATCAAGCCTCTGAAACTAATGAAGCGTGCCTCTAATTGTAAGATTGAGTTATCTTTCGTCGAATTTCATGATTAGTACCGATTACTTAAAAGTTGCAAATATGATTTGTTTATGAATGCCAATTTACATGTGACTTAGGTTGAACGCTTACTGAAGATTACCTTCAACCATTTGAACCTATCTGTTTATATATGATTTTCTTAATAACCCGAGCAGAAGAGCGATTGAAAAAGGGCACGGATAAAAAAGACACAAGCTAATAAGGGTGACTATCAAACGGATGCGTTCTAATATACGTGATCATTGAAAGGGCGAATAAGAAGTTTGATGATATGAAATATGTTCGATTTACTTTCTATCCTTTACCTTACGTTTTTGATTGATCGTAAGGTAAGGGACAGATGTTAAGTCGAACATATTTCACATTACCAAAATTGTTATTCGCCCTTTGAATGATCACGTTTAATAGTATACACCCGTTTGACATTCAACCTTATTAGCTTGTGACTTTTTTATCCTCACCCTTTACCACATCTCCTTCAGCTTACGCCCTTTTCGAATGGACACCAAGATTTTCCTTGGGTAGTTGATTCAGTTTCTGCTGATGTTAATTTTTATTTAGGTAATGTATGACGGAGATTTTACTCACTTGTATTTTAATGCATAAAACTGACCTCTGTTCATATTCTGACCATTTTCATAACTCAAGTTTTAGTTTCAACGGGAACTTTTATATAAATTTGTGCAGAGCGAAATTTAATTAATCTACTTTTCTCTAACAGTCAAGACATTCATACAGTGAGCAACATTTGTATTCTCAGACAATAAAACTGAACTGACTTAGCCAACTGGTAGCTTGTTTTTTTACATTGACTTTATGACGGGTTTTTTCATACAACCTAATCGCTTGATAGATTTGAATGAAGAAAAGAGAACAATAATTGTTGAATATTATATTTTAGAGTTTCTCATTATTTATTGTCATTTACAACTTAACCCTTTTCCACTCCCTTTTAGTGATTTCTTTAACATGTAAATACTAATCAGTCATAACTGTCATATTCGATATCTTATTTCCTTTTACTTCTAGTGTTGGTTAGAACTAAACTTCATTTATCATATTATGTAATAAAATATTTTTAAAATGATATTATTAATGTAAGTTTAGACTGGCTTTTTGTTGCAAAATTTCCGTTAGTAAAGTTAAACATTTTAAACGTAAAATTAAAAAATTTCCTTCCTTTCATTGACTTCAAGTATATAATCTTTTCGTGATACTTGAATACATTTTCGATCATTTTGTGTGATATAGTATTTTTATATTTTATTATAAACTTAGGTGTTCCAGTTCAGTATCACTGGGATTGAATATATTTAGTAAATGATGTGGACGTAAAGAAATGATTTTTTTCTGCTGGTTTATCTTGACTTTTTTCAATGACTCAATGGGTTTTTCTTTTCAAGAAAAATATCTAATCGTTCAATTACTTCAGTGATAACTGAATCCAAGCTTTATAACAACGAACATTCTTCACCATACATTGTATACACTGTATATATATTTCAAAGAAAAGACATTGTAAGTAACATTTTGATGTGTAACATAAAAACACGATCAATAAATGAGTGCCTTTTTTTCCTCTGTGTTACTACTGCTTTTACAGAATCATAAAATATGCATTTTTATTGAAAATTCATGCTGTATTATTTAATGTTTCTTTAGTTCAATTTAAATTAGACAGTAAAAAAGTAACTGGTTACAATGAATTTCAATTATTCAATATATTTTAATATTTCAAACATATATAGATATATTGCTTTAGTTTAGAAAAAAAAATAAATAGATTCTGTCAGTTGATCATTTGTGATAGATTTCCCATAGATTAGGCAAATCATTTATCTCTCTGTTGGTTGTGGGATAGGAATTTCGTTTACCAAAACGAAATATTTGTCGACGTTTATATGGAGAGATGACTGGATTTCGAGGATTGTATTCTAATGGATCCCATACTTGTAGTGGATTATGGTCTTCTGTAGAAATTAGTGCAAAAAAAATTAGGTTCATTAACATTGTTACAATGTCATTATCAATGCAAACTATCAAATTAGATGTGTTTTTTTACGGATAAACTAACATATAACATTCTAGTATGAAAATGGATTATTTTAAATTATTTTGATACTCAGTATTTGACTTTCTAATAATTCAGTTCATCAAGTTGATATTGATTGTAAATGTCAAAATGACAAGCAAATAATATTGATGTGAATCTAGTTGGGTAATGTTAATCAAATGCTTGATTAGGAAATTATGTAATACATGAAATTATATAAACCAAATAAGCAATATTTTTTCTTGAGAGCTAAGTAAATTTTTCAAAAGTATAAAGACAACATTACTAATTAGTGTAAATAAGTTTCGGTAGTAAAAACGTAGAAGTGAATAGGTTGTCTACATAAAGATGTAAAGAGTTGTTTTCCGTAAAAAGATAACTGTCTCATCATTAAGTGCAGTTCAGCCAACAGGGAAAAAAAGATTGATCGTTTGGATGTGAAACTCAGTGAAAGAAATGTAAGTTTATCAATGCTACATTCGGTATTTGGATAATGTAAGCTATCTAAAGTAAGATATTTTCATTATGGTTGATTTATTGTGATGTGTATTTCCTGTAAGATAAATATTTATTTCATTAAATCTCTAAGAAATAAATAATATCAAGACACACTAAAATTTGGTTAAATGTCTGTTACAAAAACAAAATATATTTAGCATTCATTCATACAAATGCACAGTAAATATAAGTGAACTTTGACTGAACATCATGTGTTAATATGTTTGCACATAGTATAAGTGTTATCAATAGGACTCGTTTGATTATAATAATGCATGGAAATGAGTATTAATTCATGGGGACAGTATTTTAAAACTTGTTACTTATTCAAGAAGGCAAGCTGTTTCTCAATTGAATATGAAAAAATTCATCAGCTTCACATAATAGTAGCATTCATCCACAGCTATTGTTAAATGAAAATCCACAAATTTATCTTTTGCTGGTTTATTGTTTACTATTACTGAGCTGAAGCCTACTAAGTTTTCGCGTTTTGTTTTCTCCAAAAAAAGTGATATGTTCAATGTTTGACAACACTGTACTTCCTTACTGTATAGAACTATCTATGATAATAAGTATATTTCATATGTATGAGGTTTGATGCTGAAAATAATCAATGTTAAATAGAATAATGAAAAGTTCAAAGTATTCACTAAATACCACATTCACAAGCTGAAGTTTTAATTGAACATATTAATCACAGGTTTCATGAAATACATATATTTTTATTCGGTAAAACATAATTCCAATCAGTACCATTTTTAACATGTTGACACAACTCAAACATTTAATCCATCTTGAATAACAATATCGAAGAATAAGAAATGCTTATTTAGAGTAGGATATTTGCAAAACCATTTGTAGTACACATTTAAATTAAGTTTCAAATATGTAGATACATCATTTAACGAAAAATAACTTGGTTCTGTAGAAATGCTTAACTTAGACAATAGACACTTTTACTCGAATTTTCAGTGAAGATTAACTCTATAAACAAGAGCTATCATCTAGATAAAAAACATAATACGCACTTTAAACTTCCCGCTAACTCTTATTGTCAGCAAGTATTCAATTAACATTCTGTTAAGTCTCTCTACAGCTATTAGTTTTCGCATCCCTCTACTAATCAGTAGAATATCAGTTAGTACCCAAAAGAATATTAATCGAATCCTCTGAGATTCTTGGCTTTCGGCTATAATACTTATAGTATTACTAAGAGATCAAGTCGACACTAAGATGGACATCTATAAAAGATGTGAAAAGCTTGCAGCTACAAAATATTGAATATTAGACCTCCGTTCCATAACTGAAATGTATCACAAGCACTGCAAAACCTCAGAACTACGCACTAAACCTTGTTCGCTATTTGTATTTTACACATTTGGAGAATATCTAACATAAAACGATAATTTTTTGCTTCTTTCTTATCCGGTTGAAGCTATTATTTCTATACTCATATGTTTTGATTCATGTAGTTGTTGATAGATATACTAAGATAATTTGCGAAATTAAGCCACAAAATTGAAATAGTAATATGAATAAGCAAAAATGCAATTAAATTAAACGGCACACTTAACTAGGTCAGTCGATGCCGAAAAAAGTACAAAATATTGACATGTATAATTTATTAAACTTAGGTTAGAATGAACATATTGTTTGAACTTGTGTTTCTGGTACATCAGTCAATGCTGACATATATGCTAGTGTATATATTCCCTTAATGAACGGTAAAAATTTGTTTTAGAATTCACTGCACTTTGATGCGTGAGTCAAAACAGTAAACTGGTTAACAATGTAATCTTTTAAAAAGTGACAGATAAATAAGTAGTATGATTTCTTCACTTGAATCCATTTTCATTGTCAGTTACTATTTGGACGGTTCGTTTGGGAAACTGATGATAAATTTAAAAAAAGGATAAAATCCACAAATTTCTACGTTCAGGCTTCTTAACCTTTTGTAACAAAAAAGTCAATTTTGTTCCTTTCACCCACTTTGGAGCTAATATATTATGAAATGAATTTTTAAAAATCCATTCATGAAATCACTTAACACTTGCTTACTAACATTTATGATATTTATAAATCAATGAGGGTTCTCACACAGCAAAACAAAATATGATGTCGACTGAAGATAGAGATTCTACTAATTACTACCAAATAAAAAACTGAAATATCATGGATATTTATTGTCCGGTCAGTTTGATGACAGCTTTAATGAAGTTAAAAACGCTTTATAATATCACTTTTGATTATGGTATCTTTGCAGATAATGAGTGTATAATGACTATTTACAAACCGAAATATCAACAATCTTGTGCACTGAAAAGTAGGTTGGACTGGATATTTGTCCCGTCAAATTGGTGCCGCATTAAAAATAATTACAGACCCATTTATTCATATCTATCGTAGAGAGATATAGAGTAGGAGCATATGTTTAGCTAACGTTAGTTTGTAAATTAAGATTTTTCAGCTGTTTTATTCTAACAAAATAAACTTGTTATTTCTCATAAAGTTGATCAAAACTGAAAATTTTTTGAACTTAATTGAAAAGACCTTAGGAAATATATCATGTGTTTCTTATTATAAATTCAATAGAGAAAAATGCAATTTTTAGTCAGCTGAATGAAAAAATTTTCAATTATGTTTAGATAAACAATTTTTTTCCCTAGAATCGTTTACTTTCCAATACAATTTATCTTCATTTTACCAAAAACTTTTTATTTTTCTTCTGCAAGCCCATTTCTTCGCATTCATACATCAACTTTTCAGAAAACTTTGGTTTAATATATATATATATATATAGTTACAGAAAAAAACTTAGAGATTTATAGAAATGTTATTGTTGTAGCTAAAGAGTGGAAAATAAATTTTCATCAACTAATATCTATTGACAATAAGTTAGTTAATGATGGTTTAATAATTAAGTGAATGCCTTAAAATATGTTAGTAAACTCTTGGTGTACGATGAAACTCACAAAATGATGAAAGAACTTTAGTCTATATTGAATGTAGAAAATACAATAAATGATTGTCTAGGTAATATAAAGAAAAAACTTGTAATATTGAAAAATAGCTGAATGTAAACTTTGACATTATTAACTCGGCGAAATTTCACGTGGATCTCAAACTGTTCAAGGTTCAATAATGGAAAATTACAGCAACTAACTGATGATATTTTGAATATGTAACCAATGTGATCTAGTTTTTCGGTATACCTGAGTAGCACGAAACTCATTTATAAAATCATTTACTACATACATTTTCTGTCTAGCTAACTGGACCAGTGAAATTTGGCTAAAAATTTTCAGGACGTAACGAACTAAATTTGGTACATATCTATGCAACCATTTTGTATTGAGAATTTTTCAAATAAAAGCTTTTTTTATATGATATTCCTGTTAATAATTACCTTCATTCATTGGTAAATTTTGATACAATGAAGTTTTATAATTCTGTTTACCCTATTCATATTATATCATTACAATATTATTCATAAAAACTAAATTGATAATAAGACAGACAATTTAAATCCGTCTAGGTTTAAAGTTTAGTTTATTGCTTCAGTTAATCCAAAAAAGAAACTACACATGAATAAGTTATGTAGTTATTCGTATACAATAATAGGAAACAATAACATCAAGCTATTTTTCAATGTGAAACTAGTCAACACAGCTTATCAGTAAAGGTAAGTTTTAATTTTTCAGAAAATGTTCAGTTGATTCGTTGGTACAAAGTTAAAACCAGTTAACCTAGAGGACACGATCATCTTATAGGTTATATGCATCAACTAAAATAGTAAATATCTTTTTACTTTCTATTCTATGATTGATGGGTGATAGATAGTGTCTTCAAGTTAAATATCAAACTATTCGTAAAACGTAAACATAGGGAGTTCAGGCTACATTTTCTTTATCTGAATACATACAGAAACGCTTAAAACACCCTGTTACAAAAATAAAATAACATTACATTTAGCAGTAGTGTATATATTAGAATAGTGAATAGTGAAAAGTAAATTAAAATACATTAGTCATACGGTGTTTAGTTGGCATTCATAAAGAATTCATTCAATTTTAACTACCTCTTACTTATTACATGAACAGTATGTCTTGAGATGAAATCTTTTCAAAATAATTCATAATTTAAGCATTTGATTAGCGTCTCACGTTCCTCGAGAATATGAATATCACAGACATTAGAATAAGGTACCTTAAGATGTGACTGTGTTGAATTTGGAAAGTAAACAAAACTACAAGATTTAAAACAAAAGCTTTAAAAACAGCTTTAAATATTTTCCGCTAAGGATTTTGTCATGACATCAGAATTCTCTCACAAAACATGAATTATTTTGCAAAGCATGAAGAGTTTCTGCATTTCCATTTCTTGGTCAATGCTTTTTTTTACACGACTAATGTTCATGTGATTTCCTGTTAATTATCATCATTAATTCAACTGACCATGTGTTTTCTTATCATCAGTCAAATAGAGAACTTATAAGAAACACACATACTACATCATAGTTTGACATATACGTAGAATAATAACGAGATTGTTATATTTTCAAGACATGTCCGTCATATCTAAGGCAGGAAACAAATAAGCCAGTCACAAGTTCATATTTGTTTAATTTAGCAATTATGAAATATTAATTTCTATGAGGTCTGTCATTCAATATACGAGGTAAATCAATCATCATAGAAAAAACGGAATGATGTCACCAAACTCAAATGATAATTTTTACACTTCGAGACACTAATTAAACAAATGAACGGACACGTAAAAAGAAAGTGTAGGAGTGTTAAGTATTCGGGTATTTTGTCTACTCTAAAGTGTACTGTTAACTTTCAGTAAATGATGTAGGTCATGCATAAGATATCGATATGTACTGAACTAAGAACTAAGGAAGTAACTGAAAATATAGTTTTTGTCACTGGCACCAATTGGAGAAGTAGTGAAAATTGGTAAGCACGAGATAGCCGTTTAATCCTACTTCATAATTTACCAGTTCCAATGACTTGTGATACAACATTCGAAGTAATACTAAACAAATGTCGTCCAAGTGACTTCTGTCTGTTGTGAAATCTGTTTTTGAGAGGCAATTAACTTGACTGAACTACCATGATAAGAGAAGCGAAAATTAAAATTTGACATGATTGTCTATTCATTATGATACATTAATATTATTTCTATTTTGTTAAACAAAATGATGTAAATACTCGTATGTCATCTGATCAATATATGTAGGCGATTTAACGATTTTCAAAGCTATTGAAAAAATCCAGCAGTTGGATACATTTTTACTTTTGAATCTTTCAATTTGTTGTTTATATTGACATTAAAAGCTACATTTTGATGAATGAATACTGTTTATTTATTTATTTGATAAGGCATATTTACTTTTGATTTCGTAAAACACATACAGTTTTACTCTATAAGTAGAATTGATTAGTTAGTGTCTAACAATGTAAACCAGGACTCCAAAAAAGTATAACTGAAATTTAGTCCATAGCATCAATAAAAGGAAAAATTCAAACACTTTAATTAAAACTTTAATTAAATTATTAATTATTAAGTTTATCATTACGTGCTAAACCTCTGATGGCTGGACTACATTGTAAACTTAATATTAGCTTAATTTAACAAACAGTTAATGTTAAGTAGGATTTAGCGAAAAACGTTGACATGTAGACATATAAACCAACGACAGAATTCTTTCTGTGTACTCAAAACAAATAACAACATACTGTATGATAAACCAGTTGAAAACCTTCAAAAACCGTTTGAAGAAGTACACTACTGCTAGGTCAAATGTTTTAAGTAAATTTAAAAAAAAAGACATACTATTGCAGTTCAATAAAAAAAAATTTCGTCGACCTACCGTCACAGGAAACTTGACTCAGGACATATAAACTGATCAACAATTGTAGAGCTATTTTCATCATTCTAAAATGAAAAAAAATAAAGCAAATACGATTTCAGCACATGAAAACACCATAAGGACTTGATAAATCCAAATTTATGAATTAAGTAAATTGAAATCGGAACCTCTTGTGTTATCGCCCTATGAAAATTAGTTATTTTCCAGATCCATTTTATTTCAAAACTATTCAGTAACTTAGAATACACAAACACGTTTTCCTCAATGATGAAATTGCTGAATGGATGATATGTGTATAGAGACTACATCACAGATTGAAATGATTTGATACTGTAAGCTACTAGATCCAAACGTATGGTCCCTATAACACCTTGACACGATTTTATATGAAATTATTAGTGGGCGCCCTAAGGAGTCTCACACTTAGACGAAACGGCTGTCAGTGATTTCAAATTATTCGATATCTGATGTAGTATCTTTATGATTATTTCTTCCAGCACTGTTTTCATCGTTATTTTATCAAGGCGTCTGTACACTTTCAGTATTTTCAGTTCGGATCATAAATTTGTATATGAATTCAAGTTGAAGAATTTATCACTACTTTAAGAATATTCACGTGTAAATTTATTCACTGGTAAACGCATATTTTTTACACTTTCTTGGTGTGATTTAGTTTATATTGAATTAGTTTAGACAACTGTATTCATCATATAACTATTAGAAATAGTTTTTCAAGTAGTTCACTTTCTTTTCTTTATAAGGGAAAGTCGTTTCTAACGATTTATCTGGGGATCAGGATTACGAATAAAATCCCTCAAAATATAGACTTTATGTAATCTCTGAATTCCAAACTTTATCATGCCCATATATACAGTTTCTGAAAATGAATTAATTACCCACAGATCTTAACATCTTAAACCATTGTACAGTCACTTATTATACGTTACTGAGTTCTTCGATTGTTAGTACAGTAATTAATTAAAGATTCTACAGGAACAGTGTTCGTACCAGCATGAAATCTTACACGATAGTATATAGTTACAGTTGTTAATGAGTAGTATTTCTTGAATAGGGTAATAAATTTTAAAAAAGTATAAAAGTCGGAAACATAAATTGAACATCAGTTACAAATAAATGTAACTGCTAGTTATAAGTAAATAAATATATCTCGTGAATTTATAAGGCACAGCTGACATGTCTATCCCAACTCTTTCGTCAATAATTATAAACTAAATTGTAGCTTTTATTACTCAAAAGTCATTTTGTGTAGAATTATAGTTTCACTGTAACATATTAACTATCATACGGATTACGAATAATGAGAAAAAAACAAAATACTTGTTAAACATTGATTTATATCTAGTAAAAATTTAGATGAAATTTTGTGTTGATAGATCAATCGTTTTGATAGCATACTGTAAAGTCTGCTTAACACAAAAGTGAAAGTTTGTTTAAAATCTGAACACCAAATATCAACCGAATACTCTATCGAAGATAGAACTAACTAATTTAATATGTGAATGTTTAAGATAAATGAATATGTTATTCGTATCCAAATTATTCCATTAGAACGAAATGACTAAATGATTTGTTAGAAATATGCAAAATTTAAAAATTATTTAATCATTCTCTACATCTAGCAGTAACAACAAAATATTTTTCCGATTTATCTTGACTTTTTCAAAATTTCATACACAGTAAAGCTGTAGCTAAACCTCATGAGATAATCTTTAAGAATGGACTAATTATAACTTTTATAGATGTATTTCATTCAAGTTATTCGATTTCTGAATTACAGTTATACTTCTCTGATCGACAGATATTCAGTACCAACATAATCTAGTGAGTGAAATGAAAAGAAAGATATGAGGTGAATCTCAACACTTTGGGGTGAAGCGAAATAGCACTGAAGTAACACTATGAATAAGTTTTTCATTGGCACGTTTGTCAAAAATAATGATTTCGGGAAAATTACGGAAATGTCACTTTAGCCTTTCACCAGCCCGGTAATCTACAACTTAAGCACTGTTTGAAAATGGTCATTATGCATTAGTCGTATAAGTATTATTCAGTTCAATTAGAAATAATTTATCGGAAATTTTTATTTAACGTTTTTGTTATTCCTTTTTTTAGTGTCATAAAGAGAATATGAAAGAAACTTTTTACCGATGCTCTCAGCAACAATGAGTATTATAAACTGCACAATACAATCAAAAGTTTTTCATAGTGATTTGTATAAACTGTTTTCTTGCTTCTAAGATTTTCGCCGCTATTGTCTGGAAATATATTAAAATCTTCATAGCTGTGTCAAATATCTTAGAGAACATAATTCCGCTAAACATCCCCATTCCAAACAAAAGATTTTCTCTTAAATTATGCGAATAAAGTGAGTAAAATTTAATAATTTTGTGTAAAAACACCCAGAAATTCACTTATTTCTCATCGTTTATACAATAATCAGATAAAATCATATTCCAGGCATCCTATGTAGAATGACTGTAATTTTTATACCATAAATCCTCTGGAATACTGTTTCATTTGAAAATGTCACGAATTCCAACAAATTTAACCAAAATTTCCTTCTGTTTTAGTTAAAAATATTTTTTTCATCAGATTTGATTAGCTGGGTCTTGTATCTAAATGTCTCCCGAAAGCATTTTAATGCAAAAATTACTACGGTACTGTGGTTGTTTGAAAAATAAAATCCTGGTAATTATAATAAGTTATGTATTCGAAAAAGACATGAATAGCTAACAGGGCAACGGATATTAAAATGTTCATATTGTAGGTTTCATAATTTTTATACTTCTTACTATTGATTCAGGAAATCATGAGATTGTATAAACTATTTCATCATATCAATTTAATGACGTCTGTCAATTTCTAATCAACTGAGTCAATTTACAAACGTTTTATTGATGATACTTGTATATTATTCGTATTATAAAGAAAAGGAATTTAGTAACTTTCATTGCCACAATAGTAACATTAGAAAATGATGTTTATAAAAAGATATTTTATGTTAAGTGAATCCGCATATCATACATAATGAGATAAGTGTAAAATTATTTCTATTAAGGAAAACCTAATATCAGACTTATCTGCATCTGCGTTAGCATTTTTTTATTGTTTTTACAGGCCGACACAAATCAATAGTTCATCAAGTGAGAATTGAACAGGAAAGAAAACCAACAACTGTTTTTTAAAGTTGTGTCTTTTACTATACCTGATAAATGGTTGGGATAAATATTGTTCACTGGATGACTTTTTCGATAAAGCACATTTGAGAATTATATAAATCTACTAAAAAATACCACTGAATGCCTAGAATTAAAAGTAAATCTAATCTTGCTCCAATTTTTTCGTTAGATCATTATGTTTACATTAACATAACTAACTTCAAATCTAATTCTACTATAAGTTTCTTATTTTGTTTTATTCTTAGTCTTATGAAAACTATATCGTTAGATATATCATTCAAAATGGCTTACTTGATATAAAGTATCAATAATGAATACTTTCGATTTATATTGGATCTTGATTACAGATTACTTTACAAATGATTAATAAAAACGGCAACAAAATATTTGATATTTTGGAAATAAACCGTTAGTTTTAAGTAAACAATAGCACATAAATTAAAGTGTTTTATATTTAAACATGTACGATTGAACAGTATTAGTCTG
Organism: Schistosoma turkestanicum; assembly: GCA_944470395.2. NCBI lineage: Eukaryota > Metazoa > Platyhelminthes > Trematoda > Strigeidida > Schistosomatidae > Schistosoma > Schistosoma turkestanicum. The sequence goes on from OX103973.1 coordinate 19,793,253, forward strand.
AATTGTTTCATATAGTTCTTCTAGAGTAAACATCTAAACATCTCTTTATGTCCTAGTCAAGCCGAAATTAGTAAATGTTTTATCTGTCCAAGTAAATTGTTTCTGGGTTATTTCAAAATTTATGAATTTATATTGCACATCGCTATATAGATACGTGATTTGTTTGTAGCCATCTATTTACTTGTCTTTACTACATATCATATTTTTGTTCAGATATAAGGCGATTCTTCCTCAATTAGGGTGAGTATACTGGTGGTGGATTTCCTACTTGATTCTATTCGATTTGTTTGTCTTCCACAATGTATGTATGGATTATGTGATTTAATATACTGTAGGCAAACTAAGACAAATATTGCTAAATGTTTGACTGTCGCTGAACAGTAATTTGATTTCACAAAGAGATAAAAACAGTGGAAACAAATAGTAAATCCACTTAATGTTGATAAAGTATTTAAAGGTTATAATGACCTTTTTATTTCAGTATTGTTGATAATTACGAATTTCATGGTTCCATAAGGTTTGCATAATAAAATCTATGGATCGAAATCGGTTTTTTTCAAATCAGAATATTGCCAAGAATTTGGAAATTTAACTTGCAATCTTTTAATTTGTGAGAAACAGCAGATACTGTTTTTCTGAGCTAAACGGCTGGTGTGCATTACTATCACTAATGTTAAACACATCACTGGAAGAAATAGCTTACGTCTATACATGTGAAAATTTTGTTAGCGTACTGCGCTTTTCACCCTTAGGCCATGTATATTGTCAGTAAAAACATTAGAACAACAGCGAACGCAAAACTACCGAATTCATTCTCCTTAAGTATAAAGCCTCTTCGTACTTTTTAACCATTAATAAAAAAGTCTGACTATTTAGCTGCACAGTCTCAGATACACGTGAAACACATTTCGTTGACATTTATTTACAGCGTTCTGTTAAGTGTAGTTCACGAATGAAGCTATTAATATTTTTGACAGCCATTTTAAAAGAACCGATAATTAGAGGTCATATGAATACGAAATCAGTTGCCCTAATTATTCTATTGCAGATCAATTTTTAAGTAATTTAAATAAACACTCGGCTCTCAGAAAGAAAGTTACTCTATTTTTCGGAAATTTCAGCATATTGAACGTAATATATAATATTAATTCATAAAAATTATCATAAGCCTATGTGGAAATATATATGGTAATCTGAATCGAGCACATTCATTCTCCAGAACTATGATGAACTATGTTGTAACATATTTTGATTTTGCTCAAATGTATTAATATATATGCCTAAAATTTATTTTCATTACGTCCCAAAATGAGGTAAAAACCATTTTGAACCAGAGAAACACTTGTCTGTAAATGAAGATTCTTAAATCTGATGATCATATACTGCTCCTAACATCATTAAGTAAATGAGCCCTGATGTAGCGCGATCTTCTTTCACGAATTTGGGTAATTTACTGTTCCAATGATAAATTCTCGGTTAGACTCCTGGAAACCGATTTTGAAACTGAAAAGGCAATACAAGCGAAACCTATAGACTGACACCTTGAAAGCCATTTTCACCAGTGAAAAGTCACGAACCTTACGAACAACCATGGAGCAAGATATTCTTAATGTAACCAAAAGCTTGTCATTTATTAAAATTTTATCAGATCCTAACCATTTCACTCTCAGATTTAACAGTAGCAAAATTTCGCATACATATAAATGAAATACTCGAATATGAAAAACTTGGATAAACAATTTATGGGTTATAATTTCAATAATTATTGTTTTCTTCAGGTTATACAAAGTTGTAATAAGATGAATTGACTTACGAATAAGAAATAACCATCAAAAAGTTTATTCAATACTTACATAAAAAATTTTCTTCTTCCACTGATCATCTTTAAATCAAATTATTATTTTACTAACTAAGTTTAGTAAGCAGAAATAAGTTATCTGTTGATGTTGGTTTTATCCCATATACTATGTTGAGTTATGAATAGAAATACAGATCCGTAAAATATATCATTAATCTGGTTTCCATGATTGGTTGGCTTTATCATCCAATCAGAATTTTGATTTTAAATGTCAGTAAATAATTATTCTTTCTTGAGAAATAGAGGCTATCGTTATTCTGTACGATTTTTATGTATTTTAAATAATCTTAATAATTTTTTGGGCGAGAATGATTTATTAAATGCTTCCTAAGATCCAGTATGAATTGGTAAAAAATATTCAAGAAAATACATAAGATCAAATGGTTTTTGTTATTAGAATACCATTTTCAAAACTAAAATATTCCCGTCGTCTGCTTGGGATAATATACATTTAATTGACATGTCCCTTTCATAAGTTCACACATTTTTGAAAGAAACGTTACTGGCTTTCGGAACGAATTTGTTTGTAGTCCACCATCGTGAACTAAGAAAATTGTTAACTGTTCATCTTAATTATGAGGCAAACGGTGGAACTGAAATTTTGCGTTTACTATGATAACTTTTTATTCTGACACAACTTTTTAGAATAATTTAAACGAGAATATGCTGTTGCATTAATTTGTGTTTACTTATTTTTCTCTGAAAAAATAACATGAAAGCGAAAGTGTACACAAACAATTCATATTCTGAGACTACATAATTATGAGCATTATGAAACATTTTGAGATACTGTTTAGAGAATGTGAAAACTTCTACTTATAATAACAAAATATTTGTATCCTCTTTATTTTTAAAGAAAACTATTTTTATGCGTTTAAATGCTTATCATTTTTAATAAGAAATAATTTTATAATCTAACAGTAAAAATCTCTTATTATTTTTCTAAATCAGCTTATACGTTGTTAGGGAATTTCAAAAAAACGGTCAACAATTGTATGATAGGATGCAAATTTAATGTCGATTGAGATTCACGAGAATTTTGCACAAATGTGAATCTTTTCACTTCAGAATACTATAGTTATTCCCATGGATTAGAATGAATTAAGTAGTTACAGACTATATATTCTGCATTTCTTGAAGGACTGAATTAAAAAGATTATTACTCACGTTTTACAGCTGTATGCTTCACTAATTTACATCTTGATGTCTTCTGAACATTCTACAAGATTTTTATATAAAATTTTCATGACTACATAATATCAAATTTTATGTGCAAATTTCTAATTGAAATAAACATTAGATTTACATATTAGACAAAAACAAAAAGTGTTTCGAGATTATCGAAAGTAACTGTTGTGAGATAAGATGAACAAGTGGGCTAGGTTCAAATTATGCCGCTTTTTTGAAACAAGTTTACCTTGAAAAGAGCAATAATTTGAATGGAATGATATGATTTCACGTTATTGTACTTGATTCGTGTCAGCTTAATTTGACCCATAAAAGTTCTTAATTAAAAATTATGGATTTAGATTCGAGTTCACACATAAAGTCATTGCGACAGGATCAAAATCACTTCAAATTCAGTTAGCATCAATGTTTGTAAAGTAACGTATATAACTCAACAATTTGAATTTTCGTTCAAACAGTTCACTCGCTCATTACAAACTAAATAAAAAATTCTCAGTAGACATTGTTTTTTCTATCGGAATATTTTTTTCAAAGCTTTAAAAAACTCACAGAAAAGTTTAATAAAACTCCAAAATTTCTCATAAGTACAACTATTGCTTCAAGCTAAAATTATTACCATTTAGCATGGATAGTTTTATAGTGTTATAAGCGACGAAACAAATAAAAACTTCATATCAGTTTTCACGGATGATGCTAACTTCGTTTTCGAGAGCTAAAATTGATTTTGTGAATAGTCCGACAGGATTTTGTTAAGACTACAAATTTTCAAAACAAGTAAATGTATCTAGATATATGTGATAGTGTGAATAATTATTAAAATTCAGCCTTTTCCCTTAAAAAATACAGAAGTTTGGCTGAAAAAGAATGAAATTTTCATGTAAATCCAAAAACGTTATTGCTTTTGAAATCAAGACCACATTATTCTCTGGCGAATTTCAGGGCATACTTAAGATATGACGTTAATACTATATACGCCGGTTTATAACGAAAACAACACTAAGAATTTCAGTAATTGCACTGTCATCTACACTATCTGATATACATTTTTATTTTTGGAATTACTACAAATTTAATGAAGTGGATTCTACATAAGCACCACTTTGATGGAAGTGACCTGACTGTCAACACATGTAATAGTTAATATGTGTAAGTTCATTCAATGCCTAGTGCTAAATACTTATAATACTTCTCTCTGACCTTCAAATCCACAAAGTTTCGCATCAGTCTACACATATTCACATTATACTAGAATCTGGTTTTGGAATGAAATAATTTATTTCTAGTAGTAACTATAATTCACAAGTATACAGCTAAAGAAATCAGGGGATGATGATTATTTATGTATGCACATTTATATATATATAAAAATGGAGCACATTCGATCATGATTTTATGGTAGATAATACTTGCGCACAATAATGAAGGTATTGATGATCTCAGCGGTGTTCAGAGTGTTTCACTATGGCACGTTAATCCTTATGTATTCAAGTAGCGACAGAAAATCCATAGAGCTAAAACATGTTTACTATTAGATTACAGACTTATCATCACTGCTGTTTTCGCCAAAACTTTATTACCAACCGGATTATGTCAATCGAGCTGCAGAGTGCTTACCACTTGGTCGAAAATCTTTGTTCAACATTAGTAAGTACAAACTTACTTTCTGCTGAAGTAAAAAATAACTGTGCAGATTTGACAAACAATAAATTAGTGTGTTAAGTAGCCTTGGTAATTGTAAATGAATAACCAAGTGAAACACTGAAACTGATAACCATAGGTGATCTAGAGGGAATTCAGCAGAAATGAATTGTGTCTAAAAGAAGTATCACTTGATCAAATCAGTCACAAACCACCTACTAGTTATCTTGATATTATTATTACAGTAATAAAGTATTTGACACATATGGTCATTAAGAAATCAACTGTTTATTCTGATTATACGTTAGTTTATTTAAGTATTGTAACAAAAACAAATATTATTATGTTACAGTTGCAATCAAACGCAAATTAATAATATCTAATGTTGATATTATGGAAATGTTTAGTAAAGTGATTTCGTAAACAATTAGTGAATAGCGAATTTGAAGTTTCAATTTTCTAACTCACTGTCTATTCAGGAACATATTGATAATCGCTATAAACTTTCATTCATAACATTCAATATCAAAGTATCCTTGAACTTTATAAGAAGAGATAGATTGTGGCTAGTAATGGAATCTAGGATGTTCATTGGGTCTCTTTCATAACTCATCAGATTGATGCATCTACATCCCTGAGTTGGTGTTCACTTCAAGACTTCAACCTAACACCGTTTGCTCTAAACACATTTGTGTAATCCATTTAGCTACTGATCCCAAATAGCTACAGGTTTGTGCAATGGATCCAACTGCTAGCCACCATAAATCTCTGCCCAAAATTCCAATGACTTAGTGTTAGTATCAAGGTAGTCAGCTGAAGTCCTAAACATCAACGGAAAGATTGAAACAACCAAAGAAAAAGAATTATTATTTAGTTTACCGATAAAAACAATTAAATTTCCTAGTGTTTGTTGAATACTTCAAGTAGCAATTCAATGAGAGACTTTGCATATGTAAACGAGTATATTTGACCATAATGAATGATATTTTGACCAATGCCTAGGTTACACGGATATACACTGCAGAAACTACTAATTGAGACATTTGTTGCAAGTTTGTGGCTCCATATTGCAGTGGTTTATCTATACTAAATCTCTCTACATTGACAAAAAAAATACACTGAACCAACACATAATTTTCCATTCGTTAATGTGTTAATTCATTATAATTTTTGTTTTTCAACACTATTAACTAAAAGACATTTGTGAAACTGAGTTTTAAAATTGGTCATAATATTGGAAATATTGTTTATGTGGCTGAATTTTCTAGAATATATTCATATGACTTTTTCTATTTCAGCCAACGAGATCGAGAATATCAGTAGAATTAATGCTTTCAGATGAAGAAAGGTGTCAATTGTATACTTTTATTTGCTAGTCCATGAAACGTCAAAATATCACAGTCAATAGATTGATAATACTTTTTCATTATATACAAGTCAACTGATGAAGTAACTGGAACAGTTGTCTCCTATCGGTATTTTAGTTAACATCAGTTCACCAAGGTAAGTAAAAATAATTTTTTCCTTAATTTATACCTGAGTTTTAATTGTAAAGAATATACTACTAATAATGTGAACTTTCATAGTAGCGAATTAATTTCAAATTTATTTGTTATAATTTACAAATAATTTTAAAAATTATTCATATTTAATCATCATATTTATCATCAGACTGAACTGAATATTCAATGTATAAAATAATGGTCAATCGTACATCTAAATAAACAATGGAATTAATAACCATAAATAATAAATTTGAAATATTTTTCTCCAAAACAAACGGATTATTTATGACGGCAATGCATAACTATAGTTCTTTTCAACTGGCCTACAGATGAAGTAAGGATTATTTGACTAATTGAATATTAATGCTCCTTACGTTCCTGAACATTTTTGATTATTATTCGTATTTTTTAACAAACTAAACAAAATTTTAATATTTTATTTAAAGAAAATATTTGCGAAATGTGAAGTAATAAAATATTAATGACGAAAAGTAAAGTAACTGGTTTCTGTGTTTCAAAACAGTGAATAATATTTTGTTGAAGTATTTATTTGTTGTTAACCAGTGCACCATTACTTCAAATTAACCGAAAAGGGTGAGAAACTTACTCTTGCTTCACAATGTTGTTTATTTATTGGAACATTTATATTATAGGCTTCAAATGTTAAATGTTATTAAAAAATTAACGGTATGTATTCTAAACAGAATTTTGTACACTTTGGATCGATTGAACAATTTGAACACGATTGACGGCCATCAAAAGTAATTTTCAAGGGTGTAAGAAAACTAACTTCATTGGATATTTGGATCTCAATCTTTACCAGTCCTACTGAAATATACATTTATTTTATGAGTGTTATTTCAGAAACGTTCAAATAAAAAGGTCTATTTCGTTAAAATTATATTTGTTTTGCTATAGGATATCCATTCTTCTCCATTTCTCAAAGAAATAGTTCATATGATTTAACTAACAAAACTTACTAACAAAATATTGTCATCCATTTCCTGCATTATATTAACTCTTAGCTCTAAACTTCCAACGGAAGCATCAAGTTAATCCTACTATTTTTTTCGACCTCCATGTATGGTCGAATCGTTCTCAAAATGAATTGTATGATACAATACTCAAATAAATTTTTGTTTTTCAACGATTTAACATAAAAGAATTTGATGATTCTGTTTCAAGCATACATTGCATTGATCAAACAACATTTTGGTACTAAAAACCGACATATACTATCTATGATAAGAAGCCAATCCATAAGTTAAAAACATATCAGTAGAATAAGAGATAATGAAATGAAAGAATGGACTGTGTTGGAGTTTAATAATATTTTTGCAATTGAGAAAACGAACAATACAATGAAAAACAGGAGTCAAAGATTATCATAAAAACATTAAGTAAAAGTGTCATAAAACTATTTACCTGAGGTTAGCTGGTGTACAACATCTTTTTTTTGGTATAAACCTATTTTACGAGTTAGTTTCTTTGTAAAATCTCTTATCTCTGGATAAACACGAATAGAAACTGATTCTTGCCTTAAACTAGATGGGTAGAAATTTCAATATATCGTTCATTTTGTTTTCTAGAGGAACTCTTGTCCGTAAAACTACTCTAAATATTTAAAAACTTTTCATTCGCTTTCTAGACTGATCATAAAATGTTGACAGTGTTTTGGCCTACATCTAGTATAGTTTATAACTTGTAGTTTTTCATTTAATAATAATGTGATAACCTATAATATGTAGTATCTTTTTTTATTTCTTATTTGACCAGTTGCCTGTTTTGTTTATTTTGTATTCTTGAATCCATCGGCTGATTTCCAATGGTTCATCAAGTGAATTTAGTTCATAGTTTAGAAATCAAATTCATCGGCCGACATAAATCTCTATAAAAACAAACCTCGTGTAGCATCAACCAACTAATTTTGAGTGGCGATCCCCAAAGTCCTACACTGGTGGAGTTTAGCCATGTTGGACGGGAGATCAATATTAGCAGTAGCAAGTATGATGGTTAAGAATTGGACGAAACGTAAAAGTATAAACCATTTGATGCCAGTTTAATAGTCTGAATGTTAAACACTCAACAAGAACTTGAAAGTGGTGGTTTATATTTATTGGAGCGACATAGTTGCTTGTTGCCCAGAAGTGCAGGGAACGCTTATTATCAGTAATTGTCTTACCAATGACAATTCATTACTCTATACCCTCTGATTTCACTTTGTTTTGCATAGCTTTATGTTTTCATTATAAAACAGATTTTATTCTTACAAATATAGAGCGTATATGAGTGTGAAATCAAATGAAATGAAGAAATAAGCGAGTTCAACCATCCATACTGCAGACAGTTTCTGATTCATCGCTTTTACATTATGACCACATGCATGGATTAATCAAAACAGATTAATGAATATGATTTATTCCAGTCTAAGAAATTATTAAGTTTGAGATAGTTTGCATTAGTGTTGAAAATACGAAGAACTGAATTCAATCCAGAGCTAAGATATAAACGCAACAACTTTTTTCGATACATTCAGTTAACAATCATTTCGATGTACTCAAGTGACAATGAAAGTTTCATAGCGAAATTATCAAATTCAGAGAGAGAGAGGAGAAGATTTGTAGAGACTGTACTATGTTCACAATGGAGATTACAAATTTACTCAAAATCAAAAAACTACACATTTTAATGACCAGTGACCATACGAACTACCTATCAACAAGTTTTAAAACTAATAACAATAAAAATCTATTTCGACTGTTTTCGAAATGTTTCAGTAAATAAAATCTATTAAAATAGTTTATCATCGAAAATAGATACTTATTTAACAAACTTTAGAATGGCAAGATAATGCATGTACAAACATTGGTATTGATTTATCAGCTGATATAATTCGATTTGAGACTAGTTCGCATTTCATTACTATGACCTAGATTTTAATACATACACAAATATACTGGAAATAACATGATAGCTTCAGAATCGTTTCAAATGAGTAACTTACATGATTCTGAGCATGAACAAACTTATCACTACTTTACACTTCGTTTGCAGTGTTACGATTTATTATTATCCGAATCTAGAAATACTACTGACGGCTTATTCTTTACGATTTTTAGTTCGTGGAAAACTAAATCATGCAGCACAATCTGATTTGTTTTATGTTTAAAATAAATCTGACTTACTAACGAACGCCTACAAATAGTGAATCTATTTGAATTTTTTTTAAATATTCCTTGACCAAAAAATGTTCATAAATACATATTCCCTTTCATTAGTAAAATTTAAGCATCAGAAATGTTTGATGCTATTTTTAAAACTTAAAAAAAAACTGAAAAAGAAAGATAATTTACGAAATATTTAGATATTATCTGCTAACTAGGTTATAATTTCGTTATTACATGTAAATAAACATGATCGTGACTATATATTTTATTACGTGAATCATTTCCATTCCAGATGGGACTGACTTTCAGCTACGAAGTAGCATATTTTTTTAATTTCCCACTATTAATCATTACTTGCCAGCTACATTATTTGTACAACTTACAAATAACAAATAAGACTTGAGACATTATCTATAAAAGTATTTACATTATAACAACTTTGTATTTATGTATACTCGATTAAAGTTTTAGTCTTAAACAGAGATCAGAGGACAAAGATTTTATATGATGTTAGTCTCTATATTTGAAAACGTTTTATGGTGAGATGTTTTGTCCATCAATAACAACGTTGGAAAGAATTGCAAGAAATTGTCTAAGGTATGATTGAAAAAGGCGTACCGAAGTGATGTAAGCTATCCGTGACCATATTGATCCTATGAAATGTTGTTCACTATCAATGTAACAATCTAGTTCATTTTTACACTAGTTCACCTAATATATTTTCTTCATATAGAGGATTACTGCGAATGATGGTTTGCTAGGTAACTCTTATATGATGACGCATAGCGCTCCAGAAGTGTAGGCCTAGGATTTTGTAAGACGTTTTGCTTATGACCTTCAAACCAATACATAACTTTTGAACACCTCAAGTAAAATCTCAACGTTTTAATGTGTGATATGGCACGATGACCATTTGTTCTAATGGAGAAAATAACATTATCTAATGACTCATTTCCTGATAGTCAGTCACCTTAATAAGCTGTAGAAACTTGATTTCGATAGCTTTTGTATTAGGTTCAGTTTCATATGTAGTTGGGATTTTATGAGCTTATACAAATACTTGATTCCTGATTAACATCTCACTAAATCTTTATTACCTTTTTTTATCGTTTCACTATTTCAAGTCATTTTTTAATTTGTGAATCATATGATAGATATTTAGTGTGTTAAATCGTGTTATAATATCTTGTACCAGGAAACTAATAATTAAGTTTTATAAGTTCAGAGCACGCAATAACAAAATAGAAAACTATTTTCAAAAATGACAGATTTTCAGTTCATCATTTTTTATTACGTTGAATAACAGTTAATACCACAGTTGATATTGAACAACTTATAGATGTTTCTTAAATTTGTTTAAACTGTTTTTATCATTCTTAAAAGGTTGATTTCCTTTGATATTGTTAAGGTAACATGGGTTTTTTTCTGAGTAAATTCAGTCTAAGTGGTTTATTGTACATATAAAGACATGAGCATGTATTTCCTTGAATATGAATAGTTTTCTACAGTGTACTTTATATTTCATGAAACAAACAACTAGATTTCAGGCAATATTAATAGATGGAATAACCTGTTGAACTGCTGAAGTTTTTTCGGAGCGAAATTTGAAATAAACAATTATGTTGTATCAAACAACCTTCGAATAAAAACAAACAAACTTTTAACCAATGTTTCATGATATAATTTGTTTTGTAGCAAGTTTTTAAATTACTTTGAATAAACTAAAAGACAAAGAGGCGTTACAACATATTAGTTGCACAAAAATGCCTTAAACATATTATAACTGTCTGGTAGTACAAGTTTAGATTTAAATGTAGTTTAAAATGTACAGTTTGTCATATACATTAATAAAACGACTAGTTTCAAAGGGATACTTGTTGACCTGTTGTTTTGTTTATAATAAAGTTAACTACTCTCCGAAAAACTGACCTAAGCCCATATGCAAAAGTTTATTGTACGGTTGAGACATTCAAAACTTGTCTCAAATTTTCTTCCTTATTTAAAAAAACATAATACTATCTTTCTGTCAAACTAATCATTCCCGTTTAAATTCGATATTGAATGGGTTAGCATAGACATTATTGTTTATGCTAAATCAGTATCGACGATAATCATAGTTGTGCACTGTATAATTGGTTGTGTTAAAAGATGTCTTGAACATTTATCAATACGAAGTAACTAAATGTGCAGTTTAATTTTAAATGACTAAAATTCTATTATAATTAAAATGAGGAGTACGATTTATTTATGATTACCAAACTTCATTTAAATAATATGAATATTTTTTTTAATTGAACAGATATTTAAATTATGAAAATCCTGTTTACATTTATAGAGGAGGAAGGGATAAAACACCCAGGATTCAATTAACACAATGACATTTTTACCTTAAATAAATAAATATTCACAAGAACTGAACAATAACAATTTCTTTACTTTAGAATCTTTACAAATTTAGAATCACTTACAAAAAAAATTTCAGCTAACAATATTAAACAGTAATCAAATAAGCATTTGCTATTATTCGATGTTTACATTGTCTATTGTTCATTTATTGTGTTTATATTTACAGAAATAAAAATTTCCTACTAACTTTGCGTGTATCATTTTGATATTATTTAAGTGTTGTGAAGAAATTCAACATGCGCGATATGAATGACAGTTCGTTGTAATGAAGGAACTAATTTTTTTTGTAAATCAGGAGAATGTAAGCCATATAATTAGTATTAGTAGTAGTAGTGAATAAAACTAAGAAGTTGCTTTTAATATTTGAAATAATTTTCAGAAAAAATCTAGTAAATAATATTTCTTAAGATTGAACAAATTATTCAGTAATAAATTGTAAAGCAACCAATAAGTTTGTATTAGTATTACTATTATTACTATCATTAACATACTTGTGCTCTCATGACTATTCATATTATTGTTTATCTATACTGTATATTCAACTTTACAAACTATTCACAGAATTGTGTTTTTTTCACAACTTAACTTTATTGTTTACATTTTTCTCATGTGTATTATTCAAAAGTTATTCAAATTAAAATTTTATTGTTCTCTAGATAGTTTAGATTTCAACTTATTTATCCAACGACACGTTAATATTTGATTTGTTTATTCAAATGTTCAACTCTACAGATGTTTAAAATTTAATCAAACTCACAAGTTTACCAGATAAAATTTTATTCCCCGAACAAAAGGGTTGTTTTTATATTAGAATAAATAGTACTATTTTATAACAATGTGGGAGTTATTTACTGGTACAGTTTGAAATATTCTGCAACGATAACATTAATATTATGAGATGAAATAATTAATTACTTGATAAATTACATGGAATATTTTAAATCTTCAGACAGTGATAATTCTTCGGTCTTCATGGTGAGTTATATTATTCTCTATATTGGATTATGCTAAATGTGAACTTATTTCTTCTATGATTGGAAGAAATGTGGAATTGAATGGAAACCATAAATGAATATATATTTAACTATGCTCGTATGCTATTTGATTATTATATACATTGACTTGATAACCAACAATATGTTGAATAAAAGTAAACGGTAAAGCATAGTAAATTAGAACAACACATATAGGCGAACTATATTGCTTTCGATTAGATCGTCATCAGGCTTTACTCTAATATACATGAATATCTATATGAAAATGTTAAACCAATCAAGGCAATCTGAGTGATAATCACAATGAAATGAAAAAGATTACGTCACTACATATGATATGCAAAAGTACAAGTAAATTAGTAGGAAGACAGGTGTACTGATAGTAGTAAGAAAATTATCAATAGTAGGTCAAAGGTGGATGAATAGACTTAAAATAAACATTAAAAACATCAAAACCATTACGTAATAAGCAAATGTATAAAAATAAAAATAAAATAAAAAATATAATATCAATCGTTAGTTACGTCATATCCGGCCTCATGACGATCTAATCGAAAACAATTTTGTTTGCTTATATGTGTTGCCCTTATTTTCACAATTGGAATCTTTAGTACTCTTAAAGCATAGTTAAACAAAAAGTATTTCATTCGGTCAAAGACCATATCAATAAATATTGAAACAAAACGATTCAGTTTTAAAGTCCACTAAACGTAAACAATATATAAGGAAGGATAATTTCAATCATCAGTATTTTTATTCGTTTGACTGATTTTAAAACTGTAACACCTTGTGTACAATATCAGCGCTAAAATCTAGTTAGTTTGTAGACCGTTTGAAATTATTTTTTTCTCATTCATGCTTATATTCTTTTTCTCTTCTTTCTATAAATGTCAAACAAACTGCTGTTAGTGCAACAACAATATTTGAATTTGTTTCACAGTAATAAACATATCTTTATTTCGCTGCATTTTAAATTCTCATCCAATTAATATGAAACCAAAAACAATTGGAATATTTCTTCATTCTTATTAAGAGTGATTATTTATTAAGTTTAGTATACTTTTATTTGGCTTGCTTGTTACTGAGAAAGTGGATTATTTGTTCCTTCCTGCCAAATCCTCGTTGATAATTTTGTTATATCTGTGAGAAATCAATCAATGGCATTTCACAGACGTCTCTATTCGCATGTCTTTCTATATCCCCAGTCTTCAGTCTGAATACTGTTATTGTACTCAGTCACCTGACCCATCGTTTCTTTTAGACACTCGTAGGTACAAAAAGTGGTACCATCGATCATACTACATGGTCAAGTTGAAAATCATAGTTATACACAAAAAGGTCATGAGGTTCTGTGGACCAAGCAACGAATAAATTGGGAATAATAAAGCATGCAATAATTGGTAATGATTAAAATGAAAAGTTATGAAATAGTGAAACTAAGCAACGGAATTATTTAGTAATTACCCGTTGAAGAAAAATAAGCAGAAGTCATGTCAAAAATTATATTAAAATTTCTATAACAGAATACATCATGAAATAATGCTTTAATCTCAGTTTTAAGTGTCACCTTAATATGTGTGTAATAATATTTTATCTGTCTGAATTAGTCCATGATTTGACAAAGTAGTGTTCCGTATGCGACAAACCAGTAGAAACATGCATTGAATCTCTGGAAAATCATATCCAATGGTTTTTCATTCCACTGTTGGTCAGATTTATTGGTTTTGGAAACCTTTTGCTGAACTAACGTCTGACTCTAGTTTGGACAAACGATTGAATATTCTGTTGAATATTGAATATTCCGTTAATTTACGTATATCATTCTTAGGTGAACTCCATTTGTTCGACAATGGTAAGTAAAAGCTTAATACGATTTATTCCGAATGAATTTCTTCCAAACATTAATTTAAGCGGTTAGACAATGAAGAGAAGCGTGAAAGCTAAGTGAAGTGAATAATTGATAACTCAGGATAAAAAGTCAACTGGCTTGTCCAAAAGCTAGGCTCGACATATCAGCATACTCTACAACCTTGGTAACGGATTTAATCATTCAAAATGACCTATATATATATATATATATATATATATATATATATATATATATATTATGCGCACTCCTACTTTACGAAAAAGTAGAAATTGTATAACAGATAATTTCTTCAGTGCTTTCTTCTAAAACATCTACCAATCCACAAAATTGGGTCTATTTATTTGTTTAAAAATCACAGTTTATCATTTCACATTTTACAAAAGATCACTGAATAACTGATCATGGCCTGTGAAGTATCATTTAAAAATAAAGAACTAACAGGTTTTTCGTATCTACTTGTAAAAAAAACCCATAATAAATCCATAAAAAGTGAAAATAGTCAGAGGATCAATGAATACTATAAACCGTTAAAAGTCTATTACATTCGATTGATTTCTAGTAATCATTCTTTCAGTTTTACTGACAATAGTAATATTGGTTTCAAGAGATTAGCGACAAATATTCCTAAGACGTTTGCTCCTATTTAGTTAAAATTCTAGATTCATGGGAAGATTGAATTTAGAAAATATTCTGAAGTAACGAAAAACTATTATTCTTTGGCTTACACAGCATTCAACTTTTTATTTTAATTTTATTTGTCGTCCCATTTCAATAGGATAACAATTTTTAAATTGTTTCATTCATGAAAAAATATGAAGTTAAACGTTGTTGTTGCTATTAGACTCTTTAAAGATTTCAAAACATTTCTGGGTGACATAAATGTTGTGAAATCACCTTGAACGACATGGCTCAAAATCGTTTGCAATGGCGCAGGTGCACCCACTCTTTGTGTTCACTCAAACTCTAACCTTCTGAATTCCTCATCATCTCTATCTTTCTCTTTCTAATTTATCTTACTGAATTATACTTCTCGAATCAAATCTTCGCTCCCTAATCTTCTCCATTACTGCTAATACTTCTATTATCGCTGTCACTCTTGGCTTTGAACTGACAGTTGCGTCTCTGTGCTGATGTGGTATGGCAACCGGAACTGATGTACTTACGTACGAAGTTCTGCGTTGTATCTGTCTGTCTATCTGGGTGACATAATCAGTACTCATTTTAAATGAGACTTGACTTTTAATTTTTTGTTACAAAATGACCAAAACAATTTGTTTTACGGACTTCATTCGATTCCTGTTATTTATTTTGTTAGGTTGAATTTCGGTCAACAGTTTATCCATATGAAACGTCAGCTCTTACGGCAATGAGCTAGATAATCTAAAGAAAGATTTGTTAATAAGTTATTAACGATTGTTAATGGCGAAGTAACAAACTTTGGATATATCCGACTAGAATAGATTCATCAACCGATTTGTGTGAAGCCATTCAAGAAAAACTCTTCCAGTAAATGTAAAATAATTTCAAATCTCTCTTGTTTTTTATATAACGGATACTAGTGATGTTCATCGTAAGAATGAAATCTTAAAAATAAATGAAAATCAACGTGAGATTACAAGGTAATAAATTTATTCATATGTATTTTACGCTGATAATATGTACAAATATGGTGAGTTATTGCTGGTGAATTATCAAATTAATATTTCAAATATTTTAGAAATAAAATCTTATAACCATGAACATATTAATAGGTTAAACGTTAATAAGTTATGGTAAAAAAGACAGTGTTTTTTAATCTTTCAGACAAAATTTAATCAACCGAATGGTCAAGTTGCCGGAATTAATTTCATTTTGTAATGTTATTATCAGCAATGTATTCAAAGATTAGTTGATCAAAGTCTTTAGACAAATGATGAGGCTGTACATAATCAATAACGATGAAATAGTTTATCATTTCAACTGAACATATAAAAATTCAGGTAGAAAGCAAATGATTTTAATAAGAACAGATGTTCAGTACTCTGAAATTGTGTTTAGTAAACTCAAACGAGTTCAATAAAAAGTAATTATATTTCATCGGTTATATGATTGCTTATTCATCCATTTAAGTGTAAATCACCCTTAACGATTTCTATTTTCAAGATGTACATCTAGTTATTCTGTATGTTCAATCACTAAATCTATATCAGCGATAAAGCTTGTCAGCATATTCTAAAGTCTAATAACTCAATTTTAGATTTTTAGATTTTAGAGAGAAATATTTCGCTCAAAATCCAAACTCATAGATTATGGTTGGTGATATAATCATGTTAGCAATCTAATGTTATACTTGAATCGTTGAAGCACACAGCTTGTGAGTTGGACATCTAGAGTTGATGTTTAGCCACAAACTAAAGTTATACAATCTAAGTTACTTCTGATAAGTTCATAATTTTTGACAAGTGATTATGTTAGTTTTCTTGTTTCAAAATAAAAACTTTTTGATATTTAATTGATGTAAGTTTGACATTTTTTAAATAAATCTTACCTAAATGACCAGATATGCAGTTTTTATAGAGAATATGGTTTTTTCTTTACTTAATATTTCGTACAAAATGAAATATAATTTACCAGTCATGTATGTAATTGTTTTATCACTAAGTTTATTCCATTTTGATCAAGGCTTAACAATAATACGCAGACAATTTTCTACTGATTAATTAGTATCATTCATATTATAGCAATGGAAAAAGAAAACAACGATTATAATTCATTTTAAAGCTTCTTGTCATGAAATGATTTTCACTGGGTCGAAAAGTATCAGAAATTCAATTTTCAAGTCACTAGGATACTGATAAATATGTTGCTATTTTACGATTACAACTAATTCATTCAATGCTCAGATTGTTTGAAATCAGAAAGATATTGTAGTGTGTGTACTAGTATGTTGAGCCTATATTGGCCTGTCCTTAATTTTGGACAAACTAATTAAATTGCTCTTCGCGAGTTACTACTCGCATGTCATTTAACTTTCTCAATTATTCGCTTAAAATCTTGATTGTTTTTACTTAAATATGTGTATGCATCGCTTTCTTCACTAATCACATATCTAGCTTATTTTTGTCCAGCTTCAGATATATAGCCTTGCGTCATCATATCCTGTTGGTTCACTCAGCCTCACAATTCACATTGCTTCACTCCACATTTTACTGTCTGTCTCTTTACGCAAACATATGAAGTAAATTCATCCACATCAAACCGTATTAGGCTTTTAGTAACAAATGGGGTTCGTCTACGAATGATATACAAGAAAGTGAATGGAATATTTATTTCATAGAATATTTCTTTTTTCGCAAAAACTGGGGTCGGATCGCGAGCTACAAAACTACTTATACTAGAGCATTTGATTCGAATACGTAAATAATCAATATGTCTTCGATAAAGTCTGATATCAGTTTTTAAGTTTAATATGTATGTTAATAGATATTTGATGATAAAAATTTCTCAAATTCAAAACACAATTAGACTATGTAGATTTTAATAAATAAGTATCTGTATGTTAATTAATCAAAAGCTAAATGGAAAGTTATTATCTCTATTAACTCTCATCTACGCCACATTAGAAATACATTTATTTGGAATTATGAACTTTTGCTTATCAAAAAAATGATGCATATGAAATCACATTTTCCATATTTTTATTTGATTCTAGGACTGTAAACATGTACGAATAAAATAGATTACTCTGTATAAAATCTTTGTGGTGTAATTTTTTGTTTTGTAGATTTCATATATATGATAAATAATTTATACATTTAGCAATTAAGCAAAACTAATGTAAACTATTTAAAAACACACAAGATGAAAATAATTTTAAATTAAATTGCAAAATAAAAAGCAAATAAAGTAAATGAAGTCTAGAAAACCATATTATTGATTTTGTAGTTTGCGACAAAAAAACTATCCATAGATTTAATTAGCCATCTGATTCACGTTGATTGGATAGTTATCTTTGTTTCTGTTAAATTTTGTATGTGCATGAAAAAAAAGGCGTCTTTTATACATCATAAAAAACATTGTTTTCGTTTATGAAATAATGTTTTTAATGACTTCGACTGACTTGTGTGAGTTTACTATTCAGCGTTAGGAGAAAACACCCTTTGATGCATTATCATAAAATGGACTAATAACTTATCTGAAACATCAGACTAAATACGTTTGCATATGTATAAATTCTTAATTTCTGGAGAAATACATTTGAAATTTTGAAAGCATGTAACTTTATGTCATGTTTCAGGTTATAAGCAATTTTTCGAAGCCTTTTCCAGTTTGGAATAGTGAATAAAAGCTTTATCAATCATGAAGTGTGAAATAGTTAAATATTGATAAATATCCATTTCGTTCACTTTTAAATAACTTTGTTTGCTACAGACAGAATTTCAGTGAACCAGTGAGATCGTCAGAGACTAAAATCAGATGTGTAGAAGTTCACTGCCAATATACGTGTTATATTATTCAAAATTTGAGCTCTGCTTTTTGATTTCAAGTTGGATTTCCACGATATTTATCCAAATGATTATTTTCTAAAATGAAGATTTAATGCAGCGTGATAAACAATGTCAAGGCTTTCGTAACGATCAAA
The DNA here is from genome assembly GCA_944470395.2 of Schistosoma turkestanicum. Lineage (NCBI taxonomy): Eukaryota > Metazoa > Platyhelminthes > Trematoda > Strigeidida > Schistosomatidae > Schistosoma > Schistosoma turkestanicum. The sequence continues at coordinate 19,812,501 of OX103973.1, forward strand.
ACTGAAAATCTACAGTTACCGTGTGATAAATGCAAATAAAAATATTAGTAAAAAATTGACTTTTTATTATTTTCACATGTTATACTACTGAGTACAATCTATTAACTTATATGACAATATTTTTACATTTATTGGGATTTTGTTTAATAAAGGCTATAATTCACTTATCACTGAACTTGAAAATTATCAACCTTCATTATGACTTCAATTAATTACTCTCAGTGAATAAACGAACTTAGAGTTATTAGTTCAAATACAGTAGTTTAATATTACTAGCAAATATAATTTCAATATACATTCATGTTTATAATTTTCATAAGAAAAGTATAAATAATTGTCTATCTTTCAAATACTTCATTATTGTGTAATCACTAATAACAATTAAATTAATGCTTTTGTGAAAAAGGTAACCAAAACTTTTAAGTCTTGATTTCCATGCCTCTAATATTAATCATTATTATATAATAAAATACAATATGTTTGTTTTAAACCACTTATTAGCATATTTTATTATTGTGATATCCAGAGTTTACGGTATTTAAGTTATCGATGTTATTAGTAGGGAAGTTTTAGGATGATAGTAAAACTAGTTCTAACCACTTAATAGTGTTGACGTACACGAAAATATTAATTGTAGACAAGAATGAAACATATCGTTAGGAGTACCACCCATTCATCCTAAAACTACAGTGAAGAGATGCATTTCATTACTTTGATTCGTTTGATAGTTTACCAGTAAATCATTAACCGTCCATGTGGACAATATCGTCAATACCTACTTTGAATAAAAGCAATACTTTAATCGATGTATTTACATTTGTGTATAACATATTTAATTTTAAATTTATCAGGAACGTTTTAATAATTTTTTCAATGTATAAATATCACATTGCACATTTATATCTATGATTGAAATCAAAATGAAATTATTCTGACTGGTTCAGTGTAATAAATTCTGTCTACTGACTTGCTTGATGTTAATTTTTAAATAAACGCATTCAAATCTTTTTTGTGTGTTTCACATTTGTTATCATGTGAAAGTAATGTTGAAAAACTTATCATTACAATTCTTATTAAATGAGAGCAATTTAGATTCTATAACAATGGTTATCAATGTTTAATTTCATTTTTGAGATCACTTACGTCTTTTCACTGTTCTATCAAAATTTATAAAACGGACTAACTGTTTTAATTTCATTTTATTATTTTCCATATAGATGGAAAAAAACTGAATAGAATGTGACATTTACATTGATATATTTTGGATCTAAATTTTTTTTACTACATAAAATATGACCGGAAATTAATTAGTTTTGTGTTTTGGCAATCAAAAGATAACTTTTTGAAATAAATTATAAATCGTTATTCAAGTTTTTTATTGATATCTTACTGTAAAGTACCATGTCATTTAACACTACCTCTGAACCAACACAACCGGTGTAGTTATCAAAAAACAACTTCTACTGCTTACTTATCATCTCTAATAGTGGGGTTTATGTATATGTTTTAGTTACCATTTTATAAATCGATAATATGTGGTAAACTACTGAAGATGATTAAACACATGCCAGTTTTGTTATCCAAGGATGAGAGTTGGTAGTGTACTTCACGCTGAGAATGCTTTTATTAATTGGCCAATGATTTGAGACAAAATAATTCTAGTTTCATAAGCTTAACAGCATAGTCAAACATCATCTGCTTTCAGTCAAAACAAATGCCTCACTATTAGTATGTTAAGACTATTAACCATCAGGTTAGGGGCTCGTCCCATAAATAACAAAAATGGATATCTGTCTAATAAGTTTTAGAAATCACTCCTTCAGTAAAATTAATTCCCATCAACTTTCTAACAAAACATTGATCTATATTTCTTAAAAAAATTTCACTGAAAATTGTTTCATTGTTAATCACACTTATTACATTAGATCTAAAGAATTGATTTTACATTGAATATTATTGATCACTAAGTTTCTTTTAAACAGTTTTTAAAAATTTTTATCCATCATTCAATAATTTGATAAGTAACCTGTATTTTTTGCATTATTTACAAATAATAAGCTTCATTTCTAACTAGAATACCATTATCTCCACAACGAATATAATGTTTAACATTCAAAGTATGAAAACCAGATTTTGTTGAAGTTCAGAAACTCTGACGAAAAAACATCCAGTGGTATTCATATTATCATTCGCAACTCGAATAATTAATTTTTTAGAGCTAGATAAGATAATTAATAAGATACTGCATCAATGGTATAAGTTTTCATTAATCTGAATGTTGGAATGATGATTGAATAAAGCTTATTCATCATTAACTTATTCTTATATTTTTTAAAGTGAGTTTTAATTTGTCTATCTTATATATGCCTGTTACCTCCAGTGGAGCATAGGCCGTCAAGCAGCATTCTCCAATCTACTCTGCCATGGGTTTCCTTTACACTTCTCTTCCATCACCGTTCATTCTTTTCATGTCTGCTTCCAATTTTCGGTGTAATTTGTTCTCTGTTCTTCCTCCTCTCTCTTGACCTTGAGGATTCCAAATCAGGGCTCGTCTTGTGATGTAGTTGGGTGCTTTCCTTAATGTGTTCTGTCCACCTCCATCGCTTCTTTCTTATTTCTTAGTGTGCTGGAATATGGTTTATTCCATCCCACAGTAGGCTGCTTTTGATGGTGTGTTTGCTTATCAAATCCATTATATATATATACACATATCTTTATTCGAATAGTGTAAATCGTAAAAAGCTCCCAGGCTATTTTACTCTGTGAAATCATTACGTAGTATAATAACAAGTCTTATTATGACTATTTGGACAGTTTAGTGAAGCCGAACAAATAAATCTCTGCTTCCTAACCTGTATAAAATCTAATCGACTGTTTACATTGTAGTTTAAATGGCTTGATGTCTAAGATCATGACAAATTTACACAAATTAGTAATAGCAGTTTGAGAAATGAATATATAACAGAGTAGAAATGACACAGGTATGATGTATAAATGAAATTTTAAACTGTTTCTAACCAAGATACAATTCTCGTCTAGTTGGTATTAAACCTCATAAGATTCATCAATATTCATGACTATTTTTATGAAAAGGTGTATCATTTATCAAAGTCCTCTTCTTAACCGAATATGACGGGATATATAAATAAATGATGAATGCAGAACAATTAATTTACGTCTTCAATAATTAAACAATATATAAAGGTTTTTATATGATTCATATAAGCAAGTGATTAATTATACCATTTGATTCGATAAATAATTTGAACTTCTTCATGTCAGTGATATGACTTATTTACAGAATGGTTGACAATCAAGGAAAAGGTGTCGAGGTCAATGTATCGAATGTACAGTCCAGTTTACAGGTTTGATGAGACGATATAACACCCATTTCATATTAGTTTGACAATCAGACGGGTGATATGAAGAACATAGTTGTGTGAATAAACAAACAAACGTTCGGCCGACGGAAATAAATTAAAACGTAGAATATGTGAAAAAAATATTCCTTATATACTTATAAAGGAAAGCGATTTCCAACGAAAGTACTTACTTACCTACTTACTTACTTACGCCTGTTATCCCCAATGGAGCATAGGCCGCCCACCAGTTTTCGCCAACCAAATCTGTCCTGGGCTTCCCTCTCCAGTTCTCTCCAATGTTTGTTCATTCCTCTCATATCTTTCTCTATTTCTCGGCGTATTGTGTTCCTTGACCTTCTTCTTTTCCTTTAGCCTTGGGGGTTCCATGTGAGGTGTTGTCTCGTGACGCAGTCAGGTGCTTTTCGCAGTGTATCCTATCCACTTCCACCATTTCTTCCTGATTTCCTCCTCCACTCGAATCTGGTTTGTTCTCTCCCACAATACGTCGTTGCTGATGGTTTCTGGCCAACGAATCCGAAGTATTTTGCGTAGACAACTGTTCATAAACACTTGTATCTTCTGGATGATGGCTTTTGTAATTCTCCAAGTTTCCGCTCCATAAATTAGAACTGTCTTGACATTTGTATTGAAAATCCTGATTTTGATTTTGGTTGGAAGTTGTTTGGAGTTCCAGATATCTTTCAATTGTAGAAATGCAGCCCTTGCTTTGCCAATCCGTGCCCTCACATTTGCATCGGATCCACCTTTCTCGTCGATGATACTGCCCAGATATGTAAAGGTGTTAAGGTCCCCCAAGGCATCTCAATCAAAAGTTATTTCTTTGGCGCATGTTGTGTTGTATCGGAGAGTCTCGCCTTTCCCCTTATGTATGTTGAGACATGCCGATGCAGAGGCTGCTGCTACACTGGCTGTCTTTTCTTGCATTTTTTGTTGCATGTGCGATAGAAGAGCCAGATCATCTGGGAAGTCCAGATCGTCCAGCTGCGTCCTAACTGTCCAGTTGACATCGTGCTTCCCTCCAGATGCCGACGTCTTTATAATCCACTCGATCACCGGGAGAAAGAGAAAGGGTGAGAGTAAGCAACCTTGCCTGACACCGGTCTTCACCTCGAAAGAGTATCTTCTGATCATTGTTCCACAATGATCCGTAAGGTAGCGATTTGGTCAGTACACGATCGATCCTTACGAAATCCGGCCTGTTGATCTCGAAGTTGGATGTCTACGAAGTCCTTCATTCTGTTTAACAATACCCTGTTGAAGACTTTGCCTGGTATTGAAAGAAGAGTGATACCTCTGTAGTTTTCACACTTGCTGAGATCGCCTTTCTTTGGTATTTTGATCAGATATCCTTCTTTTCAATCCCAAATCTTCTTGAAGAGGATGTGAAATATTTTCGCAGTTGCTTTCACATCTGCTTTCATTGCCTCTGCTGGAATGTTGTCTGGTCCTGCTGCTTTGCCGCTCTTGATTTGTCTGATGGCCATACTGATCTCCTCAATCGTAGGTGCGCCAATATTAATTGGAAGGTCCGGGGATGCTGCTTCGATGTTGGGTGTGTTCAGTGGAGCTGGTCGATTCAGGAGTTCCTTAAAGTGCTCTACCCACCTATTCCGCTGTTCTTCAGTGTTGCTGATTACTTTGCCTCCCTTGCTTTTCACTGGTCGTTCTGGTTTTTTGTTGTTTCGTACAATTGTCTCAAGTTCCCGTCTCTTGAAGCCTTTTCCGCCGTCATTGCTAGATCTTCCATATATTTGCGTTTGTCAGCTCTGATGCTCTTCTTCACTTCCCTGTTTGCTTCTGTGTATGCAGCTTGTGCGGTAACTTTCTCTGCTCTTGTTCGGCTGACATTGATTGCTGCCTTCTTGTTCCTCCTTTCTTCAATTTTTGCAAGAGTATCAACAGAGATCCATTCCTTGTGATGGTACTTCTTGTGACCCAAAACTTCGTGACATGTTGAAGTGATTGCCTCCTTAATCCCTTTCCAATTGTTCGCCAATGTTACTTCCTCTCCACTGAGTAGATCCTGAAAGGCCTGGAACCTATTGGTGAGGGCTATCTTGAATTCGTTGAGTTTTACGGTATCCCGAAGAAACGCCGTATTAAACTTGTGTGATGATGTCTGTCCCGTTGTCCAGTGCTTCTTTAGTTTCAGTTTCATTTTGGCGATTAGCAAATGGTGATCTGATGCTATATCAGCTCCTCTCTTGGTTCTCACATCCTCCATGGTCCTTCTGAACGTTTTGTTGATACAGATATGGTCAATTTGGTTTTGAGTAGTATGGTCCGGTGAAATCCATATGGCTTTGTGTATGCGTTTGTGCGGGAATATTGTGCCACCGATGACCAGTTTGTTGAAGGCACATAGGTTTGCAAATCTCTCACCATTTTCGTTCCTTTCTCCCAGTCCATGTCGTCCCATGATGTCTTCATATCCAGTGTTGTCCATTCCAACCTTGGCATTCAGGTCTCCCATAAGAATCGTCAAATCCTTTGGTGAGCATCTGTCGGCGATTGACTGCAGCCTTTCGTAGAATTGATCTTTAACGTCGTCATTGTAGTCATTGGTGGGTGCATAACATTGGATGACGTTCATTGTAATTTCCTTTTTCCTTGTTTTGAAGGATGCTTTAATGATCCTTGGTATATGATATTCCCATCCTATCAGTGCCTTTTGTGCATGTTTGGACAGCATCAGTGCAACTCCTTGTGTATGTGAAGCATTTTCCTCTTCATGACCAGAGTATAACAGCAGTTCCCCTGAAGCTAGTCTCAGTTGTCCTACCTGTGTCCAATGCATTTCACTGATGCCGAGCACCTCGAGGATGTATGTTTTGATTTCTGCAGCAACTTGAAATAGTCTTCCAGTCTCCCACAATGTACGAACGTTCCATGTACCTAAAAGAATGGTTGCTCTGGTTGTCAGAAGAGGCATCGGCCCCTTGGCTTCCGAGGGAACTCGGCTTTGATCACGCGACGTCATAATTCTTGTTCCAACTGCCAGGGCAGAGTTAAAATGGTTCGAATTAGTTTTTTCTGGTTAGCGTTTTTTGGCAAGTTAGTTTTTGATGGAATGGGGTCGCCAACCCCATATTCAACCCTTCTCCTTTACCTGGGCTTGGGACCGGCAGTAGCCCCTAAGGTTCTACAGGCGGAGTTAACGAAAGTACTTTTAAACTATTTTAAACCTGATTTCTATAAAACATTTTTGTCTGTAGTATTGGTAGCCCTATTTTGCCTACTCTATAGTCAACAATGTGAATCGTACAGCACAGCTTATATGTTTGTACTCTTGTGTTCTGTTCATAACCAGTAATTAAATTAAAGGGTTCAATTATATTGGGAATAAAATTATGTACATAGCAATTATGATATCTTTTATTTAAAATAAACCGTATATTGACTATTTTTACTTTAATTTTTATTTCACGTCACACTGGCAATTAGTCTGCTTTAAATTGTGAAAAAATTTCAAATTTTTTTTCTGTGATCTCACTACGTACGCATGTGTTTTGTTATGTCTGATAGTATGAAAAATGTTATCAGACAACAAATCTAGCTTAAATAAACGTGTTCTTTCAAATTTATATGCACAGTTTCTTCGTTAATTATGATCAGAAGAAAAAAAACACGAAGATAAATTCATATTATTTGAGTAGTAATTAATTTAAAAAATTGTTTATTTATTTGATGATAATAGAATTCGATCTATGGAATTACAATTTGATCATTAGTCTAATGGGAACTAAGACCAACGGTCACGTTTTTTCCAGAATATTTCTGTCCACTTAAAGTTGAATGACTTACACCTTATTTCAAAAATTTTCATTAGCTGATAACAATCTGAAATTACAAAGAACATTAGTTAGATACAGCTGTGTAGCATACTTCATTCAGTGAAGCTATAATACATGTTTTACATGGTGTGCACGATCATAAAAGGAAGACAATTCAAAACAAATTATGTAGTATAACATTTAAGAGTGATGCATGTTTTTTTTAAATACGAGTAATCATGATGGGGAAAAGTAATTTTGTTATCGATACAGAGAAAGTAAATTATTCAATGCTCTTCTATGGAGAACGATATTTTTTCGCTTCAGTGAATGTTGTTAGGGTTAAGAAAGGATTCGTCATGCTTTTTTTAACGAAAAAGTATCTTTGAGGTCGGCAAAGTTTGGTATAAATTAGCTCTGAAGAGCTGATCGAGAGAGATATCTGTATACTGTTAATTATTTTAATAACTTTAAGGATACGTTAATTGTGTTTTCTACTAAATAGATTGAATTACATTTCTACTTACTCTCACCGTTTCTCCTTCTCTTGTTGATAGACTGGATTATGAAGACATCAACATCTGGAGGGAAGTACGGTATACAGTGGACAGCCAGAATGCAGCTGAACGATCTGGACTACGCAGATGATCTGGTTCGTCTGTCGCACCAACCAAATCACTCTTGATGGAAATTCCCGTGGGTGACGTTAACACCTTTACATATCTGGGCAGTATCATCGACGAGAAAGGTGGATCCGATGCAAATGTGAGGGCACGGATTGGCAAAGCAAGGGCTGCATTTCTACAATTGAAAGATATCTGGAACTCCAAACAACTTCCAACCAAAATCAAAATCAGGATTTTCAATACAAATGTCAAGACAGTTCTAATTTATGGAGCGGAAACTTGGAGAATTACAAAAGCCATCATCCAGAAGATACAAGTGTTTATGAACAGTTGTCTACGCAAAATACTTCGGATTCGTTGGCCAGAAACCATCAGCAACGACGTATTGTGGGAGAGAACAAACCAGATTCGAGTGGAGGAGGAAATCAGGAAGAAATGGTGGAAGTGGATAGGATACACTGCGAAAAGCACCTGACTGCGTCACGAGACAACACCTCACATGGAACCTTCAAGGTGAAATGCCAAGAAACACATCAATTTCATAGTTTAAAGCTGTTACGACTTAAAGTCACTAGCGAGTAGATGGTTACTAATATAGGGGATTTTCGGAGATCGTAGAAGTTCCACTGCTTAAATCACGAATCGATCGCTGCAAAACTATATCTGAAAATCTAAAAACATTTAACCAAGTGGTTAGTGAAATTAAGATTACCGCTATCTGGTCAATAATATGTTCACTGAGATCACAAAGTGATCTGTGCTGGATAACCTTTAGAAAACTAGAACTATTGAACAGGCGTTTCTTACTGGTTTGGGACCCTTCAGTGGTGCGTATTAACGATCCTAGATGTGGAATTCAAACCGAAGACCTTCAGCCTCGCTCACAAAGTTTCTGCCTACGGACCACTGAGCCTGCATCTGACGGTGCCATTGTCTAGGTTCAAAAAACCCCTTATATTGCTCTACCATCCTCTAATATTTTTAATGAATAACTGCCTTACACATAGCACAGTTGAACTCAACTGACTTCATCTCCTCAATATCACACCGAGAATCATCATTAGTGAACTTATTTCAACTAACACAACCCCATAATGTAAATTATCATACTAGGACGAAATGGTGGTTCATTGCTTACAGATTTTTAATGGTGACCTAATATCGATGAAACTCAACAATCTCCACAACCCCATATTGATGAAGCATAATTATTTTAGTGTACTTTCTGAAATGAACTGAGAAAGATTCTTATTTGACAAAGTATTCTCCACATTGGCTTAGATTAAATAATATTCAAATATAAAATAAACTGCATAAACAATGAAAGTATGTTATTTTCAATTGAAAATTAATTTATTATGTAAATGTATGCACTTAGAGTTTTTTTTATCTGATGAGAATTCAATTTAATATGAAATATTTAAATGCTCTGAAATTTGTATCTAATTTTCTTTTTTACAGTCACCGATTTTGCTGAGATAAGAAATCAATTACCAATGGAAAATTATATTGTACCAGAAGTAAAATTAGAATATTAAATAAGATTTATTTAAATGAAGATGAAATAACAAATATAATTTTATTTTTATGCTTCACCTCATCAAAAATTTTTTTCTTCTCGTATTTATGTTTGTTTGTTTGTTCGTTTTGTATGTTGTTGTTATTGTTGTTGTTTATTTTTGTAAATTAAAAGTGTTATTTACTTACTTGATCCAATGAACTTCATGTTCAATGTTCTATAAAAATAATTTAAATGAATATTTAATTATGGATAGGCGAATTTACTATGTTTAAATATATATAAAAGTTAAAAAAAAGAAAAACTTGCTCACTTATTGGTTTCTTAGATTTGTCCAACTTTTATAAATATATTCATTATCTTATTAAACGATTTCAGCTAATGAGCTGAATCATTTTAGACTGTGAAAGTTTGGTTTTACAGAATGCTAAAAGATTTGGCGTATTTTTTTAGATAGAGGATCAGATTTTTATTAACTCTTTGATTAAAACTGACTTGGCTGAATCAAATGGGTTTTTTTACCTATCTAACATTATTTATACTCTGTTAAGTAGTATGGGTTACTTTGTATTGTGTGTCAGGTAGTCGTATAGCAAGGGTTTATGTACGTTGAATTAAATGGGTATGTACATTTATCTTCTATGTTTAAAGAACATTTGAGTTTGGTTTTTAGATGTATGTCCATTTTCACCCCGAAATACTAAAATTTTATAGTACTTCATTTATCTAAATTAAAATTTAGAATATTGTGTACCCTTTTACAGCTAGAACGAGTTTAAATTGCACATATACTTTTATTATGACTAATTTAATGATTGTTAAATGTTAATGATTTTTAGAATTTCTCAGTCTACTCTTCAGCCGTATTACTAGTGATTAGTATTCTTTATTGATGGAACAAATGTAACACAAAGGCAGTTTCGGTGCCGATATTTTTAAGCTCAGGATGATTGATGATTAACACTTTTGTGACTATTCCCCTCCCTAGTCAGTGATTATAGAAGATTGTTTTATGTCACAATGTCAATTCATCAATGTCATCGCATATAAATAACTTTAATAAAATAAGTAGGCCTAAATGTTTTAAATTTGATAAATAAATATTTATACCAAAAACCATAAAATTGACAAATTCATTAATAACTTTGATTAATCTGTATCACATTTTAAGATGAAAGAAATTTTATTTTCCCTTTTAAAAACCTATTCACAACCAAAATAGTTCAGATTTATCATAATCATATTAAAATAATATAGAAAGATTGAAATGTTAAAATTATAAACAAGAATAAATAAAATTCCTTCAAAAAAAGAGTGTGTAAATATTTGAAAGAAGAAAGTTTGCAGTTCCAGTGAATTTGAAGGTAACATTTAGAAATTCCATGATGATCATTTATTCTAATATGAACAACTGATTATTTTCACTTGACACAGTATGAAATCATCGTAATTAAAAAAAATTAAGTTTGTGTAAACAATGCAGTTTTATGACATGAGATTTAATGTAAATGAAAAACAGTTATAACATTATACTAAAACTAATCAAAACAATGACAATATTTCATAGGATTTTTAACAAACTCAATCATTAAGCCTAAAAGTGAGATTAACTTTTCATCATTAATGTTAATCGATTTCATTCATGTTAGTGATATCTTCTCAGACTGGTCAAATGTTGTCAGTAAATATATTGAAATTAAAAGAATTTATCATAAAATTTGTTATTATCATTTTTGTCTTTTTCTACATTGAACAAAACATTTAATGAATAACTGATTCGACTTGAGTGTTTTAATTGATTAGTAACTGGAAGAACTTCTTCCGGTGGTTCTGATACATCGAGATTAAGTTCTCCTCCATCTGATTCACTGCTAAATTCAGCATATTCAACAGGATTTAATTTACTTGTTTCTACTGAATGTTTCAATTGTGCATTACTTATTGTCTGATCATTACTCGGTATAGTTAATGTTTCCTAAAAAACAAAAAAACAAGTAAAAATAATAAATATCATGTGTGTTATATCAGTTTACTAACTGACTATACAATAAAAATCAATGAGCTATTCTAATTGTGATTCATTAAAATAAATTTCATCTATAAAATGAAAGTACAGTCGACTTGAAATCATGAAATAAAAGGAATGCTTGTTAAATTGTTATTGCTAACATTCATATTTAATTCTACATTGAATATTAAAACAATTACTGTTATCGGCGATTAACACTAAAAGCAACATTTCTAATGAACAATAAGTAAATATATATAAACAGAATGATGATCATTCCAATGAATTTGTTTATGTAAACAAAAACATAACAGATTAGTAGATTGTTATCTTTTCACTTTATTAAGCAATGATTGAGTACATAAATAAGCAACACATTTTAACAAAAGTTACATAGTGAAAAAAACATCATACTAACTTACAGAATGTAATTTCTGAGGTTCTGTTATAACCGGTACTTTTACGTTGGTAGATTCAGCAGGTTTTTCAGTACTCTTTGTTCTACTAGCTGTAAAAAATTTATGTTTGTAAAAAGTTGACAAACAAAATAAATGAAAGATAACATATATGTATATAGATATATAATTGTTTATGAGAATATTTTATTCTCTATCAGTCAACAGAAAAAAATTAGTGTGCATAACAAGAATACATTGTTCTGAGTTGTATTTTTGCTGTCAAATTGATTTTATAGTGATCAACACTGTATTATAAGTGATTGCACATATTATAGTGACAACATTTCTCTCATCTCATACATAGCCTTATCACAGTAACGCAATCTATAGACTCTAATTTCCTGAATCTATATATATCCCATGCTTTTCAATCCAATAGATTCTATAAAAGCCTGTCGATTTTTACATTTTTATAAAATAATAATTAAGATTTATTACACTGCACAATTGAATCGCATCTCAATTTATATATTAAAAAAAAGAAAAATATAAAATTCAATGATTAAACAACAATTACCTGTGCTGAAAAATTCCAAATCTCTTGACACTGTATCAATTTTTTCGCTAACATTAATTAAATCACTAAACATTTCTTCAAATCTAAATTTATTTAATAAAATAAAATTACAATGAAATATGTATAAGTATTTAATTGAAAAACAAACAGAAAATTCATTAATGTGAACAGATACATGTTGATTGGAATCGACCGAATGGCTGATTTTATCTTTGCAAATTTCTTAGTTACATTTATTACTACGGATAAGTTGCATGTTATCACCAGTAACTCTATTATCAAATATGTGACGTGTAATCGAATTTCATTGCTTTTTCAAGTTAAACAGTTTCATGAAATGGTTATAGAAGCTCATTTTACTCCTCTTCATCTACACGCATTCATCTTTTTCATTTCATGCTACCCTTATTAATTCAGGGTTAAAAAACGAAACAACAGTAAAACTGAAAATGTACGTCGTACGAACCTTAAACCTTTGTTCAGTCAACAGTGTCAGTTCACTTCAAAATTATACCCCTTTACAATCTACATTGAATTAAATATTAAGTAATATGGAAGCTCACAAAATTGGAATTTTAGAATCGAGAAGCTTCCTGCAACATACATTTAAGCCAATAAAATTCAACCGGTTTAACTGATGTAGACAAAATGAAGATGAAAACTTACCGATCTTTAAGCTGACGTATTCCAGCCTCAATTGTTTTCTCACGATCAAGTTTCATTTTTTTCAAAATGTTTCTTTTACAATTTGCTTCCAATACTCTAACTCTGCGTAGATCATCATTATTGTCTTCTTCTTCTAGTGCTTCTAAATTATGCTGTAAACTTTCAGATATAACTGTTTCCACTAAATTAATATCAGCTAGTCTTGGTGACGTTTGAGAAAAAGATACAGTAGGCGCTAAACTAGGACGTCGAATATTACGTTCTGTAAATTTAAATAGTTTCGCTCCATCATCTCTTTGATATTCATTTTCATTTTGATCGATTAATTGCAAATTTCCTGTTGTTCTTAAACGATGATCTGCTCAAGATGAATATTTAAATATAAAAATTTTCAAAATTATTGCATAAACTTGTTAAAATGATTAGTCGATTTTTTTTTCAAATTCGTACTTAATGGTTCAGATATTTAAAAACTAATTTTGAACAAACTAAATTATTAAAAAATAGATATATCACAAAAAATAATATCGTATTTAAGAGTATCTCATGTTGTTTAAGTGGTAACCATTTTTCAACTAAAAATCGATTATTTGTAAGTTTAAGTTTGATGAAACGATTAGTGGAACTCTAGAATTTCTCAGTATTTTGTCGTTAGTGAAAGTTCACATTTCTAACCATTCGTATTTCATTCAAATATTACATACGGTAAGATTGAAAACAATACAACACAGTTTCTACACAATGTGTATAATACATAATCCATGTTTCTTTATAGCCTTTAAATTTATAATAGCGTATTCAAAGTCACAAACTTATTTCTGAAAACATCAAAAAATAGATTGGTATTGAGCAAAAGCAGTAATTCAAGTGATTTAAAGGAAATGTAATGAATAAGAGTGTTCAACTATTAGACAAAATCAACACTTCTGCTCATACTAACAAATAATTTTCGTTTATCTTGATGACTTTTTGAAACATTAATTGTTTCATCTAAGTTATTAATCTTACATTTAGGTGTATTTGCACAGTTCCACGGTTATCTCTATATTTTGTAGTGGGATTGATGTGTGAAATGAAAATATATAAGATTATTTTGTGTAAACCTATGCTGTCTATCATTTTATGATATACTAATCTTTCATCACTTTTCTTAATATATATGTATATCTAAACGGGTAGTCGTTTGTCTGGACTGAGCAAGGTGAAGATGCTGCATGTATACACTGTTTATAAACGCTGCTGAATAACTAATATGGCTTGTGACTAACAACTATACTCTAATAGGCATTAAAGTTAATTGTTCCGAGCTCTCCTGAAGAAGTGCTGGAACTATATGAAGCAGAGAAAACACACTATTTTATTCTGCATTCACATTTTCACCATACCTATGAAACTCAACAATAACGAGAAATTTCGTATAATTTTACTGTTAGGCCTGCTAATCTACAATACAACCTTCGGTGCTAGGACTGGTAGAATTGCCCCCCAGGTTACACATAGAAAGCCATAAGAAAACGATGAAAACCTTAAATCAACAGAATCATGCAATTGGATTTTCAAGTAATTTTTCTAAGTTAACTACTTACTTTTCCCATTCTTGTTTTTTATTCTTGACATTTTTGTACAACTTAGAATAAGCTCTATTAAAGCTTGAACTGCTGACAATGGTACAGGTACAATTGGTTTCTTATTAAATTCAACAACCATGAAAAACATATTGTACTTCCATAATTCAATTGAATGAAATTCGATTTCATTAAAAACGTTACTATTTAATGAGAATAATATTTGGAAGAAATAAGAGAATACAGTTAAGAAAAAAACACATAAGTAGTCATCACATCATTGAATAATTTACTAATTCTTTGTTATCGTCTACTTTTTAAAGTCTATGAATATTTGTCGACCAGCCTTATCACTTGGACGCTACGATACTTCACTTAGGATTACAGTTCATTGTACTGATTGATGATTTAAAATACTTGACTAATGAACCTTCTGTATAGATTTTACACTTGTTGGTATTCATTAGTAGTGTTTATCTCGTATAATGGTGTAAATCTTTACTTACTTTTTCATTTAGTTAGTATTGAATAACTAGCTATTGACCTGAAACGTGCCGGTAGAATTAAGTACGTAGACTAAGTAGAAAAATCAATAAATTTCAAAAAGAAAATAACTTCTATTCATTCGATCTGGAAATAAAATGACAATAAACGAAGGCTAAATGACAAACTGAATAAATCAGGGTTTGTTAAATCACAAAATATACAATGTGTAGATGTAGGTTATTTGCTCACATAACCATTGACTATCCAAGTTTGACTAAGAATGATCTCTCAGTAGTACTATTCATCAAATTGAACATCTTCAGCAATTTTTTTGTTTACGTTAACCTCAAATTAAAAGATCACATAATGGTTGGTTTAAAAGTTCAACAGCGCCATCTGACAATATATGGGATAGAACTTGTCATAAGTAAACATGATGATTGGATAATATATGAAAGACCAGGTGGTATACGATCTCATTTCTATTAAATAAGGAACAGCTATCGAGACGTAGTATGGCAGCATCTTGATTCTTCACGTCAAAATAACATTCTAAAATAAGGGTTAGCAGAAAAGGCGAATTACATGTTTGGGACTTATAGACCTGAATCTTTTTTCTGACTTAATTTCTTTAGCTTGTTATCCCCCCTCTTGGAGTATAGATCACTACAACCAAATCTAGCCAAGACTCCTTTACAGCTGTTACCAAGTAGTATTCAAGGTCTTTATATTTGACTGAAACTCCCGGCTCCATACATTTATCAATCTATTTTGTTTCAGTTTTACCTTGAAGATTTCAAGTTCGGACTCATGTTATGGTTCGATGGTTTTCATAAAGCATAATTTATCTAAACCCAGTGTCTTTTCCTTATTTCCTCATCAATTACAATGCCATATTAAGTTATTGACGATAATCTATTACCAGTTGATCTACTGTAACTTGCTGTACATTTTGACGATTGTGATAGTAGTTTTCTAAGTTACAGCTGCCTACAATATAACCATTTAAAAGTTGTTTTTGAAAGTTCTAACTTTGATCATAGACAATAGATTTTGAGTTCCAGACATTCCTTAGTTGTTGGAATTCTGCCCTTGCTTTGTTTATTCGTGCCTCAATATAATAATTAAAACATCTTTGTTTATCAATGATATTGCCTGGATATGCAGAAGCTTCCACCTCTTCCAGTGCTTCTGTATCAAGTGCGACGTGGTTGCAGTTTGTTGTGTTTCGTTTCACAATATTGCATTTTCTGTGTCCGCAGAATCTTTTCTTTGGTTTAGTGACAGTGTCAAAAACTTTGACTGTTATTAACAGTAATGTTGTCCATCAGCAGCTCCTCTACATACTAACATTTACTGTCTCTGATTCCTTTATATGATATCTCTCACTTCTTTTCTTTATGAGCTGAAATCTTCATGTAGTCTTTCAACAAATTATTATCGAATATAATTTTTTAGCATGGGATTTAAGGTTCTTTTTTTTAATTACTTTTTAATTTGTCCCATTATTAAGATGATCAAAATGACCCTTTCTTGAAATGTATAATGTATTAATTCTGTCGGTCAACAGTGAATAGAATTTTTCTATTCTTAACTCATACAGGTTAAACAAGAATCAATCAGGAAATTGCAACTTGTATATGCTTACATTTTACCAGACAAATTTAAGAGTTCAGTTTATATTTGATTGGTTAGTGAGATGAAAATTGAAAAATTAATTACTTCATAATTATTACATCCTCTGTATTTATTGTTTGCATAAGTTGTGGTGTGTATGCATTTTGTTTTATTGCATCACAGATTATTTTCATTTCATTCATATAAAAGGCACCCTTTTAATTAATTAACTATAGGATTACTTCATTTTTTCCCTTCTTTTTGTACACACCATTCACTCATATAATGATGATCATGGTTTTAATGGATGATTGAATAGAAAAAAAACAGAAGCAAACTTACTGATGACCAGTAAAAGGAGTTAAAACAAATTATTTGTATTGATTAAACTAGGAGAATGTGAAAATGACAGAGAATAAACAATATTCACAATAATAGAATCCTTAAATTTTTTTTGAACAATTAATAGAATATTTAATATTTAATCAAATGACCTTAAATCGTAATTCTTTATAACAAATAAACAATACCTGAAAATAGCAATTAACAAATTAATGAGCAACGTCCCAGCAATCATTAAATACAAAGCCAGAAATAGAGGACACAAGAAGTGATACATTGGACAAAATTTTCCATCTGCATTGGTTCCGCAACTATCATTCTTAGCTAATCAAAACCAGAAATTAATAAAATATTCAGTATGGGTCGAAAAAATCAATCAAGTATTTGTATTCTAAAAGTCTAGTAAATTGATATCCATTTAAATGTGGCATTATTAAACGGCAAACTGTTTTCCAAAAAGCACTAATTGTTAAATATATCAAAAGAACCACCAAACTGTCTTATTCACTTGTAAGAAGTTTAAAATGGACAGTCGTTTTATCACATACCATTTCTATAGAGATATATTAAACAAAACTTTAACAAATGAAAGACAGTTTAAAACAATTAGTTCCTTTTATAAATTTTGATAGAACTGTGAAAAGACACAAGTGATAAGAAAAATGTGATGTATTTGCGCTTTACATTTCGAACAATCTGGTCACACATGCTTGTCAAGGCATTTTATATAAAAAATAATAAAAGGTTCAAATAGACGTAAAGTGATAAGTGTGATTTAAGGAGAGAGAAAATTAACGTAATATGAAAAGAATAAGAAAGGGTAAGAAACTGTCACATTACCTTAGGCTTAAAAATTACCAGGGTAAATTCAAGGTTATCACCTTATATCCATTTGAACTTTTATTTTATTGACCTTTTATTATTCTTGATATAAAATGCCTTGACAAGTAAATATGTGTGACCAGATTGTTCGAAATGTAAAGCGCAAATACATCACATTTTTCACGTCAACTGCGTCTTCTCATTGTTCTATCGAAAGACAGTTTATTTAGTTCAATGCCTCTTTACACAACTAAAAGTCTATTTTGTATATTTCCTACATTACCAACATTTTCTTATTGATATTACTTTTACAAAAGTCGAAAACAAAATCCAACTTCCAACTTTGGCAAGCATTATTTCCTTTTTAAACATATCTTCATTGTTGAAAGTAAAACCCTATTTTAGATTCAATATCACTTTTGTGATTTTCAACATTTCCAGAATATATGATACATTTTGTCACTTTTATATGAATATATTTATGTATAACTAATCAGTCAGATTCCCGTAAGTTTAACTACAGATTGTTGAGTGTATTTGTTAATTTTTACGAAGGGCAAAGTAAAAGATCGTTTATTGCTTCGATATTCATATTTGTATCCTCGATCATAGTTTTCTAAATATGCTAATTCCATTGATCAGTGATTGAATATTCTACAATCTATTCGCTTCGAATACAAAAGTAGTCTGTATGAATGAAAGTAACATTTGTCAACTTTTATTATCAGGTCATTTTGAGCCGTTGTAATAACACTCACTGTTGAATAACAACATAATAATTCAATAATAAAACCCTTACTTCAGTATTTATGGAAAAATCACTTTAAGTAATCCAAATATTTTGTACTTGAACATAATTATCGATTTAACAGACCAACAGCTTAGTGGTAAACACATACAACCTTGAAGCAATAGACTGAAAGTTCGAAACCTCTTTAACCTAATTCTATGTGAACAGACAGGTGTTATTAAATAGACCATCATGTTTAAAACTCAATTAAAAATCAGGGAAACAAATCTGCTCTGGATAAAATACAAAATGATTTATGCGCTTACCAAAAGCATAATCTAATGATAATTCACCATATAAATTCCAATATGGATAATATAAAACATCACGTACATCATTCCATGCAAATTCATAACGATGAGGATATAATAAAACATGTAAAGATATACCATAAGCTAAGAAAACAACAATTAATATGAATATAAATGAAATCAATTCTTTGAGCATACTCCGTATCATGACTAGTTTTGGACCCAAATTCGGATGATAAGAATATAAACCATAGATTCGAATATAACATGTAATTACTGATTGCATTCATAAAGAAAAATAAAATGAAAGAATAATTGATCAATAAAATAACTTTTAAATTATAATATCATAATTCATTTAAATAAATGCATCGGTAAATAAATAAATAAATCCAATAATCATGTACTTATAATATTCAATTCGGTTGAAATTAATTGAACTATTACAAGTGTATTATAATCAGTCTATGCATTGTACAATTTATTTTGTGCATCATCAAGTTAAATCTCTAAAAAAATAATACTTTTAAAGATGTGAATATTAGAAATTCATTGTAACAGAAAAGTTAGTAAAAAACGATGCTTAACTTCACCTCATTCAAGTAACTGCTTAATTCACAATTATATAAATTAACCCTTTATTATCAAGAACAATTTTACATTGGTTTTCAAGAGAACGAAGGAGACTGCTCGCGTGTTAGCATTTCGACATGAACGGTTCGGCTCAATCTCATGGTGTCACGACACAGGTACCTGATACCCTGGTGGAACATTCACATCATTTATATACACTAGTACATATATAGTGATTATTTCCGATTCAGGATCGCGTCAATCAATATGCACCGCATGAACAGGCAATTATGACCCATCCGGCTTACATGACTGCCAAAGTCATTATTGTTAACAATCGTGATATGCAATACAGCAACTCAGTGACAATGGTCCTCGGTAATGTTGTAAAACAACCACTAGTATTATTGAAATCGGTAACCTTGCTAACCAGTTTTGTATATGGACTGTTAGCATTGTCAAGCCATCCACTTCAGCTCTATATAGCAGTATAGCATATGGTGTACACAGATATGGCGTAGGATAGCAGAAGATGCAGCCCAGCTTGATGCGAGTAATTGCTTAATTTGATCATTTAATTATTAAATAATCATTTTACTATTACTTATCTATATTTTAGTTATTATTTTCTTTAAATATATTTATTAAATTTTTTAGTGAAACAACCAAATATTTTATAAATTATAATCATACTTGATCTTCACTATATCACATACTAAAACAATATTTTTTAAACATTCGAATTATCAACACAAGTAGTGTTAGTTTCGAAAAAATGATTCCACATAGTTGTATATTTAAAAAGTCGAATAATTAAACTACCACCGTCATCCACTTCCCAAAAAATAATAGTAATCATATCCTTGATTTCAGCATTGCTAATACTGATGGGTATCATACCGATACGAAAGAACTGTCCAATAATTCCTGGTTTTCATTGGTTGTTTGAATGAAATTATTTGTAATGGAGTCAAAATCACTATGTATGATGTTGCTAACTTGTTCTGTTTTCTTTCTGTTTCAGGGCGATCAAACACAAATGCTTTGGAAGCTGAAGAGCAAGCCCTGAGTGCTTTAAACCTACAAGATGACTCATAAGACATTGGTACACTACCCCACCCTATTCCTGTAAAAAAACCCCGCGTATTTGATTTTGAAATAAAAGAGTGCCGTGACAGCAACCTTGTGTTCTCCCTTGGTGTGAGGTGTCGAATTAACCCTGTGTGTTGTGATTTTAGATTATCTCTGCCCTTCATTGACTGCTGATTACGCGTGCTACATATTTCTTGATATTAACGATGAGTGAAAAATCGCTATGAATACTTATAGCAAATAATGAGATCGTACGTAATTATTTTCAATAGTATTTACAACTAAAATTTCTTTCACAAATAAGTCGCTTATCATTTAATTTCGAATTCGATAGTTCGAAAGGTGGATAACGTTTATACAATAAACTTATTTGAAGTTTATGGATTGTGAACTGATCTAAGCTTACAGATAATTGATCACTGAGTAGTGATTAGTAGCACGTTTGTTATATCTCCTTTAATGTTGATTGGACTCTATAGATCAGATTGTGCTAAAACCACATTACATGAAACTGTATGATGTACGATATAATCGGATTCAGGTGAACAATTACCACAAAATTACATGTATATATTGCTGACTCGTGCTAAATAACACGAAATCTAGGTGCAGGCTTTTTATGGACTACCTCCAACCACATAATAACCTCAGCTTAAAAAAAGTGATGTATGCAATCTTTTATCTTCACAAATAACCTAGTGTAAACAATTCTTATCAATTTGATTGTATTAATGATAAGCAGATAACAGTGATATTATTTCTTGTACACAATCATTAGTTGATAACAACAAAGGGTTTTTAAGTGTAAAACAATTACAGTATTTCAATAACCTGTCACAGAATTATGTTTAATGTTTATATTCATTGTCCAGATGCACACAAGTGATCTAATGTACATCCATGTTATTTAAGCATTTGATTGAAATTTCAATAAATCATTACTAAAAACAGGTTAGCTAAAATTCCCAGAATTACTGTTCGTAGAGTTTTATTATTTTCCCAAGCTGTCCTAGATATTTATACGCTTGATAAAAATTCGACAAATAATTCGAGTCAACCAGGTAAAAATGGTTACTTAATTTGTTTCCTTTTGTTTGTATAACAAAAAGTAAACTTAGAATATGGTTAGTGATAAATTTGATGTATAGTGTTTGGTGAATGACACCTATGACGCAATCAAATAAAGCACTGATCATTCGATTAGTGTGGATACAAGTTTTGAAAGGATAGCTAACTATTTTAGCATTGTCACTATCTATATTCGATTTGAGCGATAACTCGTCTATGCTAGTGTTTTACGCTTGACATTTATCAGTATATTCGTCTAACACAATTCCCAGTTTCCTATAACTTTAGTAAATTGATTTCAACTGCTTAAACTGTGTCGTCTGATTAAATTGTATCCTATTTATGTAGCAAACGATATCTATTTCTCACGAAGGTTCATAGAAAAAGACAGCGTCTAGTCCGAAAAGTACGTTTTATGTAGCAATCATCCAACACTGATGGAAATTACTGTTATTCTGTTGCTGTAAAAACTATAGATCAGCAATCTTGAAGAATCAATGAGGGTGTTTAATGTTTCTCTCTGTCAGTTGGTAAAACCAGAAATTGCTCCATTCATTATGGTGACTTTGTATGCTTTTGAACGTCTAGAATGTATAATTACAAGCATTTCCAAAATATATACTAAAACTGAGACAGAAGGCTCTATGAGTATGTCGTGCCTAGATTTGCAGAAAACTGTACTCACTTAACATTCTACTTTTTTCCTGTCCTATAATAAGCTGTCAGGATACTTTTATGCCTTTTATAAGCGTGAAAAACTTAAAAAAATATGATATTCACCAGCACTATACTGATTAACGGTATACAGATAATAAATGAAATGAGAACATATTTAAATAAAACTTACATGTCAATACATAAAATGTTTTGGAATAAATAAATGTCGTCTCCAAACCAATACGTAGAAACATACTCAAAAGGGCTAACAAAATTACGAAAAGTTCAGATCGGCCCCATTCATACTGGTCCCACCAGGCTGCTATTTTTTTATGCCCAACACCAGGAGATAAAAGTATCTTTAATAAAAAAAATTTGACCATTCCTCTTATCATGTTTAAATGAACATAAAATAAATGTATAATATATAAAACTAAAAGCCAACATCACTTCATTTATAAGTTCACGTTATGGCCTTTGCATTATTACATGTGTTGATGTATTATTTATGGTCGGTTATCAATTATATACTAATTTATATATCTGGCATGATTGTAAGTAGTTGAAATATATCGAAATTCACTCAAAATATACTTCAGTTGTTGTTATCATCCTAATTTTCAAACTTTTCATATTGTATTGTCTGACCTAACACATTTATAACCATATTTGGGTATATAGTGTGATAAGTAGTTTGACAACTGTTTATTTTAAAACAGCTGGACACAAGGCTAAATGTACTAATATGTTTTGTTCTGTTCCCACGTACCAGGTCTTGGATCCGCACTACTACGAAGTTTTTCACTAGGACGAAACTGTCATCCTTTGCTTCCAGATTTTCATTAATGGCTTAGCTAAAATCAGTTTGTAATTTCAACTATGAGAATATATACTTTTCGACATAAGATACAATAATAAAAAGTAGTAATATTACTTTATCAATGCAATTATCACTGTCAAACAAATTATATTTCGCTGACCTTGAACTTATAGTTCTCAACTTATATGTGTAGCAAATTCATATCTAGTCATGTAATCATTCTTTAAAATTGCATGCATGTTGTAAAGTTGGTTGTAATGTGATATTTTATTTTACTAACACGGTTAGATAACTGATGGGGGTACCATTTTATTTGTATACTTCCTTCAAGTCGAAATCTGAATAATTATAAATCGGATTAGAGACTTTTTATATAAAGTCTGCAGACAAATGATCCTCCAAAGCCTTTATATATATGAGTATTGATATGGGACTTAGTTTGATTTAAAAAGAAAAAAATAGATAGATTTAATAAAATTTCAAACAATATAATCAACAACAACAGACTGTTTGTTTTTTTTAAATATGCGCGCATACAAAAACATGTGGTTTATTAGTTGTTCAGTAATTTTTAACTTGAAATCATATCAAATAAATCACACTGAAGGCTAGCCACCATCATTATCAGGACGACCTATTGCACATTTTGTGATAATCTTTATAGAAAAAATTTGACAGCAGAAGTTTTTATACTAAATTAAAATAATGATAATTAATGAGTAAATTATTATCTTCAGTCTATTACATTTACCTGTCTAATTATATCGATTATCATGGCTAAAAAATAGGCCATTATAAAACCTTCATGTATAGTGATTTTATTGGGCATTGTACTGAATAATAAAGTGTACGAAAAGAATAGCAGAAATATTACATAAACCATCTATAATTAGAAAACAAGAATATAAAATGAAACATTAATTAGGGAGAATAACTAAGATTTTTACAAATCTTTTTTACAAATATAATCTTAAAAGTTATAATGTTTGCCATAAATAGTTAAAAACTGAAGAAATATTACTAATCATGAATAGTAGAATAGTTATTGCATTCTAGTATGGGATCCTTTCATGTTGCCTACTGAGTTGAAATAGATTGCTCCATTATTTTGAATCAACATCATCCCGTGAACAGAAACCAACATTCACTAATCTCATAATCGACAAAACCTAATCATTCGGCAATTCGCTACCTTTCTAGTCGTTATAAAATAGTCAACATGATTTATGATGTCTTTTTTTTATTTGATAATTTCTAAATATTGAAGTACTTTCATAAACTAATGATTTAGATTTCATTTATGATAACCAATTCTCTCCTTAGATGAATGTTATTGAGCAACAAAACCTTCATGGAGATCTATTTGTTAGGGTTATTTTTTGCCCGCCACATCGATAACACATAAATTAATGTAGTTTCAAGGTTAAGATATTATTAATGAACTTGTGGCAACAACTTGACTTCCTCTGAAAGTGACTAATTTCCCTTTTTACGTTGGTGTGACTTTATTTATATACATGACTTTATTTCACGAAGCCGTCTTCAGACATTCGATTTGATGCTTAAATGCTATAGATCAATAAAAATGAACTATACTTACAGTGTAAAGACAAAATTTGGACTTCGGTGCAGTATAAAACATTTTAAATTTTTCTGTAAGATTTCTTTGTTTGGAATGTTTATCAACAATCCTTTCTCCATCTACCCTGTCTCCTGAATGTCTAGAAGATCTGCTTGTTCTTTTATGATGGTGATTTGCAGTGATATGTTGACGTTTATCTTCCCATGATAAAATATTATCGAAGTACAGTAAAAATGGTAAAATCAAGATGATAGACGTGATAAGCATATTTGCACGCATACCATGGCACCATGCAAAATCCAGAGAATTTTGACAGGCTTGAGAACTAATAAATTTACGTCGAACAGATTGAGCAGCAAGCTGAAGACAGTTGAAACCACCCCATAATGATGATTCCCCTTCAACCAAATATAAGGTGAGTTCCTGGCATTTAAATAGCAAAATTGTGTTCATCGTTATTTGGCATGAAATTTAACTACTTACTGATATTAAGTAGCTAAAGAAGATTAATCTAAAAAATAATTCTACTTCAAGTGACTGAGCAGCTGGGTAGAGTATTTGTGGTGGGTTGTTAAACAAAAGGTTTTACAGAAAATGTTTTTGTGACATTATTAAACTCAATATAACAGTAATAGTAGCGCGGATATATATATTTTCACTAATAAAAGAAACTAACCGGATCAATTCCATTGCACTCTTCCAATACACGAATGGCTAAAGTTTCAAATTCTTCCACATATGCTTCATACTTCATTTTACCTTGTGTATCAAATGTCGGTAATAATTTACTCATATCCGAATAAAGACAACAAGCTATTAAGGCAAGTGTTAGTGCATCTTCACTGCGTTCCCAAAAATATAAAGCCATTTTATGTCGTTGATAAAGTATAGCCCACAAAAATAATTCCTTAAGTAAAAGAAAAAACGTTGTAACATAGTTAATGAAATAAGCACCTACTTCCAGAATTCAGATCTAGGACACAAATTAATCCATAATCTTTGTTTAATCTAGATGAGTGGTTTCTTATGTGAATAGTTTTTTGATTAATTGCACGGTGTTCTTTGCTGTGAATATTTTTTAATTACTTTCAGCAGTTTCAAATAGTCTGATGTTTTCTGCTTTCCAAAGCTAGCGATATGTCCAAGGTACTGGATATAAGGTGAGGCCTATCTGGCATTTGTATTATTGTCATGGCATAAACTATTTAACTGATACGTATAGCCTGCCTTTAAACAACCTTCTTGATATGATGGATCCTATTCATAAGGCGATATATAAGTAGTATTCAGAGCAGTTTCACCCAGAAGATGTTTCCAAATACAGAAGTACCTGGAGATCAAAATGCAAGATGTGATAAGAGTATTTTTAAGACCAGAAGATATATATTTTTTTCCATCTTGTCATGCATTTTTTGTAGGTTACACTGGTGTTACACTTTGAAACGATCATTCATGCAGAAAATATTAATCCCACCATGTTCACTTCATATCAACTATTTTTCTGACTGCAGCTTCTAATTTTTTACTTGCGAGTATTCTCATGATTTTGAATGAATAAGAATTATTTTAGGTGGGTTTTTAGTTTACCTATTCACTCCATCTCACCCATTTGAATAAAATAAGATCGATTTTCTTTCCACCTGATTCTACAAAGATATCTTTCATGTATTGTCCTTCTTAGGCTACAGCTTTCATAAAAGATCCCGAATTTATGAAAATCGATACAATATACTGTTTCACTTTGATAAATAACTAATATTTGGTATTGCTTAATAACATACCAATTTCGCATGATGGATAGGACGGAGATGATATAATGATTTTGAATTGTGAACAAGCTTTTACATCCCGAATGTACTTATGTTCCATGTGTATTGTAGACATGCCAAAAGATTACCTTTAGATAAAAAGTCATTTGGATGTTTCACCTGTTACAAATCAAGTTCATTTAGAAAATTTTTCAATACCACTGAGTTCTAGACACTTTTTTGTCGTTGTTTGTAGCTTCTCAGAGTCGCAATCCTACAACTTTACGAGAGATCGAAAACAATACATTCAGGTCTTGTGATGATGATGACATGTTTAGATCGTTACGTCAGTGAATATTAGTCCACATTTCAAACCTTACTCACTGTTTGAAAACAGGCTACAATCAATGAATCAATTTTATAACTAATGGCCGTCCATAAGGAGTAATTGGTTTACACAAACTCCCTGACACATCTTCATACTGTATTTTGTAACATCTATGTTAACTTTTTTAAAATAAGCTGTATAAAACCTGAAAGTTTGAATTTTTTTATGATACAACCCCATAAATGAAACCTCACTTTTGGCTTTATAGATCTAAAATTTATTTTTAATAATCAAACACTTCGATACTGTTGACTATCAAAAGGCTTTAAAATGACTAGCACTATTAAAAAAGATAGATTTTATTTTACATAAAACATTATTTGTTAACAATTCATTCATTTGACTGGTAATACTAAAACTACTACTTCTACTACCATCAATATTAATGACAGTAATAATACCAGATGAAACAAAACCAATCAACGGAACAAATTAAATCATCTTTGACATTTTATTTATCACATAATATAAACAATATTTGGTGAATGAACAAGAGGTGATCAGTGAATTAACTTGATTAGTCTAATTACAAAACAATCTTATGTAGGTATGAGAACGGCGAAAAAAATTAAAGTTATCCAATGAAGAGATTGGGATAATTAAAAGAGCATATTATGCTTTTCTTTTTCTTAATTAGTGGTGTTCTGCAAATAAACATTCATTACATCATATTTCATATCATCAACATTATTAGATTTATTTAAATAACTTTTATCAGAACACTTCTGTATGCATTTAGCTTTGGATCACTTAATGAATAAGCTATGTAATTCCTCAAATGTATCATTTTATAGTAAGACATTAAAGGTATATTATTGTATGAGTTTTGAATTATGACTGAATTGAATAGAATACAGAAGTGTTTTTTGAGAATATTTTGTTCTCTGAACTAGATAGTTTGAACCATAATAAGGAATATTATTCAAAAATGTTTAATCAAGACAAAAACTGTTTGTTTCTTTAATCGCTTTTAACTCACCTGAAATGGCAAAACAAATGTCAGCTTACTTACTCGACTCCAATCAGCCCTTTGACTATGTAATAACTGAATAAAAGAATAAATAATACAGTGTTATCTTGCTTAATAGGCTACTAAAATAAACTGAAATACATTTTAACAATAAATGTTTGTAGAAATATGTCGATTTTGAAAAAAAGATGCTTTTCAATATTTTAAAAAGTAGAAACATTCTCATTATCAACAGAGATGGGTGGTGGCAAGCAAAATGCGCGCGTCTCTTCATTTGCAGCTAATCAACTAAATGTACGAAGGAAGATCCAAGTATCTAATTTATGAAAGAAATTTTCATTTACCATATTTTCACGTATAATATATGAAAACCGCTGAAATTATGAAATTAAATATATATTGTCGTCTATTTTGTTTATTATTATTTTTTCGTACTAGTTTAACTTACCATTAAGTGTAGACTATTCAATCAGTTATGCAAATGAATCTATGATAAGTTATCACTGCATAATGTTAGTAATGCTTTATCTACCACTAGTTTTTAGTAACTGATAAACTTCCCTCTTTGTCTACACCGTCGTAACAATTTTAAATTGAGAATATGTGTTAAATCTTGATAAAGTATTCAGTTAGCTTACAGTCGTTTTCTGATTATGAACTATTAAGATTATTCCAGTACCAACAGCTAATTAATGAAGACGTTATAGTTGGGTCAATAAACATTTCAACGCTTCAACAGTTGTCCCCTAACAATAGAACCAAGGAAGAAAAAGAAGAAGAAGAAAGTGCTGAAAAAATTTAATGTTTAACAAGTGGTGAATTGAAAGAGAATAACTATGTAAGTAAAGCAATCAAACTGGACTTTGGGATACAGAAAATTAGTGAATCGGACGTGGTAACAACCAATCAGAAAACAGCAAAGGTGAAACTTAAATAAGAAAAGATTTACTCAGAGTAATTGCAGCAGAAAGGAAATTAAAATTTACTGAGAACAGTTAGATAACTTGGCGTCCTCGTAGCAAAGTTTTGTTAACTGTAAATAAAACTGAAGATGGAACTTCAATACAACTTGGAAATCATCAGCTGTACTGGAATAAATATCAGTCCTGATTATTCCTTTCATTCAGAAACACAGATATCGTCAGTTCAAATATCGAAATATATTCATTGATATTTTGATCTGAACACTACCCACTGTTTACTAACTGCACATCTATTTGACCAACATCTTTGAATACTTTACCCAGATTAAAATATTTAAGTATCAGAACCTACACAAAATAGACTTATGTGTGAATGATCAGTTGGTGAAGTAAATCGAGTAGATAAATTATGTACGATCAAGTTTAACAACTTTGATATCCACGTTATAACATAAGTTTTGCTCAACACAGACCAATACATTATCAGTTACAGAAAGTAATGTGAAGTCCTAAACATCAATGGCTACATTCGAACAACCAACACAAATGAGTGAAACTTCGCTCCATTACGCAAGCCAGTGGTAGTAAGGACTCAGTAGCTAAGTGGATTATCAAATGGCGTTTTAAATGTTGGGTACAGGGTTCAAGTCCCAGAGTGAACACCAACTCTGGAATACAGGTACATCCAGATGCCAAATCCCAAGTAGAATGAAACATGCATCCTGGACTCCACTGCTAGCCACCACTCATCACTGCTTATAATGCTCAAAACTAAATGGCAATATTGAAGTAATCTACACCGGTTGCATATATTCCAATTGCATCCTTAAATAATAATGAGAATGTTGAAACAACCTATAAAAATGGATTATTATCATAGTTTATTGATCACTGATCACTATTTTTATGATCAAAAATATTAAATAACACTTTACTCAAATATTATGTTTTTCACTTGTACATACCTCAGTGTCTAAATCATATATTCTATTGGTATATCTTCCAAGCATACGACGTAACAATTTACATATAGTAGACAAATATATTCTATATGGAGATGTAGATGATTTGTCTGGTTCAGCAGTCATTTGACTGTTCAATGGAACCGGTAAATGAAGTTTAGTAGTGGATACTGTTATATGTTCACCAGTCGGTAATTTATAATTTTTTAAACATCGTATTAAATCATTTGGTTGTGTTGATTCATTGTATAAACGATGCAAACGTTCAAATGTCAAAAATCGACGCATTACAACACCATTTTGTAGTAAGATTCTTACAAAATCAGTTTTGTTTCTTAACAGTGCTTTCATCATAATTGGTTCTAAAATTTCTGATAAAATATTATCAGGTATTTGAAAAATTAGTTTAAAACAAAATCACTGTAAAGTTATAAACTTATAGAGTATAGTGAATTATTATCAGGATAAAAAACATGACACATAATGACACTAAACAAACTTACACATTTAAAAACACACGGAGAAAGCTTAACTTCAATAAAGACGATGACTGAAATTTCGAGTGATTCTTCATTGCAAACGGAGTAATAAGCACTCATAATTGATCAAACTTAACAAGTTAATGGTTAAATTGCATTTTTTAACTTTATTCAAAATTTGTCATTTTTTAATAAAGTCACATTTAAACACAGAAACTTAAACAACACCATAGTGAAAACAGTGATTTCTATTTGTCAAAATAACAATAAAAACATCATTTTAGTGCAACTGAATTAAATAGTGATGTTCAAGTAGACAAAAGTGATACATTATTCCAAAGTGCTAACTAAAGATTTATAACTCATTAGCATTTCCACATAGCAATAACATGAAAACATTGGTAGATAATAATCAGTCTAAAACACATTACAATTAATAACTGATAACATTGTAGTAAAGTAAAGGTAATAGTATTTATAAAAAATAGTGTGCGCATTTCAGCAGTGTTAATTTCCAGCCGTCTATAGAAAGAAAGTCAATAAATTTTAGGATAATCTAACAAGATTTCAAAATATATTTGGCATTTATCAATTTCAACGCAAGTATTTATTGACATTCACTGGTAATCGTATCAAAATAACTGTTTTTATCTTGCTCATTTTAAGAAAATAGTTCAAGATGGTTCAATCAAAAACATAATTTATGCCACGAAATTTCAATTTCCTTTCTTCATCTGTTGAATATATATATGCCATTAAAGATTTCTCGTAGGCTTTCTTGTAGGAGTGTCTTCCACAAAGTATGATGAGGCCTCCATAACCTCACAAGAAGTCATAGAAACTCAATCAAATTACAACACGACAGAATTCTTAGAATGTCGATGAGGTATACAATGACTGTCTGTGGATCGAACCATTATAATGATGCTTTTACCCTAGATAAAAATTATAAATACACGTGCTGTCTCCTAATTATAGAAACATTTTGGTACGTGAAGTTCGAGACTTACTAGTGAATTCTGATGAAAGATGGCAGCTTTGCAATCAACCACAGCTAATTATTCTGTAGGGCTATTAAATTTA
Organism: Schistosoma turkestanicum; assembly: GCA_944470395.2. NCBI lineage: Eukaryota > Metazoa > Platyhelminthes > Trematoda > Strigeidida > Schistosomatidae > Schistosoma > Schistosoma turkestanicum. The sequence goes on from OX103973.1 coordinate 19,843,669, forward strand.
CAGTGAATGCAACTGCAGTGAAATATCAGTTAGATGACTGAATGCTGAAAGTTTTTTATCTACTGCACACAACAACGTAATCATTCAAGACCATTCTTTTTATTCATAGTTTTCTAATCATTTCTCAGATAATTTTAATGAACAGAAATCTTTAAACCAAGTAATGAAGCAAGTCATTGATTGATTTCTGAAGGTAGTATAGATCCAATAAATCGTTATGAATATTACCACCACTGAATATTTCATTAATGTGACAAAGACTACTACCAGGTGTGAATATACTTGAATTTTCAACTACTTGCCTGAAAATCTATTACAATTTAATATTTAGTTAGCGAATACATTTTTACTGTTACTTTTTGAAAAATGCAACTACTGAAAACAATTATCACTTTCGACGAAAATTAATCAGATAAACATGGACTGATTAAAAAAGAACAAACTAATTCCCAACAAAAATTAATTGTGATTACCTGTGAAGGAGCCAGTGCTTATCAATTTACATCATGGTTTGATGATGTCTTAATTGACTTATCCTGTATAAAACTCAGTAGTTAATATTAAATCATTTGAAACACTGTATATTATTAATTTTTGGGTTTTTTGTGAATACAATAAATAGTAATAATAACAATGATAATAATTCTTTTACTAACCTGGGTTAACTTGTTTACCTTGACGAAATATTTTCGCTTCAGCAATATCACTTCTATCCCATGTTAAGGCTAATTCTAATTGTTTATCTAATTCCGAAGATGTTTTAATTAATGCAAATAGAATGGCTAAATCTAAATCATCAGATTTATTCATATCAAAAGTTGTAATCAATGTTGTATCTTGTACAATAAATTGAATCATTTTTATGGCAGCCTCAACTTTATCTTTACCAGAAACTACTTTCAACTTTTGACTTAATATTGAAGATTCTCTCTCAGTAAATGATGTAAATTGACTTGTTAAATTGTTAAATTGAATTTCATAGATCGATGAAAAGTAAACAAAAGAATAGAAAAGAAACAACTGATTCTATGATAGTATGATTGCAAATATTAATCTATTTATATAGCGATATATATGACATATTTAGCCACTTATGCATTAATCAAGTTTTGATCTCAGAGTATTTCATTAATTGATATCTTTCTTAATTAGGAAAATTCTTCTGTGAACACTTGTTGATTTGAAATGACCTGAATGAAAAACTTATAGTTTCGTGGTTTCAAAATTTGAAACTTTTCAAATCTAAATCTTGTTCACAACCAATCAGTTACACGGTCAAGTCAACGTCATAATAACTCTAATTATTCTACTTCCAAGGTACATTCTCTTGAATAAAGCCTTATGTTATAGACTAACCTGAACATACATTCCCTGTAAAAGTAATTAGTTATAGACTAGAGTGAAAACTCTAATATTTCCTAAGACGTTAGTGAATCCGATTGACGAATATAAAATAAACGACAAAATAATCATAAGTAGAATTTAAGTTCATTATTTATTTAAGTGATTTCATCTATGCATCCATAGTAGATGTTTTTTTTTGCCAACCACAAAAAAGAGTGATTTTTATCCCATAACTTTAGCTACTGTATGACGATTTCTTTCATTTATCAATCATAGCAAAAAAGAAATATGAGTTGGATAGGATTTCAAAAAAACTTACGCATGTTTAAGTCGAAAATTAAATGCCATATTTAGTATGTCAGCTGCTCTTCCAGTACCAGAACATATTACAACTGGTACACGTTCTTTAATACTATTTCTTGCATCAATAAACACATCATGACCACCTTCTACAATTACAAGCACCACCGGAATGCCGAAGCCACCAGCTAAAAATTAAAAGCAATACAGATAATGAACAATTACAGCTGGTATTTTTATATTATTCAACAGTTATATTTGTTTTAAATACACTGATACTTTTTTTCAAATTTTCGAAGTTTTTCAAATATTTTAAATTTGAGAATAATAATTCATACATTACGTTTTAAGAAAGAATATAGTTTTTCTAGTAGCCGAGGATTTCAGCTTATAGAACGATGTCAGCCTATTTAATGTCAAAGTTGATGCCAGTAATTACACCTTATACGTAACAGAATAAAAAAATAACATATCTGATAACTTACATGCCGGTCCAGTTTGAATTGATTAGAAACAATATTCATTCTACTCATTATTCACTATTATTATCATCAAAAATTATATTTTGACAATTTAGTTTTTCATTGTCTTGTGTACTACTTTTATGAATGTAAAACTATGGAGTTGTCTGTCACAGCTTAAATTATACGATCTCTTCCATCAATAATTATCACAAAATCTTCGGCTTGTTTTAAACTTATTTGTTTATAAAATGGTAAACAAATCTGTATTCCAGTTTACATTAAGAAGAACATTTGAGAAGCGAATGAAATTCCAAGATTATTTAGTAATTGTATGCCAGTACTTTGGAAACTTCAACAAATGAAATTTACATAGTATTTGCCAATCATAAGAAACAGGATTTGAAAAAATGTTACGAACAATTAGGCAGTTAATCAATTTATTTTATTTATTATATTCAAAACTAATCACCTGGGTGTATATTTAAGTGCTATCATCAAACCTTGTATGCGTAACTGTAGCTATTAGAATGTCGTGCATTAGAATGGTCTGTATGATGAATAAAATCGAGCAAACTACAAAAGTACCAATATTTCTTTATATTGGTTCCATAGTATATTTTCATTTCCATAAAAGTAAGCATTTTATTATTTCCAATATTAATATTCCACAAAACTACAATAAGGTGCCATATTATAATCTGCTAATCTATTGGAACTATTTTAATTAAAGCCATTGCGTTAACTCTGTTTCACCTTGTTTTTTCCAAATGCTTAATATTATCTGTTACTTAGAGGTTTATTTACCAACCAACATTTAACATCAAAAAGCTTTCATTAATGATTTCTTTTAGAATAATATCACTGATATTTAAAACATTGACAAAAAGTAAAGGAAAATAAAACAAAATCATGTAAATGTTTATTTACCTCCTTCCGGAAGAGCGATTTGTTTTTCCAACTTTGCACGAAATCGGGCTGATTCACAACCACCATATCTTAAACGTTTACCTTCATCCACAAAAATATAATGAGTATGATTTTGGTTTAGGGAAACAGGTTGTCCTGTCTCAATAACAGTAGACACTGTATAAGGTATTGGATGAATATGATCCTAAAATGAATCATAGCAAAAGAAATACCTTTCATTTTAAGGCGGTAGTATGCAAAAAGAGAATAGGGAAATTTGCGACACTTCTGCATGACTTATTTATTTCGACATTTTTACTGTACTTATTGTCAGTTTTTGAGGCTACTAACCATTCTAAGCTGTAAATTAGAGTACTTTCACATTATATCTGTAGTCGATAAAAGATTAAGGAACCACTAGCTTAGGACAATAAAACACAAACTATTCATTTTACTGCCCTCCCTTTTACTGTAATCACTCGCTTAATTGTTATCTGATTTATTTTTTTTCTCACTTATTTTTCTTGTTCAACAGGAATCCATAAAACTACCGACTATAATATATAATAATTTAGATGTATATGCGAATTTAGTTAGGCCGCTTTGCAAGAAAAATAAACAACGTTATACTGATTGGTCAGTAGTAACAGGATTACTTGACCATTATAACTGTAAAGAACATCACCAAAAACCTGGATAATGACAGTTATGGATTCAGCAAGCTGAGTTTATTCTTAATTATTAAAAATTAATAAACGTTCAGAAAACTGAGTTATTAGTAAAATCATCATTTGATAAAAATAATTGTATCCCATTTTAAAATATCTAAGTCAATGTAGTAAATCATAAATTATATCATACTTAATTAGTTTAGGAAACCAAGGTTGACTGTCAAACTTTTTGAAGTGTTTTGTGGTAAACATCATAATTCGTAAGGGTTTTCGGAATATACGAGTGAAAGTTGAATAATACCCGTTTTATAATGATAAGCGTTTAACATACTTAGTAAATTAGTATTATATTTTTGAACAGATAATCTGTAAACCAACAGTTCACTAGCTGAAATTAATTTATGAATTTGAAAGTAGCACTACACATGCACATGAAACGTATTAATCACTTGTAAAGTTATAAAACTTTTGGTTGATACCCACTTCATAATTATTAGCGACCAGAGTATTACGATTCAGCACATAACCCCATGGAGCAATACCAATACATCTTAATTGTTGAGATAACATTCTTTTGTCTGTACTATATGATTGTTCTTGCAGTGCATCGCCTACTACTCGTATAATTCCTAAATTTAAACCTGATGTGACAATCCAAGCTTGAGTTGTTTGTGCTGCTTGAACTAGACCCTTCGGTAGAAATAAAACAAGAAAGAAAGACAATATTTAGAAAAACATCCATTACAAGGGCTGTACTACACTTTCATTGAGAAACATTTGATCGAAAATATTCGTTTAAAGTTCTGAACTTTTCCATTTAGCATTCTTCTATTCAGTTTCACTGTTTGCTATTATGCTGATTACAAATACTTTCCACCTTTTTTAATAAATAGAAAATGTATTTATCCCGTTCACAGGAAAAAGGATCTATTGTATAGAGTTGAATAAAGTTAACCTTCTTCTATAAAACTTACTTTTCTTTTGTTTTACTTCAGATTTATTTGCTTAAATTGAGTTACAAGCAAGAAAACTTCTCAATACACTAAGAAAAACCTTTAATTATTTTGTAAAATATCTTGGTTGTTCAGTAGACAGTAAAGAAACTATTTTGACTGAAAATATTATGCTTGAAATATAATCACATATACGGTAACCAAGACTTGTAACTCACATCAGCATTTTTTAGCGTTAAACTCGAATATTTTAAACAGTTTTATGCAGTATTCATTCGTAATCAAGTATCTGAAATAGTTGCATCTGTTGAAGTATACTTTGTTTAATTTTCAGGTTTTTCGTAAAATTTGTACAACAAAAACTTCAAGATTATTGCCTTTATTTTGATTTTCTGTAATTTCATTTACTCATATCACGATTAGATGTTTACAAATCTAATACATCATAGTAATCAAATGAACTTCTTTTATTGTAGCGAAAGTGATAAGCGTATACGATAGATATAGGTTGACATCATAATTATTAAGTCCCAAATTACATTCCATAGGTAATTACCTATGTTCTTTAACTTTATGTATTTTTTAAAGATTGATCTTCCATTGTATAAGCCGCTTTTTACTTCCCTTTTATTATGTCTTTGATTTCTGTACCATTTGAATAGAACATGCTTTTTGCTGGGCCAACTTACACAGATTTACTCACATGCGGCAAACATTCAACTCTGCTTAATGGTTTATTTTGTCAAATAATTCTAGTTTTATTCTGATTCACATATCTTTTAAATTAAACTATGGATTTTTCAGAAAAATTCAATATTGTGAGATCCACAAACATTTATGCTATTAATTCATTTAAATATGACAAAAAATTAATGTGGACTGAATGTTTTTATAACTTCATTTGGCAATATCTGAATAGCTAAACAGTCCTCTTTATCCATCTTGTCTCATTTTATTTAAGGTAGTCTAGTATATGCATAAAATATGCACAGTAATAATTTTTTTAAAAGCATAAAATAACTACCCAAACCGGCATTTTACCATAAACTTTCGTTTGCTGGTCACTGTGGCTTAACAGGGAAGTTTTCGTTGTCCTTTCAGACAACACTATCAGTGAGTACTTCAGACAGACATACTCCACAGTTTACTTCTATTACTATTTAAAGATATGATTGATCAGTAATAAATCTCAATTAAATAACACAATGTCGAAAACTAATCAACTCAATAAATCATTAACATGAAATTTAATTAATAAACAAGTAAATAAATAAGCGCATTTTCTAACAGAGTAAAAAACTTCTTTTTTATGTCCTTCAAGGACAAAATTCTTTGCTCCACCAATAACAGATATACATAAACTAGGTTTTTCTGGTTCCATCATTTTCCAGTAGTTCTTCATTAATATCATTACATCTTCTAGTTTATCTTCATCTGAAATACGTACAAACTGGAAAGACAATAAAAAATTTTATAAACAAATACAAAAACTGATGAACCGTTTTCATAATTTTAGTCAGTATTAATTATTTGTTTATTAACTATTCTAATATTTCATGATCTTGTAGTTAATGGTTTTCCAACTACCGACATAGTTGATTGAAAGCTTCTAGATAAGATTTTAAAAACTGATTTAAAAGTTAAACATAGAAAATAAATTACAGACTGATCATTCAGCTAAGAAAATGAAAAAAATATCTCAGAAAAGAAAATGTCCATTTGTCTTCAATGAATATGACTAGATTTTATTTTTTTAAAAATTCAACATCAGAGGATTGTTGATATTTGTATAAAATATGTTTCAAACTGTTATTGAAAAAATACATGTTACTATCAAGTAGGTGACCGATAGATGTGCACTCAACTGTTTGCGTTTTTATAAAACATTTTCAAATAGAACAATCTTTTTTCTACTTATGATCCCATTAAAGTTACCAATAACAATATTTCTGAGCAACCTGGAAGCACTTTCTGATGCACGAATCCTTAACCATAGATCATTATCCCGGCACCGAAGGTCCTGGGTTCGATTCCATTGAGTAGAGGTCATGGGTGTGCAGTGCTGAGAAGTCCTGTACTAGGACGAAACAGCTTTTCAGTGCTTCCAGGTTTCTTATGCTGATCTAGCTTGGGTCATTTCGTTCTTTTCAACTACGAAAATAATACTGTTGTCACAACAAACAGATAAAAATTACAAAAGTATTAAGAGGACTAAATCAACTGTTTTGATCAAGTTTGAAATTCTTTAGTAATGTAAACTCATGATATCTGAGATTTGTATTATGCAATAATTATCTGGAAAACTGAGCAGGGGAATATTAATTCGCATCTTGAATCCTAATTAATATATATTTTAGTATGCAGCTTATTCGTTTTTTCAACAGCGTTACAGTTTTTATTAATTTGACGGACTCAGAGAATCATCGTCCAAACAATGTATGAATAACGCAAAAAGTATTTTCTAGTGTTAGATTTCTTTAAAGTGCAACTATCAAGCTTCTATCATTTTTCCTTTTTTTTGTCTCTTTTTCATTAAAAATGTTTTCATTTCAAAGAATAGAGAAATGCAAGAAATAACACATGTAAAAAGGAAAATTTAAAGAACAACCCTAAACATAACCTTACAACAACTGTTACATTCGGAGATCTGATAGCTAATTAAAGCTCGAATTTTTTGAAAATACTAGTTTTCGGCTTATTTCATTTTCGTTAACAGTCAATGCGTAATAGTTATCATGAATAATTTTAAAGCGGATAAATAGGTGTAAAATAAAATTAGTAAGTTCATTCATACTTTAAGCATCATAACCACTGAATTTTTAATTTGTAGTATTAATGCGGGTATCTGGTTGAATACATAGCCTACTGCTCAATTTTTAATTGAAGTATAATCGATGATTTTTTTAAAAAACTCAAGAAACAGTTTCATCAGATGTTACCAAGTATAAGTATTGCCATTGATAATACTCAATTTATATGATCGATTAATTATGTCACTTCTAGTAAACAAAAGGGTTAATAATCAAGTATAACACTAAAAATGGGGTTATTAAGGTTTATTGTCATTCTTTTGTAATATTTTCTGAAAATCCCTTCTATTGGGGAATTTAACAAAATTCATTCAAAGGATCTTGAGTGAGGAAAATGAGAAAATCAAGACCATATTAGTATCAAAAGCTTATAATGCTTACATACAACAAAAAATTTCTATCCCAGCTTTCTATATACGTTAAAACATTACAATTTATGATTTTACAAATATATACTGCAATTCAATCCAGCGCTTCATTTTATCCTAAATTCATCATTCTTATAAGTACAAGTAAAATCTATTAACTCTACGCGCGTCATCTTAAATGTTAAGATTTTATGCTGGATATTACCAAGGATTTTAATTAATTGCCTCTGATACGATAATGTTGTTTGTTAGTAAGACCTGTTTATCAACTATGAGAGCCATTTTTAAAACCTCATGCACAAATGAAAATAGATCATGTTTCTTAGTTAGACAAACAGTAGCAAATCATGATCTTAACAACGAAATATAAATAAATCCTCAATGTTCTAAGCCTTTGTTACAGCACACTTACATTTAAAACATTTCTGACCATAAGTGAATTCCATCTCAATAGTATGAAATGCTGGTTAGTTGGCTCGTTCCCGTCGTCTTACTTGCTTACGCCTGTTACCCCTAATGGAGCATAGGCTGCCGACTAACATTCCTCATGTGACTCTGTCCTGAGCCTTTCTTTCTAGTTCTATCCCAATAGTATTCATTCATCTTATGTCTGTCTCTGATTTCCGGCCGAATGTGTTCCTTGTTCTTCCTATTTTCTTTTTGCCTTAAGAATTCCAATTTGAGGCTTGTATTTCGACACAGTTGGATGGTTCCTACGATTCACGACACAACCCCCTTTAGTACATTTTGATAGTTTCTTCCTCAGCTGGAATACGGTATGTTCTTTCCCACAGTAGATTGCTGCTGATGATGTCTGGCCAGCGGATCAGCAGTACTTTACGTGAAAAACCACTATTCAGTACCTGTATCATGTGGATGATAGCTTTCATAATTCTCCGAATTTCTGCTCCGTGCAACAGAACTGCCTTGACGTTAGTACTGAAAAAAATGACTCCAATGTTGGTTGGCAATTGTCCTCATCTTCTGTAGAAACGCTACATCTATTTTGCTACTTCGTGTCTTAACATCTTTATCAGTCCTGCCAAGTTTAATAATGGCCAAATTTATATGAATTCCATCTAAATTCTTCTCAATATCATTTCTGACATGATTTTTTTATGAAAACGTTTTTGCGATAACATGCTTAAATTGTACTGAAAAACTTTCTAGCACAAGAGGATATATATGTATTTCTATGATAAAATCCGTTGTGATATTTCGGGCTTGCCAAAAGCAGTGTATGGATAAGGAGTAAATGGTTTAAAAGCCGTATTTTAAATTAATACTGCAACATAACTGAATCAACAACACCCAAATCACAATTTATTGAACACTATCGTATCATTTGCTGACAAAGAATATTCGAAATGTTTGTGGATAAAGTATACTTATGAACATAGAAAGACTGATAATTCGATTTAGCAGTAAATTTTACTCCATAGGCATGTTTTGAAATGACTGTAACCCATTCCGCCAAAACATCTTTTAAGGTAGCAACTGAGCATGAATCTTCACGTCCAAGAGACGTTTGTGGTATTAGTTAAAAACTAAGGGCATGAAGTGATCATTATTTGAGGGAGAAAATCATTATGTTTATGCATTATGTCTTAGTTCCGCTGAGAGTTTCAAAAACTCTTAACTGTTTTATTGAGAACAATTAGCTCAACCACAAATTATGAAGCGTAGAAAGCCGATATGCAAACCATCGATAAGAGTTAGTTTAATGTATGAAAACAAACGTTGACTGAATATTTTTTAGCTTACAGTTAAGTTTAGATACATAAAGTGCCAAGTACTTGAGAGACATATACTAAGAGTTTGATAAGACTTCCAATAATTAGTTCTGGTCTGAAAATTAACTCATAGTCTTTGAGATTATGAGGGTTTGTACTTTGTTCAGTATACTAGAAAGTAGAAAAGTCATAAATAATTACTGATAGGATTTTATTTAGATTATTATAAAGACACTTAGGAATGTCTGCTAATATATCTCACACTGTGTTCAGACATACAGTAAACTTACGATTAATGGACAAAATATAAATTTTGGAGTTCAAGCAGACCTTTTAGAACTAGTTAACTAACTGATTAATGTTACACTCAGTCTGATTGAGCTCTTTATTAATGATCTAGATATGCAGCTGAAAAAAGTATCACTCATTGAATGATTAACCTTCAGACATCCTGAAAAGTTGCGATTTATCAGTATTATGAGAATTGTGATATTTCTTAAAATTTGTAACTCACAAACAAACGGTCCCTAAAGTGTAGCTTATCATGTCTCCTACTGCACAAATAGATTTAGCTACGTGTTATACACCATGCAAATTCTAAAACTCATTGGAAGTTGCTCGTTAGAAAGAGATCATCTACTTACATTTCAACCACTGGTTAACACTTAATGTTGATAACAGGATAAAAACTCGGGTCATTTAATCTAACCGAATTCAAACCCGTATTGAGTATTCTTCACGAAGAATTTAAAATTTCACCATTTAAAATATATAATGATATATTCTCGAAATAATAATTATAGTATTCGAGTCGATTTACAAGCGTATAGACATTGTATTTCCATAAATAAAATAAGAACGATGCAATAATGCAACATGTCCCCTAAATAAAAGTGGAAATGCAAACAATTCAATGAAGCTGCCCGAACAAACTTAAATCAAATCAGTTTTAAATTTGATATTTAGTGGCTGGAAATCTAGTGCAATGATGATCACGTCAAAGTCTATCACTATTCAAATGTCCTTCAGTATTATAGTATTTGTGCAAAAATTTCGTTTAACGTTAGCAATTGTATATAAACTCTAAAAAGGCTTATAAAAAGATAGCCAAGGGCTAGTAACACGATAAGCTACCATATCACTGCTTGTAACAAGATAAAATGATGTTTCTTGGTTGATAATGTTATTACAGCGAATAACGTTGAGCTTCTCATTTGTTTAAAATACAAACGAGAAACGATTATAAGGTTTATCTTTTTTTGAGATGTAATAGTGTTTGCTGGCTAAAAACCTGTACCTAACTAGCTAAATTTTACTTCCATTTTCTTTTTTCCGGGTGCCCTTAAATTCAAAGTGACTCCGAAACGGATGACAGACTTGGATCTTATTATCTCTACGTTTTGTGGTCGCAAAGCCATGACGAAAAATTCTTTTTGATGGTAAATTTCAATTACTGAAGACTAGTAAGCTACTGTGGTTTGTAAAAAGCTACTCATGATATATTAATCTGATTTCAATTGTGAAGAATACATACGTGTTTACCAATATGACGGCAGATTTACACTGATTTTATTACAAAAGAACATTTCAATGTTATCATACACATAGTGCGACGGGAAAACTTGATGGCAGATAATGTTGAACTAGATCATACCTCAGTGGGCTTTTGGTTAGACGTGGATTCTGTAATAAATTCTATTTGTCCAAAGGCATTTGAAGGACCGATAACTTTTAAACAGGTTTTCTCCGACCATTCTTTATCTTGTACATCTGAATGTTTCTGTCCTAAACAAAATAGCTTTCATAAGCATATTCCTCACCGTATAAATAATGGTTGGTTCTGTATTCCCCACAGTAGCAACTAAAAGAGCCGAATTACCACAGACAGCAGACAAACCGATTGCTCGAAATATTTTCAGTTTCATACTGTGGATCCCCGACAAACTTTACGCACTCTTTAAATGTGAAATGTTTCAAAATATAACTGATCTTTTTCTGATGTGACAGTGGTTATTTCACAAATCTTGTAACTCACTTCTTTTATTTCTGTGGCATGCTCCTCAGTACGCATGAATCGTTTGGGCTCTCCCATGGATTTTTCCAACATTGAGATGTAGTCAGTGGAAACCTGTAAACATATTTGAAAGCCCTCAAGGTCCAATATCCAATCTGTTTTCACGCTCCATAATAAACTAATTGACTTTGTTTCGCTTGATTATTATTTGTTCGGTATGGATCCAAGTCCGGTGGGTGGAATCTCACCCTTAAAATGCACTAATTCTAATCATTTGACAGTTATTTATGAATTTGCTTGTCTCATGATTGGAATTAGTATGTTTGTTTCAGGGCAGTAAGATTTTCGGATGCCAGCAGCTATCAAGTTTTCAGGCCGAAGATCAGTTAGCTGCAATATGGAGAATAATGAGAGGAAAAATTCTAATGCTAATAAGAATAAGTTTTCAGAACTAAGTAAATAAATGGATAAATATGTTATTCAGTTGGTAGTGAAGATAATGTGAGAGGGCCGAAGTCTAAGCAAGGGAGAGCAAATAGAGATAACGAGAGAGAGATGAAGTTAGTGATCTGAAGAAATAGCAATGAAAACAAGTAGCAAGTTTCGGAACGCACATCAGGCACAGTTGTCCAAGAGAGATATGACAATCTGTATGTGAGTACGTGTTTAACGAGTCTCTTCTTGAAGTTATACACTGAGGGGGCTGTGGTCATTTTGCTTGAGAGAGCATTCTGAGGCAATCGGACATATGACCATAATAATGCTTATTCGTCCGTTATGGAAATGAAAATTTATTGGAGAATCAGTAGATAAAACTCATACTGATTGTTAAAACTAGGATAATTGGCGTTATGATAGTCATCAAATAAGAAAATATAAAAATGAAGAACGAGTTGTGACACGCATGAAGGTGGATAGAGTCCGAATAATGATGGAAAGAATAAAATAAGAAGCTGAAATCATGTTCATTAAAGTCGAAGATGCAGCAGTTTTTAAAAAAACATAATTATTCTGTTCATTGTCATTCTTTTTTCCCTTGAGTTACACTATAAGTGCCAGGTAGAATGGCGATTCCAGCATCAGATTGGAGATATGAGTCTAAGGAGTAGCAAGCGGAAGGTGGCCAGAGCAAAAAAAATGTTCTCCCCCATAAGCCTGGGAGATTTTAAGTCGTCACCCTCACCATTATTGTTCGCCCATCAGTAACTCCAACCACTCGATTTTTAATAGGAACGATAATAACACATTTATTCTCAAATAGAAACGTGTTACAAGAGGTGTGCCAGTTGACAGACTAGATCAAACTGTTACAGCTGCTACCACATTTATTGTAAAAGATCGGGAAGTTCGATTAGGAATGAGAGTTTGTTTCTGATGACACATTTACAGCATGTCACCGATAAGAACAGTTTGATACAGCCATATTTTCAACAAGCAAGAACAAATTTGGTTGGTACTCAGTAAAGTTCATGGGTTGTTTGCATAACTCAAGAGCGAATTAAGTTAAACAATGTCGGTCAGAAGGCGCTTTATAGAATCTACGATCTAGACGTACGCTCACGTTAGGTGAACTTAGCGTAGTTGCAGCAAGGTTGTTCCACTGCGAATAGGGTTCTGAGAAGGAACAAAAGGTAGAGAAAAGAAAAAAAGAACGTTGATGCAGATGCGTATGTATGACCAGAGCATCGCTCAAACATTCACGGTGAAGTAGACAATGCAGTGATAAGTCAAGATAAAAATTCTCACAGAACACCAAAATTAAAGCCAACTGTAGTAATATAGCCAACAAAACAAGTACAGCAATACAGAATAATGGGTTTTGAAGTGTGTAAAATGTACAGAAGTAGTAAGAAAGAAGCTGAGTGTCTGTAGATTGAAGCAGAAAGTTCAGAAAAAAGAGGGAGGTTGTAAAACACCTCGGTAATTAAATTTTTCACTTTCTTTTTTTAATCAAATGCCAACCCCTAGGTCATACTGTAAGCACCTGAGTAAGCATGTTGTAGGTTGTCTTGGCAAAGTAGAGATCCTATCATATTTTTGGGAGCATCGGTCTCAGAAGAGCAACCTCAGCATAAATGATAATTCGCCAGAAGAACAACCTCAGTATAAATGATAATTCGCCTTATCAATCAAAAAACCGAAAGCAAACAAAATATTTTGCCTAACAAACGTAGGTGGATTGAAGTCATCACCTCCCACCATCACTGTTTGCTGTTCAATAACTCCTCCTTCCCTCCAGAGTGTTCCATTTAAACTTCTGGAGTTTGACCGCTGATACTTTATCTACAAGTATGTGTTTACATGGACCTTGGATAAGGACTACACTATAAGAAGGGTGCTTGAACAAATGATTAGATTGAACTTAAGCCTTTTTTCCAGAGTGGTTCAAGTCCAAGTTCATGAGATCAGGTCGAATAGTCAATGAGGGAGTTATTTCTAAGTATTCTTTGATTAAAATTCTATTGTATTCCTTCAACCCTCAGCAGATCAGGTAGGCGTAAGTTGGAAAATAAGAATGATCAGTACTCAGCAATAGACCTTACGCGAGTCTTACAAAGGATTGTTCTGGATTCTTCATGGAGTAAATAACGAAATTAGAGCCTAGCACTCTTTCCATTCCAGATACTTTGTTGGAAATATATTCAGACAATTGTGGGCCGTGTGAGTAATGCACTCTTAGATCAGTCACTGACGTCAGTTTAGGCAGTACATTCCCGCTGAGAGTGAGATTTATTTTGGCACACCCGTCTCCACAACACAGCCAGCCAATACTGAGTTCTAAGTTCCAACGCTTACACCAGTTATCTGTATTACTAAGTTCATACTGGATTATCTGCATCGAACTTCCTGTGTCAAATTGGCTGGTTCTATAGAACTTTTTTAGGTCATCAACGTTGAGGTAGGTTTTGCCAGAGCTAAAGTAACTGCTTGCGACATAGATATCGATCTTGAAAAACAGTGGACCCAAGACAGATCAGTAAAACAACACTGGCTATTGATCGAAGGGTATATGTAGTGGAGTCAGTTTTATTATTTCGGTATCTTTTCATGAGAAAAGACCTAGTCTGTTGCAATAAAGGGCAAGTAATGCCGATAAACTGCAGTCTGTTGATTCGGAAATTGTGAGGTAGCCTATCGAAAGCTTTTCGAATACCAAAATACCACACGATCACACGTTGTGCCATTTAGTGGGGGGTTGACAGGACCTTCTCTGGGTGATTATAGAACTTATCTTTTATTACTTTCTACACCACCCGTAAGATAAATAGGGTTATAATAATAGGTCTGTAATTTTGGATTAAGCTTTCTTGGCTCTCATTCGTGCTTACGGACAACACAAGTTAATTTACAGGCTTCAGAGTACGCACCGAAATCCAGGAATAATGTGAATATAGTTCCAGAATATTTGATCCTGTCATTTTAAAAAGTATGGATGGTATTTCATCCGCAACACAGCTTTCATTGGGTTTGAGGGTTTTAATTATGGCGTGAAGATAGCTAAGATCAAAGTTGATGGTATCGAGGTTAGTATGCTGGTACATTTAAGATTGAAATCTAAGGTAAGAGATGTATTCTGACTGAGTGAGAACCGTATTCACAGATAACAGTTTGTTCATAATGAGCCTATCCATCAGGCGGTATAGAATGAAGATAGTAATCTGCGCTCTTCTTCATGCGTTTTTCAAGCAGACGAAAGAGGTATTGGGATATAGATGCTGTACCGAGTGCATGATGTTTTTCTACTTACGACCTTTATGCTGACTTTTCATGCATTCAAGTACAGAGTAGACTTCATCTAAGTCACTGTTTTGGAAGACGTATGAGAGGGAATAGTAGTGTTTAGTGCAGACTTAATGGTGACACAGAACACTTGTAATTTTTCAAAGAATTAGAATCTAGTAAAGAAATTAGTCCAGTGGAAGTGCTGAATTAGAAATTGGAAGCTTTCCCAGTCAGTGTGTTCATAGTCGAATATGCGTAATTTTTATGGATTTATTCCATAATGCGAGAAACAAAGGAGTGCTGAGGAATATTTTATGATAGTAGTTTTGAAACTTTCTGCCAGCCACAGCAGATTTTTTGAGATAGTGACAAAATACCATGTCCAGAATGTCATGGTTTTTTGTCGGCAGGAGCACATTGTGCTGCCAACCGTGATTGTCTAGGGACTAAATGGGCTTTCAAAGTGCGAAGGACCAAAGCGCGCCTAATAGCTGAATCCAATGAGGTCAAAGTCACTAAAGACAATTTTTCGGAAGCGTAGACAGAAGTAGCCCTAACTAGTAGTAGAGCTAGTCGATAGGTGAGTGTTTGGAGCTCCATCCAATCAATATTTTACAGTCACGGCGTGTAGTGTTTGCATTAAGGAGTTATCCTGTTTACTGAAGAAAGCCTATTTGAAAATATCTGCCCTAAAGTTCCTAGATGAACAGATGCGACATTATCTACCCATTTTAGAACCTCTACTAGAAGGTATGAGTCAGCGATAAAGGAGGCCAACCAACCTTCCATTATCAGGAGGAGCAAAGGGTTCTCTAAAACCATCAGATGGCGTAGACATGTCATTTTATTGAATACGAATCGCGCATTAATTAACATTAGTGTCACGCAGGGTGAGTGTTTATCGATTAGAGATGCATGGTACGCATCTGATGAGTTGTTTACTGTGGTATGATAGGAAGAGGAAGTAGGATTATGGACTATATATCTATTTGTTTTATTTGTGATCAGTATGGTGAGTGGGAGAGGTTAACTTAAAAACTGATGAGATGAGAGAAGTATGTGCGTTAGAGTATGGTGGATATCACTGTTCAAAATTATCTGGTGATCACTGGAGAGAAGATAGGCCAGTCACCGGAGGTATTATGGATGAGTCGTCTAGATAATTGACAGAAATAGATCAAGCGTTGTAGCTGAAGTCAGTAAACGATGTATTTAAGGGGTTAGCTAGAGGGACGAGACATTAACCTATTACAACTTAAAGGGATCACTGATGGCGAAAACTGACTGCTGTTCACCCCGTAATGGTATGTAGAGGATGGCTTTAGTGAGGTGAGAGTATCGCCCTCAACGGCTGGGGACAGCTAAACAAAGCTACGGATGGGATAAGCGTTAAAAAGGCTTAGAGCATCTGTTTCGAAAGAGCCAAGAGCTTTTTAAGGTATTTAAACTAAATTAGTGTCTAGGAACAAAAGGCGAATGCCTAGTCAGGCTGGTGTAATGGATTTTCAGTGCACTACTAAACATTCTAGCATTGGTGTTTGTGATCAAGTGAATAGCACGCTTTGAGATGGAGATGTAAAATGTCCTACGTTGTTTTTAAGGGAGACGTTCGTGTCGTGTTTTGTTTTTTAGGTTTACGAGGGTTTGTTGTTAGAAGCTTACTAGCATATCCAGTAGGAGAGGTAGCGGTGATGAGTTGTTGGTTCTAGACTGTGGGCGGACAATTTTTGCATTTCGATGTTCACAATGTTTTCGCGCAGACAACCTTCAAAAGAGATATATTTCTCCTACATCAAAAACAAAAATTGATTATGTATGTGGTATTGCTGATCAATAAACCTTGAGAAGACAGGTCATAAAGGGGGGAATTATTTTATTTGAGTCAAATGAGAATAATAGACGGTTTGACGGTTACATGCAACATAATCAATGCAACAATCCACTCCAAAACGGTCATGCCACCAGAACATCACTACTAAACCGCTCGAAGAAACGTCAAAAAAAATCCACATCAAAGAGCAGAAACTTAAGAACACCCCAACTTTTTCGTTGTTTTCCTCCATAGACTCTGTTAATGTCATTAGGACGAGATTGGAAGGGCCTCTACTTTTATGTCCCGATTAATCTAATGCTATCACCACACGTCATGAAATTACTCCTGTCTCGATTTTTTTCATTACCGTTTAGGCTCTTACGTTTACGGTTCAGTATTGCAAAAACCACTGCATCACGAATTAATGACAATAATATATAATAAAACTTTTCTCATTATTATTTTCCAGACTGTCAACGACCGACATCCAGCTTAGTAATTTCATAGCTGCTGTTATCCTGAAATCTTGCTGTCCTGAGATAACCGCACTTACTCGACTTACGAAACATAAAAATCAATCAATAACAAGCGAACCGGTCAGAAATAAAGCAGCCGAATGGCAAGATTACCACCGGTTGAACATTACTAAAGGCCTGAAACAGTGTCAAAACTGCAAGAACCAAGCCAAAAGAAACCAGTGGTCTTCAACATGCGCATAACACAAATGTTGGAGACAGCGCTGAATTGTGGAAGAATTTAACTCCGCGTTACCGCTCAAAACAAATAGAGGGAGAACAAACGAGTGAGTACATGGATAAGAATAATATACTCCATGAAGCTAACATGGGTTTCAGAAGGGCACCTAATCTTCTCATAGCATGGGACAGTTGGACATCCTGCTTAAACCGAAAAATACCGGTGTTTCTCGACTTTTCAAAATCCTTCGACACAGTAGCCCACGCACGCCTAACTATGAAGGTTGCGGAAATGGTCTACTCTGACGCACTCCTATCTTGTCTCAGAAACTACCATATGAAAAAAGTTTCGTACCAAGGTAAAAACAATGCACGCGAGCTGGCGAGTATCCACATCGGCAGTTTCACAGGGGACCATCTTAGGCCCACTTCTCTTCCCGATATTTACTAACGATTTGTTAGGCTCAGCTAGCTCACCGGCATTGATCTACGCAGACGGTACGGAGGTCCGTTTGAAGCGAAGATGATTCGACTGAGCTACAAAAGGACCTTACATCCTTCGAGGAATGGGCAGTGAAAAACGGTTTACATCTAAACCAGCTGAAGTGTCACGTCATGTCCATTGTGCCCCTCATGATGCAAACGATTTACACTCTCAATGTAAGTCCGCTCCCTGATGTCTCATCAGAGCGTGATCTCGGTTTAACAACCACAGAAAGCCTCCACACAGGCACAAACTATATATAGGGGACGCAGCCAAGGCAACTGCTACTCTTCACTTTATGCGAAGACAACTTGGTGCCATCATCCCACAATTATTCTTAACATTATTTGAGACATACGCGCGCCCACTCCTGGAGGTTTACAACATCATCGCACCCCCTCCGCCCAAAAAAGACAAATCTACTGGGTCGAGTGCAGAGACAAGCAACGAAACGGGTGATAGAGTTGAAGAACAAACCTTACGAAGATAGATTCCAGCACTTTGGATTATTACTCCTGAGTTACAGGAGAATCAGAGGTGATCTGATCGTGGTGTACAACATATTAGGCACGCCAAACCATCCCAACGTGAGCATCTTACTGATGCATCACCACCTCTCCCCCCAGGCACACCTCAAAAAATTGCTCATCAAAGGGAGAATATTCAGGTTCGTGCCCACTTCTCATTCAGAGTCGTTGCAGCTTGGAATGCTCTCCCAGTGGAGATGACTACAGCCATATCAGTGGACAGCTTTAAGAAGAGACTTAATAAGCAAGTACTCACACACGGATTATCGTCTCCCATGTGGACATGCTGTGCCTGATGCATGTCTTGAGACCTGCTAGTTGTTATCATTGCCATCTCCTCAGATCACTAAATCAATCTATCTCGCCTATTATCTCTGTTTCCTCTCCCTTGCTTACACCTCGATCCTCTCTCACAGTCTTCACTACCAATTAGTAAACTAAATTATCTAATTATTTACTTAGTTCTGAAATCCTCTTCTTATTATCGTTAGAATTATTTCCCTGTTATTTTCCAAATTGCAACTAACTGATCTCCGTTCTGGTAATGTGATAGCTGTTAGTTTCCAGAAACCCTACTTTCCTGAAACAAACGTTTTAATTCGAATCCCGAGACATACAAACTCACAACCAACTGCCAACTGACTAGAATTAGACAGTTGAGTGGCTGGACCCTCATTCATTAGACACTACAAAACACCTGCAACCGTACCGAAAGAACAAGAATTGAGTGCAAAGAAATCATTTCGTTTATACTAACTCGTGAAAAAGATATCGGATATCGGATCTGTGTTCACTTTCGTCCTGGGCTTCGAATACTCAAGGCTTCGGACAAACTAACGTGGGAAATTCATCCTTAAGGTCAGTCGTATAGGTAACGCGTTGAATCAGGCATTTCCATATCTCATCGTCAGTTCATTTTTGCTGCATTTATTTCGTACTTTTTAAACGATATCAATGACATAAACACCAGTGTTAATTTACTTACAAATTATTTCAAAGGGACATGTATCCCCTTAGATTATTTTGAAAATACTAAACTAGGTTCTATGATAAAGACTCAGTTTATCAATCGCCTGTGCGATTCTGAATGTCGGGACAAAATGTTAGACTAAGCAATCAGAAGAACTTCTGTTGTGATATTATTAATTCGTCTGCTTGATTTCCTGCTCAAAACTCGTACGGTATTGATACCATTTTCGGGAACAGTCGTGTGTGAAAACCAATGTAATTAACAGAATAGTGATTACACTTATATTTACTTAACTATGATACATAAGTCACACACATGCTCCTCACTTATAGAAAGATCAAGGTGTCACAATAATTATAATGGAGGCCTATGAAACAAATACTAGACAACTGACTGGTCTGAATTTTATGTTTAGAATAGAGAATGATCCCACTGTCGCCATTCATGTTTCTGCAAGGCTGTTCTATGTAAACCTATATTCAAAGTACAAAATAGAGTTCAAATCAACGAGTTTAACATCTTCAGCTCAGTTCTATCTCATTTTCCCTGAAAATTACGAGGTAAATCGGTGGTTCATGCATTCTGCTACCAAGCATTATGTCACGAGTTAAAACTGTTCCGTCCAAGGGAACCTAGACAGCAAACTGATGTTGTTGTAGTAATTCCAGACCACATCGTGGATTCGACAGTTAAACCCATCGTCGGCCATAAACTAAGAATCTCTTAAATGTAAATGTTAAGTATGACACAAGTTGAAAATACAGCATTTCCATCTACAGACCATGTCTGCAAAATCTGAAAGTTCAATATAACTCCCCAAAATAAGAACACCTAGCAAGATTATAATGGTCAGACATAAAATTACTGTTCTGCTACTTGGAACTCTCATGTAGACAGTTATATCTCAGCAATCTTTTGGGGCCGACAGGCATCTAACCAAATTTGATTAGGCCTACGCAGGAGTCAAAGGCGTAATACCACTCATTAACAAAGTTTAGCTGTTCAAGAGGTATCCCTATTCACTGCACACAATTGTAGCTCAGTCTAGTATTTGGACTGCCCTTGAATGCCATCGTATGGTGGAGAGTATTTATTCCCTCTCCCTTGCGAACTTCTCTTTTATGGTCACGAGTATATAGCCACTGATAGGGAAGTTCTGCTCACTGCTTTCTTGTGGCGGGGGTGTTCCACGAGATTGAGAGGACGAAAGGCGACAGTTTGGCGCCCAAGTCGAGTTGACGGGAAAGGTGGATCTACCTAGGGGATCGGGAAGACTGACTTTATACCAATGATGCACACGAGATCCGGGAGACTAAAGGAACAAATGGTGTCTGAACCTATTTTCGGTCACCGGCTACCATGGGGCTGCATCTCCTCTGTCCCACTGTCTTGTGAACATATACGCGTGGCTATGTGACTATTTTTTGAGGGAGCGGACTGCTATCTCATACATACCAGGGTATTTGGGAACCCTTTGTTTCAATCCAGATAAATAAATTTGTTACCTATTGCCAACCCAATGAGAAATGTGTTTGTTGTTTCCTCATTTTCGGTCTTTGATACTATGCTTACTATTTCATGACTTGATCACAAATCGTTGGTAGTAATATTCTATTGATAACCAAGTTCTAAATTTCACGATAAGATTGTGAAAGAAATCAACAAACCTAGCTGCCTATGTATGTCAGTCAGTCAGTTACAACGTAGAACTTCGTGCGTACCTACATCAGTTCGGGTTGCCACACCTCATCAGCACAGAGACGCAACTGTCAGTTCAATTCCAATAGTGGTAGAGATAGTAGAAGTATTAGCAGTAATCGAGAAGATTACGGTTCGAAGATATGATTCGAGAAGTATAATTCAGTGAGATAAATTTAGAAAGTGAAAGATAGAGATGACCAGGAATTCAGGTTAGAATTAGAGATAATACAAAGAGTGGGTGCACCTGCGCTATTGCAAACGATTTTGAGCAATGTCGTTCAAGGACTCTAACCATTAGTGACTTTCGTCTCGTGGACCCCAACCAGGCAGCCTACATCTACCAACATGACCACTTGTTAGTGATTTCATGGATTTGCAGTATGTTTTGGTCTAACCGCTCCCAGCATTCTTCCAACCTACTCCTACACCACTGATGGAGTCCCACTACTCCACCAATTGATCTGCTAGTACTCGTTTCCTAACGACATCATTGCTTACTCGGTTGTCCCAGGATATACGAGCAATGCTTCGGAGACACCTATGATCGAAGACTAGTAACCTACAAAAGTCCTCTACTCTTAACGGCCATGTTTCTCATCCGTATAGTAGGACGGAGCGAACTGCTGCACAGTACACTCATCCTTTGGTTAGCGGACCGATATCTCGCTTGCGCCATAGGTGACGCAACTTGGCAAAAGCCAATCGAGCTTTCTGTATCCGTGCTGAGATTTCGTCAGTCACCAAGCCATCAGCACTGATAATACTCCCGAGATAAGTGAAACGGTCTACACATTCAACTACTTCACTCCCTACCACTAGTTCAGGTCCCGACCGTAGCTGCTACCTTGACGTAGTTGTCAGGCTTGCCTATCGTGATGACCCAACCGAGCTATACTGGCTGGAACATATGTTCCTGCAGGTCCTACCATGCCAGGCAGGTCGATTGGAGAACGATGAGACTAAAAGCAGCTACCCAAGGTCTGAGGGCGAAGTCGTACTGCTGACTCACTGTAGAGGGGTGTGACAGCAGTAAGGTGTTTCCCTCGGACAACCAGCATTTGTAGCGATGCTGCCTTCTCACAAGAAAGGAAGGGTTAGAAGAGGTCGACTCTAAAAATGTCACACCTTACCTCACGGATTTCCGTCTCCGGCAGTAAGGGTGCCCACTAAGGGCTTTTAAGAGCGGAGCTAATATTCAAAAACCCTTTCATAAAAAGGCCGTGCGTGACCGGCCCCAAGCAGTTATCCCTTGGGCTGTGCGGTCACGCTCCCAGGTCGTTAAGGTCAACGCTAATCTACCTTCATTTCCGTGTTCCTCAAGAAACACCCACGGTGTGGGCAGCCGGGAAGTGACAACCGCCCTCACACCCGTAACGGCACACAAGACCAAATTGTTCAAAACCAAACCCTTCCTACACCCCTAATATCTCTCTTATCTTCGACTAACTCTACTCGCATTCCTTTATCTCACTGCACCGCTAATGCAAACGATTCGGGTTCACGAAACGTTATTCCTGGTCTCCTGAAACCTTGTTGGAGCTTTTCTCCCTCACCAGTAGTACCACTAGGATTTGAATTGACAATTGCGTCACTGTGCTAATGTGGTATGGCAACATGAACTGATGTACTTACGTACGAAGTTCTACGCTGCAGCTGACTGACTAGTTCAGGTACCAATCTTAAAGCAACGTTTTGCATTTCGAGCGGGAAAACCGCACCCCAAACAAGCCTGCATTGTTGCTTAGGGTAGTCAGAAGACTGCATTTTGTCAGTCTTCACAGAATAGGACTATGTGATTAGCATATTCGAAGTCAGCAAGCATGTCTCATGGCGAAATGTATGTAAACAATAGTATGGAAATATTTGTCATTAAATTGATTTTATCTGATTTGATAACTAGCGTAATAATTCACTACATGTGATAATAATTTTAATTAGATCAGTACCTAACTAATGAGACTAATTGACCCGCATTGAGAAGACAACCAAAAGTTCTCAAGTTAAGCTGGGTAGTATCTCTTCAGCGGTCTAAATACTGACTCTGTGTATTTATCTGAGATATGTCTATAGACTTATTTATGAGTTATTATAATCTCATTTTATGTAGTGAGATTCTTCTGACATTCATTTTTTGTTACTACCTGTATATAGATGTTCTCAAATCCTTTGTGATTCATGTACTACCGATGTAATTTGCGTTCATCTAACATAAGGAGTTGGAGTTTCTGGTTATCATGAGTAATAAGATTTAGATAAGTAGCGCATCAGCCAACTGGCTTTTTATATGCTAGATTTTATACCTCATGTAATCTTCACTGCAAAAACTATGATGCTTCCGTAGTTTCATTACTCTCTAAGCACCGATTTCCTCGTCGAGCTATGTTTTGCGATATAGGAATAGGTTGGAAGAAAGCTAGGGGCGGCCAGACCAAAACATGGAACAAATCCATGAAGTCACTGACAAGTGGACTGAGTCATGTCGGTAGATATAGGCTACCTGGTTGGGGTTCGCTGGATGATAATAATTGATGGTTAGAGACCGTAAGTGACGGCTCAAAACCGTTTGCGATGGCGCAGATGCATTTACTCTTTGTGCTCTATAAAATTCTAACTTGAATTCCTCATCACATCTAACTTTCTAAATTTACCTCACTGAATTATATTTCTTTAATAACATCTTCGAACCCTAATCTCTCCGATTACTTCCAATACTTTTACTACCTCTACTACAATGGGATTTAAATTGACAATTACATCTCTGTGCTAATGTGGTATGGCAACTTGAACTGCCGTACTTACGTGCAAAGTTCTACGTTGTAACTGACTCACTGATCTGAGATATTTACATTCACTAATGATGGGTTCTTTTCTTTTCCTAGACAAACAAAACGATGGCACATAAGCAGACACCAAGAGACTTCCTAAAACTTATAATCGGAAGACCAGTGGTAGTTAAGCTTAACTCAGGTGCTGATTATAGAGGTATTTTTACGTTAATTCAATTTGAGTAATGTACAGGTGTCCTAATTTCCTTAGACGGTTATATGAATGTGGTATTGGAACAAACTGAAGAGTACGTTGACGGTCAGCTAAAAAATAAGTATGGTGATACGTTCATTCGAGGAAACAATGGTAAGTCACATTAGCCTTGCTAAACTGTCGCAGTTTTTTACATTAGCACACAAAAGCGTTGGTAATGGATACAACCTGTGCAGCTTTCCATATATGAACAAAGCACTTGCGCAATTCGCGAGTCAAACATCTGTACAATTATGTTGCCCGAAACCAGATTACGACTAACAAAACATAAACAATGGAAAGATAACTTATTTTTTAATCAATAAAAATCTCACTACATATAAAGCGTATCTTGAATATAAAAACATATTTTTGGGAAACACTTCCAATTACTCTACATAGTTGGGATGTACGACAATGTAAGGATCAGCGGTATCAGCAGATGCGTCCAATCCCGTACCACCAATAGTTATAAGAATATTATCCTGGAATAAATAGGAAAGTTTCCATTGTTTTATGAACATTAAATGTATGCATAAAACAAGTTGACTCATAATTTTTTATTCAATGAAAGTGATTTTCAATACTGTCAGGGGTGTTCAGTTATGCAGCTAATCCCTCATAACTCACTAAAAGTGTTGGATTAGTCATTAGTACATAACTTCACACCGGGTTGCTTTAAGCCACCCCCATAACTCTATAAACGAATGAAACAGACTACTGAGGATTGAACTATTGACGTGATACGTTAGTTAAATTAAAAACGAACTTACGGAATAAAAACGGCTGCGCGCCTGTAGTTTTCCAATTCTCATACTCCTGTTATGCGTTGTAAGATTTATCATACAATTAATAACATATCGTAGTCCCATTGACTATTTACTTGATTGCTGTTACGCATTACTATTGTTAGAACTCACCAACCCTATTCAAAGTTATATGTACTACGAAAACACCGTAGCTTCTACCTTGACGTGGTGGTCGGGTTAGGCCTTCGTGATGACCTAACCGATCCATATTGGCTGGAATATATGTTCCTTAAATTCCTACCATGCAATGCAGAACAGTTGGGGAACGGTATGACTAGACGGAGCAAATTAAGGTCTGAAGATGAAGTCGTACTGTTGACCGTAAAGGGATATGACAGCAGTAAGGTGTCTCCCTCGAACAACCAGCATCTGCAGCGATGTTGCCTCCTTACAACAGGAAGAGGTTAGAAAAGGCTGACTCTAAAAAGTGTTACGCCTTATCTGACCCCACGCATCCAGGTATCTGACGGTAAGGACTTCCGGAGAGCGCAGCTGCGTCTCCGAAACGCATACGCTCCCACTGACTGCAGCTCGCACAAGGTAAAATATAAGTTTTACAAAAACCTCTCTGATATAGTAATAATGGTTGGTGACTTCAATGCTCAAGTAGGTAAACTAAGCCAAACTGAAAGACATTCGAGTGAATCTTATGGTGCCGCGGCTCACCGAACAGATAATGGCGGCCGTCTGCTGCAGTTATGCTCAGATAATCGCCTACTTCTAGTAAATACTAGCTTTAAGCACAAGGAAGAACATCTTTTGACATAGCGACCCCTAAAATCGACTCAATTTGATCGATTGGCAGAGCACTTTAGGGACCAGCCCAACTGGCCTTCAGCCATACTTCGATTACCCATGATCTCCAGTCAACCAAAATGGCATGTTGATATAAGTCCTCCAACCCTTAATAGTAGAAAAAGCTATATGAAATTTACGGTAAAGGAGAGCAGCGAGCCCTGATAGATTAAACCCTGAAATTTTTAAGGATGGCGGTCCAGTTTTAGCAGTTAGATTGACTGAGATCTTAGGTAGAATCTGGCAACTGGACGTAATTCCATCCGACTGGCCTCAATCTACAAGAAATGACAAAAGTACTCTTGTGACAATCACAGAGGAATCAGTTTACCTGATATAGTGTCTAAAGTATTAGCTTTGATAATACTTCGAAACTAAACTAGAGCTCGAGAAAACAGGACGTGGCTGTATAGACCAGATATCCACTCTTCAGTAGGTCCTAGTACATAAACTCACGATAGTTATATTAATTGACCTTAGGGCTATGTTTGGACTCTAATTATCATAAGGTTCTGCAGCATTGTCTGCCGTTGAGAGGCTTGCCAAAGCACTACAGCCTCTCTACTCGAATATTACTAATAGAGCCATAGCTTATAGCTAATTGTCATCGGAATTGATTACTTCAAGGTGTTTGTCTCGATTGCTTGTTTCCTCCATTCTTATCTAATTTTGTCATCAACATGCTCCTAGAGACGATACTTTCAGCGTCTGACTTCCCAGGAGTTGACCTTCTACCAGGACATTTACTAGTTGACTTAGAATATGCGAATGACAATTTGGTTCGGTGAAGACACTGATAAAATGTAGTCTTCTGAACACCTTGATCAACGATGCAAGCATGTTCGAGATACGATTCTCCCTATCGAAATACAGAATGCTGCTTCAAGATCGGTTTGCATCGGCACCTGAACTACTGAGAGTAAAGTAGTTGAGCGTGTTGACAGCCTCAATCATGTCTCATTAGTCCTGATGTTCTGGTGTCTGACGAAATCTCGGTACTTGCGTTACTTATGGTGTAGGCGAGATATCCATCTACCGACACCAAAGGACGAGTTTCCTGAGCAGCAGTTCGCTTCGTTCTGCTACTTGGGTGTTAAACACGGCTAGTAAGAAAAGAGGATATTCGTAGGTTACTGGTACTCAGTCATAGGTATCTTCGGAGCATTTCCCTTGTACTTTTGGGACTACCGACTAAGCAATACATGGGTTGTAAATAGGGTACTAAATAAAGATGGTAAGACGATTGGTGTTGGATCATCATCATTAGCTGAGGTGGTCAAGGTATGTGCTACGAATTGTCAACCACCGGCTGCCTCAATGTTGTCTGATGTAGAAGTAGGTTGGAAGAAAGCTAGGGGCGACCAAAACGTGACATAGATCTATGAAATCACTGACAACTCGACTGAGCCAAGTTAGTAGTTATAGACTACCTGGTTCGGGTCCGCGAAACAATCGTGACCAGTGGTTAGAGACCTTGAACTACATGGCTCAAAATCGTTTGTCAGTCAGTCAGTCAGATGCAACGTAGAACTTCGTACGTAAGTACATCAGTTTATGTTGCTATACCAAATCAGCACAGAGATGTAATTGTCAATTCAAACCCAATAGTAGAAGAGGTAGTACGGGTATTAGAAGTTATCGGAGAGGTTAGGATGAGAAGATATAATTCAAGAAGTATGATTAAATGAGAAAAGTTTAGAAAGTCAAAACTAGAGGGGTTGAAGAATCCAGAAGATTAGGATTTGAGAGAACACAAAGAATAAATGCACCGGCGCCATTGCAAACGGTTTTGAGCCATGCCATTCAAGGTCTCTAACCATCGATTATTATCATCTCGCGGACCCCAACCAGGTAGTCGACAATTACCGACATGGCTAAGTCCACTCGTCAATGACTTCATGGATTTCTGCCATGTTTTGGTTTGGGCGCCCCTAACTTTCTTCCAACCTACTCCTACACTACAAAACAAAGCTCGACGAGGCAGTCGGTGGTTAGGCATACGCAACACGTCCCAACCACCTCAACTGATGAAGTTTCACCACTTCATCGATTGATCTGCCATTCTTGCCTAGTACCCGTTTCCTAATAACAGCGTTGCTCACTCCGGTGTCCCACGATATACGAGCAATGCTTCGAAGACACCTATGATCGAAAACCAGTAATCTACGAATATCTTCTACTCTCACTGGCCATGTTTCACAGCCATAAAGTAAGACGGAGCGAACTACTGCGCAGTACACTCGTCCTTTAGTCAGCAAACGGATATTTCGCCTACGCCATAAGTGACGCAGGTTGGCAAAAGCTAATCACGCTTTCTGTATCCGTGCTGAGATTTCGTCAGTCACCAGGCCATCAGCACTGATGAGACTCCCCAGATAAGTGAAGCGGTCTACACGTTCGACTACTTCACTCCCTATCACTATTTCAGGTGCCGATGCAACCCAATCTTGAAGCAAAATCGTTTGTAACGGCACAGATGCATCCATTCCTTGTTTTACCTGAAATACTAAAATTCGAAATTATTCAAGACTTTTTTTTATTTAACTTATTTTACTGGTTTATAATTTATCGATTCAGACCTTTCCCATAACTAATAATACTGCTACTACCATGGGGTTTGAACTCACGATTTCAGCTCTTTGTGTACTAATGTTGTATGACAACTTGAACTGATGTGCGTAAGTACCAAGTTCTACGTTGTAACTGACTGACTAAGGTGAAATAAAAACCACTACCTAAATAAATTCATTTATATCCTATGTTTCGTATATGCATTGATATCATGGGAATGAGATGATGGATTCCGAACTCATCAAATAGTGAACTTACCACTTAAGTTCAAAAGGTTTTGAAAATCTTAATCTCCTTAGTTTTTAATAATTAGTATAGTTAGTAGCAAAAGAACCATTTGAAATACTTGCCATCTAGGATTCAAAAAGTAAACAAATGCCAAATATAGCAAAAAGTGAAATGGTGGTAAACTCACTTTTTTTATTAGGCGATCGATAATGCGTTCGACAAGAAGCTTAACTTCTGCTAACTGGGCTTCGGTTTCGACTTCATCAACAACTTCTTCTAAATACCAGTTGACTAACTCACTCCTTTTCGGCGCACCAGGAGTTTGATCAGACTCAACATCTGTTGCTGAAGTCTCGCTCCAGTTCCGTGCCCTCAAAATTAAAAGACTAGCGATCCGTCTATACTCATCATATGTTACTCGTAAATGCCCTGCAGTTGTATTTGTTTCTGTAGTTGGCTGGTTTAAATTAAAAATTTGAAAAAATAATTAGGGAATTCGATGAGATTTAAACGAAGCATATTTTTGAAAACGCATACCTACCTGTTCAGTAATTGGTGTTTGTGAAGCATCTATAAGTTGATGTTGGTCTTCTTCTTCTAGATTTATATCAGGCTGTTCAACTCTTATTATGGATTTGTTTAGGAGAGCGAACGCTTCTCGTACATGAGCTGGAGTTACCTACAATTAAAACCAAAAGTCTTGATAAAGTACACAAATAACGGTGTACTTCTAATTTTTCTAAACGAGTAGTGAGAACTAATACAGTGGTGTTAGGAAGATATGAGTAAAAATCATTAAACCTGGGGAAGTATTTTAGGTTTTGTATACTTGTTAAACAATTGGTTTCGTATATTTTTATTAAGGTCTTATTTTACGTCACCTCTTGATCTACTAACTGTTATCATAACTTACAGTTAAATGCCATGTTCAGTTTCACGTTAGAAATATCCAGCAATCTACATATTGTGGCTTTTTAGTTAAGGCACAATGTTGTCTGTCATTATAAATATACAATAACACGAAGTGAGTAAACAAATAGAAAAGGTACGTACAACCAATTTTTGGTGTTCTGGTTTGCAGGCTGAAAAATTAAAGTTCCTTCTTGGAGTTGCCGACTGTTTCAAACAGTTACTGTGTCAGAGTGATAATTGTTAATGACACCAGCAGTCACAAACTAATTGCTTTTAATAAAACTATTATCAACGAATATTTCTAATTATGCTACTATTAGTTACAGCTTTCTATATATTACAAACTACTTAAAATAGTATTTTGTATAACAGTTATTTGAGAAAAATGTTGAATATTTATGTATCAGATTTTCCATAACCTATGCAATTTTCAGTCTGTAAGACAGGAAGCTGACGATTATTTTAGTACAAACATTCATTTGAACACGGTAAAATCTGGCATGAATCTGAGAAATGTACACAACTATGCCCTAAGTAATTCTATCTAATAGGAGTGATGAGTTCAAAACATAAGTAAAACTACCAGCTGTTAACCAGTAAGTGATCCAAAAACTGCTTTAAATGTTGTTTTTTAGGGTTTAAGTCAGTAGAAATCAGTCGTTTCAAGGTATTGGTTGATCAAGTGTTTGTAAAAGTAACCATAGCTTATCGAGACTACAATTTTAAATCTAGTGTCATCATAAGCGAAAGTGCACCCGGAGCGAGACTTAAAGCTAATATGGAAACGCTAGTGGGTCAATACACCATAATGATAAAAATCTTTTGAATGCAGTCGTCATGAAAATTACTGAATATGTAAAACTCTAAATAAAAATCTTACAGTATCTGCACAGTGTAGTCGTGCTGTTGCTTCTGAAAGACGAACAAGACTTTCCAACTGCCTAACAGTGATGCGCCATGCAGATTTTGTTCCACTGGAAGCATCTCGCTGACGCATTTTCTTGTACTCTTCAACCATGCATTCCATGGCTTCGCCGCTGATCTGATAACATAAAATGCGAATCGAGAAATATGACTACTAAGTAATTCCAAATTATTAATAGGACATGGCTATATTTCCTATGAGACGGTAAATTGTTATGGTAATAATATTTCTCTGAAACAAAACACACTGGTATTACATGAAACTGGCAACGATGAAAACGCTTATCTATCATAGAAACAAATGCGACTCAGTATTCAAGTACCTGTACGTGCATACAACTATAATTTATACTTATTTTGTACAGGTTACAAATACTACTCGAATGTTTAAATGCCATGTAGGTGTCAGTGTTTGAATCTGTATTCTTGATTGCTCACTATTCTCCTCACGATCGCTTATATCACTACTGTTTCGACTCCTCTAGAATTTTTATTAACTACATTTTGAGGTGTTAATGTCGAAGAGCAACTAGGGATGATGTAAATTTGTAGCAGGCTCTATATTGAGTATGATCAACTGATAAGATTATGTCCTTATATTCTTATCGAAAGTCTTCGAAGTTATAAGAAAAATTACAAACACCTTTGAAAATAACTAATCCTTTCGAGGCATAAAATAGTAATTACTGAAGTAGTATGAAACCGATTATTGCATACTTTTGGTTTAAAACAGCGTGCAAAAGCGATGTAACGACGAATGTTATCAACTGAATAGACGGTATGAGTATCTTCTGCGCCATGTCTCCCCATGTGTAAATCTACAATTGAACGAGCGATAGCATAGTCCACTATCTGAAAAGAAATGGTAAATAAAAGTAGAAACACAAACGTTAATCAAATACATTGCACAAAGTTAGCATAATTTATTCGGTGATTTGCTAATCATACATTAGTGTATCCTGTGAAAAGTTAGGATGCTTAATAGATCAGTACATGAGAAAAACGATATATAAGTATCAGTTAGATTTTGAGTCTTTAGAATTTGCTCCGAAACGTAAGTCAAAATTACTATGAGAACTACTGGAACAGACTTTTACTAAAATGTCGCCGTTAAATAGCTCATTACCATGTAAGTGGTGAAAAGACGATACGATACCACTCACTTCATATCAACTTTGAGGACGTAAAAAAATCCAATAAGTACACGAAAATTTAGTCGTTTATCTTAACCTACATTTTGAATTTTCAGTTGTTGGCAAAGACGTAACAATATTGTTGAATGTAGTCTTACAGCAGTGCATCTTAGCGAAACATTAACCAGTTTGTTAAATGTTGCTTAAATAAAGCAACGTAGTGACCTTCCTAGCAAATATTCCAAGTGAGACTACTAAGTGAAAAACTGGATGAAATAAAAATAAATTACACTGCCTATACTGTTTAATAAATTCTTAATTCTTTAATCCATAGTAATTGTTCCAAATACAAAAACTCTGTTTTCTCAGAATTTTCTAGATTTTCTAAACGTCCGAAACGATCCTACAACCTGTAGGTGGCATAACTTCAAGAAACAAGACAGAACTTCTGCATAATCCTAGAGTAGCTTACAATATATGGTCTCAAAATAATCTGGCATGTAATTTTACGTTAAAAACCGTTTTTTACTACCAATAGAAAAGATTCCTGGGTTTAGAAGCAACTAATGGTTGCGATTATGTTGTCTACCATAAGTTGATTGAGTACATAAAACACAAACCAAGAAACTCACATCGTTGCACTCATCAATCAGTACAAAAAACAGGTCAAAACGTGAAATAATGGGAGCAGACAAGCCGATATTATGTCGTAAAGATTTTGATCTGTCGTAGCGACCACCAATGGGGTTAGCTGCTGCAAGAATAGAAGTTCGAGCA
This sequence comes from Schistosoma turkestanicum, assembly GCA_944470395.2. NCBI lineage: Eukaryota > Metazoa > Platyhelminthes > Trematoda > Strigeidida > Schistosomatidae > Schistosoma > Schistosoma turkestanicum. Next base: position 19,876,312 of record OX103973.1, read on the forward strand.
TTCAGTGTAGCTTTGACACCAGCTTTCGTTATGCTAATAGTTTGCTGTTCCATCGCTTCATGAATTGCAACTTGATCTTTGAGATCCATCTTATCGAATTCATCTATGCAGCAAACTCCCTATAAACAAGAATTTTACAAGTAGTAAGAAAATTATACATTAAGGCTAAAAGCACTATGGAGAAAGCAATAAAAAAGGAGCAATCAGTGTTTGGATTCACTTAATTTACTGGTCTACTGGACTTGCAGTAAAGGTTCTACAATACCGCTAAAATGCTTGTTAAAATGTGTGACCATGATTGAAATTCAAATAATTTATTTGGTAATATTCAGCAATGCCTGATTGTTGAGTAAAAGACTCAGTACAGAGATTATAGTAAATACAACATTCGGGAGTGTCGCATTTTAGTTGCACTCAGTAATAACTTATCAATAGATAACTAGAAATGTCAATAAAATCTGTTTGGAGCTTCTAGCAAAGATATTTATTGTAATTACACGAACAGAAACTGGTTACTAAAGATACCATTTGACATCTAATATACTCACAGGTTTCCAGGGACAATTTGATAACCATAGGTTCGTATTATTTATCTAAACATATAGACATTGGTACAAAGAGACACCCAAAAATACATGCACCACAAAAGTCATCGAATTAATGTTCACACTGTTTAACAATGATCTTGAATTTTGTATAAGAACTAGTAGGATTTCCCAAGAATTTCAATTACATAATAAATGTCTTAAATTAATTGGAAGCTACTTTCTATTGGCTATCTGTTCGTTCAAGTATCATGAACCTGCTCTATGGAACATAACTCATTGAAAAACAGTTAAGAAAAATGATAACTTTAACTACAATATCTGAAGTCAGTGACTTACATTGTCTGCAAGCATTAGTGCTCCAGCTTCAATGACAAATTCGAAGGACTCTTCATCCCTCACTACTGCAGCGGTCAAACCTGCTGCTGAGCTGGCTTTGCCACTAGTATAGACGGCACGTGGAGAAAACCTTTCGACATGTTTTAGGAACTGAGACTTTGCTGTACTCGGGTCACCAACTAGACATACGTTTAGGTCTCCACGGAGATGAGTTTTTTCTTCGGTAATCTACGGAAAGATACATAGTACATTAGATTGAGATAAATTGGGGGACAATGTTACGATAAAATAAAAAGATATATGAATAACTATATTTTTCAATATAAGACCCATTAGTACGGAAAAAAATGAGATGCACCGATTGTTTAAACTATCTTCAGCTTTGCATGACACTATGAGAATAACGCATAAAATAAATAACTATGGGTCAACAACATAACCCAAATTCAATTCACAATGTTTAAAACTACTAATTGCACTAACCTTGGGCACACCACCACAAAGCATTAACAGGATACCTTTCTTAACTTCATCAGCGCCATGAATAGTTGGAAAAAGAGATTTGCACATGTTTGTGAGAAGTTTTCGATCCTGACTCATTTGACAAATTGTATCAAGCTCAGATGGAGTCAGTCTTTTCGACAACGCTTCATATGAAATCGCATCTGACTCTTCTAATTCATCTGACGGCAGATACTAAGATGAAAATTTCAATATTTATGCATAGTATTTAAAGAAACATGAGGCTTTAAAACCACTTGAAATGAAACAAAATTGGAATACGTTAAACATATCTAAATCTAATAGTTACTTGTGCGGCACTGAGAATAGTAATAAAACAGGAAGTTTTCAAGGAAACGACGAGACAAATACTGGTGAGTAAAGGTATTGAAGTATTTACCACCTACTATTATAAAATACAATTCATCTTATTTCTGTAAAGATCGAATGTCATTGAATTCACTTGAATTCTGATTAGAATTAATCAACCTTTAGGAAGATTAGGTTTTAAGTGGAACTGATTTATTGACGTGTGTAAAATTAAAAATTTCAAACTCAAAACATGGTTCGTCTAACGTAGCAGGCGCAGAGCACAATAATCCGGTGTGTTAGTAACTTTAAAAATAATATAACACAATGGAGCTTCGAAACTCATTATATAAAAACGAACCAAGAAATCTAATTGCATAATCTGCATAATGGAATAGATTAGTCAGGTGTCGAAATTCAGTAAATTTCTCTGCTTGATTATTCATTTTGATAATACGGTTAATGTTAGCACCAATTATTTGTCAAGAACAGGCCTCAGTACTTGCCCTTATGCTACATCGTTTCGGTAAAGGGTAGTATTATTACTCGGTCGCTCAAACGAAACGCGTGAGGTGTGATCTGGACCAAGGAAATATCAACTGAAGTGTGAATGGTTTAAATACTTACGCCATTGTTTTAATTAGAATTTCGGAACTTAATGCTTAAAACTATACCATTGATTGAAGTCTAAATTTAAAGTAAAGAATTACCACTAATGAAAGCGGTCGTACTGTGGTGTGTGCTACTTATACGAACGATATAAGTAGTATAAGAAGGGACGTGAAAGAAGAAGTCTCACGGTCACAAGAGGAAAACGGAAAGCAAATGGAGCAAAAGCAAAAAGTAAATGGAGTACCAACAGGAAGTAAAGGAAGCAACAGCAGGAATGGAAGAAGGCTGGAGCGTTGGAAGTCAGGAGTCAAAGATGGTGTTCGATGTAATGTTTTCGTTTTTAATTGACTAAGAGTGTAAATTTGCTAAATACAATCTACCGCGCCTGCCTCAGTCTTCTCAGTACAATCACTAGAAGCAAACTGAAAGTTTAAACGAACTATCTTACTGTAAATAATCAAATGGCTCCCAAATGCTCTGATACGTCCGAAAGTCGGACGTCTACGTTTTTCTTCGCAGTCATTAACAAGTTCGCGAGATTTTCATTGCGAAATCCCAACACAATTGATGTCATTCTCAGGAACATACTAAACTAGGTTGTATGATAAAGACTCAATTTGTCAATCCCATGGGAAATTCTGAATGTCGGGACAAAATTTTAGTCGTGTGTGAAAACCAATGTGATTAACAGAATAGTGATTACACTTATATTTACTTAACTATGATACATAAGTCACACACATGCTCCTCACTTATAGAAAGATCAAGGTGTCACAATAATTATAATGGAGGCCTATGAAACAAATACTAGACAACTGACTGGTCTGAATTTTATGTTTAGAATAGAGAATGATCCCACTGTCGCCATTCATGTTTCTGCAAGGCTGTTCTATGTAAACCTATATTCAAAGTACAAAATAGAGTTCAAATCAACGAGTTTAACATCTTCAGCTCAGTTCTATCTCATTTTCCCTGAAAATTACGAGGTAAATCGGTGGTTCATGCATTCTGCTACCAAGCATTATGTCACGAGTTAAAACTGTTCCGTCCAAGGGAACCTAGACAGCAAACTGATGTTGTTGTAGTAATTCCAGACCACATCGTGGATTCGACAGTTAAACCCATCGTCGGCCATAAACTAAGAATCTCTTAAATGTAAATGTTAAGTATGACACAAGTTGAAAATACAGCATTTCCATCTACAGACCATGTCTGCAAAATCTGAAAGTTCAATATAACTCCCCAAAATAAGAACACCTAGCAAGATTATAATGGTCAGACATAAAATTACTGTTCTGCTACTTGGAACTCTCATGTAGACAGTTATATCTCAGCAATCTTTTGGGATCTTCAATACAAATGTCAAGACAGTTCTACTGTATGGAGCGGAAACATGGAGAACTACCAAAGCCATCATCCAGAAGATACAAGTGTTTATTAACAGTTGTCTACGCAAAATACTTCGTATTCGTTGGCCAGACACCATCAGCAACAACGAACTGTGGGAGAGAACAAGTCAGATTCCAATGGAGGAGGAAATCAGGAAGAAGCGGTGGAAATGGATAGGACATACACTACGAAAAGCACCCAACTGCGTCACTAGACAAGTCCTCACATGGAACCCTGAAGGCAAAAGGAAAAGAGGAAGGCCAAAGAACACACTACGCCGAGAAATAGAGAAAGATATGAGAGGAATGAACAAACATTGGACAGAACTGGAGAGGGAAGCCCAGGACAGAGTTGGTTGGAGAAAACTGGTGGGCGGCCTATGCTCCATTGAGGGTAACAGGCGAAAGTAAAGTAAAGTAAATCTTTTGGGGCCGACAGGCATCTAACCAAATTTGATTAGGCCTACGCAGGAGTCAAAGGCGTAATACCACTCATTAACAAAGTTTAGCTGTTCAAGAGGTATCCCTATTCACTGCACACAATTGTAGCTCAGTCTAGTATTTGGACTGCCCTTGAATGCCATCGTATGGTGGAGAGTATTTATTCCCTCTCCCTTGCGAACTTCTCTTTTATGGTCACGAGTATATAGCCACTGATAGGGAAGTTCTGCTCACTGCTTTATTGTGGCGGGGGTGTTCCACGAGATTGAGAGGACGAAAGGCGACAGTTTGGCGCCCAAGTCGAGTTGACGGGAAAGGTGGATCTACCTAGGGGATCGGGAAGACTGACTTTATACCAATGATGCACACGAGATCCGGGAGACTAAAGGAACAAATGGTGTCTGAACCTATTTTCGGTCACCGGCTACCATGGGACTGCATCTCCTAACGGTGCCCCACTCACTTGTGAATTTAGCCTGAGTCAAAAATTCAGGTAGTAGGCCGCTAAGAAAACCACCCGTTTCAGTTTGGGCATTCAAGGAGTACCTCGACCTGCACATAAATTCGCCGATTTGTGTGTCGTATATATATTTTGGCCCTCTTTTGTACTTTCGTATGTTTACTATATGTACGGTTCTTAAGGAGGAATGTAGCATGACAAAAATATATAAACTTGTTACGAGGTTAGAGGGAATTAATGCAACGTAAAATTAAAAAGTAAACCTACTCGTCCATGAACAAACACCCGCTTTCAGTTTGGGCATTCAAGGAGTACCTCGACCTGCAACATAAATTCGGCCGATTTGTGTGTCGTATATATATTTTGGCCCTCTTTTGTACTTTCGTATGTTTACTATATGTACGGTTCTTAAGGAGGAATGTAGCATGACAAAAATATATAAACTTGTTACGAGGTTAGAGGGAATTAATGCAACGTAAATTAAAAAGTAAACCTACTCGTCCATTTGAAGGTACAACAGTACAAGCCAAAAACGCTGTTCGATAAGAAAGCTCACGCACTCCTAAAGCTTTTAAACCAGTGACACCACCGATTTCTTGATTATCTCGTCCTCGTAACGGTTTCCCCTCCAATGATCTGTCACCTAAATATAATCGAAATAGGGTTCTTTATTCTCAAGTAAAAAGACTGTGTTCAATTCGCAAATGTTATCAGTGTTGATATGATACCCATCGAATTAAAATAAGAAAGGGAAAGATCGTGACGACAAAAATGGCATTCATGAATTTAAGACGGCTACTAAAATCATTCATTTCAAACATCATTTATTCAAATGAATATTATAACCCAAAATTTTTAGTTTACCGGGCGTCGCTAGTTGTCCAACATCAGGGATAACAATAAGGGTCCCAATAAATTCACATCGATCGCCTGGTTGTGCAAGATCCACTGTATCCGCACGTAGTATAACTTCAAGGCTAAAATGTTTACAAAAACATTTAAATTGAATTGATTTTCAACGAAAATTACATGTACGAGAAGCTGAACTCATGACATTTACATATACCGTTAGATCATCCAGACTATTGCATCTCAAATCTCAGAAACCCATTATAAGCAAATGCACATAAGAAGCCTTAGGTTCTTTACTACCGAATTCAAAATGTCGAAGCAAATCATTTGCATGTATACATATATAATTTGTGGGATATATTGTCTGAGTTTACCAGGAAATATTTTAACCGAGACTGTGAAGCTTAGAACTTACAGTGCACGCAACCGAATAGCCACCTTTTAATCAATAGTTAAAAGGGGTCAATCTTCACAGTTTTTCGTTGACCAGCAGTATATTTTAACCTAGCTTTCTCCATACCAATTGCTTTACGTAGGAAACGGACTTTACCGATACCTTATCGCTACTTATGATTAAAAATTTGTCTGCATAGTGTTTTAGGGTTTGTTAATCAGTAAACATAAGCAAGTGGGATGAGCTTACTTGCGTGGAATGCTCCCTCGAGGTAATTCAGATTGAGTCTCCTGGACTCGAACCTTCTGAAAATCAACAAACTTTGACTCATTTGTAAGCAACTCGAACTTAAGACGGTTGCCGCATTGAGGATTAAAACATACAGTTGGCTAACAAGATTAGTAAAGCGTGATATTGTACCTGGGTATATTTGAAGGGTTGCTCCACATTTCTTATTATTATTTTACATTCAGAACATCGAAAAGTACCCATCAAAAGCTCAGGGTGAATCGGGTGTGTTCGTACGACCTGAGCACGTACTTTGATCAACCTTCCCAACTGGCTTGCTGTAAGGTCTCGCATCCTGAGAAATAAATGTTTGGGGTTTGTATTACCTGTGTAAACTAGGAACATCCGTAAAACTGACGTAGAAATCCCTTCCTGAATTTTGCGTATCTGGTACATGATCATTTACAAAATTTTTGGTGGCTGAACAAAGTGCGGGATACAGCCTGTCGAAATAAGACTTTATTAAGACTTACCTATAGAACTCATCCTGGATTAGGCCAGATAATCTCGTGTCAGAAATTATTATGTCTGTAAACGTCACTGACAATGTGTTTTTTTCAAGTTGTTTGAGTCCGTTAGCAGCTTCTACATATTTCAAAACATCATTTTCTCTAAACCTAAACAGAAAAATCAACTACGAACTAAACTCACGTTTCCAAAAAATGGTGGAAAAGTCTCTGACACTCCTCTGCAATCACATCAACGACTCGTATAGTCCGCACCTGAGTTTGAGCAACATCCATCTCCGAAATCCAATGTTCGCGGAAAAAAACAGCCTTCACATCAAATAGCGCGACAAAACCAAACTCGAATCCAATTTCCGAATTATGTATTTAGAAAGGAGAAATCAATATCCAATATCTTTTTCACGGACTAGTATAAACCATTTTATTTCTTTGAACTCGATTTCTGTTCAGTTGTTTTGAAGTGTCTAGTGGGTGTGGGTATACATAATTGACTGCCTAATTCTAGTCATTTGGCAGTTGTTTGTTAATTTGTATATCCTTTGATTCGAATAGAACCGTTTGTTTTAGTGCAGTAGGGCTTCTGGATACCAGCAGCTAACACATTACCAGACAGGAGATCAGTTAGTTGCAATGTAGAGAGTAATAAGGATACTAAAGATAAAATTTCAGAACTAAGTAATATATATATGAATTTAGTTTATTAATTGGTATTGAAGATTGTGAGAGAGGACCGTAGTGCAAGTAAGAGAGAGGAAACAGAGATAATGGGCGAGATATATTAAGTTGGTGATCTGAGATGGCAGTGATAACTACTAGTAGGTCTGAAGACTTGCATCATGCACAGCTTGTCCACGATGGAGATGATAGTCCGTATTAATTTCGGCCCGGTAAGCTTCTGCGAATTTCTAGTCTGCTCTTGAACTATTCTACTAAGGGTGTGAACATCACTTCTTCAAATAATATGTTTTGAGAGTTAGTAATTGTGTGTATACCACGGACATTTTGGTCACTATTGGCTTTGGAACTGGCCTCATATGTCACCCAGGTCCTTCTAATCTAGTGGGGAGAAAAATAGAGTATTTAATATGTCACAGATATTCAGGGCTGGATGCCCATAAGGTAGATATCTGTAGAACCAAAATGATCGTAAATCCCAAACCCATTCAAACCAGAAGTCATGAATGAAAGAGTTTCAAGATCCATTTTGAAGATATTTGGTGCACCAAGAGATATAATCTAATCTGGCTTCAAAGCGAAACATGCGTTCCGGATCAACCTTCGCTAAAAGATGTGGAGTATTTTTAAAAGTAACTAAAGATAACGCTAGCAATATCTTAATTATTAATTAGACGGTAAACTATTGGGATTAAATATTAGTTGTTGTTAAATCAGTTTGCATATACATTGTTATTGTCTTCCTATTGATTCTCTTACTCTATAGATTGCGTTATTGTATATTACTTACTTTTGTTCATTATTAACCTTCAGTTCTAAAAAATCTTGAATTCACTGTGAAGCGCATTTTAGTTCTTGTATTACAGTTATCAATATTTACAGAAACTTGTGAAATTCCATTTATGTATGATTTCGATTGCATTTACCTAAAATTTGCAAAAATTACATTATAACTATTCCATAGTTCATCTTGTGTCACTCTATGTAAATACAAATATTTATTTAAGAAAGCACTTTACCTTAATCATACACAGGCTCCATATTTACAGTAAATAACTTGCGAATTTCGGTATTCACTGTATCTCATATCATTTTGCAGTAATGGTATCTTCCTTGTAAAACAATCTTGAATTTCTATTAACTAGATTTACGCGTCACCTAGCCATGTGGTTAGACGCTTAATCAATACTCTATAATTGTTAATCTACATTATACCTGCTTTTCTATTATTTTTTCAAGTGCTCGATAAGTGGGAAATATTTTAATTGCCCTTAAATAATTTAACGGTTAAAATAAGTTCTTTACAAAAGAAATTTAACCGAAAATCTGTTCACTTCAGTCCGAAAAAACTAATCGACGCTCGTATTCTTCGTCATAAGTTTCTCTCCTTCTGGTATATATTTCTCATAGAGGACTAAGCCAGACACTACGTTTCCCGTATTCTCTCCTGACCAGCTATCTGCTTCATATTAAAATGCCCTCGGCAGTATTACCCCCACCCCAAAAAAACAGTTAATATGAGAGAGTTTGGGTTGATGGGATCACTTTCGATTCGTAGAAAAATCTCAACTCATAAAACGGAAATACTGTCTACATAATAAAAACTATGCCTTTGGAAATATATAATAAAATAACAAGTAAAAGGTATAGAGACCGTCATTCATCATCAAAGGCTGGAAAATGTAATATTGGGAATGCGAGAATAGATAAACAAGAGTACAGTTTGAATGCTATTATCTGATGTCCCTATAAAAATATGATAACTGATTCGTGCTATTCTGATATTCTCCCAAAAGTAAACTTTCACTAAACTCGTTAGCTTTTGACATAGAGCTTACCATGCATTCATTACAGTTAATGAATTATATACCCAGTACTCAGTGTTATACAACGAATAATCTGATCTCGTACAGATTAGGAGCTCGTATTATCGGAACATTGTGGTCTTGTATCCAAGAAGAGTTTTTAAATCAAAACAATAAGAAACAGATCATCTTTATTTTCTGCTGCTTGAAAATTACATTAACTAATTGATTAAGTTTGCATCAGCGATTCAGTAATAGTAAATATAATATAGCTCCGCTGTGAACTTAGCTGAAAAAATCAAGCATGGCATAGGTGTAATAGTTACAATATCTTAGTCCGATAAATTGACTTATTCTCAGTTTTTAGAACTCACCGGTTGTGTCCCTCTCTGTGGCAGTGAGGAGTGAGTGTCCAAGTTTCACGGGAAACATTACTTACTTAGGCCTTTTATCCGTGATGGAGCATTGGTCCCATACAAGCATTCTCCATCTGATCCTATCCTCATCCCACCCTTCCAGTTCTTCCCAATAGCTATTCGTTCTACTCATATCTGCCTTCAGTTGTCAGTACAATGTATACTTTGGTCTACCTCTTGCCCCTTGACCTTGCAGATTCCGAGTGAAGGCTTGTCATGAGATTCAACTAAATGCTTTCCTCAATATGAGTCCTATCCACCTCCTACTTTTTTTCCGAATTCATTCCTCAACTGGAATCTAGTTTGTTCTCTTTTCTCTTTTCTTTCTTCAAATCATGTCTTTACATCTGCATCAGATCCACCTTGTTTACCAGCAATTCTGCCTAGATATCTAAATGTTTCCACATCTTCAAAGCTTCTCGATCATGTAGGGTTCAGTTGGTGCATGTTTTGTTGCATTCAAGGATCTTAATTTATCCCTTGTGTATGATGAGGTCTATTGCTGCACTGGCAATCTTCATCTGTATTTTTCGCTATGTGAGATAAAAGAACTAGGTTATCTGCAAAGTCCAAAATGTTTAGCTGCATCCGAGATAACCACCATATACATCGCTTCTTTTGAGATGTTGACGTTTCCATAATCCTGTCAACCAGCAGAAAACAGAGAGGGTGTGAGTCAGCAGCCTTTTCTGATGCCGACTCTCACTTGAAACGAGTCTTTCAGCTATCCTCCATGCACGATTTTTCAGCTTAATCGATCATAAGAATTCGGTATGATTTTGACTCTCTTTCTAGGTGCACGATGGTTTCTAAGAAGCTTTTCATTATGTCCTCCTGTACGCTCTGTTAAACGCTTCCTCATAGTCAAATAAAGTAATATGTAGTGGTGAGTTTCATTTCAATTACTGTTTGACAATGATCCGCAGTGGTCAGTAAAAAACCGATCCTTGCGAAATCCAAACTGTTGTTCTGCATGTTTAATTACTTACGCCTGTCACCCCCACTGGAGCACTGGAGCCGACCAGTGTTCTCCAACCAACTTCGTCCTGAGCTTTCTTCTCCACTTCTATCCCATTGCTGTTCATTATTTTGATGTCTGTCCCCAATTCTAGACGTAATTTGTTGCTTCGTCATCCTCTTTTGCTTTGTCTTGTGACGCAGTCGGATGCGTTTCGAAATTTGTGTCTTATTCACTGCCAGCGCTTCTTGCTGATTTCCTTCTCTACTGGAATCTGGTTTTCTCTCTCCCACATTAGGTTGTTTCTCATGGTGTCTGGTCAACGAACCCGAAGTATTTTGTGTAGACAACTGTTACTAAGTATTTGCATCCTTCGGAGCCCCTCTAGGGCTACTCTCGGTTCCAATCCCAGATAAAGAATAAGGGTTCAGTGTGTGGCCACTGACTCCATCCCGTTGAAAACTAACTCGCTAAAAAACGCTAACCAGAAAAGTCAATTTTGGAAGTTAAGCGTCTAATGAAACCCTCAGTCAGTTTAAAAACACCCTGTTAAAGACTTCGACTGGTACTTAGGGTGGAGTGATGCCTCTGTAGTTTTCGCAAATGCGAATACCCCCTTTCTTTGATTTCTTCATAAGACATCCTTATTTCTGATCTGCCGAAAGGGGCGTGGAGCATCTTTGTAGCTACTTTTATATCTGTTTTCAATGCCTCATCTGACATGTTATTTGGAGCTATTGCTTTGCCACTTTTGATCCACCTGATGGTCATGTTTATTTCTTCACTAGTTAGTGGGCCAACACTGATTAGGAGGTCCACGAGTGATGCTTTGATGTTGGGTGGGTTCAGGGGGCTGGTCGATCCAAGGGTTCCTTAAGGTGCTCTACACACCTGTTTTGTTATCCGTCAATGTTGCTGATTAATTCCTTGCTTTTCACTGGTCGCCCTGGATTATGATAATTTCTGGCTAGCTGTTTTGTTCTATCATACATGTATCTCATGCGTCCTTTCCCCGATGCCTTTTATACCTTCATTGGTAGATCTTTCACATATTTACATTTGCCGGCTCTGATACTCCTCTTAACTTGCTTGTTGGCTTCTGTATACTCAACTTGTGCCTTAGCTTTCTATTATCTGGCTTGATTTATATTTTTTGTTGCCCTCGTATTCCTCCTTCCTTGAATTTTTTTCAAGAGTACTGACAGAGATCCATTCCTTGTGATTGTACTAGTTGTAGCCCAGAACCTCCTAACATGTTGAAGTGATTGGTTCCTTGATCCCGTTCCATGTGTTCTCCATGGTGGTTTGCTTTCCAATCAGTAGATAGTTAAAAGCCTGGAACCTAATGCTGAGGGTTATCTTGAATTTGTTCAATTTGTCAGTATCCCGGAGAATTACCGTAGTAAACCTTTGTGATGTCTGCCTAGTTGTCCAGGGATTTTTGGCCACCTCCAAATGATGACTTGAGGCCTTGTCAGTTCCTCTCTTGGTTCTCATGTCCTCCACCGTCCTTCTGTACTTTTTATTGATGCAGATATGGTCAGTCTGTTTGTGTAAAGTGTGATCCGGTGAAACCCATGTCGCTTTGTGTATGTCTTGTATGAGAACATGATGCAGTCTATAATCAATCTGTTAAAGACAAGTAGATTTTCGATTTAAAATTTCGAAATTAAAATATTTGAACGAAGCTAAGCAGTATAACCCTAACCAAGTTGCTCAGAAATGCAAATAATAACATTTAGTGTCCGACAATTATGAGGAATTTTTGAATTTGGAGCATTTTTACTTCCTTGTAAGGAGTCAAAAAGCTTTTTTATATGATGAATAACTAGCTAACGATTGGATTACATGGAAGACTTCGATACCTAAGTATCAACGAATATCATCATCTTTTCTTTTGTACTAGATTAGGGAATAAAGGGATAAACATCACATTATTCACTCCATTACTTTAAATTATTTTGAGTATTAAATAGGCAAAGTTATTTGTAACGTTTTAAATATCCGGTAAGCGTGTTCTATATTGCACTAAATATTAATGCGCAACATTCACAAACGATCTTATTTCAATTTTATAGAATTATCTATAACTGTCTGCTATGAATCCTAAAGATGATAAACATAAGCATAGTAAATATGAAGGTTTGAGACAGAATCACCAATATGTATTACTCTAATAAATAGAACTCAGTCATTAAATGATAAATACATTAATGGAAAAACCGAATTTTATCTATGCACATGTTTATCCAATCAAATTGAAAATACATATCTATGACCGTGTAATTACGCATGATATTTATTTAATTTTATTTGTTTCTGATTGGTTGATGAAACGCATAATGAAATGTTTGGTATTTCAGGCAAATTAATGATAAAACTACATAATCAGGACACTATTAAAACTGAGAAAAAAGAGATCGTCAAATTCTCCTTAAACAAACAGACATACATACAAAACCAGTCATTATGCAATCACCATATGTATGTGAATTTTTATATATACGAATTGAACTTATTCTCAATGCCTATAGCATTTAATTTTAAATTATTAAACAAACTAACTACTTATTTATATATTATAACGGTTACCTGTCTAATTTTATGTTGATTATTGTCACTGATACAATTTAAAACAATGGATCACGCTTTTTCAATAGCTTCACTGTTAGATAGTGATGAAACAAAATTATTGAGCAATTCAAATAATACAAATAATAATGACCACATTTATGAAAATGCTCAAAAAGCTGTAGTTAATAACTCAAATTGTACAATACATAGTGAAAACAATAATACACTTAATCTATTTCTACAAAATAATAATTCTTTTCAGATAAATGCATTACGCACAACAATGGTTTCTAAAATAAATTTACCCTTTGGTATGACAGAATCTACAAAATCCGTAGATGAGTCAATTCTCTGTCCTAAATTACACCATGATATTTTCACTGATTTAAAAAAATCATCCGAATCCATTCAAAGACAAGAGATTGACGAGAATGATCAAACTCCATTAGAACAGAAACATCAGGATAATTATGATACAGAAAACCATTCAGCATTGGAACAAATCGATTGGACATTTAACGAACATTGCCGAAATAAGGATGAATCAAATCTTAACAAAACCAACAACAATCATACCTATAATTCGGATTATTCTGTGTATACAAACAACAATATAGGCTCATTACTCAATCATATCAACAAGATGAGAAATGAGCATAACAATAACAAAACAGCCGATATTATTTCTACAGCTGCCAGTCATACAATTGATAATTTTACTAAAACATTCATCAAAAAATGGTCTACAAATGATGTGCAATTAAATTTAGTCACAAAATCACTTTATGATCATTCGAATAAATCTGATACAAATCATAATGATGATAAAAATAGTTTTAATACAAAGAAATTTCATAAAAATTTAGCAAACATGAAAACATTTAGTTCTGAAGGCTATAATGAGGATTTATCTAACAAAAATTTAAATGCTAATCAAATACTACAATCACAAATACACTGGTATAATTCGAATATTATTAAACGGTATTTCGAAGGTCATGGTAAGTCATTTATTTATATATTATTCTTCTTAAGAGTACTAAACAAAGTTTATTCTAAAAAGACATCTTGAATTAAACTAATAAAACATTGGAGAGAATAACTTAAAGCAGTTTACTCAACAAGTATACATCAGAGATTTAAATAAATCAAAAATAATGTATACAGTAGTAAATTATAAGTTTTTTGATGTTTAGGATTATTCAGTAGTCGAAAGTAGTGAGTTCGGTAAATGAGTTATAATGCTAGAATAGTGACAAAATTCGATCATCAAATATTAGAATATTTGAAACATGGAACTGACCCACGACTATATTTCAATATGTTACATGAAACCTTGGTGAAGTTAAGCAGTTCAGGACTATTTCAGATAAACATGTATCTATTAGTTGTGAATTTTCAAGCATACCAGGACAACTGTTTTATAGTTTTACTCTGAAACGGGTCTGTGATTTATTTTCTCCGGTCTCCTTAAATACTGAGTATTATGTGAGATAAATTGCTCTTAAAACTGTCTGACTTATTAAAACCAAGTATAATAGTACTGATACAGATAGTGCATGCATATGTTATTAGATGTCTAATGAAAACCAATTACCCACCAGTTGTCTTGCAAGATAGCTGTGTGATATCACGAATCCATTTTAATTACACAAATCAGCGATTAGATGCAGGATCATTGGTCTGAAGGTCAAGTCTCTGCTGTTAGAGATAAAGGTCCTGAGTTCGATCCCAAGTGAGATCGTTGATTGTTCCATACAAGGACAGAATAGTTATCCTATGCTTATTCAGCAAATTTCAGTCCTTTGTTTCAACTATTATATTCTTACATAATTTATTACCTTTACGCATCAGTAAATTATACGCTAAGTATAAAATTTAGGGTGAAATTCATAAAACTATATGTAATACTTTTAATGTAAATAGTAGTGTTGCAAATATGTATATCTGTGTTTTTTAATGATTTTGACTTCAAAACAGTTGCTGAATTCTTCCCGATCGACCCATCTATCTTAGAACCAAACGTTCTAAAAATATTCGAATAAATAACTTCTAGTTTTGTGATTTAAAATTTTGAGTTTTTTGGAATGACAAAAAATTTGTCATTCTCTTTTTTATGGTTTGCGACCAACTAACATTTTATAAAACGAACAAATACACGGCTGATATAGTTTAATTAATCAGATTAGGGAAAAAAGCTTGAGACAATACACAAAAACCTACCTGACACACCTCTAAACAAATCAAGAATTTGCATTACGGGGTTGTGAAGATTGTTAAGTTACACATTTTTGAAACCATGAATCGATCAATGTTAGACCACCGTTAGAAACCTGGAAGCACTGGACGGCCGTTTCGTCCTGGTATGGGACTCCTCATGGTTTCGAAAATCAGGAATTGATTATATTATCTAGAATGATGATGAAAATTTCAAATTAACAAACCCTTTAGTTTCAATAACATTAATGAAATTATTGTTTATTTATTTAAAAAAGATATCTATTCATGTGAATTACATGAGCTAGGGTCTTTAATACTAATAATAAGGGTTAGAATAAAGTGTTGTATTAAAGATCAAATGAATTCAGTCAACATAAATCAATAGACTGGTACAAAATGTTAAATTAAGTTCTAACCTACATTTCTGTAAGACTTTTATTCATACTATCATGACAAAGAGAAATTAATCATAATTTCCTTCAGTGTAAATCAATGAAAGTGCAAATTACTTGATGACAATGATCCTAGTATAGTGAAGTGAATTAGGTTTTCGGTATTAACTTATCATTTCGTAAACGCTAGACAAATTCATCAGTTGTTCACAACAACTAGTTATTACATTCTAATCGCATTACTCCTTTGTTTTTAATTTTTGAATATTACTTTCGTCGAATTCACTCTTAAAAGCAGAATAATATTCAATTCCGAATTCTATACAGAACCAGCCGATAAGGAGCTCTTGTGGTATGGCAACCTGAACTGATGTACATACGTACGAAGTTCTACGTTGTAACTGACTGACTGACTGACTGACTGAGAAGAAGCTCTGAAATAGAATGTCTGAATTATTGTATTATGACAGTCATATTAGTCCTACTTTGTCTACGATTTCCAAGGAAATCAGAGATATTACAAATTTCCTACTCTCTTCAGTCAATAAGCTTCTCTGTGGTACATCCTTGCAAAAATTTTACCACAAAGAAGTTTTGGATTGATGTTAATTGGCATCTGCAATCACATTAGTTAAGTAACAATACGAACGATCCATCTCAATTCTCTCCTACCAATCTCATTCTGTACCCAGAGTTATTCTCGATTCGAACTAACCTTTCAAAACTGCTCAAATGAACATAGTGGGACATACGTACTTATTATACTGAATGTAATTTAAAATATTTTGATAAAATCGGCTATCGGAATGATGAGGTATATATTTGATAAAAGTTATTTGAGGATATGTGGCTCGGTAGTTAAAATGTTTTAATTTAAACTGTTTGAATCCCACACTATTTATTTCGGTTTGAGCAACCAGTTCAGATGATACTTTAAAACATCTGTAATAAGAGCAATACAAAATGAGTTTATTTTAGACTACACAAATCCTTTATATAAACTGTATTTTACAACTAACTATATCAATTAAATAGTTTTTAAATATTATGTAAATACAGATTTCACTGTAGGACTTAAAAATAAATTAGTTTTTCATATAAATAAATAATTTTTACCTTGTAATAGGAAAATTAATTTTCTTTCCTTGTTACTGAAATAGACTCACAAAACATAACTCCCTAAATCCTAAATTGGCATTCATCCATAGCTGTTTAACTACTACGCGAAACACATTGCCATTTTTAAGTTATTTTATCCAACCTGATTATGTAAACAATTCCTCTTTTATACAGTTATTAATGAAATTTTTGATTGATTCTGAATTTTCAGTAAACTTGTTCTTTTTTTGAAAAGTTCATGATAAAAAGGAAGTACTGGGAAAAAAATATTCTCCACTTATTTACAGTTAAAAAATTCATACAATCAACAGTGTAAAAGTTTTGAATGCACAGGATTTAACAACACGATTGTCCAGTTCTCTTTTAAAGAAATAATCTCAAATCGTAAAAAAACAAAATTCAAGGATATTTGAGTTGGAAGATGTATGTGAATAATGGCCATATATATATATATATATATATATATATATATATATATATATCATATCGCTTCTCGGCTCTCTGAGCTAAGATCATGTGTAGTATCATAACATATAATACCTAAGCTGAATAGTTATAGACGGTATGTGTCCATAGGGTATGGCAATATAATCTTGTACAAATACTTTAATGAACTCCTTCAGCTAATGATGTATCCAATAAAGCCACGCTAGTCAATATCACTGTTGAACAGTTAGTTACAAAGCTACTCATTTTGAGAGGACGCATCTACTACCATATTATCGTTGAAATTTAGTAAATAACAAATAGTAAATTTATTTTTCAAAATTCTCAATATAATAACATGATTAGTTGATTAGTTAAGGTTACAATTAATTCAGGCGAATGGTGCAGTTTACACATGATTTTCATCAAAAATATCCCAACTGGAGAATCAGTAGGTAATATGAAGAAATCAACTGATACTATTGAGCATTGAATCAAAATCTAGATTTCTATATGAATTTGATAGTTGTATGTAAACGCATACAAACTCAAACAGTTACTTATGAGTACTAAAAGCATATTACTCGCACAAGTGTCATTTATCTACTGTATTTTATATTGTTTAAATATGATGAAACAACTATCGCTTGCTTGCTGCTTTCTAATGCATGTCTAACTTAAGTCACTTCATGATGTACAATAAGTTCTGCAAAACTCAGCGTCTACATTTAAATTCTTTTAGTGCCAAATTAAATGAAAATCAGAGATTGACATAATTTGATGTCAAAATAGTTTACAATAAAAGGTTATTAGCGACGGCTCCCCCTCTCAAGGTCATCAATAATTATTTCTTTTCACACTTGAACAGAACAATTTCACAGTTAACAAATTTTTATCACTAAATTATTAACATAAATAAATTATCAAATAAAATTACATGGATTAACGAATACACAAATAAACGTTACGCAATCAAATGTACAACATAAGATTCACTAAATCCGAATAATAATTAAATGTTTCAATAAGGTCATCAAAGGAAGTACAAAATTCAAAAAAAAAATATTCTATTTAATTCATTTTGTTCGCGATTCTTTAATTTTACATCAATCAGTCAATCAATTATTCATGCATTCCTCGTGTCCTCAATAATGTTTCTCAAAAGTCTTCTCCAATTCTTCATGTAACTATCGTAGCATAAGAAAAAGGTAGAAATAATAATTAATTAAAAAAATATTAAACATTGAACTCGGTTTAAGTTGAAAAAAAAAGTGTTCACTTAAATTCAACAAAAAAATAAATATATATCTGAGTTTTGATTTACCGCCGCTATCTATGTATGCATGCTTGTATGCAGTCCTGTATGTGTACTTATGCCTAGAGTTTTTCATATGTACACAATTATGCAAAGTTACCTTTTTTTATTACACGTAATCAACAAATCATAATTAATTACATGCACGGTTAAATATGACTAGAATGATTATGATAATTGATTACTGTGATGGTGAGATGATAATGATGACGACAATGAGATGGTGGTGTAGTGCTGAATTTCAGTTAATTTGAACAAGACAATTGAAAAACAAAAACAATACAGAGTTACCCAATTTATTTGAAAATCCCTCCTTTCTTTATGCTGAAGTTTTAATCAAAAATGCATTTTCAGTTGTGACTTCAAACAAACAAACAAACAAACAAACAGAAAAAAAGTAGAAACGAATAAAAATTAAGACAAATTGATTCAAGATTTTATTTTTTCATTTTTACAGCATGCATTTCTAATTATTTCTCTTGTTTATGGTTTATTTAATATTCTTCATGTAAAACCAAGGTTACCTAAAGCTATTTTTGACCTTAACAGACATTTTAAAAATTGAAATTTTGAATTAAATGAGTGCAAATTTTATTCTATGAGATAAATGAGAAAATAGTTTGAGCGAAACTTTGGATAAATGTTTGACAAACTGAGTTAATGATAAGCAGGAAAGTAGAGAATGCACAGTAAAGTAATAATAAAGCAGAACACAGTGCATGTATATGCATAAAATAAAGTAGACAGTCAGATATCACCATAGTAACACAGTGAAAATATTTTCATGATGACTTGCTCAGACATTTGACAGTGAAACCAATGGATGTATAATGCATGTACATCGAATTTCAACTATGTTGTATAATAATTTTAAGGACAGTTGTCAAATTTGATTTATGAAGTTAGTGACAAGCTAATGAACTAGGAATCGGATTAAGTGTAGGTTAATTCATTTGATCAGTTTGTCTAAACTATGTGTTGTTTT
This sequence comes from Schistosoma turkestanicum, assembly GCA_944470395.2. Lineage (NCBI taxonomy): Eukaryota > Metazoa > Platyhelminthes > Trematoda > Strigeidida > Schistosomatidae > Schistosoma > Schistosoma turkestanicum. The sequence goes on from OX103973.1 coordinate 19,895,793, forward strand.
TACACATGAACAAGGTAGAGAAATAATAAAATCTCAATATCTTAAGGTTTAAATGATTAGAAATTGGTTGTTGTTTCTACTAATCATATCAGATATGGCATAAGAATGCTATTTTCTGATATACGATCGCAGACGCACTTTACTTTGATGTTATTAGAACAGATCAGCAAATATATATATATCCCAAGTAAGGCACCACAGAGATGAGATCGATTTTTGAAAAACACTCGTAAACGTCTCAGTAGGATTATCACAAACTGATGATTAACGTAACAGTTAAGATCTGAAAACCGGTTTATTTATTTTGCAATGAGAATACTTTGAAACAATAAATGAATACCAGGGAATAATCGTAGATAACTTAAATCACAGGAAAGCTTTAGTTTTATGTTTTTCACAATGAATCATTATCACCTACGTAATATGCATTTCGTCATTCTTATTTACAGATTACAATTCATCATTAGTAGTGATGTTGTTGTTTTTCATATAAAAACTGGTCTTACATTTAGTGTGGCATCCTTGAACAGTTGAGAGTGAAATCAGTGGTTTACAAATTAAATTTATGTTTGCCTAAAATTTCCTTATTGTATACCCTATAAATGATAATTTTTTGATTTCCCTGAAAACCTTATACATATCTATCCAAACACAAAAGGTGTATTTTTGTTACATAATCCAAATTAATTTTTATTTACAGTGAAATTTATGACACCTTAAGAGTTCATCGATTCGATTTCATATTGGATTAGTTATTTCAACAGTAAGGAAAACTAATCAATTTCTGCTAAAATCTATATTAAAAGATATCACGAAGTAATTATTCGTTTTTTTTCAGAACTGAGATAAATATCTTTTCAGAAATTTATGTTTAAATATTCAACAAGATGTACATATTAAAGTCTATGCTGATACATAGTTTTTGTTATTCGAATAAATGGAAAGTCCCAAAGATATTTTTGATAATTTTGTGAAAATAATTTAATCACTCAACTCAGTACATCAAAACATCTTAAGTTTGTGTAATTTCAATCTACCCAAACTCTTATAGTAGTAATGATAATATTCACAATAGACATATTCCAAACGCAATGGCTTGTATGTAGATATGCAATTCAAGTGATCTACTTTGGAAATTATCACTTGCATGTTTTTGTTTCTTTGTTGATTTCCTTAGTGAGATCTAAATCGTTTTATTCACTCTTCAAGATAGTCGAGTGTTTCATATCAAGATGAAAGAACACGATAGGTTGTAAAATGAGGATCTAGAATTTGGACCGATCAGCAGTTTATGCCATGTTCAAAAATATCTCAGAGCACTTGGATTCTAAACAGAATCTTCTTCATCGAACTTCCAAACTGATTAAATCTTAAATGTTATGTTAGAGTTTAATTCCATAGTAATTGTCACATTTCACAGTTGGAATAATTCACAATCTTTAACTCAGATTTTACTTCATGAATAGAGAACATTCGAATAAAAATATCCTAAAATTAATTGCATGAGGACAGATGAACAATGAGTAAGCATGATGTAATAGAAAGATTATAAAACTATTTTATACTGTATAAATGTGTATGTGTGTGTGTGTTTGTAAATAAAAAGGCCAGTAAAATAAATAATCATTTAGCAACGGATAATAATGTGGACAGAGTAAAAGTATTAAAATGTTTTTTTGGTTACATTTTTTGAAGGTAACTGAGGGGTTTAAAATAAATTGGTTGGTATCAAAAACAGTTATGGATAAAGTCATGTGGATACAGGAAATTATTAAAGAAAGATGTGAGAATATTTTCAAACACGATTCAAAACTATAATAATAGTTTAAGGCCACGGTAAAGATAAGGATGAGATGTACTTCTTTTGTAAAGACACAGCTGTGGTTTTAAGGAGTTGGATATGAAGAAATCTAAGTAGATTTGAGCGAATTGCATACACAACCTTCAAATCAACCTTTGGATCAGTGAAGTCATCGAACCCATTAAGTAGTCAAGAATATAACTTTCAATTTTCTTCCTCTCATCCTTGTAGAACCACTCTGAGATATGTTCTCGTATCCAGATTGAAGGCAATCTCTACCTATGGCTTATTTATCTTTCTCCATATTTATGTGATAGTACCATGGGTGGCCAACTGAATTATAGGCAGTTTTAAGCAAAGACTAATGTTTCTCTAAATCACTGGCTTAATGGTCAGCCAATGAGGAATACTACTAAGTTGAGCATATAAAATTATTCTCAACATATATGATACATTTTATATTTAATCAATAAAATAACAACAGAATATGGATTCTCAAAAAAATATGACTAGGGAAGTGTTTATAATGTAAACATTTTTCTTCTGCTGTCCAAATTCCTACAACATTTTTGATAACTGAAACCTACTGAGTAATATCAATCAAATCTACTTAGATTGCAGTTAGTTGTACTGTATATCAACAGATACTTTAACGCACTGTGTAAGTGAAGATTAAGTCAGCTATGTAAGGTACTGATTACTGTAAAGTTTCACAGTATGTTAATTTTATGTACCAAACAGAAAGCATCCACAGTTATTCTAATGTTTTTTGTTTACATAATTTTTTTAATGACGGAAAGCTTGACTAAAGTTCATTTTAGATGGAGTTTTGTGAAGATTATTTTAATATCTAAGTAGCATACATCATAAAATTGTTCTCTATCGGTGTCCTATTGAAAAAGGGAAGTCATAAAATGACTGTTTGGTAATAATATGGAACTCGTCAGCAGTATGTATATACGACTTCACCAATGAGTGAACCATAACATTCATTACCTACCGGGAAGTTCATTCCGTCTGAAACACTGAGTTGACAACCGATCTCATTGTCTGCATTTCAAAACAATCCGATTCACAGCGATAATTTCATATCTGGAACATCTGAACTCAACCATATTTTAAACAAGCTAACATATAGTATTTTCTATTGAATTTTTCAACCATATATATATATATATATATATATATATATATATATATATATATATATATATATATATATATATATATATATCACTAACTACCACAACTTCATAGAAGTACTCTTCATTTAAACAACTGACCAAAAGAACCAATTATTAGAACTTTAACTAACATTAATTAAATGAAAAAAAATAAATGATAGGAAATTTAAAATAATAATTTCATCTTTTGTTATGCAGTCAGGTAAATCACAATCTATTTTAGTTATTCATCCTACCGCTTTAGTGAGTGAGTAGAAGAAGACGGTAGGGCGAAAATTTAGTTTACGTCAACTGATGAAAGAGTTCTATGTTGACACTAGTAATCAATCTCTCTTTTCATTTTACGAATTAATTCATTTATTTTGTCATTCTTATTTACAAAAAAAATAAATTTATTTTTTTTTACTGTCAATTAACTCTCTCCCTCCTCTCCTAACTAAATGATATATAAATGAATAAATATCTTTCTCACCAACCACTCCTATTTACTTACCGAATTTACGTTAATTAATTACAGTTATTCTTTTTTGCATAAAAAGTTCTCTTTATTTTCCTTCATTAGTAAACATTAGATATTAGATTATCTTTAAAATGAAAAATAGGAAAAAATTACGAAATATCTTCAATAACCACAAGCAGCGGATAGTATACGTTGGATTTGGAGGAAATGTATCTAAAACTCATCAAATCTGTGTTCACTTCTCAATATATTTGTGTATATACGTGTGTGTGTGTGTATGTGTGCACTTCTATGTTTGTATGCTTACATGTAGAAACTAAAACAATATGCCTAGCTTTCTTTCATTATTAGATGAATGAGCACTTGAAAAATTTATTTTCATACATTTAATTAGGTTTAAAACTGTAAGCTTAACAAAATGAAATCAAAGTGTAGAATAATTCTTTATATATTTGTATTGGCAATTTATCTTTTTAAATTATTCTCTCTCTCTTTAAATATTCAAATCACATTCCACCACTTTTTTTTCTTATTTAATTTTCTCATTTTTCTTAAAAAAACCTTTTCATCGAAAACAGAAACTATTGACAAATGAACAAACAGGTTGTATTAAAACTAATCAGGCATAATCTACGATTCGCATAATTTCAGAAATGATTAGTCGGTAGACAGGGAGAAAGAAAATAAGGAATGTTTCGGATTCTTTGCATAAGTATACAGTTTTTTCTTCGAATTTATATCCCTTTAAATGTATTCATAAATCTATAATATTCTTTAAACTTATTGGTTAGTTTGTTGACATATCGTGTTTTTTTTTATTAAAAAAAATATAAGCTACTTAAACAATTGTAATTAGTTATAAACTATTTCAGTGAAGAAAAGCAAAAAAAGAACTTTATGATTACAGTTGATGAGTTTTAATTTTCTAATCACATACAATTGCATTTCCTTAATTTTGCACAATGGATAAGTAAGTGCATATATATATAAATGATAAATTGAGATATATATTAACCGACAAAAATGAATGTTTGTAAATAGCCAACAAAATATACCGAAAGACAGACAGATAAATGGAGTGAACTGGAGAACTAACTGGAAGAGTAAAAAAAACATAATTAACCCTGAAGGCAGCTTAAAAGGAAATTTTCAACGTATAAAATCAATCAACAATAAAAAATACTGGCAAAAGAAATCTGCATATTATTTTTTTTCTCTGTGTTAATAAGAAGGTGGTAATCAAGAGTAGAATTTTTGAATGATGAGTTTATTTAGTTGGCATATGTGTATTGATGCATATAATGAGAAAATAGAAACAAAACGAGAAATATGGAGAGAAAAATCAAAGCACAGAATGTATAAAGATTAATTGCTAATTCTTCCCTTCTTCATATTATCTAATTGAAAATGAAAAATGAGTGGAGAGATGTTGTGTAGAAAGGTTGATATTGATGAGAAACAAACTGAGATAAGAAAGAAAGAGAGAGAGAGAGTAGGCAGTGCATTAAAACAGTTCGTTAATCATAATAATAAGTAACTAATTTAAAAAAATTTAAACATCAACACACACTAAAATTGAAGTTGTATTTCAATTGGATTTAATTTGATTAATAAAATAAATAAACAAATAAATTAATTTGAATTATTAGTAATTTATGCGAGATTTGGCATAGTTTACTAGAGTTGAAGAATTTCATTGTCAAAAGAATAGTCATTTTGCTTACAGAAAAGCCATTTGTTTAAAATGCCTAAGCACACAAAATACTGTCAATATGAATGAAAGAAGGTTTAGTATACTTTCTATTCAAGGTATATTTGATTCGACTCCAGCGCGATGCAGGAGTTGTGGATGCGCACTGCTGATGAGTCCCATATCAGGACGAAACGGCCGTCCAGTGCATTGAGGTTTCTATTGATTTCAAATTATTGAAAAGTAGAAAGCACTGAATAACCGCTTCGTTCCTGTGTGGTAGTGAAAATAGAACCAAGAATCTTTTGGCCCGACTGTGAGTAATTGAAATTTAAGCCATCGAGTTGGTATTTATTAGTTTACATGCTTAAATTTAATTGATTCTCGATGTCGCTTGTTCGTTAGCTATTTCCATCGGCGGTATTTCTCTCACATCCGACACAGTAAAAATCCGTTTTGTGTATAACAATGCGTACATGCTTTTTATGATTGGTTGTTTCCATCATAACATAATTCATAATCTCTCTGAAGAATTTCTGTTTACATGATATTGAAATATATAAGCAAACTCGTATTGTGTAGTAATAAGTTGAGTTCAAATGGCTTGTCTTAGCTTTTAGATGAACGAATTAACCTTTTCCTGAGTTATTATTCACACACCGTCTGACTTTGCCAATTGTTCACTGATAACCTTGGATGATTTTTACTTGTAGGTGGTGTGTGAATATTGCTAGTTTCATTGATCACATGTCTACCTTAGCCTTGTTTGATACCTAGGTTCTATAGCCTTACTACATTGAGTTGACCCGCTTTCCTCCGCTTCTCTTCGTTTTTACGCTTTACATTTTTATGTCTTTTTTCCTGCCAAATGTATCAAATAGATTCACTCAAAATAAACTGTACTAGGCTTCTTATTTACTGCCACTGCACAGACAGAGTTAGCCAAAATGTAATATAAACAGAAGACTTATTTGTTAATAATGAATTTACTTGATTTTTTCTACTTTTGCCCCACAGTCATTATTGATAAATATCTACCTACATTCAAAGCTGTATAAATTAACCATTTTAGTTAAAGAAAATAATAGATTTGTACTGGAGTAGTTAGAACTATGATAGGATTTCTTGACTGTATCGAGTGAATTTAAAAATCTTACAGTCTGATGAAATAATTTCTCTTGAAAAAATGAAACATCATATGACAATTAGCCACGAACTAGGCTCCTATAGCATTCACTTCTTCGGTAGCCTGAAGTTCATAACGACTACCTGTGATAAATCAAGATTTTTAATTATCAGGCAAACCTTCTATATCCACTAGGGTAACAAGAAATCTAAATTTTGGAAATAACCATATTATGCTCATGAAAATTAGTTAATAACAGCCTAAAAAGGTCTGCTCTAAAAAATTGATTTGTCGTCAATAAAAGAAATGTATCTCGCTCACTTATTTTCACCCTTCCCTTTTCTCCTGGTAATCGACTGGATTGAGAGCACGTCAAAATCTGAGGCGAAGCACGGGATACAGTGAACATCTAGGTTGCAGCCAGACGATCTAGACTTCACAGATGATCTGGCTTTTCTATCCCACATGTAACAACAAATGAAAGAGAAGACAACCAGTGTAGCAACAGACTCAGCAGCAGGTTTCAACGCACACAAAAGGAAAAGCAAGATTTTCCTATACAACACATGTGCCAAACAAATCACATTTGACTTAGACGTTTTGGGAGATTTAAAAACCACCGCACATCTGGGGAGCATTATCGATGAACAAAGTGGATCCAATGCGGGTATAAGGGCGCGGGTCTCCAAACCAAGGACAGCATTTATACCAGTGAACAACACCTGGAACTCAAAACAACCGTCAACAAACACCAAAGTCAGGATTTTCAATACAAATGTCAAGACAGTTCTACTGTATGGAGCGGAAACCTAGAGAACTACCAAAACCACCATCCTAAAGATACAAGTGTTCATTAACAGTTGTCTACGCAAGATACTTCGGATCCGTTGGCCAGACACTATCAGCAAAAGCCTACTGTAGGGGAGAACAAGCCCTTACTCGGAATCCCCCAGGGTCAAAGGAAAAGATGAAGGCAAAAGAACACATAAGGTCATGTAATGGAAAATGCTATGAGAGGAATGAAAAAAAGCTGGACAGGACTAGATAAGAAGGCTCAGGATAGAGTAGGCTGTAGAATTCTGATCGGCGGCCTATACTTTATCAGGGTAACAGGAGTAAGTAATTTCAACTAATGAAAATCTTTGTTGGGAACTCATGATTTTGAGGGAAAAGATTCCATAGAATAGTTAAAATCGATAATACTGTGCAAATCTCAATAAAACAAATTTCAAAACTTTATACTAGGTAAAAATTCGTATACTTTTTCTACAAAAGACTTACTATTTATGCATGTGTTAGGAATGAACCTAACTTTCGTCTATTTTGATGTAAGCCCACAGCATAGGGCTGGGCAACCCAATCGCAGTACAACTCACTTGAAAAACGCTAACTAGAAAAATAATTCGCTGGTCGGCAGCCTATGCTCCATCAAGCGTAACAGGCGTAAGTATTTATGGTATGGAAAGCGTTATTATAAATGATTTCATCGAAAAAGCAAACAATTTTTTCAATGTATTTGAAGATAATTTTATGATCCTCTTCGAATCATGATTGTTACTCAAATGTATTACAATTTAGTATTGTTTCTGAGATGAATATCGCTGTACAATTTACAAGAAAACGTATACAGTTTAAATAATGTCTGACGCGAATGGGCCTGTGGTATATTCGAAACATTTTAATTGTCTTGACCATTTTGTTGTTAGCAGTGTTTGTACTGGCACTAGTTCAGTGTCTGTAACTAGTTTATGAATTTTAGATTTACTATGTAAGAAACCCACCATACATTTCCTTTGAAATTATGATTTAAAACTTTAAAAAATTCAATGCGATATATTCAGTTATGCACTGAATAGAATTTAACAAATCTCATGCGATCGAATGGATTATGAAGACGTCAATATCTGCAGGGTAGCACGGGGTACAGTGGACAACCAAAATGAGGCTGGACGATTTGGACTTCACAGATGACCTGGCTCCTCTATCTCACACACAACAACAAATGCAAGAGAAGACGACAAATGTAGCAGCAGCCTCCACAGCAGCAGCAGGTCTAGACATACATAAATGGAAAAGCAAGATTCCCCGATAAAACACAACATGCACCGACCAAATCACTTTTGACGGAGATGCCTTGCTAGACGTTAAAACCTTTACATATCTGAGCAAAATCATCGACAAGCAAGGTGGAGCCTATGCAAATATAAAGGTACGGACCAGCAAAGCAAGGAAATCACTCCTAAAATTGAACAACATCTGGAACTCAAAACAACTGTCAACAAACACCAAAATCAGAATTTTCAATACAAATGTCAAGACAGTTCTACTGTATGGTGCGGAGACTTGGAGAACTATGAAAGCCATCGACCAGAAGATACAAGTATTCATTAACAGTTTTCGACGCCAAATACTTCGAATCTGTTGGCCAGAAACCATCAGCAACAACGTACTGTGGGAGAGAACAAACCAGATTCGAGTGGAGGAGGAAATCAGGAATAAGCGGTGGAAGTGGATAGGACAAACACTGCGGAAAGCACCCAACTGTGTCACAAGACAAGTCCTCACATGGAACCCTTCAAAGTAAAGGGAAGAGAGGAAGGTCAAGGAACACATTACGCCGAGAAATTTGTTTTGAAAAATTTGTTTTATTATTTATAGCTTTTCTGGTGTAATTTACAAAACATAAGAAAAGAGTAAATCATAGAATTAAAACAAAATACGAAAATTCTAAATTTGTTGCTAAACTTGTATATTTTTGAAATAAGATTATAGAGATGATGTTTTAAACTCATATGCTTCACAAAAAAAAGAAAAGTATTTCAGTGTAACTTTTATTGAATATTAAATTATTTCCCACGTGTATTTGACAGTGATATTTCTGAAAACATTATCACTGTTACGAATATTGGAAGATATAACTTTGAAGAATAATTAACACTTTATGTTAGTAATTATAATCGTGATTGTGAATTCACGTGAACAGAACTCAAAGTAACTGAGTGAAATGATTACTGATATATCTAGTATAGCTTTTCGGTACTTTTCATATGCTTCACAAAATCAATTGACAAGAAAACATGTCTACCTGAACAGTACAAGATTTAAGAATTGAGAATGCTCTGCAAGTGTTAGATATTCTTTATATTAATTGATTATTCCACCTCAGAGTTTCCTCAAAATGAGTTAAATTTTCTAATAAGTTGTCACACTCTTATATTATGTACAAGAAACATATGATGACTTTTCGGGAAGTAGTTGGATTTCTTCGAAAGCGAACAAAGAAGCGTGACCAGATAATTTCCCAGACTTATTTGGTACAAAATAGTCTTTTTTGCTCTGTACAATAAACAGGGATGAATTAGAATCGTTCGGTTTATGAATATCATTATCAGCAAACTTGGCATGATCAAATTACATTGATTACTTCTCTGATCTATATTGTATAGATGTCATTCATGCAGAAGAACGATCGGCGACTTTCGATGAAGCTGGTTAACGCCCTATGGGGAGTGTTTTTATTGCTACAGTGAGTCAACTGTCAAAAAAAAATCTACATCCAGACTGATAGAATTGAATCAACACCAGAGACTAAACAATATAATATAGTGTTTTCTACTCAATGACCGTTTGGTGTAATCTTAAAAACAAAAACTTGTAAAGTGAAATAGTTTAAAATCTTTTGTTTCGAAATATTATTTAACGTACATGAATCATGAATTAATTTTTTCAAAATTTAAACAAGCTATTTTGTACTGATGTCGTTGTTCTTTTTGCCCTATTTATAAACCAATTTTCATGTTTTATTCATGATTTTCTCAATGTAATTGATACATTTAACAACTTTGATTCGCACTAATCAGTGTTGTTATATCAATTTGAAAATTATGTTTAATTCTTTGTCTTTGTATTGGGAAAAATATCCGATATATATATATATATATATATATATATATATATATATATTGAAAATAGGAATAATAAAATAGGCTATTATAAATAAATCTAAGAAACATTTTTTAAATAGACATTTAATTGTAGACATCGTATATGATTTCAGTTCCTAGTTGATATATTTTTTGCATCATTTTCGTCTCCAGCTTCAAAATGACAAAAACACAAACAAACAAACCCACTGATGAATGCACAACAAACAGATCAGGATAGAGAGTTGATGATTTTCATTATGTTTGCTATGTTACTGTTACTATTCGCACCAAGTATGATAGGGGACTAAAATTCTATGCGTCTTTCCCTGTAATATTTTCTCATCCCTCCACTGTAAATATGACTAGTTCTTATTGTATTTTCTACTCCTTTGTTGGTGTGTTTGCGTACTTGTGCCTTTTTCCATTCGTATTTTGATTGGAAAAAGTTCTTCCATTCAAGCGTAAGGAATATAGAGCATGTTTATGCTGTACCTTTCAAAAGGGAAAATCAGTTAATTGATATAATATTGTGAAAATTAAGATTATTGTCTTCATGTATCGAAATCAGCCGTTGGGTATATTTCAGTCATAATCAATCGTCTTCTGTTTTTATTTTTATTTTGGGTTCTTTGTACCTATCGAAATTAAGTTTCGAATGAGGCAGAAAATGATTCCGTTTTTCTTATCTGTTTTTTGCAACATTTAATAATATAAAACTGAAAAAAAAGTAAGGAACAGTAGCAGTACACTTATTAAACTTCCACTTGTAAAATGACTATCAAATAAGTTAATAAACAGTTGAGTGGTAACTAAAAATGGAAATCAGAAAGAGTGAGCTTCATTTCATCTGTGAAGTCGTCAACTGGGTGTACTTATATTGCAGTGTTGATGTTCACATTGGAACTCAAATGCAATTTTTTATTCATTTAAAATCCAACATGTCTTTCATTGAGCTACTGAATCTATATAGCTTCTACCCTGGGCAACCCTAAAAGGGTTTACACTTTCCCATTGTTGATACTAACAAACGAAACTGACCAGTCTGTATTCCTACACATTGTAGTCTAAGGCTTTCTAAATTTGCCAACTAAAATTCGATCATGAGTTTGGACTTTTACATCTATTAGAGAATATAGTTAATGTAAACTAATATACTTGTGAAAATAACTAAGAAGAATAATGTTGTGTTTATTTAATTTGAGACTAGGATATTGCATTCATATGGTCACAAATGTAGTAATTCGTTAAACTTATAAACATTATGTCGACCAAATTTATAGTAATTGAAATATTTTATTCCTTTGACCCATTTTATGTTCAATACTATTAAAATGGTAAAGTATGAAAACTTGTGGTTTTACGCTACTATCTAGTTCAGTCAAGTCAGAAAAACTCTGAATTCATTTTACATTTTCAGTTACATGACTCAAAAGTTTATAAAAACACTTTACGTTACTTGTAAGTAGTTCAAAAAGTCGTGTTAAAGTATTGTCAAGGTTGAAACGCTTAATGAATGTTTGGAATGTAAATCATTCAGGTGGTCACGGTTATTTGAAAGGTAAATAGAAGTACGTATAGGAAGATTATACTCCCACGTGAGCACATCCTTAGGTAACACACATGAAAATATTTCTTGTATATTTATACAGACTCCTGATGTTTCAACATTTTCTTATTCGATTGAAACCAGTAATCGATCAATGTTAGACTACCATTAGAAACCTGGAAGCACTGGACAGCAGTTTCAGCTTAGCATGAGATTCGTCAGCAGTACACACCCACGACCCCGCAAGCGTTTTAATATCTAAATTTACGATACTGCGCCACCATTACTTCTTGTCTTCGGTGGTTAACTGACTCACACTCGACACTGGTGAACTCCACTAGTCAAGGATTCTTACTAGAACTCCGAGAATTTCATCACGAAGCTAGTCACTAGTGAGTGCGTGATGATTTTGATCATAGGGTTGTGAAGAATGTCGAGTTTCTGTTAGTTTTCATGTTAATGTAAATTATAGATCGAACTAAGAAGCTATAAAGACTAAAATGAAATGAAAAAGGTTAACTAATATTATTTTCAAGAATGTCGGTCTAGGGAATCTTGGAAATTTATTATTGTGTCATTAGGTAAAATTTCTTAATGTGTACGAGTCAGATTAAATTTGGACTGCTTACGATATACTGGTATTTATTTTCAATCACTGGTTCCTTAACAGATTGAAAAAGAAACTTTCCATACTACATAATCATCGAACTTTTTTGAATAAATAATAGTTATTGAAAGTATTCACCTATTCATTTATGATATTGAGTAATGAAAATACTTCAGTGAATTCCGCACTAATTATGTTGTCTCTTTTGAAATAAATTTCACCATGGACTAACTTCAGCCGAAAAAATCATTGCAAAACCAGTAGGCAATCAATGACTGTTTCATTCTGATTCGAGACTCTTCAGGAGTGCGCGCACCTATAAACTTAACAGGAATCAAACTCAAAATCTTGAGGTAGTTGAGCTTGCATTTGACGATTAATAGGTTAAACTTCAGTTAATTGTTGACATCAACCAATGAAGATATGACATACCCTCTAGATAAATTCTTATTTAACCATATTGGATGACTGATAGTGATTATTATCACTGACAATCTATTTTCACATACACATCGATTACACTCTCCTAGTTAAGTTTCCAAAGATCTACTTCGATATAAATCATTGAAGAATTTTAGATAAATCCGGAGATAAGTATACATTAGAAAACGACGTCATGAATAAGAAAAACTTCATTAGTATTTTGTTTCATGTTGATAATGCGTACTAATCCAGAACCTTAAACCAAAACAAAACAACTACAAACTATTCTAGTCTTTCGAATGTATTTAGATTATCAAGTAACATTGTGAAAACTACATTCATTTAAACTAATCAGTATTCCTTCTAAAATTCAACGTATAGAATTTGTGTTTTAAATACAATTCACACAATAAATAGCGATCGCTTTCACTTCTATTCTATTTTTTAATTTTTTTTTATACTCATTTGATCAGCTGTTTCACTTGGACTGTCATCAAATTTTCTAATTGGTAAAACACGTCGTCCTAGAACCGCATTTACTAGTCAACAATTATTGGAATTAGAACAACAATTTCTATCGAATAAATATTTGTCAAGACCGAAACGATTCGAAGTGGCTACTTCGCTTGGCTTGACAGAAACTCAAGTAAGTGGATTTTTGGTCAGTTGTTTTCAACCAATAAGCTTAGTCTTTATTTTCATAAGGAAATCACTGACAATGTAACTACAAAGTGTAATGTCCAAGGAAGAAACACTTAAATCACTAGTTCATATTATATCTAAGTAGTAATAATAACGGCCAGGATTTATTTTTGTCTTATTGATTGTAACATAATGAAGACGACTGCAGAACAAGAGGTTGAACAAGTTCTAATTTGTATGAAAAGTTGTTTTTTTTTAAAAAAAAGTGTTTAACGAAAACTTCAACGACGCAAATGAAATGGTACTTCACTGTCGTTGATAGGCCTTTATTTTTTTTATCTTGTAAATGATGTTCAATGATTAATTCATTTTGGTGAAATAAGCATTGCTTTGATTTAAACATTTTAATGAGTTTATTTTCCATTTACTTCATAATTTATTTCTAATATTCACTGTTCACCTCCGTTCTAAATTTTTCTTATTCTATTCAGTCTTTTAAAATATGTGCTTTCATAAACTGTTGAAAATGAATGGATCAATTTATATTGAACATAGAACACAAGAAGAAAAATTGCTCGTTTATAGTTGTTTTGTTTTTAGTTAGTGGACTGTATTTGTTGCTACTTTCACATAGAAAGAATCAAACAAGGTTATATCTAATCTTTACTGATAAGGCGTTTAGGTATGGTCTAATTAATACTTTTTCACAATAATAATAATAATAATTTTTTCTTACTGACAATTATGCGAAGAGAAAATTCAATAAATTATTGATCAGAATGGATGATAATTAAATAGGCTAAAGTAAGCATATAATTTAGTGTAAACTCTTAAATATTATATATAAATAAGATGACCATTGAAAGAATTTACAATTTAGTTGAAAACTGTATAGTTCTTTGGAAAAAAAGTGAGAAACTTTTATAACTAACTATTCAACAATATTTTATAATATTTAACTCAATTACCCCAGTATATAACTCAAATATGATGGATTTTTGGTTTCTTTTGAAGAAAAATTGTAATACGTTTAGTTTTAAATATTTTTTAAAAAAAATTATAAATAATTCAACGGAATAAAATCAGTCACAATAAACAATGAGAGGTGATTTTGTGAAAAAGATTGTACAACTTGAAAATAATTTTCGACAGTCAGTCGAAAAAGAAAAAAATTGAGCGATTGTTGCATTCTTGTCTTTGAGACTTCACAACGGATAAGAATTTATGATTAAAGGTTGATTCAATTTGTTCAATAAGTTCTACACAATCAAACCAATTCATCATAACTAGACGAAAAATAGATTCTCTGAAACAGTGATTGCTGAAGCCATCATATAAGTAAAACAAAGAATAGAAGAATATGGAATGAAGTAGATGAGGATTGAACTATGTCACAGGTTTCATAAAACTGAAACTGAAGATCACAGTGAACTTGAAGTTTTGTATTCGATTCTATATGTGCAGTGTTGCTTGTAGACTGTCGCAAAATATCCAATGATCATGAAAAATTTGCTAAAAACTATCTAGTTTCCAAACATTGTTCATGTCGTTTTTTACTACATAAAAAAAAGTCATTTTAATTGAGTATGTTAATTAAAATAACATAAATTGTTGAAATAAGTAACTAAATGTCGAAAATAAATTGAATAGTGTGTATACAATTTTTGTTTCCTTTAAATGGCATTTTTAGGTTAAAATATGGTTTCAAAATAGACGTATGAAATGGAAACGTTCTCAAAGACCAGGAGAAGACAGCGAGTCGCCATCTCCAAATTTAACAGAAACAAAAACTGATGAAATTCACTCGGAATACGGCGATTATTTCATATCATCGAGTTTGACCGACAAGAATGATGCAAAAGATCAAATAAAAGTAAATAATAGTAAAGTAATAAAACTCGCTCATCGATGTTCAGCACCAAGATAATTGCGACGAATTTATTTTCTTTCAGTTGCAACATTATTGATCAATGTGTAAATTAGTTCATTTTGTTTTTATTCTCTTTTAATTCAATAATTAATTTCGAAATACTTTTTTTCTTTCTTCCTGGAAAATGATTATTAGACTGTTATATAAATGTTTATTTATAAATTAAAAATGATTTGATATACTTGAAATTCAACTTTTCTTGACACGGATTTGAACGAAACGAAGGTAGCCTTTTTTATTTTGATAAAGATTTAAATGAAATACTGTTTCTGTAATGGTATTTGCTTGAAATCAGCTAAATCTAAACTTCAATGACGGTGAATAATTCTGATAAAAGACATATTTATGTTTTATTAGTAATCTACGTTCAGTTTGTAATGAATACAAATACAACAAAATGAACAAAGTGAGTTTTAAGCTATCAATAAAACAGATTGAAGTAACCGAACAAATCGAAATAAGTATCATTTTTGAAAATTGACAGAAGAACTCTGTAGAACGAATACTTAGACAGGCAACTTTTAAATTCAGATATCCTAGTTTACAAACATTCTAATGTAAAAGTAGGCATGAGAAAAATCAACTGTCCTAATTGGATTCAACTGCTTGGATAAGAGATATACAGTTCAATGTATTAGTGAAGTTTTCATGTTATTTGATACAACCCATGAGAAAGAATAATCATAATAATAATAGTAATAATGAAGTCAAGCTTTACATTTGTGTTAGAGCTAATACGTAGACAAAGCATGAATGATCAGTGATATTCGATAAAGTATTAATCGTAAACATTATCATGATAGCAACGTCGTTTTGGACTATTGATGATAGACAGTTGTACATGCAAAAGAAATGTACTGTGAGAAATATATCTATAATAGTGTGGCGCAGTATCATAAAAGATAAATCTGTAAAAACCCAAACGCCTAAAATAGAAGTAAGTCCTAGATATTATCGCACATTTACTCGGTCTTCAACCAAATTATGAATCCTCTCTCATCCTATTTTGATTTAAGAAGCATTACTAGATATTTCAAAAAGTTTGCTTCAAAACCCACCACAGTTTTTAAACGTAAGTAAACTAAATCAAACAATTAGTTACGATATCAAATATAGCACTGTACGATAATAATTTATTGAGTTTAAAGATCATAATGTAAATATGACTGGTAAACTTTTGTTACTATTAGAAAAGTGAAGAAAATAACATTACCTATCAGTAATCTATTACTTTGTTCAGTAAGGTTTTCCTAAGATTTATTTATTGTTATAGGAAATAAAATGTTTGGTTATATTGAATTTACGCTCTTAATGTTAACTTCGAAAAAAAGAATGCTTAATTTACGAAGTTACAACTGTAATCCCGTTTTTATAGTTCGGAATGAAATTGCAAATTGATATAAAGAGGTCTCTGAACATGGATGTTTGAAGATAATAAGTGGAATATATTCGATTATGACATAACGCTGATCATTATTAAGTGAATAACCGCTGTAAATACATCTCTCTTACAGGAAGTTCGTTCCATCTCAAATACATCGGTGACAGCGTAGGAGAGTCATCGATTGCCTGGTGATTACAGGTACACATCACTAAGGAGTGTAGAATTCCAATTAATAGGTTTTCTGTAAACTAAAGTCCACCTATTTAGAAGGAGAAAGATAGAGATTATGAGGAATTCAGAAGGTTAGAGTTTGAGAGAACACAAAGAGTGAATGCAACTGCGCCATTGTAAACGGTATTGAGCCATGTCGTTCAAGGTCTCTAACCATTGGTGACTTTCGTCTCGCGGACCACAATCACGTAGTTTACTTCTACCAACATGACTCAGTCCACGTGTCAGTGACTTCATGGATTTGTGCCATATTTTAGTTTTGCCGAACCTAACTTTCTTCCAACCTACTCCTACACCACAAAACATAGCTAGTCGCAGCAGTCGGTGGTTCGGCATACGCAACACATGTCGTAACCACCTCAACTGATGAAGTTCGACTACTTCACCTATTGATTTGCCATGCTGACCTAGAACTCGTTTCCTAACGACAGCATTGCTTACTCGGTTGTCCCACGATACACGAGCAATGCTTCCGAGACATCGATGATCGAAGACTAGTAACCAACGAAAGTCCTCTACTCTTAGGCTCCATGTTTCGCATCCGTATAGTAGGACGGAGGGAACTGCTGCCTAGTACACTAGTCCTTCGGTTAGCAAGCGGATATCTCGCCTGCGCCATAAGCGACGCAACTTGGCAAAAGCCAATCGAGCTTTCTGTATCCGTGCTGAGATTTCGTCAGTCACCAGGACATCAGCACTGATGAGACACCTCAGATACGTGAAGCGGTCTACACGTTCGACCACTTCACTCCCTATCACTAATTCCGGTGAAGTTGCAAGCCAATTCTGAAGCAACATTTTGTATTTCGAGGGGAAAAACCGCATCCCAAACATGCTTGCATTGTTGCTTAGGGCGCTATGGTACATACTAACTGACGTTTTATACTTTGGTATTTATTGTAAACTACATTTTTTGCAATGGATTAATAAGTTTTTCGAATTGTCTTTCTTTCATATATTTAATAAAAAATTGCCAATTTAAACAATAAATTTATGCTTTAGCTTAAGCTTTTGAATGCGCTAGATAAACATTTAATTTATTCTTATTTTTCAATCAATACATAAGCAGCAAAAGTTGTGGATGTGTCTTGTGTAGAAAAAACGTGATTCAACTAATAGTTGATAGTTTGACTTCAAATCATGACCAGATTTTCAATCAAAACGTGACAACACTTAAAACAAGAATTCAGTATTATAATGAAAAAGTTTGAACTCTGTCTATTGTCACAATAAAGATGATTTTGAAATAAAGTGGATTGTAATTCGACATAACTTAACATGATCAAATATGAAATTTGGTCTAAATCGACCACTTTTTTCAAACCACACAGTATCTGAATGCTATTCACTACAGTGAATACTTTTCAAATAATCTCATTCAGATAAATTTCATGATTGATTGTAACATTAACAACTAAATATGAATTTTAGCAACAAATGTGAACTTGTAAATGTGAGTAGGATAATTAGTTTTAATTGTGACGAATAGGGCGTACACTAAAAGTTACCCTCTGGTTAAAACTATTTCTCTTTCGTTAGCATGACCTTGAACGACCGAGGTGACGATGGGCATTCGATATTTAGATAACTCAACGTGATTCGCTCATACTAAGGCTATCTTACATTCATAGAACTTTGTCATCTGGAAGAGCTGGATATTTTGAAAAAGGCATTCTAGTTGATGGATTATCTGTAATAACTACGTATTGTCTTACATTTCGTGGCCAAATAAAAACTTTTCCATCCATGGACAGCTGTAGCAGTACGCCATGTAGTTCGAATACGGTTTCGTCAACCTAGGAGTTCGTTTTCAACTGATGTAGATTCTACTAAAAATATTCACTCATTTGTTATCATATACTGTAGCAGTTGTATGCAGACAGAAAATACATATCTCAAAGAAGACAAGTGATTAGTTTACAGGACAACAGTCAAGTCAATTATATGGCTATAATTTATACTAACTTTGAAATGAATTTACTTATTGCGTTAAAAACTATGTAAACTAAACTAGTTGTTAGATGCTAACTATTTCTTCTCATACGGAAAAATAGACCAGTATTGTTAAAGGGATTAGGTACTTATGATACTTTTTATCTCAAGTCACCTCCAGTTTTATATTTAGTGTGTGTATTAAGATCCTTTTATATACTTAAAGAACCTCATTCTAGGATCTAGTCACTTGTGTATCAGGTTACCTTATAAGACCAACTTTTATGTATCCTAAAAATACAACACTAACCCAGTTTTAGTCATTTTATTTACAGTTTTACTTGTTCGCTAAATGCAAGATTTTCCAGAGACGTGAATTCAGCGAAGATCAGACTCAGATTCGCGTAAATATAATCTAGATTTCAAAGTCTGTCTAGAAAAATGTTACACTGAACCTTTACTGAAACATTACAAGCACAGATACACGTAAACAAATCTATTAGCTTTTTTCTTAAGATAGCAAGCTGAAGCAATAAAATCAGAATTTTCGAGTGAATTGCCAGTTACTAGAACAGTAATCCATGTATTTAGTAATAAGAAGATAATCTTGTTCATCTAATGCTTCATGCTGTCTGTTAAATTCGTCGTGATTCCGAGGATTAGAACAATAAACTAAGTTGTTTTATTTAGCATATTTGTGAGAAATTTTGCAACTGAACGTAACATAATTCAAACACAACGTGTGTTAAAAGTCGTCTAATATGTGTTAAGAGATTCTGAAAATAAGAACTTCCACATAACCACTAGGCTCCAATTTGTATTCCCTAAGAAATCGTCTATGTTAATATCATCTTTCTACCACTTGGAACAGTAATTTAATGTACAAAAGGTTCAAATAAGCATTTGTCACAAAAACTAAAATCTCGATATTGCCTCTAGTGTTGTTGCTTTCAGTCTTAACGTTCTCCAGTCGACATGCCTGGCATGATAGGACCTACAGGAACTTATGTTCCAGTTAACATAGCTCAGTTGAGTAATCACGATAGGCAAGCCCAACCACCACATCGAGGTAACAGCTACGGTCAGAGCAAAATAAATTACATCTGATCAAAGTCAAAACCAAAGGTCTGATTAAAAAATCATCTAACTAGAGGCTTTAGTCAAGATATATATTATGAATTGTAGTCACTTAAACGGATATATGAGCCAGGATTTATTAGGTAGCATATAAATAGGATACTTTCAAAAATATAAAACTATCAATGATGTTGCTATAAACCGGAGCTTTAAGCTTATATAGATTCTGCACAATTCTTCATTATTCTTATTTTGAACAAACAACGTATTCAAAACTAATGTTTAAGTTGTCCTCACAGAATTTACAACATACCATGATACATTTTATTAATACCATTCAAAAGGATTCTAGTAACGTTCAGACATATAGAGTATGAAGTGAATGTTTCCTATAGGATTGATAGACTTTCCGAATTGCGAACTACCTGATCCTAACTTAAATCATCAATCCTTACAGTTTCGAATTCATTCTGAAAAGTAGTGATTATAGTAATCATCTCTATTATTATTATTATTATTATTATTATTATTATTACTCAAGTTTTCTTTCACTTCAGCTTATAAACCAAAACCATGATTCAAAGCAATTTGATTACAAGTAGATAGCACACAATTATTATCACATTCAGTAAAATGAAACGTTTATCATCATCATCAATAACATGACAAACTGCTGAATTACACAGTCATACAATCAAATTGACCTACTACTATGTTATGTTGTTTATAGACATACAGTTTATGTTGTTTATAGACATACAGTTTATGTTGTTTGTTTGTTTTTTAAACACATTTCAAATAAATTGTATGATTTTAGTTACGTGAACTGCTTTCAGACCATAGGTCTTTACAACGAATAACTCATTACATATCTATATATTCGCATTGAAGTAAACTCTTATCACAAGCCACCCCCCCCCTCGTACCATTACTACTTGTGCTCTTTGACATTTGGCTTATGACATATTTGCAAATTTAAACAATAGCAATAACAAAATAATAATAATAATAATAATAATAATAATAATAATTACTGCACCGAATTCAATCGATCATGCACCATGTGTGTTTTGATTAAATCACCATCAATACGATGATTAGAATAATTAAAATGTTATTAAAAATCATGCACTGTAATGATTAAGAGAGCATTAGTTATATTTTTTTGTCTATACTCTGTGTGAATAATGATGACAAGCACGCATATAGACATAGAGAATAGATATATACGAAAATGTAGTCAATTAGTATAGAATGTTATAGAATTATTTTTTTTCACCATAGAAATTATGTAATTGTAATTTGAGTTCGTCATTATGTTTGTTTTTTCTGTTTCATTACACTTTGGGGTCAAATGACTGAGAGTTTTATGATGTAATTAACAATGAAATTCATTAACCAATCAATACAGTGATAGATGTGTATATATAAATTGCATAGAATCAACTAACTTTCACTGTTTGTATTTGTACCAGTTAAGACAACTTCATTCTAATGTTGTTGTCTTTTTCGTCTTGTGTTGTAGTTTTTAAATGTTGAAGAGTTAAACTCTACTTCAGCTGTGTTCATGTCTTCGATAAATGATTACACTTGTGTATTCCATTTGATTAAATCTCGAAGAACTGAGCACAACTTAGGCTGTTTACTCTGAAACAACTTGAAAAGAAAATAAGTAATATAAACCGTAAGTTAAGTATTTGACCACATCTTCTAGTTATCGTGTAACACATTTTATACTATGAATAAACTAAAAATTTTTTTTTGGATTTAGTTAATCTGTTCATTTGTAGATAAATTTACAATTCAACGATCAATTTCAAACAATCTCATGGTATTCACACACAAGTTCCATTTTCACCAATTGATTTATATGAATATATATAAGCAAACACCATCTAGAACAACCAATCCAAAGATCAATGCATAAATCTATCGTATCCATATTTGAAGCAAATCTATTCAAGCAATGATACTAAAGCCTGCAATTGTTCAAATATATTCAAAGAATGATTTTTTATTGATAAACACTATGTCAATAATATAAAGCTAATTATCAATCTTTTGTTTTTCAATAGTTATCGAACTAACAGTGTCTAGTTTGCTAGAAATCTTACAACTAGTCGAATTGAAATTAGTCTTATGTTAGTTGATTAGAGCAAGATACATCTATAACCTTTTTATGTTATTTAAACACAAGTTAGTGTTGCAGTGAGGAATCTTAGCATTGAACTGTGTGGGTCGAATTATCAGCTCATTTAGTCTAGTGATTGGATCACAACTTAGATGGAAATGTTTTCTGCATTTACCTGAGATTACCCGTTTAGTTTATTTAAAATAAGCGAAAACGAAATGGCTGAAAATATTTTACATCACCAACTAACTTTAGACTGACACTAGTTGAAGAGTGCAGAGGTTTGAACAGCTGTTTTTTAGCAAAGCAACTTTAAGGTGTGCGGTGGTCACATATCTAACAGGCGTTGTCGACAACTTCAGCTGATTTCCGAAAGTATGAGTCCGTTACACATTCCCGTGAATGCTAACTTTCATTACAGACATGGCTGAATTCTATTGTTGATCTCTTATCACCGGAAATTCAGGGGTTTCTCGCACCGAAATACATACTTATGAGAACACGCTTTGAAATCAACTTAAAGCTATACAACTTTTATATATTTACCTCCTATTGAACGTTACAGGCGCGTATTTTTATTTTATTATCAATATAGAGATAATCATTTGATTTTAAATGAGATCAGTAAGACCGACAACCGTAGATCTTCACAAAAACAGATAAAATTTATGATTGAAGCTTCAGTGAAATTCGGACTTATTACCAAAAACTAAACAATACCAGTTGACTGTATTCCAGGACCAGTAACACAAATCGATGACCGGAATATTATTGTATGCTTTGATTCTGACCGATTTGGTCTCGTGCGCTTTTACGGGTATGAGGGCGGATGTTACTTTCTGGCTGCCTACACCGTGGAAGAGTTCTGGTTGTCAGAAGGGGTTTCGACCTCCTGACTTCCGAAGGAACTCAGCTTTCATCATGAGACGTCAAATGAAGACCTCCTAACTTCCAGAGCAGAGTTTATATGGTTTGAATTATTTTTTCTTGTTGTGTTTTTGGCGTTAGTTTTTGCTTGATGGGTCGCGACACAACCCTCCTTCTTTATCCGTGCTTGGGACCGGCAGCAACGCTGAAGGGTTTGCAGGCGCAGTTGAAATATTATTGTAGCCATTAAATCATAAGTTACAAAGAAATTGGCATCAGTTTCAGTTTCTCCACCATATCAGCATGATATGAAATTTTGAAGATAGGTGTCAGAGTTGAAGAAACAGTGACAGTATCAGTGATTGTATAAAACATTAAGCATAGGTAAAGACTGGAGAGAAGAATTTACAAATTAATTATAAAATAATTTCTAAACTCAATATTGAACGGAACACAAAGAATGAACCTATTTGCACGATCGCTACTGATTCTGAGTCTTACTATCCATCACCAATAATTGGTTATGATAATTTCGCAGATCTCAGTCAGGTAGTCAATGCCTAACATTTCGATTCGCTACAACCATCAATTTCTCTGTTTACTCTCATTATCAAATATTTCCCACGCCAAATTTATCTATCCTATGATGATTTGTATTTAAAACCATGTAGTCAATACTTTGATTACAACACATCATAATAATTTTCTGATGAACATACACAGCTTTCGGAATAAATTTATTGTATAACTCTACACATTTGAATGTACTGGTAGAAAGAGATCACTATCCTGGCATAATCGTCACATCAGTAACTTTTAAAGCAATCCAAAGATTATTAGCTGAGGTAAAGAGTGGCTAGCAGCGGAATCCAGATTGAGCGTCTCGTCCTATTTAGGACTCGTCAGACGAGTGTACCTGTATCTGAGTTGGTGTTCATTCCAGAACGCGAACCAAGTACCTTACAATTTGAATGCGATCGCGTTATGTACTTAGCTACTGAGTACAGATCGCGACTTGTTTGTGCACCGGGGTGAAGATTAACTCATCTGTATTGTTTTTTAATCTTCTCACTGATCCAGTTCTGCTAATAATACTTTCATCCTAAAGGCAATATCGAGGCAATTCGCACAGGATGCATATATACCAAGGAAATTGATCAATTGTAGTCCTAAACACCAATATGAAGATTCAAACAAGCAATACACATGAATTCATTCAAAGATTAATTAGCGATATGATAACGACATTATTCCTGTTACAATGCAGTTTCAGAATAGCTTAATCAAACATCACATTGAGTAACGGCTTTAATTCTGTATCTGTCTAATATAATATTGACCAAATAGTAATTTCCTCAATAATAATAAGCTGAATAGGATGAAAACAAAAAATAATGCTGAGAATAACTGTTTTTCTTTAAAATACCAGTCTTCACTTTTGCATTGATTTTCACTGTAATTAGTTTATAAATATATTGATCACAGATGTGAA
Source organism: Schistosoma turkestanicum (assembly GCA_944470395.2). Taxonomy (NCBI): domain Eukaryota; kingdom Metazoa; phylum Platyhelminthes; class Trematoda; order Strigeidida; family Schistosomatidae; genus Schistosoma; species Schistosoma turkestanicum. The sequence goes on from OX103973.1 coordinate 19,920,242, forward strand.
GGTCGAAGTGAATACTATTCATTTGGAGTCTTTGATGTACAAAAAAAAATTGTAAAACAAACTAAAACTGTGTAAAACTTAGGTACGGGATGATTATCGTGCCATACAGATAAATGAATCAATAAACTAAACTACTGATAGTCCAGAATTTTTAATACTCTGAAAGTTTTTGAGCCTCTCTTCATCCGCAATAGTCGAAAAGACAACTGAATACAGAATATGTATTTATCGATGGTACCGACATTAGCACAGTGAGAAATATATGTATAATTAGATTGTAGTCTAGAGAATCGACTAATGCCTTTGTGATTAATAGAAAAATCGATTTGATTTTACACACACACACACACAAAGGATCTTTCCTGATTGAAATTTGGTTTCCATGTAATTTAAATAACAACATTATGTTGTTCTACGGATGAACTTAGAACGAAATTATATACTTAACTCACATTTATTACTGATTTGCATGGGTAAACATGGATTTGTTTATTTAATACACAAATAGTTAGTTCAATGGGCAAATTTTTATCAGATATAAAATGATTCAACCAGTAGTAATAGTCGTTTTACTCAATTGTACATTTTCGTTACGAGAAAAACAGTCACAGGTAAAATATACAACATGACAACAAAATAATCCTTAGACAGTAACTCAAACTGCAAACATGTTTGTCAAACGTTATTATCGATCATTTTATATTCTGCCATATATCCAGGGATTTTAATATCAACGTGTCTCATTCCTTTAAAAGATATGAAATAAACTTAATTTCAAGGTGTTTCTACTTGAGTCTTGCAGTAACATAATTAACATCACCATAAGCTGTATGCTTTTTTATCGTTTACAAAAAGTATGAGGTTAACATACATCTTAAATTAGTTAAAGTAAGTTGGAAATGAGATCTATTAAATTATGTACAAACATTGAAAAATAAGTGACCTAGAGGTTTGAGCAAGTTATTAAGATGAAAGAACGATTGATCTTATGTCAATACACAAGCATAAGATTAACAAGAGACTTTCTATAAAAGCACGCCAGAAGTGTAGCTCTACATAGTTTGGGTGTTTATTGTCATAATTTTTACTGCATATCAAAAGATAATAAATTTAGACAAATATCGATGTGAATAGATTGGGCAAGGAAAAACTTCTTTTCATTCAGTACTTTTTGACAATTCTACATTGATTTAGAGGCTTTATAACTGATACTATAATAAATATTCCACATTTAAAAATGTTTCTCACAAATTAATGAAGTGATTTGAAGATCAAGGAGAATCAAATAAATGTTTTTTTTCTTACTGAATAAATAAACAGAGATCGATACAAAAATTAACAGATAACAATGCGATTAGGAAGGAGAGTTGTGTTAAGCGACAAAATACATAAGAGTGGAAAATAAATGAATCGTGTCAACATTTGATTTGGTAACTTTACACTGTACAATATCACACTTTTGCAATAAATGAATGAGCCTTGGAGGAATGAATTGAAAAAGTAGGGAATTTAATATGATAAATTTTACAGAATCAATAGTCATTTCAACGCCACATCCAATAAAGATCAGGTAGTGTAAAATTTATCTTATCCAAATTTAAAGGTTCTACAAATGTCATACTCTTTTCTGACTTAGACCATATTCGATCATGTATAAAAATTTCTTCAACAGTTTGATTACCATTATTAGTGTTGTTATTACTATTAAAATTAATTTCATCTGGACTAAAACTATTTGAAGTTTTAATTTTATTGAACAAAGATAAATCACGATCACAATGATGCGATGTTTGTCGACTAAGACATCCTTCATCAAAACGATATAAATATAATGAATCACTAATATAATCTGGAATTTTATAATAACCAGATGAAGAATATTTTGTTGTACTTTCATTGTTTGTTAATAAAAATGTCATAATTGAATCTAAACTATGCTGACCATCCATTAGCATAGATTTTGAAATAGACCATGTCTGTTCATTAATTATTTGTGATTTTTTAATAAATTTACGTGAATTATGCCGTAATAAAGATGAAGAATTTTTAGTTTGATTTTGTACTAATTGCTGTTGTATATTTGCATTGTAACTAGTACTACTACTGGTAGTGGTGACAGCTGATGTTGTTGTTGTCATTGTAGAAGTTACTTCTTTTGATGGCATAACCGACGACATTCGATATTTAATTTGTTGTTCAGCAGACAATTCTAGTTTATCACTTATAGGATAACATTGAATTCGTCTTATTAACCCATTCACTTCACCAAATTGTACAAGACTTAATAGACTAATTTTACAACGATGATAATCTGTTCGACGGTAAGATGTACAACAATTACAAATTTTTGATGATCGTACGAATGGAAGGGAATGGTATGATGATGTAGATGAATTGATATAAGATGAACATTCAATAAATCGAATATGTGGATTGGCTGAAATTAAATATGATAAACTAAAATTGGAAGACGCACAAAGGATTGTATACAGACGGAAAATATCGTGAATGCATATACTCGATGGTTTATAACGGCTTGAATTATGCACCATCTGAATGTAAAGGAAAAATCAAATATACTTGATAGCAGTGCTCATTATTATCAGTAACTACAGAAAAATGATAAGTACCACGAAATATACCAAAAGAAAATTGTCTATGGAGACGTAAGCTTACAATTTTCGGTATACACCATAATTTCCATTCAGTAATATGCATACATATCGTTAAAATTATATTTTCTGGAGATCAACATTCAAACTCAAGTAATATTGAGGGATCTGTTCAAACAGTCTATATGTCAAGCGAAACTGATCAATACAGTTCTAGTGGGCAACAATGGAAACGCGTAATAACATACATTCATGTCAGTTCATGTAAACTCATAACTTCTACAAGTAGTTCTTTTCATCTGTACAGAACATGAACAGAAATTCCAGAAATTTTTTATTTCGGGTGATTTCGTAAATAACAAAGCATTTCTTGTGAGCGTAGATGATTAAGTCCCTACGAAATTTTCTCATTCTCCTCCTCAAAACCATGTATTAGTTCTGTTCGCTCCTCTAATCTTTTCCTCCAAAATCGATTACCTTTTACATATTACACTATACTACTTATTAATATTTAGTAACTAACTGCATTTCCAATCATTTTGAGCAGTTGACGAGGTGAGATCTAACCTTTGTCTTTTGGTATTAATACATGTTCACATAAACTTAATGTTCAATTTATTTTTTATTGAGGTTGAAACTTAGAATTTGTAATAACTAGTTCTAATCTTTATTCGTTCATCAAAATTTTATTAGGCTGTAACGGTCTTCAATATCTGTGTGTTAAGTCCCTTGTTTTGAATGCTTTCTGATATTGTGCTTTCGCGTCGAGCTGTTATCTGTTACGTAGCCTATCACATTTATTCTAAATGGTTTCTCGTATGACCATTTAAGGAGGGATTTTTACTCTGATTGTATATTACCTCGATAAGCATCGGAGAAACCTAACCAATGCAAGTTTGTAAATATCTCCTTCATTTTGATTTCCAGATTTTGAGCCTAATTCAACCATTCGACTGGAAGCTGCAACAGAATCACCATGAAGTCTAATAGTTATATAACATGAAAAGGTTCGCTATTAGGCTGCATACTAAGCTTTTGGCAGAAAATATATAGACATTTAGACATAGACTGCAAATACGATGATTTCAAAAGCAAAAAAAACTAATGATAATAGTTACTAAGCGTTGAATGACAAGGCTATATTAATTAACCAAAATAAAACGAATAGTTGCAGTCATAGTAAGTTTCTTAGATATCTAGCAAGTTTAAAATAAAGAGATTTCAAAAATGATGGGTCATGAAAATTATTAGTACAAATTCCAGTAAAACTAAGCTTCTGCAGCAAAAAGTATACGCTTTCGTTTTTTCATCGGTCACCGTTGTTCTTATGATGGATAACCAAAGTATATATATTTAGGAGAATTACTCTACATTTAGTACTAGTACCCAACAATCAATTTTAACTAGTGATGCAATCAAAAGTCTAGGAAAAAAGCAAGTCAAATGCTTACCACAGTCGACAAGCACATCTTACTAAGAGAAGGGTCTGTAAGCAGATTGACCAGTCGTGGTAAACCCAACCATCCAGGAATAAGTGTTGAATTGGAAAACTTATCAGCTTGAAGAAGTTGCATTATAAATGTAGGAAATGGTAAAGCACGAACTAATCCTATCCGAGCAAGCTCAATTAAACATAGACGAGCTATGGCTACGTCTAGTTGAGCTAACTGAGCCAATTCAATTAAACGTCGTCTACCATTAATATACGGTAGAACACGTTGAGCAACAGCGTCTAACGGTCTCCATCCACCATTCAAATTGTAACCCATTTTAGATTGACGATGATAGGTTGGAGAAGCGATTAAAACGAATACACAATTATCAGTAATTTCTGATTCACTTTGAGGATTGAAATTAGGAAAAACGACTTGATTATTATGATGAAGATTGAATTGTCGAATCTTTCGACCGAATTCTAATCCACAATCATTATTATCAACATTATCATCTTTTAGAATTTCCTCGGAGACCAGTTCAAACATATCGAATGACAAATTACTATATGATCCATGATCCTGTCTAGGACTAAACTAGTAAGGAAAAAAATTGGAACTGAGTAAAGAAATCTAAAATAGTTAAGTGAATGAAGTAGAAAATATTTTGAATACAAGCTTTGCAAATAACTAAACATAAAATCATCTTAAACTAGTTTAACTATCACAGTTACCTTTTGAAGATTTAATAATGAAGAAGAGTCAAACAATATCCATAAACTATAAACGCCAACCATAGGTTTATCATCCGACTTTCTGTAAATTGCTACATCTTAGTTAATTACTGTGGTCAAATCACCAAAAACCGATAGAGTGCCAATTGTCTGAATGCAATTGATATCAGTATGTAAATAATGTACCAAAGTTATTGGAAATTATCCGGTTTCAACTAAATTGCAGTAAACTCTACATCATGTAAATATCACTGAGGTCTAGGTAAAGTTAGTAAGATAGTTAGTGCTGTTTCCGAACGATAGATTAGCTTGGCTTCTGTTGACTGAAAAGACACAGGAATGATAGTGGTGTATTGTTGTCATGGTTACTCGTCCCGTTTTTATGCTTCAGCCGTTCCAACAAAACAAATTTTGATATTGAGATTTTTAGTTACATGCGAAATATTGGAGAAATAATTTTTTAGATACTGATAAGACTAATATAACATACCCGTAAGTATAAAGATCCACTGTTTGGAAAAGAAAGAATACACATTCCGGATTCATGTAACTGTTTGTAAATTGATTCAAGGCAGAGCAATTTTACACATTTGTCTACACCTTCATGATGTCCTAATGAACGAGACAGAAACCCACATTGTTCTTCTAAGGCATAAAAATATCGATTAATCTTTAGTGTTAACGCCTCGTACGCTGCTTGAACATTAGGTCTCAAACCACCAGCTGAATGATCGTCCCAGAACTGCCAATGTGAAATATCATCCCGACTATTAGTCGCTTTTGGCTTAATCACGAGACATATATTGAACTGCAATGTATTTCTCTTGTATTGAACACCTTCGATGCGCTGTAGGCAACCAATTACATAGTGTCTGAAAGCCTCAATCGTTACTAACCGGAAAGCCAATTCAGCTCGTGGGATGACAGCGTTTCCAATCTCCTTAAACTGGGTCTAGAAAAACCAAATGTGAAAATGAAAGTGTTTTAAAAGTCAACCCCTATGAACATTGATAGACAGATTATTTATTGTAATAAACCAACCATTCAACATTATGACAAGAGGTATATCCAATAAATGAGATAGGTACATCAGTAAATAAAACACTGAAACAACTTAAAGCTGAGACGAAAATCGATCTAGATTGTGGAAGACCCTTATTTATATGTGGCTTTAATACGGTTAGATGTGGGTTTCCTTTCTAAGGTGCTAATAAAAAAATTCAATACATTAACACTATAGTAAGCAGTAAAGTTCGTTTATTATTGAAGTTGTAATGATCCTTACGCACCAGTTTCGTAAAAGAGTTATCTTAACTTAGAAACAATAACAAAGTGGTAGTAATATTCCCATCAGAAGTCCAATACGTGAGGATTTTTGAATACGAGATATATCGCTCCGCATAACTTAACTTTTCTGTATTACTATACGTTACCAATAGATGGAAAATACTATAAAGAAATAAATTCCATTAATTAGGTTATTAATAAGTTAGTGATACTATCTGTTGTCCTATTTTCATATTGTACAGAACAGAACGCTTTTGGTTTGCCTTGGAGTTAGGAGTCTTAAGAATATTTCTGACGTCTACATAGAATTGTCTATATTCAGTTTCAATATGGTGTAGGCAATGTTGTTGTTAAGTAACTTATGTTCAGGTAGAGTGGAGATCGAAATTCGAAAGGGGTTAAAATCATTAATCACCGTCTACGGTGGCGTAATTGTGTTCTACGGACATCAACTAAACAGCTTCTATACTCAGCACTACTCAATGAGAGTGCCGTGGAATCACGAAGAGGTGTGTTGTTAAGTTACCAAACATCTATTCATTACAACTCTACGGATGGTGTACCAAAGATCATGCAACTTGGCGACATACGACGGAATCATACATCTCAACAAAAACCATTAGGTATACTTGTGTAATTTTTTACTACATTTTCCACAGAAAGTAATAATAGTTGTTTTATGAGTTATATTCTTCGAAATATATAATTCTTATTATTTTACGATTTCTTTTTTTTATAGTATTTTTTTAGCGATGGGTGAAGCATTTTGGGTACCTTATTTTATCAAGCTTTTTGTACTATAAATAAATAAACACCTTGACGATAATCTTTTTTACAGTATGATGAGATTAATGTTTTGTTACGAGGTTAAAAGGCTATTTAAAAGCAAGTTTCCTAGTGAGACATTACCAGTTAATAATCTATGTCTTCACTAAACCGATTAGTTTAGATGAAAAACCGTTTGAGCCTACTTCGTAATTTGAAAATTTTCAATAGATGGATAACATATATATAAGAGAAGAACATACCGGGGAAACATAATTGTGTGGATACTGATAGGCGATCACAGTCCCCTGGACATTTTCAAATGTAGCACAGAGGATTGCAGCTAGTTCTGTGGTCCGAACTCCAGTCTGTAAACACGATTTAAAAACCAACTAGCTCGTATATATCATGACTTTATCAACAAGTTAATTGACTTTCAAAGAAAAAATTTTGTGACTAACTTAAATATACAATCAGAAACCCAGGTTAATATAACGACCGAAATTCCAAAAATTTCATGTACATCGTACGGTCTAGATGAGAAAGTGGGAGAGATGGACTGACAAGAGTTTGTAAATGTTCGGAAAATTGAAGGAAAGATATACGAAGATTAAATTAAATTGATTCAAAGAGGTAAATAGTCTAACGAATGAAAAATCAAATGTCTGGGCGTGTGGAAACATTTGGAAACTGATAGTGAAACCAGCTTCATTAGCAAGGACTTTAGAATCTCGCTCAATCGATGTATGCTGCGTCTCGGAAACGCGCATACAGGATCCTAGTAAAATCATTAATTTGATTTCATCTTGTCAAAATAAAGAAGCAGCCTGATTTACTCGTGTATCTGGAAGCCCTGATGCTGCTTACCGGGGTCTCGTTAACATAGGTATAGCATTGAGTCCTAGAGCAGAAACTAACTCTCCTAGTAGATAGACGCTTGTGCGCTGTGCGACTGATCGGGACAGTAAGGACTCGTACAGATAGGGACACTCGCCGTTATCTTCGTCGTATCTGCCAACGCTCCCACTGACTGCGGCTCAGACGACATAAAAGATGAGTTTTACAGAAAGATTTCGGACCTCCTCCAAAACGTTTGGAGCTCTGATATAGCAATGGTGGCTGGCGACTTCAATGCTCAAGTAGGTAGACTAAGTGAAAATGAAAGACACCTAGGTGGATCTTATGGTGTCGCGGCTAATAGAACAGACGATGACGACCGTCTGTTGCAACTGTGCTCAGATAACCGCCTATTTCTAGCAAACACTAACCTTAAGCATAAGGAAAAACATCTTTTGACCTTGCGACTCCCAAAGTCGTCTTATTGATGGACCTAACTAGATCACATTGCTGACAGCGACTGAAGGAGAGTCTCGATAGAAGACTGCTGTTCATTCTGGAGCACTTGTTTAGATTCAGATCATGCTCTGGTGCGAGGGCATATTTTTTGGGTCTCACTGAATGCAAGAAAAATATCACGAGGAAACCTCTCGCAGCTCTACTTAATGACAATAAAGCTAATATATTTCACGAACAACTAGGAAAAGTTAGACAGCCATGTGGTGTGTGATGCCCACCCTGAGACAGCTCGGAATGATATCAAAAAGCTGTGGAAACAGCAGTGATATCTGCTAGTAAAGTGAACCATTAGGTTAGGGAGAAGCCATGGATTTCAATAGCATCTACCGAACTGACGGATGCTCGAAAGCTCATCCCGCCTGGCTCTGAGAAGCGGAGTTAGCTTAGCCGCAAGCTGATAAAAAGACTATGCAATGATCGTGAACCGTGGTGGGTAGCGAAAGCAAGGGAGATGGAAAAGGCAACAGTAGGCAATTATTCAGGCTCATCAAGGAAACTGGTATTAGGAACCAAAATGTGAGTGAAACTATCTCGGAAAAGGATAGTCTTATTATTCATTCTCAATCCAGGAGATTGGCTCGATGGGCAGAACACTTTAGGGATCAGTTCAATTGGCCCTCATGCAAAATTTCGGCTGCCCACGACCTCCAGTCATGCTGAATGGCCAATCGATATCAGTTGTCCGACTCTCTATGAAGTTCAGAAAGCGATAGGATATCTGAAGCAAGGGAGAACAGCAGGACCTGATAGATTTACTCCTGAGAATTTAAAGGACGGTGGTCCAGTATTAGCAGTTAAATTGACTGAGATCTGAGGTAGAATTTGGGAACTGGACGTAATCTCATCCGGCTGGTCCCAATCATTGATCGTCTCAGTCTCCAAGACAGTCCCCTATTGCGACAATCAAAACGGAATCAGTTCGACTAACATAGTGTCTAAAAAGTTAGACACGATAATACTTAGATGCCTAACTAGAGCTCATGAAGGGCAGACTCAAAAAGCCAGGCTGGTTTCAAACCTGTTAATCGTGAGGTTCTGTGGCAGTACCTCTCATTGAAAAGTGTGCCAGAGAAGTACATTAACCGTATCCAGGCTCTCTACTCTAACACCACTGGTCGACTGAGAATTTATGGCGAACTGACATCGGAATTCTTTACTTCAAGTACTGTCCGTCAGGGATGTCCACTCTCCCCATTCTTGTTTCATTTTGTCCTAGACGTGCTCCTAGTTTTAAAATTATCTTCGTCTGAATTCTCAGTAGTTTAACTGCTACCAGAAGATTTGTTTGTTGACTTCGAATATGCCGACAACATAGTTCTACTTTGTGAAGACGCTGACAAAATGCAGTGTCTCCTGACTCCCCTAAGCAACGATACAAGCATGTTTGGGATGCGATTCTCCCCATGGAAATGCAAAATGTTGTTTCAATATCGGCTTGCATCGGCACCTGAACTACTGATAAAGAGTGAAGCAGTCGAGTGTGTAGACCGCTTCACTTATCTCGGGAGTCTCATCAGTGCTGATGGCCTGGTGACTGATGAAATCTCAGCATGGATACAGTAGGCTCTATTGGCTTCTACCAACTTGCATCACTTATGGCATAGGCGAGATATCCGTCTGCTAACCAAAGGACGAGTGTACTACGCAGCAGTTCTTTCCGTCCTATTTTATGGCTGCGAAATAAGCCAGTCAGAGTAGAAGATAGTCGTAGGTTGCTTTTCTTCGATCATAGATGTCTCCGAAGCATTGCTCGAATATCCTGGGACAACTGAGTAAGCAATGCGGTCGTTAGGAAACCGGTACCATGTAAGGATGGCAGGTCAATAGACGAAGTATTGAAACTTCATCAGTTGGGGTGGTTGGAACATGTGTTACGTATGCATAACCACCGACTGCCTCGTCGAGCTATATTTTGCGGTGTAGGAGTAGGTTGGAAGAAAGTTAGGGGCGGCCAATCCAAAATATGGCACAAATCCATGAAGTCACTGACAAGTGGACTGAGTCATGTTGATAGGTGTCGGCTACCTGGTTGGGGTTCTCGAGACGAAACTAATCAGTGGTTAGAGACCTTGAACGACATGGCTCTGAATCGTTTGCAATGGCGCAGGTGCATTCATTCTTTGTGTTCTCTCAAATCCTAAACTTCGGAGTTCCTCATCACCTTTATATTTTTTTTTAAAGTTTCACTTTTTGAACATCATCTAACCTTAATCTCTCTGATTACTGCTAATACCTTTACTACCTCTACTACTATGGGATTTGAATTGACGATTACATCTGTGTGCTAATGTGGTATGGAAACATGAGCTGATGTACGTGCTTACGAAGTTCTGCGTTGCTATTGATTGATATAGCACTTTAAACTGGTTTTACAATGTAGTGTCTGTTCATGATTAGATTGGATGATTTGTTTGATGATCGACAGTAAAATGAAGCTGGATAATAATCGCCACGATAAAAAACCAGTAAACTATACCTTTTTAAATATCCTAGCAAGTTTACCTGGTTTTCCAGCAATTGACAAAACACTGGGTTGCATTAGTTGAAATTGCCAATGTTTAATAAAACGGAAAGAACTATCTACCTCAGGCAAAAGTATGAAATAAATTGATAGCATTACGGGGTTGTGAAGATTGTTAAGTTACACACATGAATCAATCAATGTTAGACCACCATTAGAAACCTGGAAGCACTGGACGGCCGTTTCGTCCTGGTATGGGACTCCTCAGCAGTGCGCATCCACGACTCAAATATTTGTAGCATCTTTTTGATAAGGAGAAAAGTAAATTTTTCTAAACGTTTTAGAGCTGTAATATAACCATATAATTTAAAAACTACCAAGCAAAATTATTCATGTAGGCAGAACAAATTCTATATACAACAATTTATTCGAGCTGAGCACAAATCAACTGAGTAATAAGTTCATCTGGCACACGGGCAACTTTTCGAGGGTACCGAGTAAGTGTATGAGGACATAGCATTTCCGTCCATCCAACAGGAACAAGGGGAGAACCGCTTGTGCTGCCAAAAAGTTCGAGGAAGCTGTTTTCAGGAGACCTTCCAAGACCAAGAACTACGCCTAAATCAGGCTCTGCAGTAGATAGAAGACAAATGGAGTTGGAACCACTTATATTTGCATCGTTGGTGGCCGCCACTGAACAAGATATAGCCTGTGTAGTTAACAAAGTGGATAGTGTCTGTGATGAAGTGCTAGACATAAATGAAGCACTGTTTGTACACGCTCCAGGACCCAAGAGATTGATAACACGAGCTCGTACAATATCTCCTGGTCTAAAGCAGCAGCCCGGTTCCGCTTGATCGCGCTGTGTGGCACGAATATCCTCACGTCTAATGAGACCTTTGAATGGTCCGGCAAGGTAAGCTTCTCCAATTGAGACGATATCACAGCGAATAAATCGTCGTGTAATACTAGAAACCTATGGAGAGAAAGTTAAACTTAATTAAAAATGTTGGGGAATTTCAAGAAATGTTTCTGTAAAGGGTAAAATAAATAATTATCTAGGATTTCATCGTTTTTGTGACAAAGAATTTAAATCATCAAGGGAAGAACTAACTGTTGATATCGTAGATATGTCGGGATGGGAATATGCATTACATAAAATGATACACAACCTATTTAATCATTTGGCAACCAGGAGAATAAAGACTGTAGTATTCGTATGAAATAGTAGAATATTCGGCAAAAATAATTTTTAATCTATTTGCAGCTCATTAATTCGATAGACCGATCAACTGGTGGAGCTTCTTATTTAAATAAATCCGATTTTATGTAACTCCGTGACAAAGTACAAATTTAGTCAGTCGGTTTTGAGACCTTGTGATTTAGTGATATAGCCTTGTAGAATGAAGTTTAGTGAAGTTCAAACCTGTAACAGCAGGTCGAGCAGCTGAGTTATTGTATTAAAATGGTTCAAAGAATGAAGTTGATATGAACCCGTGACTATACCAAATTATGAATTTCAGGAATTAGTGAGGTTTTGTATGTATGAGCAGATGTTAGTGGAGGTAACACTGTGCAAGAAGCTAACCGTATATCACTTATGAAAAATAACAATACAGGCACCTGTGATCGAATACTCAATACCATTATTTTGCTTTTCAACCTCAGCTTAATTGATTTAACTTTACCACATACTTTTAAAAAATATATTGATGTGTCTAATGTGGAAAATTGGTTTAACGCAACTCGACTACTTATTAAACGTTTTAAGATATCATGATCAGCGTTTTGACGTTAAGCTGCTGTGGATGTTTAGACATACAAAACAACACTGAACAGATTCAGATAGGTGAGGACACCAGTTTCCACTCTAAAAGAACAGAAACTACTGGGTGACTCACGAATATAAATCCAGAAGAGCTGGAGAGAGTATCTTTACCTAGAAATACATATACTAGTCTACTTAACGGACTTGGAGATAAATGTACATATTGTATTGACTGAGCTGGATGTTTTAAAATGCATCATAATTAATAAGCTCGTTAGGCACACGTTATATGAACTTACTTTGGCCAAAACAATTGAACCAGTATAAGGAACTACGCCAGCAGCTTTTAACGGTGAAACCGAAAATGTTTTCTAATATTAGTCACGAATTAATAAACATACTGATCCGTCCGCATGTGATTCTTCTTTGACATATCCAAAGGCACTTGACAATATATTTCCTGAGCAACAGTATGTTGATGGCCCACTTTTTTTAGTGACATCTAAGGGGGATATAATGTCACCAGGGACTACAATTCTACTGCTACACATTGAGTCTGATTGCCGAAGAGTAATATGACTGCTACTCGCCAAAAATTGAGATGACTGTGAATTTATTCTATGTGAAAGACAATGTAAAATATTAAGGATATGAATAATTGAAGCCAAATATGTCCGATGAAAGTAGCAGCAGCAACAAGCTTACAGTTACGTACAAATTTGAACGAGACTACAGCTTTGTCTAAAATCCAATACTTCGAATATTACTAAAGTAAGCTTTTTAACTTTATTGTGCAAAAACAGATGATAATTGGTTACTTGAAGTCTCTTCTTGCACAGTTTCTCAGTTCTTTGTTTTATACTTCAAGATCTTAAAATGACAAAATGGGTAGCTGTTAATGTGTGCTTCGAAAATTTTTTAGAGTAGTCTACCTCGCCACCGATAAAACCAGAGAAAATGTAAAATCATCTTTGCAAAGAAGGTGACTTGACTGTTAATGCCAGGAGTGAGCACCGCAGTGCAACCAATGACCACGAAATATTACCTTGAAATTTCACTTATGTTCTTATATGTCCTAGTCATTAATGGTGCTTTGGTGTATATGATTAGGACTGAAATGTGAAAGGAAACTATTTGAACGAGTAAAATTTATGATTTTGTGTTGTATTATTCCCTTTTTAACTCCGAGAGGTGTATGTTTGATTCTTCTAAGTCAACTGTCCAAAGATTTTCTCAACGAATGTATTTTTCAATCTTTCTACCAAGCATTTTATTCTACTGAAGCTTTCTAGAAAAGCTGAAATATCCACTGTATCTTTTATTTCATCAGAAATCTTCAGCTGGGAGACATATCCTGATTACCCCTTGTACGTATGGATGCAACAATACCGGCTTAATTGATGTGAGCTAAGTGTTTTCCCTTAAAGGTTTAGTAGTAAATCCACGTTGACGAAGAGAACACGATCGGTTTAATGTAAACATATATTACTATGACCAATTGTACCTGTGATCGAATAAATTTAGTTTTTGTTTATAAAATTTAATGCGCAAACTTTCTGTTTGTGTTGCTGTCATTTTTGCTCCACCATTTTTGTAACTTCGCCTCACTTTTCTGGTTCGATTTCGGTATTATTTCGATGCCACGAAATCGCCGGCAAATACATTATTTACTATGGGACAACCCTTGTTCTTTGTGAAGTGCTCGTAACCTCCGTAGTGGTGATCATAGTCTTAAGGGGAGTCCTTTCCTATTCTGGGTTGTCGAACGAATTTGTCACTACATCCCGTCTCATTTAATTCTGGAGTAAATTCATTTAGTATTTAACAATTCTTGCAGTTATTGGAAAAATACAGCCTTTTGCTGGGTGCACGGTCACTCCTAATGACCTTGCATGGGCCGTACCAGAGGCATTCTAAAGACTTCTATAGTTGGGAGGCGAAGGATATGCTCTTGAACTGAGGAACTCCTCTGAAACTAATTCTACCGTTTTTTTAACTCGATATAGTTTTGGTGAACATTAGATTACAATTTATATGAGCTCATATATTTGTGACGATCCCCATCAACTAAGATTATCCTTTATGATGCAGCCGCCTAACTGACTTATTTTCTGAATGAAGCCATAGAATTCGAATAGACTATACTTGCCCGACCTAACATCTCTTGGACAGTGGAGTCACTCACGGCGGAAGTCTTTGTGGCAAAGTAATGTATCGTATAAGACATTTGGTGAGTTCAATTATCACATAATTTATAAAATCCAAACCGAGGTTTGGATTTTTTGAATAACTGTTCAGGAAGTTTAGATACGCGCCTTGCCAGGTTGAATTTCAAAAAGCAACTGATCTGGGTAAATGACGGTTCTATTATTTGTAGTATCTATTTTGAATGTTTTGTTTTTGGAAAATCCCTCCATGTATATATAGTTGTGTAATGATATGTCTGACTCTTTCTGTTTGATATTTTGATACTTTATCTGTTTCCATTTTGAGATTTTATCATTGTATATTGCTATTAGTTCTATATCTTGTACTTATATTGAAGTTTTTATGCTTCCTTCTGGTCTGTACATATGTTGTTTAAATTTGATTTTTAATATGGCTACAGCCATATTTGGATTTGATACTCTAGTAGTAACGAACAGGAAGCACTTGTTATTCCAGAAACGGAACCCATTGTGGTAATTGGAAGCTCAAAGGTGTAAGTAATATCGTTTTGGTAATTGTCTGTATTTCCCTTATTCAATAAAATTGAACCGTTTTCTCCCAGAATTATCGTGTTTTTGGTCCTTGACTGGGTGAACGCGTATGAACCTACACTTTTTGAGCCGGAGTGATCTGCAAGAGTAGAAAATCCACAACATTATTAATCATAAGTACAAATATGTATCATTTCCTGGAAAGTATTATAACAGCTACTCCTTCGATAATAACACAAAGTGTTTCCAATTCTGGAAGTGGCTCCCAGTTCCGATCCAAATTGCACCCTTCCAGTCAGGTGAGCGTACCAACCGCCAGAGGATCAAATCCGATATGGACGTAGCAATAATTAGGTATCAACTTAAAGGATATAATGCAATTCGGAAAGAAACATAGAAACTCAAAAAAGGACAAAAAATAAAAACTATAACAAAATACAAATATTAACATCCCAAAATGGGATTAAACAGACCACCAAAATGTAGAACAAAAAGGTCAATAAGAACATATTACAAATGTATACACATAGGGATTTCCCCAAACAAGGCCCTCCGAAAAGGATTCTACATCATTGAATTATCCTAATGGAGGCTTTAATTTCGCGTCTTCCCGTTCAAAGTGATCACGTTAATTACCGTGCTACCGCAACTTCTGGACAAAGAACTTATGTGAAAATATCATGTGTTACATATGAATAGTTGTAGACCGTACATTTTCCATGAAATGATTTTTAAGTGATTCGCTTGTACCTCTAAGACATGTTAAGGATTGTTGAAGCCATAATTTGTCCAGTTAGTCTCATATCACCTGTAGAATCCATTGTGAAGGCTTTGTTTTGGGAAAATCCCTCTATGTATATATTTGTAATATGTTCTTATTGACATTTCCATTCTACATTTTAGTGGTCTATTTAATCCCATTTTGGGATGTTAATATTTGTATTTTGTTATAGTTTCTTTTTTTTACTTTTCTACTGAACTGTATTATGTTGTTTAAACTGATACTTAATTATGGCTACAGCCATATCGGATTTGATGCCTTGACGGGCAAACGTGCATCTGGACTGTAGAGTGCAAGTTTGGACCTAAACTTTAGCATCCTTTGTAGAATCCTTTTTGAATGTTTTGTTTATTGGAAAATCCCTCCATGTTTATGTATTTTTGTTATGACATGACGGACTTTTTCTGTTGACATTTCGCTGTTTTATTTGATTCCAATTTGAGATTTTATCATTGTATATTGTTATTCTTTCTATATTTTGTACTTATATTGAAGTTTTTGTGTTTGTTTCTGATTGTATATATGTTGTTTAAATTTGACCTTTACTATGGCTACAGCCATATTTGGATTGATGCAGTGGCCGCTGGACTTAGCGTCACTTATCTATCGTTGTTTCTGATACTCTTCGGAGTAATTGTATCCTGGAAGGAGCATTAATTCCAGGTAATGCTTTGTATTTCCATGTCTATATTAAATAAAACCGCTTTCTCCAAGAATTTTTGTCCTTTTTTGATTTGTTTGGACCTGGGACTGGGGGAATCGAGTACAGGAGTGCACTTATTGGAACCCATTGGAACGGCCACTGTAGAAATTCATTTACAGTCTGGGATTATTCCTAAGAACATTTATATTCTGGAATTATCTATTACCTTTGATTAGAAGACCAATTACAGTTGGATTATTAAGAATTATAAAGAAACATTTGGAAATTTAATCGTTTATCACACTAAACTTTCTTGAAAGAAGAATTTTGGATTATTTATCGTATTTTCGTATTCGAATTGTATCTTGGATGACGAATTTTTGATTTTGGACATCTCTTATTGAACTTATCTGTGGAATTCCTATATTTTGTATTTGTTATTTATCTTCCGTTGAACTTCACTTATAATGTCAAGTCGCAAGAAATCAAACACGAGGAGGGTGGAAGAGCTTGACGGATCCCGAAACGCTAAGCAAGTCGTTATTGATACTTTTTTAATGGGTAACCACTCCGATAACACTGATGTTATGTCTGATACTTATTATTGTAAGTCACCTTTGGCAGGCATTAAGGAACCAGGATTAAGTGAGAGTTCTAAGGTACCAGAGACGGATCAGATGCTTAGGACACCGATAGTAGGCTTAGAACTACCTAAGGTTGAACTTTCATTTTTTTGATGGAAAGTCTCGCGACTATTTTAGATTCATGCGTCAAATAGAAACGTTTATAGAACCCAGAATAAAAGATGACCAAGTGCGTTCATTGTATTTAATTCACTATTGTAAAGGAAGGGCAAAAAATGCGATTGAAGGTTGTATTATAATGGATCCACAAGCAGGATATAAGAGAGCTAAGGCCATCTTAAAACAGCTCTTTGGACAGTCGCATGTAATAGCCCGGGAAACCTTAGAGGACTTATTTAGAACTGGGAACGCAGATTTTAATGATCCTGAATTATTGACGAATTTGGCTATTAAAATGCAGAATGCTGCTTTAACCTTAGAACAGCTAAATTGCACAACGGAACTTAATTCCTTGGTTACTTTAGAACGAATAGTCAGGCTCTTACCTCGTCGAATGCAAGCCCAGTGGGCAGAGCTGGGAATCAAGTGGGACGAAGAGGAGAGAGAGCCTAATTTCGATGAGTTGACGGAATTTATTATGTCTCGCGCTAAGATAGCTAGTAGTAGGTTCGGAAGATTAGCTTATCGGGCTAAAACAGAACATAATACGGAAGCTACTAGTGGTCTGCGTGCGAGACATGAGGATTCTTCGTTTCTATCTAACGCACGCTCGGAAGATAAGAGAGTTGTCAATTATATCACGAAAGCATACGCTGATGAAGGACGAGTATGTGACCGTAACGACGTAAAACCTCTTGATGCGTATCCTAGTAAGAAGCCGGTTGGTGTAACAGATAAGATGGCTTTTCTAAGTGTAGAAAAGAAAGAAAAAGGTGAAAAGTGTAGGCATCAAGATGGATCCGAAGTGTGTGATGATAAAAGCCTCTTAGCTGCTCGAAAAGCCTGGAACGGTTATTTGGATTCCAGTAATCAGAGGTTAATGAGTTCAGTAAATATGAAGAAGGCCCAGGCAGGATTGTCTGGACGGAATAAAGCCTATTTTCGGAACCCTTCAGTTAGGGTAAATTATATAACGGGACCTAGAGTAGATTCTAGGATAAGTGATGGTGGTACTGTAAAGGCTAAGAAGCCTAGGAAACAACATGATGCTACTATTATAAAGAAGCCTAAACCTCATTCTCTTTCGGATGCTATGACTAGCAATGGAAATAGTAGCCATCAGAGTCTTAGTAGTGACAGTGATAGTAAGGAGACAGAAAGTGTCAGCAGTCCACTTATAGTGACTGAGAATCCTCCTTATTTTTGTTATGACATGACGGACTTTTTCTGTTGACATTTCGCTGTTTTATTTGATTCCAATTTGAGATTTTATCATTGTATATTGTTATTATTTCTATATTTTGTACTTATATTGAAGTTTTTATGTTTGCTTCTGAACTGTAAATATGTTGTTTAAATTTGATATAATATGGCTACCGCCACATTTTTGGATTTGATATCGTGCAGTATAGGAGTTCACCTAGACTTCGGAACCTCGATACTCATTCAGAGTAATTTTGAATTGGAAGGCGTAAAATTTGTTAGACCATTTTCCCCTAGAATTATTGTGTTTTTATATACTAAATCGGGAAGTGCGTCCGACATACGTCTATTGGAATCGAATTGAACTGCCACGGTAGAAAATCCAATTACAGTGACTAGTCGATCAGCTTCATCGAATGAGCCTCCTAGTGTTTCGACGTCATTGGACCTCGTCACGAATGTTAAGTTGATTGAAGATGCACAAGGTTGTGCAACTGTAACTGTTCCTATTCCGGTTGACTGTCAGTCGAGTGATGATGAGAAGAAAGTGTTTGATGGTAAAAGCCAGTCTACAGTGTTGTGTGATGACGATGCTATTAATGTGCATATGTTTTGTGGCTTTGAAACGGATCATG
Source organism: Schistosoma turkestanicum (assembly GCA_944470395.2). Classification (NCBI taxonomy): domain Eukaryota; kingdom Metazoa; phylum Platyhelminthes; class Trematoda; order Strigeidida; family Schistosomatidae; genus Schistosoma; species Schistosoma turkestanicum. The sequence continues at coordinate 19,939,362 of OX103973.1, forward strand.
AAGAACAATAAGTGAGTTTATCGGTTTCGAATTGCGACACTAACGCTGTTCTTTCATGTAGTGATATGAGTTATACAAAAATGGAAGAGTCTCACTCTACGGATGCTAGTGCAGACCGAATCGACGCGATTTGTCTGACAGAACGGAATCATGATGACGTTGGTAATAATCTGGATGTCACTGATGTGACAAATGAGTTGTCGATGATGACGAACACTGATCAAACCTCCTCTGTATCAGGAGATGGAGAGATAAATATTGATCCCACGTTATGCTACTTAAAGTCTTCTGGAGACGATGAAATGTCAAAATTGGAGATCCCACCACTTGCATATTATTTATGGGTCAAGAACTTCTGTTGATAAGTCAGCATCACGGACTTCATTGTATCTGCTGATCGGAGCAAGTGGTGGTGGATTGGCGACTCGTCCCCATGATAGGGAATGTAGTTCCCGGATAGGATATGACCAGTTTTACGACGTGTTGTACATGTTCGTGTGGGTTAATTGGGTAAGGTTTATACTACCGTTAGGTCATGCTACGATAGATAGGGGAGTCAAGGGCCTGATGGGAAGGTATAGGTACCTAGTTAGCTTGATAGGTCATATCCATGTTGGATGGCGGGTAGGCGTACTGCTGTAAGTCCTACACGTCCTTCCGGTGTGGATTAGGGGATGAGTGGGAGCCCTAAATAGAAGTGTCATTAACGCTTGCTTTTTGCATGGAGGGATTTTGCGGGCCGGTGTAGAATCCTTTTTGAATGTTTTGTTTATTGGAAAATCCCTCCATGTTTATGTATTTTTGTTATGACATGACGGACTTTTTCTGTTGACATTTCGCTGTTTTATTTGATTCCAATTTGAGATTTTATCATTGTATATTGTTATTCTTTCTATATTTTGTACTTATATTGAAGTTTTTGTGTTTGTTTCTGATTGTATATATGTTGTTTAAATTTGACCTTTACTATGGCTACAGCCATATTTGGATTGATGCAGTGGCCGCTGGACTTAGCGTCACTTATCTATTGCTGTTTCTGATACTCTTCGGAGTAATTGTATCCTGGAAGGAGCATTAATTCCAGGTAATGCTTTGTATTTCCATGTCTATATTAAATAAAACCGCTTTCTCCTAGAATTTTTGTCCTTTTTTGATTTGTTTGGACCTGGGACTGGGAGAATCGAGTACAGGAGTGCACTTATTGGAACCGATTGGAACGGCCACTGTAGAAATTCATTAACATCCTTCCAGAATTGGAAACACATTGTGTTAATATTGATGGAAAACAATGTAATATTGCCTAGGTAACTATTTGTATTTTTTGATTAATAACAGAACCGTTTCTTACCCAGATAAATTTCTTTCTATTTTGGAATAACTGAGTGCGGCGCGTTTCTAAACTCCTAGGACTGTTTTTCCGAATTCAGAAACCACTCTGAAGCTTACATCACCCTTATATTAAATGAAATAGCCCATCATTAATGGCATTCGAAGTTTCACTCGCTAAGCATAATTGATCCAGACAGACTGAATCACTTGTTAAGACATATTGGAACCTGACAAAATAACCTCGTTTTAAATGACTTCACAACAAAATGATCCCGAATGAATTTCCCCTTTTTATTATCGCATCCCCTTGATGGAGAAGTAGATTAAGTATTCTATGTGAAAAGATTACATCGTAGTTAACGAGGCTAACACGTTGCTGCTGCAAATAAGTTACCAATGTTCAGGCAGGTTTAATAATTGTTAAAAAGATGCAATTCACCAGGTACTTTTTATCGTACTGTTTGCTGAGTATTCAACCTCCAGGTGGGTTATTATGCCATAGAGAATGAAATCACAATTATGTCTGACGTTAAGTGATGAACGATGTGTGGAATAAGGATTAAAAGGAATAAACCAGCTGGTGTGTTTACATGCCAAAATAACTCATCTAAGTGTGAGATAGCCCTAGATGCTACGGTATACGTGTCAACTACAGATAATAACTCCGTAGAAAGTTGTCTACTTGAACCCATAATGAATTTACTGACAATAATGAGTATCATCTGGGCTTTATTCATCTTGTTGTGCTGTATACTGCAGGCTATTCATGATGTAACTGTATCCACATCATTTCCTCTGATGACCGGTCAAACTGTAATTATCAACAGTAAGTTTTCCAGAAATATCGGCGAGTACGTTTGGAATGGGACTATAATAACATATTGAATATGATTTAAGTGGTTACTAACAGTAAGAGGTTACGCCTTTGAGGTGCTATCCGTGACACTTGGACTTTTGTTAAAACTAAAATACCAATCGCTAATTTCTTATCTTCACAGCAGTTTTAGTTTTCATTACTAGTACACAGGTAAATTAAAAAGCCTGTAGATGCTACTCACCTACTTTCAATTACAAGGAACTGAGAATTGCTGTATCATTGTGAGTCCGTTCTTGTTTAAGTACTAACAGTTTAAAAGATTTTTATTTCCCCAAATCATTAACTTCCAAATACCTTGCCTTCTTACCAATTTATCCCTTTACCCATTACTTTTAATACTATTTCAACCCTATTTTCTCCAGCTCCCTATCCTTCCTATCTCCAAACTACCTGTTAACTGACACATATCTTGCAATTTTTACAATTAGTCTACTTAAAATCAGTGTGATATGCTACGTGGGTATTTTTTCCTACATACAGAAGGCAAAATTGTCTGGTTTGCTTGAAACGTGGAGCTGGTAGAGAAAGTTTATAAAAAATAGAGCGTAGACTAAAAAAATCGACCATTAAACTTAAGAGAGCTTAATTTCACAAAAGGAGGGAGGGTGGTGTATCTGACCAGAATTTATGACAGTGGGGCGATAACTTCAATCTACCCACGTCTGTGGGTCAGAACATTTTGTTTGTTTACGGCTCCTTAAGATATAGCAGGATGTAACCAGTCAGTGATATTGATGTTACTTTTCATTGTCAAGCTCGTCTATGGCTCATGTTCGTTGCCTTGCACTGGTTTTAACTTGGTACCAAGAAATCCTATTACAAGCAGATCTGGACAATTATACTGAAAAAGAGCTCACTCATGACTTCTTGGGCTACATAGTTAAAAAGAAAAAGAATGAGTAAATATCACAAAAGTACCAGGTCACTGTGCCTCATTATTATATTCTGTAAATGAACATTGTTGCTAACAATTTGGTCCTTCTGAATTTCCTCTATACATACGATTGATTGTCCGTTCGTTATCTTACTAGTGACTTGTCTTCATTAGCCTACGTAAGTGCAGGTGTACAGTTAGTGTTCTAATTTAAAAAATTATCTGCTGAGTCATTGTTTGGCTTTAAACAAGAATATTTTCCATTCTGCTCCTCGTCCCTTTCTCTTTGCTTCTCTTTTTCAACACCTTATTGCAATCCTTTAATATTAGTCTGGGTATTTGCCGAAAACTTGTTTACCCAAGTGCATGTAAATTTATTATATGAAGAATATCAACCAGATCTTAGCACATTTATCTCATCAATTCTTTTTATATTCAGACCTGGCTCTACCTTGCATTGTTTCGCCGCCATTAGCTGTTCACCGTAACGCGACCCTCGTAACTCGGGCCAGTTAATCGGATTGAACATTTCAGGGTCTAAAAAACTATCTATAATTTTATGTGGAAAATTTTAGCCACCTATATGAAGCCAATGCATCTTATGAAATGTTTCAGTAACTGAACAACGTTTTACAAAAAGTATGTTAGCAATCTTAACATTTTGATCTTGCTTGCAAATTGGCATGTCTCTTGTAAAATGTTGTTATTTGTGAATAAATAATAATTATTATTTGTCAATGGCTTGGCAACAGGTGACAGAGAAATAGCGTCAAAAACGAATGGCTTAGAAGCATAACACATATTTGCAGATAAATAAACTCTCGAAATAAACATTTCCGTAAGTCTTCGGCAGTGACTATGAACCTCGTTAATTTTACTGCACACACCTTAGCCGGAAGTGCGCGGTCGCGCAACTCTGCCAGATTACCGCGGGGTGCGCCATACAACGCATCTCCTGGCATAAAATAGAAAGCTTAGTTCAGGTAACTATTGACAGTGTAACCATCATTCAAATATTCCTTCTACCACCTTCACTTCTGGTTCGACTTGGTTTTGGGCTTTCTCAATTTTAAAGGTTTTATGAACAAAATCGTTGTCAAACTGAAAATATTAGTGACATCTACACGTGATTACAATAGACGTGAATATATGTGAATATATGTTTCACTCCATAAGACACTCTCGGAAAGTGTGACTCCCGCACCAATAACCTGTTAATTGTGGTGAACAGGAGAACCACCACCGTTGATCTCAAGGGTACTGTAGATATAATATCCCCCGGTTTCTTTGAAGCCTTTGATAGGAATAGTTGTTCGGGTCTCACTATTAACATTAACCTGATTGGTATCAAGTTTCGACTGACATGTTTGTTTAAATCGTATCTAAGTTGATGAAATTTAAGGTTAGGGTTTACTTTGCATTTTTTTGTGCTACAGATTGTCCCGGTTAGATCTCTCGGGATACAGTGTAGAATTCTTTTTGAATGTTTTGTGTTTTGGAAAATCCCTCCATGTTTACATATTTTTGCTATGATATGACGGACTTTTTCTGTTGACATTTCGCTGTTTTATTTGATTCCAATTTGAGATTTTATCATTGTATATTGTTATTCTTTCTATATTTTGTACTTATATTGAAGTTTTTGTGTTTGCTTCTGAACTGTACATATATTGCTTAAATTTGATATAATATGGCTACCGCCACATTTTTGGACGGACGCAGTGGCTGCTGGACTTAGTGTCACTTATTGGTTATTGTGTCGGATACTCTGCGGAGTAACTTTACCCTGGAAGAAGTACAATTTCCGTAAGGCTTTGTATTTCCATTTTTCTAAATAATACAGAGACGTTTTCTCCTAGAAATTGTCCTTTTTCGAATTGGTGGGGACCCGGGACTAGGAAAAGCGGACAGGAGTGCTTCTATTGGAACCAATTGGTACGGCCACTGTCGAAATAAATATACATACAGTACTAAGACTTCTTCTTATTCCGACTTATACAAATGATCTTACTCAACGGGCATCTTTTGAGGTGTTAATTTTCACTGATGTTAAGCTTTAGAGAGACTTATGCAACCAGGGTACCCCATGATGATTTAGGTTTTTTCTGATTGTTACTCCTACAGAGTGTGGATCTACAAATCTTGATGTCATCGACAAAGAGTAGATTAGATGACTTTGATACTGTTGGCGAATCATTTCTGTAATGTAAGAGGAAAGGGCCAAGGAGTGTAGGTAGATGAATTCCACTCTTCACAAATTCTCGCATCGATAAAGGCACGTTTAACCATACCCGTCGTCCATCACTTATCTAGATCATAATAGCCTGATGAATTCCAAAACTTTCCAGTTCTGACCTAAGTTCTAGATGAGACACCCTGATGAAGGGTCTAGTTAGATCTATAAAAATTATATATACTGGAAAATTGTTATCTTTCACGTCAGTCTAATTTTCTCTTGCAATGAGGAGATTTTTTAAACACGAAGTACCTTCCCTAAAAACATATTATCCTCTGATTAAAGACAGTGTTTCGATATACCCTACTAAATCTTCTCTTTTTACTGTAATATATACTTGCTTACTACTACTAGACATGGAAGCCCATAAAACGAAAGCATCTTCCATTCCTCTCACAATCACTTGAAACTGTCACTATCTTATTTCTACGATATAAAGTTCCAAAAGTTTGAAATATTCATGATTTTATTCGGAAAGTGATCTGGTAATTCCAAAACTTATTGAAAATGGATCTTTCCTTGTGCTGAACGTAGAATCCCAAAGTTCTTGAAAATTGATTATTCAAGTGTCGTTAGAAAAGCTTTTCCTGAGTAATAACATCGTTAAGTATTAATTTCATCCACTAACAATGGAATTGAGAAAATGATTTACTTCGACAGGATATTAAGGGAGAAAATAAAAAATTTTTAGGGTTGTACTCGCCATATATATGTATCAAACGATAGCGACTACTATTGACACCAAATATTATCTTCCCCGTTAGGATATAATGGCAACGAAGTAATTATATTTCAGGAAATAAACTGGATTTAAGTAGTAAGGGTATAGTTGTGTAATATGGTTTGTTTAATCTGGTAACAAAAGTTAGTGGTTAGAATTTATTTCGCCGGCGGCTGTCCTAATCGCGTCCAATAGAAACACACCGGTACGATACTCCTAGATCCAGGTCGCAGCCAAATCAGAAGGCCAAAATTTCTAGGAGAAAACCGTCTCTATATTGTTATAAAATGGAAATACAGAGGCTTACGATGTTTTTGTTTCTTCAGGACTAAATTACTCCGTAGAGTATCTATTACAATAGCTAGTAAGTGACACTAAGTCCAGCAGCCACCGCGTCTATCCAAAAAATGTGGCGGTAGCCATATTATATCAAATTTAAACAATATATGTACAGTTCAAAAGCAAACACAAAACTTCAATTAAGTACAAAAATATGGAAAGAATAACAACATACAATGGTAAA